>CM066033.1:1374779732-1375979732 GCA_033557465.1 Ichthyophis bannanicus
GCCATCCTGCCCACTGTAACCACGCAAACCTTGCTGGATATGGGGTAGGTTATCCTCTGTATCTGTGTACATATGTAGGCACTGGTACGTAAAAAAAAGGTCAATTTAAATTTCGCCTACATGTAAATGTGGCAATACTACCTCTCTGGCTGGACAATGCCTGCAATACTGCAGATCCCCATCCTAGTCAACATGTCCATGTCATGGCTTTCTGGTTGCAGTTATACATTCCAACACGACTGTAGGGTGACATTAACACCCTCCACAATAGATACCCTAATATCCGCAGAAACCACTACTAAGCATCTGTCCTGTGATATGTATGTCCTGATACGGCCATAACTACAAAGCATCACTTAGCCAGCTGACAGGAGTGTAAGAAACCAAATGTACACCCCAAAGGTGAAACATATAAATTCAACCCACTGGACTAATGTCCCAAACGTGGACTGGTTCTCACACTGTGCAACATCTCACCATATGGCTAACACTCTGGTTCTCCACCCATATCATCACAAAACCGATCATTTGTGCTCAACAACAACAGGTGCTAACCACAGGCAGCCACTAACTGTGTGAAATTTAACCTTAAAAAATCACACACAGCCGTATGAGCAAACCACCCACATCATCTGGCACCAAATGCTGTTGTGTACTGGCCACATTGTTTGTGTGCCTCAACACAGTGGCCTATATGTGAGTTGTGAATTAGCACTAAAATACTAATGTTATTTGTTGCAGTTACAAATCATATCCTGACATAAACTGTCAAGCTGCTGTAAGCATAACACACATAGGATTTAAAAAAGCTGTGTGGGTAGGTAATACGCACATGAGAAGATCTCTCCAATCAACCTCCGTCTGACTGCTGTGCCATCCTGTGTGGTCACCACTGGCACGTACAGGGGGGCACATTGGATCTTGCTCCAGATCCTCATTAACTCTGCAGGGATATTGTGCCTGAGAGCAATGTTGTGCAGGATGCAACAGGCTATGATTATCTCTGCAAACAGTCCTTGGCTTATATTGTAAGGCCCCGCCTGACCTATCCAGACACCTGAAGCGACTTTTCAACACGCCAAAGGTACGGCTCGATGACTGAGCGGCTGGAGGCATGGGCCTCATTGTACCATCCGCTCTGCACGTGTCCGTGGCTGACGTACAGGGGTCAGGCAGCCAGGGGCGACACCCAATCCTGCATCACCTTGGAAATAAAAAGAAATGTGCGTGTCAATATTCAACAGAACTGACATATGTTAAGATGTAGTAAACCCTACACAAAACAAATCCTGACATGAACATATAACTGAACAATTTATGAGATTTAAAAAACACTTCTGCTGTTAGATAAGGAACACTTAGCCTTGAACGTAAGTACACTCATGGGAAATACCACAACAGGTCCTTCTATACTGTAACATATTGTGTGTGTGTGTGCGCGACATGGGTATTGTAATGCATGTACTGTCCCCAATGGCCCCCTGCCAATGAGAGACGATAGTAACGATTCACGTGTCACATGTTCATATTGTATGTCCTGAACAGTAACCTAGGTAAAATATGCTGGCATGAGAGGGTGGGAAAAAAACAGAAACAGGTATGGCCATGGAGGCTGGTGATAATGAGAACCATATCACCTAGATGCATCCTGTCCTGTACGGGCAACATATCTAGATCTCATACTCTGTGTCCTTATGCTGTATATTGCTAAACAGAAATTGTTTAAATACCAATCCTGTGCACTGTGTCTATACTGGGAACATCCCACTGAAGGTGGGGTCTGCAAACCTGCACACTGTAACTACTCATGTCTAATCTCATAGAGATACACATCGGTACATTACCGTCAGGTGTAGCTGAAAACAATACAACTCTGTATGCACACCCATAGCCCACAGCTTTAGGCATCCCCTTTCCAATATGTTACACTACATGAGGATCACTGGCCAATCTGTGGCTAAATCATGATCATCTACAGTAGGCCAAGGTACTAGCACCAAATATACTTCGTTACAACCCCTGCTGTGACATAGGCCAAATGCGGTGACCATACATATCCACACGAGTGGGTGCTAGCTGGAAAGGGCAAAAGCATACTCAGATATTCCCAAACACCCCTCATATATATACTGGCTCCTGGGTAGCAACAACAGTCCAGAGTGAGTGTGTGAACCCAACACACACATGAGAAGGGTTCCCTGTATGGATGAGCAATTAGCACAAGGTTAAATGACATACAAGCATTATTTGGCAATGAACCATCATGATACGTGCATATGAGGGCCAACCCCCCCCCTCAGAATGTGTGCAGTTGATATTACCACACACTATGACGGTATTGTGCAACAGCCTAGCCACATGCACAGGGGTGTTGTCACCTGCACACCCTGTGAAGGTCAGGATCATATAATGCTAGGAGTCTGATGGTCTATGTTTGTTTGTAGCTGCTGCATGTGTACGTCTATACCCCTGTAATAATCTAAACATACAACAGTCCCCAAACAAACATTGCTCATATGTTGATCTAAGTTTATGGTTTTAAACGAGTTTGCTAGCTATGTGAGTAGACATAAAGAAAGTTACAAACACATACATACATTACGACACATGACATACTCACCCAGCAAAAAACAGTCCCCATAACGTCCTCCCTCAAATTGTTAGAAGTTTGCCGAGAGAAGCAGTATAAAGGAGACATTGGATGACCCTGAAAAACTAGGGACCACATACAAAATATGAAGATTAGCATCACAAACAACCTGAACATTCAGGAATGGTAGTGTTGCGGTTGCGAAACGCCACCTCCCTGTCTCTAGGCGGGACCAGGGCAACATGTGTGCAATCAATAGCTCCCATCACGTGTGGTATCCCTGCTAATGTCTCAAAGGCCTGGTTCAGGGTCCCCCATTGTTGCCTAGTGTGGGGAATGGCTATGTAATTCCCCACCCGGCTGACCATGGCACGCAGTACTTGGTGGAGACATCGTGAGAAGGATGGGCGGCTCATGCCACCCACTGCAGCCACAGATGACTGGAAACAGCCAGAGGCAAAAAAATGTAAAGCAGCAAGGAGCTTGACTAAACCTGGTATTGCATGGGACCGATCAGTCAGGGGCTCGAGGTCAGGTCTTAAATCCTCATAAAGCTCCCTAATAGCCCTTGTGCTCAGTCGGTACAGGGAGATGACCTGGTCCTCACGCATGCCCTGGAGCTGTTGCCCTGGGCCTGTAGAGGCGTGGCTGCCGAGCCTGCACCTCGGCACGCCTTCTGTGCCGTGAACGCACAGCACATGGCTGGACCACCTCCACAGCTGCAGGTCTGAGTGCTGCGGGACTACACCCATGCCCTGTGCTGCAGCCCCGTGGACACCATCTCCCCTGTCCGGCAACCGCAGCATCTGCCCACCACTCAGGACACTTGCATAAGCATATATTGCTGCCATAAACTCCTCCCGTCCCACTACCGAAACACACTCTAACAACCACACAAACTCTAACAAACACACAAAACACACTATACAGTATCCAAAAGTAAAAACAACAACTGACAATACACACACAACACAATATAATAGGCAATACAAACACCAATACAATCCGCTAGTACAACTGCTTAGACTTTCGTTCTTCTCCACACCAACCACACTCCTCCTGCTCTTCCTCTACAACCCTCAACGTGGGTAATGTTGTGCTGGTAATATATGTTATTATGGGGTGTGTGGTTTGCGCACACTGCGCATGCGCAGTTGATCGCATGCGATGGCCCGTTGGTGGCACGCGTGCGCCACTCTACGCATGGGCGTCGGTCAGTGCGTGCCCACACGTATGTGCGCCGGCGTGAACATGCGCACAAAACACAGACACCCATGCGGTAGTCGTTGTAGTGCGCATGCGTACTGCGACACATGCGCAGTACAGTGTCTCAGGGAGCATGTGCGTTTGTCCGCGTACGGCCACCCATGCGTTGGCGAGCACGCGCCCAACGCACGAGCGTCACGCCCGCCCAATTGCGCATGTGCAATGGAAGACACATGGCAATACACTATAAATAGGCCTGCACACGTGCATCACGTTGAGGGTTGATAAAGGAGTCACAGTTAGAGAGAGAGGGTGTCATAGATAAAGTCTGAAACAGAGACAGTGGTGGGACTACTGCACAGGAAAGAAGCACAGTGAGGGATAACAAAATCTATAGGTAGAGAGGCTGTGGTGGGAGTAGTCCAGAGGAAGGAGTGAGAGAGTCAGTCCAGGGAGTACGGCAGCGGAGAGAGGCAGAGAAAGATAGTCAGGAGCAGAGTAGATTCCTCACCTTGTGCTAAGATAATATTTCTGTTCCCTTTGTTATTGTGTCCTTTACTGTGTCCTGTACTGTAACATTTTGTAAGTCTGTATTGCATGCTGTGTATTGTTCTGTTTTGTTTAAGTGAGTGCTGCTCTGTTGAAAGGAGCATTTAAAACATACAGAGATGGAGAGAGAGAGGGAGAGAGACGGTGAGGGTGAGGGTGAGGGTGTGGAGGATGTGTCCCAACCTGTGGTGGGTGATACACCGACGCTACAGACTGCACATCCTAGGGAGGGACATGCAGGACCATCTTTTGGGCCACAGCCTGCACAATATGTCCAAACTGGGAAGAGAAAAAGGGTACCTGTGCCTGGTCCACAGCGAAAAAGAGCTCTACGCTTCAGTGATAGAGAGAACTATATCCTACTCTCGCATGTAATTGAAAACTATGACCTCCTATTTGGCAGGCTCAGCAGTCGCACAACAGTGGCCACCCGAATGGCAGTATGGGAGGAGGTGCGTGCTGCAATGTCAGAGGCAGGGGGCCCCACAAGGGATGTTGAAAGCCTCAAAAAGAGGTACTCGGATATAAAAAGAGGGGTGCGCGAGCACATGGTGGCTGAAAGACAACATGCGCATGGCACAGGTGGTGGGGGCCCTTTTATCCCATCACTCACACCATTGGAACAAGAGCTGGCAACACGTTTGGGCCACATCTATCTCCGTGGACTGCCGGAGGCCCTTGACACGGCACATCCTGACGCAGGTATTTATAGTAATTGCCAGGTTCACAATGTCCCTTCAGTACACATCATTCAGCTGCACAGACACTCCCATACCTGTGACCCAATCCACACCATGTTTAAAAAGTGGTGTCACATGTGTGTGTTATGGCCATGCACAAACTGTGTTGTTGCCATGCCCTGTCACAATATTACATATGTGTCCCTCGAAAACAGCAACCTCCCCATCTGTTTCCAAAACTACACACAACAATTCCTATCCAACCTGCACATCTGTGATTGCAAAGCACCATATGATTTTGTGGCACACTAATCAGGTAACGTGTGTGTGACATACTATTTGCACAGTGCTACATGTGCTTCTCAGTGGGCCACAGTTGCTGGCTACTTGGGATCCACGGCACAATGGGTCACAGCCAAACATATCCAACAATGAGCATATAGTATGTCTAGAGACAATATTTCAAAGTCATAATTAAACATAAACAGGCAATGTATGGTCAAAACAAGTGTAAGGGTGATGTATTCTCACACATGTGTGTACATATGTTGTACAGATAGGGGTAGGGATGTGATGGGGGACACATGTGGCATGGCACTCCAAATATACACATGGAAAATATGCAACATGTGCATGGCCACACGACACACATGTGCCCCAGAAACAGCTGAATGACGTCGACAAACATGTATGGGAGGGTGTCATGGGTCGGGTATGCAGCACACACGCACATACCCACCCCATCATCTCTGTGGTGTCTGTGCCACACATATATAGATATGATTATGATGAAACATATGTGTTTTCTTTGTTATTGTTCAATATGCAGGTGACTACAGTAAAATGGGAGAGGAAGAGGAGGAGGAGGAGGAGGAGGAGGAGGAGGCGGAGGAAGAGGGTGACGTTGACATCACAGTGCCAATGAGTGTGTTGGAGGATGAACCTGCTGTCTCAGGGGCAGCACAAGTGCTGTTGATGAGCCCATAGAGCCACCTGTACCCAGTATATCACCACTAGGGGCAGCATCAAGGGAGAACATCCAAGGACCCAGGCCGCAAGTATACACCGAGAGCCCTGACCCTCAGGTGATGATGGCGGAGTTAAGGTCCCATGGCGTATCTGCACGTCGCGATGCTGAAGGTGGTGACATACGACAGTCATAATTCCAAAATAAACACCAATAGTCACTAGTTGGTGTATGTGTGGTGAATGTTGCAACATAACCACCACATATATCACATGTATGGCTCATGTTGTTGGGATATTGTTTTGTGAAAGAATGGTGTGGGGTATAATATATGCTGTTACTATGACGCAAAACAGAATCACCGAAGGTCAGTTGACACCCACAGATGCAGGCCTAAATGGAATGTTGTATAAGGGTCACCATGTTGTTGTCATGAGAAAGATCAACACTTGCCCTTGCAACAGTCTACCTCATTGCAGACACCAGATGTCTGGTACACCACAGCATGACATCTGAATGATAGTTAAAGAAACAAACATACCATATATAGAGCAATGCAACCCTCCTCTGTGATGTAACAGCACAAAGACCGCATTCCCCACAGTCTGCATCTGCAGGTGTCAAATTACATAGCATATGGAGAGAGGTGCGAAAATATGTCAGGTCAACCATAGATACGGATCTACAGAGGGGTCTCAAACGTACAGTATGAACCTGATGGCTTGTTTGGAGAGAACATTCCTCAATTTCCTCTGTGCAGAAAGACATAACATAGACTGTAATCCAGACAGAAAAGGAAAACACCATGTCCCCTTACTGTAAGGCCAACAATCCCTCAACAGATTGCATAGGCTGTGAGCATGTGTGTCGCAGTTAAATTGTGGGCCTATGTCCCCATACCGTGTGATGGTCCCCAGTATCATAAGTGTCATACCTGCAATATGTGTTGTATGCAGCCATACAGTAATGAGTATGACGCATGTCTATTTCTCAACAAATGGTTAAACAAGGACCAAAACCGTAAACAATTACTGTGCTGCAAAACAAACCTAAACACATATGACTAACTACAACAAAAGCTTGCCATGTTGAGACCATATCATACACCACGTATCCACACAACATTACCAGAATTGGCACATCACCCTACCCCTCCTTTCCGAATGCAAACATTACAGCATTACACAAAGACCTCACATAACATACTGGTGGATGATAGCAATTGTCAAGCCCAATGAGAAATAACATAAACTGAATACCTCATCTCCTTAACAAAATAACCAGATACATCATCATAGAGCAAGCAACCAAAGAAAAAACATTACCTAGTCGAAAAGTGTTATTGGAGCCACAAAAGGCAACTAGGGAATTTGACACAACACTGTATAGGTACTGGCCAGTGGGTAGATAGAGATATCTGACCAATCTGTAAAGTGATACATACATTATCCCTTACAGCAAGGTAAAATATAAACATACTGAAGCTCAGCCTGTAAGGATCCATATGCTATGTCAAATGAGAAAGCGGAAAACATATGTTGTCTAGTTGTTATGACTGTTTTCCATGTCCTATTTGCTGCATCCACGTTCACAATGCCTGTGCAAGAGTTCTGCTCACTCACCATAGTCTGATGTTTATGTGTCCAGACAGCTCTATTGTACTGTGTTATCCACTCTACATTGTCACATTTGCTTTAACATAACCATTTTTTCCGTGTAGTAGGTCTCTGACATCCCACACTATCAATGACGTATTCAGAATGCCAATGTCTATCCTCAACTACACTCACATAAGCAGCTATGTTCATAAGGTATCACCCACTCCCACACAACACGTAAATGCTTCACGGGATTAACGTATGTCAGCACCATCACATTCTAGTCATTCCCCGACATCAGCTCACGTACATTTTGTACACCACCAAGCATACATATCAGTTTAGTCCTTGCACCAGGCAATTCCAAGGACCAGCACATACGGATAATGTGTACATCCCCACATCCAGCCCTTATACTGACAATGTAACCCATCAGACCATACATTGTCATGTCATAAAACAATCATTAGGGCAGGCCAAACCTGATTTGCCGTCACACAGTCTGACACAAATATATGGCATCCCATGAGGCTACATCCAGTACAAACATCTCATGGAGAATAGCAAATTCCATACACACAGAACACACAGTTCCTGTCATGACATGCCCCAACAGCTCATGTGCATCTCTATGCCACATATAGCAAAACCCTGGACCCATACATGACCTGTGCAGACATTCCCAAACACACCTCGGTACAACAATGCTTCTGGCCATCTGAGGTGTTTATGGCTGCTGCATGCTGCACCTGACCTGAATAATGGATATGAGATGACTGTCCTTGCCCAATTCTGTTGCCACGTCAGTAGTATGTGGGTGTGTATGCAGAAGCTATTGTATGACTGTTGTGTTGTCCTCCCACATCCTCTTCCTGTATAGTGTTCTCTGTGTTTCTATTAGTTGTAGTACACTGCGATATATGTGTTATACCCCTAACCATGTTCCCATATGACTCAGCACTATCACATTAGCATTAGTGTGGTATGTGTATGACATGTTGCTTTATGACGGTGTTTTCGTGGAGAGGTAGTTCATTGACCACCCTGTGTCCCATTCACAGCCAATCGACGTGTTCTGGAGCGGATTCGCTGTGCTGTGGAGCAGAACACCAGGGATGTTTGTGCTGAGCTCCGGACATTACATGAGGGGGTCGTAGCCATGCCACTAACTCGCATGTGTGAGGCCCTTGAGGGCATACGTGATGTTCTGATCCGAGCTGCACCTGCACCACCAATGTATCCGGAGGAGGATATAGCCTTGCCAGGAGAGGGGCCCGAGGGGGCCGGCGTGGACTACCACGCCGTCAGTAACCTATGATAATATAGAAATGTACAGCACGAAACCAAAGGTTTCTCTTTGTTGCACTGTTCATATTTAGCAACTATGTACATAGTATTTTCTGTTCTGTTATGCGGCTTGGTTTGGGTTATATGTGAAAGTAGACATATGTGATTAGTATGTTGTGTTTGTGTTATGTAATTGGCTTGGGGGGATCTTGATATGTCTTACACACATGTTTGTAACAATAGTTTTATATGAGAGAATTGCTGTGATAATAAACAGCTGTCCAAATATAGATACATTGTCTCTTTCCAAAGAGTGTCCATTTGGTCCCATGTGTATCTCTGAGAGGGGGTGGGAGGACCATAGGATCTGCAACCATGTCTACTGCATAAGCTACTTTGCCACACACATATACCATTACCATGATCCACACATATGTAATGTTTCACTATCACAATGTGTCACCACAGCCTCTGAGCTGCAGCGGCACAGTGTGCACAGACATCCATGTACGACATGGGTGTGGAACCGTGATCCTGTGGAGCCGCAGACCAGTCAGGTTCTGAGCATATCCCAAATGTATATGCTGGCGATATATATCTCACCATTACAATTATCATGACCACCTTACTGGTTTGTGTCCCTCCAAGACTGGATTTTGAGAGCGCTGCCTTACACCTCTGTCATGTACGAGTTAGTTTGTGCTGGGTGCAGATGTCACAGACATCGGATGGTTATTTGGAATGTGTAACATTGCTCCCTGTTTCTCCCAAGCAGTAACGGGTGGTGGCAATGGCAATATGTTGGTGGTGGGGAGAGGTGAGGAGGAATATGACCCACTCAAGGTAACATGTTTGATGTCGGGGACATCTGCGCCTTGCCCACTCACACTCCAAAATGGCAGAGGTGTAATCCAGGTCTCTCAAAAGCGAGCCCTGGAGGGCCAAACAATCAGTCACGCTGACAGGATATCTCCAATTCATATATATCTCTGCCACACTCATTAGGAATATTTCCAACACCTGACTGCCCTGCGGCTCTACAGAACCACGCTTCACCACCCTTGATGTGGACACAGGGGTACTGTGTTATAAATGGCCTGTTTATGTTCCATACACATCACCATCTGCAACCCGTCATACACGACACATTGGTGCCATATGTGTGACCTGTGCCCTCACCTATATTAGTGGTCACATGCACCCCAACCCACCATAGGGATGCATGTGACAGGGGCAGACATTTCTGTGCCGCATATTGTGCCGGCTCATATATGTGAGAACATGTGGGTCATGTATATACATCCCTGTGGCAAGTACGTCTGTGGGGCAGCCACTACATGGTAACATGTAATGCAGCACCCTGCTATCACACACCTACACACATGAGTTTCCCGACACACTGCATGTGGTGCCAATTGAGGTATCACACGCATGTTTACCCGTCAGGAATGTATGTGGCTGCACACATATGACATGCTGGCATCTATAGTCATATGCTACGTGAGACACGTGACCATTACAGGGTTCAGAAAAAATACTTTAATATGTACAAACAAAAATAAAACTATATACATATCTAGGGTAGGGGGAAAATGCCATCACCCACCCACCAAAACAAACCCTCCCCACCCCCGCACACACACACCCGCAATAAACACACTCCCACACACTAACCCCGAACCCCCACATGACCCCACCCTCCCTCAGCCTGCCCCGTGATGGCGGACAGGGCAGCACAGGGCACATGTGTGGACGTCACAGGCACCATCAATGATGCCTGTGACGCCCTTCAGGGGGTGGCTGCCGACATGGCAGATGCTCAATGTCAGCAACCACCCTCTCCATGGCTCCCGCCATCCATTCCTGCAGGTGCACCAACCGGTGCACCCGCTGCTCCAGTGCATCCAGAGCCTCACACAGATGTACAACACATCTGCCACCACACACACACATTGTTCCTGGTGTTTGTGTGGTGGCATCTGCATGCACTGTGTGTGGGGCCCTGGATGTTGGAGCCACCTGCCCTTGATGGCGGGAGCCAACAGTGCCCTGTGCTGCACTGTCCTCTATGTCACTCTCCCAGACACCCTGCGGCCACTCTTCCCCCCCTGACTCCTCCCCAACACCCCCCACCACCTCCCCCCCACCCACATCACCTGCGCCCTCACCCCCCCTTGTGACCCTGGCACCCACACCTTCCGTCCCAGCATCCCCCATGACCCCCTCCGCTGTGTCTTCCGCAGGACCCTCTGCCTCCTCCCCACTGGTGTCCAGGACTACCACCTCCACGGCAGCGCGGGAGGTGGGCCTTCGGAGGGCATAGGCAGAGGTACGGGGTTCTTCGTCACTGTCATCCTGATCTGTGGAAGATGACAGTCATCAGCACACGTAGATGTGTGTGACACATCACATGTACCCATGCAGGTACCATGCACACTGATGGGCCACTGTGACCTCTGATGGTGGGCAGCCATGTCATCAATACGCACCATCACCATGTGATGATTCAGCATTCCTCACGCGCTCAAGGTATGCGCCATGGTGCAGGCGCAGCTCCCTCCCTTTCTTTCTCAGATCCTCGACCTGTGTGTGTGAGAAGATATGGGTGGGAGCATGAGTGAGCACTTACGTCTGGTGGGTGGGCAACAGAAACATAGAACAGTGTGTCCTGGGTCTGGACACTTCAGCTACACTGATGTGTTTCATGTATAGCATAGTTCAACACCTGTCACAGGGGATCATCATGGGCACATGGAATGTGTTATCACATGTGGACAACACCATTACCAATTGAGCCTACTCACCAATGTTGGTCATCGTCACATATGTCAGTCTCTGGAGCCATGCCATGGTGCTTGCGTGATGCTACTTGCTGTCCAATATTTGCATCTCTTGTTGTGTATGTTTTGCACACCAGGAGCGGGTGAAGGGATACATTGGAGCAGTTGTTGAATGCGACACAACCCAAGGGGGACAGGGATGTTTGTTAATTTGTGCATCCTGCTGTGTCTGGCGACCACCTGTTACAGGCAATGAACTATGCTATCAGCAGCTAACAACATGGCTAAGTCACACATGTGGGAAACAGTGGGATGAGGAGGGCAGGAAAGGGTTACAACACTGATCATGTGCTGTGGAGGGTCTGTACCTCCACCCATGTTGGCTGGCCATCCTGTGTGAGAGTCAGGTTGGGGTGTAGTATGTATGGGGTATGTTTGGTAGAGCAGCCTAAACAAACATACAACAACTGCAGGTGCCCTTATCTGAGCTTACCGTGCCCATGTAGGCTGGCCTATATCTTGTAGAAATGGCACTATGACCTATGACCTGTATGATGACAGCAGGTGTATTTTGATAAACCATGGACAGACACCAAAAAAACACACTATGCAATTGCCACCTGTGCTCATGTGGCTGCTTGTGTCTGTGGTGTCCAACCACAAGAGGTGACTGTAGCTTTCCTACAACATCTGTTCTGTTCACCTGCTACAAGGTAATGGATTTGTAGGAGGTGTGAGGATGGGTAACCTAACTATGCATAAAGTGAGGGGAATATGGCTCTGTTACAGCCTTTGGGAATATCTTTGCCTAGGTCATGGAGATGTTGTACCTATACACACATCAACATGTGCACATAGCTTTTCATCGTGATACATCACAGACATGTGTGATGAGATAGTGACCTCACAGACTATGTGAGAGGTGCAACTTACCTGTCATAAACTACCACAACATGTGACTGCTATACCCACCAATTCAATGTGGCGTACGGCCCCATGGGGGTTGCGTGTTGTGCCACACATCATCAGCTGCATATCCCATTGCAGTGGGATCATAGACAAGTGACCTTACACAGGTCATAGGACTCCTGGAGATAGGGAGAATGTATTGAACTGGTTAGGCACACACAACCATATCACCAGGGTGCGTGATAGACCACTGTGATGGCCTCACTTAACTCCTGGGGAAAGGGATGCTCTATTAAACTCTTTATTCACACACAACCATATCAACAGGGTACGTGATTGCCAAGTGTGGTGGCTTCACTTAACTCCTGGGGAACGGGAGGATCTATTTAACTCTTTATTCACACACAACCATATCACCAGGGTACGTGATAGCCGACTGTGATGGCCTCACTTAACTCCTGGGGAAAGGGATGCTCTATTAAACTCTTTATGCACACACAACCATATCAACAGGGTACGTGATTGCCAAGTGTGGTGGCTTTACTTAACTCCTGGGGAACGGGAGGATCTATTTAACTCTTTATTCACACACAACCATATCACCAGGGTACGTGATAGCCGACTGTGATGGCCTCACTTAACTCCTGGGGAAAGGGAGGATCTATTACACTCTTTATGCACACACAACCATATCTCCAGGATGAGTGAAAGGCCACTGGGATGGCCTTTGAGGGCTCCTGGAAATAGGGAAGATGTAATGAACTGTTTCAGCACACAGAACCATAGCTCCAGGATACATGAAAGGCCACTGGGATGGCCTTTCAGGACCCCTGGAACTAGGGGAGATGTTTTAAACTGTTTCAGCACACAGTACCATATCTCCAGGATACATGAAAGGCCACTGGGATGGCCTTTCAGGACTCCTGGAAATAGGGGAGATGTTTTAAACTGTTTCAGCACACAGAACCATATCTCCAGGATACATGAAAGGCCACTGGATGGCCTTTCAGGAATCCTGGAAATAGGGAAGATGTAATGAAATGTTTGAGCACACAGAACCATAGCTCCAGGATACATGAAAGGCCACTGGGATGGCCTTTCAGGACTCCTGGAACTAGGGAGATGTTTTAAACTGTTTCAGCACACAGAACCATAGCTCCAGGATACATGAAAGGCCACTGGGATGGCCTTTCAGGACTCCTGGAACTAGGGGAGATGTTTTAAACTGTTTCAGCACACAGTACCATATCTCCAGGATACATGAAAGGCCACTGGGATGGCCTTTCAGGACTCCTGGAAATAGGGGAGATGTTTTAAACTGTTTCAGCACACAGAACCATATCTCCAGGATACATGAAAGGCCACTGGGATGGCCTTTCAGGAATCCTGGAAATAGGGAGGATGTAATGAACTGTTTCAGCACACAGAACCATAGCTCCAGGATACATGAAAGGCCACTGGGATGGCCTTTCAGGACTCCTGGAACTAGGGGAGATGTTTTAAACTGTTTCAGCACACAGTACCATATCTCCAGGATACATGAAAGGCCACTGGGATGGCCTTTCAGGACTCCTGGAAATAGGGAAGATGTAATGAACTGTTTCAGCACACAGAACCATAGCTCCAGGATACATGAAAGGCCACTGGGATGGCCTTTCAGGACTCCTGGAAATAGGGAGGATGTAATGAACTGTTTCAGCACACAGAACCATATCTCCAGGATACATGAAAGGCCACTGGGATGGCCTTTCAGGACTCCTGGAAATAGGGAGGATGTAATGAACTGTTTCAGCACACAGAACCATAGCTCCAGGATACATGAAAGGCCACTGGGATGGCCTTTCAGGACTCCTGGAACTAGGGGAGATGTTTTAAACTGTTTCAGCACACAGTACCATATCTCCAGGATACATGAAAGGCCACTGCGATGGCCTTTCAGGACTCCTGGAAATAGGGAGGATGTAATGAACTGTTTCAGCACACAGAACCATAGCTCCAGGATACATGAAAGGCCACTGGGATGGCCTTTCAGGACTCCTGGAAATAGGGAGGATGTAATGAACTGTTTCAGCACACAGAACCATATCTCCAGGATACATGAAAGGCCACTGGGATGGCCTTTCAGGACTCCTGGAAATAGGGAGGATGTAATGAACTGTTTCAGCACACAGAACCATAGCTCCAGGATACATGAAAGGCCACTGGGATGGCCTTTCAGGACTCCTGGAACTAGGGGAGATGTTTTAAACTGTTTCAGCACACAGTACCATATCTCCAGGATACATGAAAGGCCACTGGGATGGCCTTTCAGGACTCCTGGAAATAGGGAGGATGTAATGAACTGTTTCAGCACACAGAACCATAGCTCCAGGATACATGAAAGGCCACTGGGATGGCCTTTCAGGACTCCTGGAACTAGGGGAGATGTTTTTAAACTGTTTCAGCACACAGTACCATATCTCCAGGATACATGAAAGGCCACTGGGATGGCCTTTCAGGACTCCTGGAAATAGGGAAGATGTAATGAACTGTTTCAGCACACAGAACCATAGCTCCAGGATACATGAAAGGCCACTGGGATGGCCTTTCAGGACTCCTGGAAATAGGGAAGATGTAATGAACTGTTTCAGCACACAGAACCATAGCTCCAGGATACATGAAAGGCCACTGGGATGGCCTTTCAGGACTCCTGGAACTAGGGGAGATGTTTTAAACTGTTTCAGCACACAGAACCATAGCTCCAGGATACATGAAAGGCCACTGGGATGGCCTTTCAGGACTCCTGGAAATAGGGGAGATGTAATGAACTGTTTCAGCACACTAAACCATATCGCCAGGATACATGACAGGCCACTGTGATGATCTTACAGCACCCCTGGGGATAGGGATATTGTTTTGTACTTTGACAGCACACAGACCAATATCACCATGATGACAGGTGAGCCAGTGTGATGGCCTCTCTAGTCCCCTGGTGATAGGGTGTATGTATTACAGTGCTTGAGCACACACAACCGTATCTCCAGGGTGACTGATAGACCACTGTGGTGAGCTCTCAGGACCACTGGGGATAGGGGGGCATATTGCACAACATTGGCAAAAACAACCAGATCACCTGGGTGATTGACATACCATTAATGCTTTGCTTCACATACCCTTTCTGTGGACGAAAAGGTTATTTGCTGCAGCTACACATTTCACCATATTCATATGATGTGATTTGGTTATAATTAAGCTGATCTATTGGTTTGCTTTCTTACAGTATGTGTTGGCACGTCCACAGCAGCAAATGCCAGGTAATAGGGCTAGCATCATGACCTGTGTGACCATATCCATCACCACCTGGGTAGAGGTCACACCTGTCACATATTATACAAAGACAATATGGGATGTATGTTCAGCTGCAGCACATTACTGACACACAATACCTGACCCCAACAGCATGAGGATCTGCAATGCACACAGCCTCTAGATATATATGTCTATTTCTAATGACCTGTCCCCATCCACTTACCTCCCTTGGGAAGTCAGCTTCTCTATTGAATCGTCTCTGTAGCCGTTCCCAGGCCCTGCGGACCTTTCTGCTGTCCCTGTACCTGTTTTGCCCGGGGAACAGCTTTCTCCTGCCTTGTGGCAATCAGGCGAGACAGGATGCGGAGCTCCCGAGGAGTGAATGCAGGCTTTCTTGTTCTGGACGCCATTTTGGGATATTATCACCTGATTGCACGCAGCGTCATTGACGCGCATGCGCCCCGCAAATGCCACACATTTCAAATGTTTTACGTGCAACTGTGCCCCGCAAATGGCGCAGTTTAGCGACGTATGACATCCAACTGCGCCCCAGAAATTGGCGCACTTTGGCGACGTAACACGTCTCATTGCGCTCCGCATCTGCTGCATGTTTTATAAATATTTTGTCCCACAGCGTCCCGCAACTGGCGCAATTTATACACATATGACGTTCAACTGCGCCCCGCACATTGTTTTGCGGAACGAGTTGCGCACATGCGCACAACAACTGCAATATACAGTGCTGTGTGTCTCTTATATAAAACACATAACTATTTCATGACCTCATGGTGTTGACACATTTGGGACTTGAACTTATCATCACTTGCACACTGGTTCTTAGGCATTTGTTTG
The DNA here is from genome assembly GCA_033557465.1 of Ichthyophis bannanicus. NCBI lineage: Eukaryota > Metazoa > Chordata > Amphibia > Gymnophiona > Ichthyophiidae > Ichthyophis > Ichthyophis bannanicus. Next base: position 1,374,796,439 of record CM066033.1, read on the forward strand.
ATGTGATGTGCTACGCCTTTCACATTGCACTGACTGCCACTACAACTGCTACTTCAACAAGGTGTTTTGAGGGACCATCAGATTGGCCTATCAGGCACCCTGGTGATATGGGGATATGTGTCGCAATAGATGATATTCACTACTCCATCTCAATGTCAACCCATACATTATGTATGTGATGGCATGGGGGGGGGGGGGGTTTGCATCTGCACATGCTACATCCACATTAGGTTGCATAGCACACATATTGAGCTTATTGAGATTGGCATGCGATGGACATGGATGTAGATGTGAGGTGGATGTGCTGACATACAGAGTGAGTGGCTGGGGTGTGCGACACATTCACTGTCATACCTACCTATGTTACAGACGTCGTGTTTGCCTTCACACCATCAGCCTAATCTATATAACTTGCTGGCACATTACTATCTACTATCAACAGTGGTTTGTGTGGCCTTTGCGTTTTGGATTTGTTTTTTGAACAAACACACTGTGACATTGCAATAACCTAGTGTGGCACATCAGGTACCCTATGAGTCACTTCAGAGAGGACAATATGAGGTGCAGTGTCCACAACAGCACCTTCTAATGTTCAAATAAACGAACCTTGTAAGGTACTTTTGAGGGACCTTCATGCTACAGCATTGAGGGTGTTGTTGGTGGCACCACCAAATGACATTACAAAGGGAGGAGGCCTCAGAGAGCCATATTAGATTAGACCACTGTAGAATCAGGGGCATTACCTATGTCTGTACACGTTGTGACGTCACAGGGGGCGAAATCTCCATAGCTCTGTGTATGAGAGACACTCCTCCTTGAACCCCTAGGCCAGTCTGCTGATCAGTATAGCCCTAATTAATATGCATGAGATCTATAGGCATCAGAGTTACCCTGGCAACCTCACAGATTTGTGGCCCTACAGGTCTGTATTTTTAGACCCTTGTCTTACACCTCTGTCATTTAGGTGTGTGACTGTACAAAGTGCAGATGTCAGTGACATGAAAAGCATATATACTCACTGTGACATACTTCCTCAATTCTCATGCCCACCATGCAGTTCTATAAACTATAAGATGTTGGTGGTGGTGAGAGGCAGAGAAGCATGTTACACAGTTTATGTGAACATTTTGATGTCTTGCACATCAGCACCTTGCCCACTTACAAACGTTAATGACAGAGATGTTTGTCAGGGTTGTTGATGGCCAGCCCTGGAGGGCCACACTCCACTCCGTTTGGCAAGACATCTGTAATGCATATATATCTCATGCATCTTCATTTGTACTAACATAAACACATGTCATGGCTAGACTTTCACGGAGGACTGCTTCAGAACCACTGCCATAGCTGCTAACACACCCCTGGCTGGCTACAGTTTGAGTATGGGCCAACACATGACCTGTTTGCTTTCTTTACCACGATAGACTTCAATCACACATACCCATGATGCACTGCACATGTAAATAAGCAGTCTACAAATATAAGCACTATGGTTTATGCAGCCACTGAAACACCTACGTATGTACATGATTAATGAGCGTGTAGGTTAATGACACAGAGTTAGTCTTGGACATCACATTGTGCGGCTCCTGTGCTCACCCTGAATGTGAGAGGGGAGACCCAGAACCATGACCACAGCACCTGGCTCAGCTAAGATAGCCTATGGTGTGAGTCCACATCAGTCACAGTGTCTGATGAGTAGCACTTGTTGATGCACATGCACATACACTTCTGTGCATCTGTTATTTCCCTGTGATGTGTAGCCCTTTAAGCAATTTGCTGCAACCACATCAGTCATATCCTGTGTGGTGGCCATTGTCATCGCCACATTAGTTATGGGAGGGGGAGAAGTGTGTTAGACAGACGGATTATGTGACAACACCCAAACGTAACATTCAGACTCATCACTGCAATGGTGCTGCTGGTGGGAAGTGATAACCTCTGTCCAGCAGAGGAAAATACAACTTACAGCATGGGGCATGCATTTATGTGAACATCAATAAGGTGACAGCAGACAGATGGCATGCCTGGACATGCTCAGCAGCCCACCACCACTATCTGACATTGTCCAGCAGCAAACACAGATAAGCTGCAGCTGCTACACCCTTCAAAGTGTGGCACCCTTACACATACTAGGTGCAAGCAGTCTGATAGCTAATCCATACTCCATACTACTGGTGACAATGTGTGCAACCCAAACTGGGACGTCTGCACACTCACCGAGCAGTTACGTTCGTGATTGGGCTCCAAAAGGCAACCCATAGTTATCACTTGCAAAAGATGTTGTTGCCACTACAGCTGACCTAGCCATGCTATGGTAACTACTCAGTCAGGGTGAGACTGACCTTCCAGGAGGACATGCTTGGGCTACCTTGTCCATGCTACTGATGACCACACACTGCAATTTCACTTACATTGCCCTACGTTCTGTCCTCATGCATCCTGCCGAGACCAGCCTGTCGGGGGTATGACCACAATACCTAGCACCTCATTATGCACAATGGCAAGCTAACACTGCACACAGTACAAACATTGTGCGCTGAGTAAGGTGTTGCATACATCACACACTGGATGTACAGCCACACAATCCCACAGCTATGCCATCACTGTGCTACTATAGATAGTTTTTCCAGTCTATGCCAAATCAGCAGTCGTGGACACAGTGCATGCATGGCTAGGCTATGAAATAGTGCTACTGTCACACCCCATGGTGGGGAACATCGTCAAACAACAGACCTGAGACACACTCCACATACATCAGACATATTGGTGTGATACCACTCAATAACCATATTGTGGTGTACGTAGACATTGATATCTGCCACTGATCAGATCAACATGTTGCTATATGTGTGGTGTATTTCAAGGTTTATGGTGACAGTGCTACAGTGCGCACATACTAGTTTTATGCGATGGACGCAACGCACACTATCATGACTGTCCAATTGGCTTTGGGTCCTGAAGCCTGTGTGTCTGGTCATTTCGCCTCCTGTTGATCGGTAATCTCTGGCACAGGTCCCCAACTCCAGTCCTGTTGTAACAGACACTGCTACATTTTCACAAATGTGCCTCAGATATATGCATGAGGTATATCTGCATACCATGGACCGGCACATGCAGATGAACAGAGACATCTTTATTTACAACATCATAACATGTGAATAAATTGTGTCCCTACAGGACTGCATTTGAGGAAATCTGATCTATGTGATGCACATTTCTCTCTTATATGTCCACCTTGAGAGACAATATACATGTACTGTCCCTGTTTGCACTTTTCCCACTACAGGTGGTTTGTTTTTTGAGAAAAATTAGGGGATGTGACAATTGCGGGGATTGGTTCGGCAGACCTGACACACGTGATTTGAACTTGTGACCTTCACCTCCTGCAGGCAGTGCCTGTGTGCTTTGCACCACCTTCTTGGCACAGAGACAGTGCATTTCCAGGTACATCCATGTCTGTTTGTCAGACTAACCCTGTCTGTTGCACTACACAGCACCCACCTAAAAACAGATAGGCCATGGTGTGATGTGGACAGGTGTCACCAGTTCCCCTGCCGTCAACATGTTCACATGGCCTTATATTGGAGTCTGCATTACCCTTTAATGATGTGGGGCACTCCAGGACTGCTTTTGTTTGAGTCTGCTGTAGGTGATGCACATGTTTATGTGGTGGGTACTGTTGATGATAACATAAACATATGCCAAAATATCTTGGGTTCTCAGCAGAAAAGTATCAGTCTTTAATGCCTGGTTTTTTCAGGGTACACTTATATGCACTAGTTGCAAGGAGCCACAGACAGGATTTGAACCTGTGACCTTCTGTTGTTGCACACACTGTCTGTGTACACTGCACCACTGTTTCTAAACATATATTCTGCATTCCGAGGGACGTCCATGACTTTACATCTGACAGTGCCTGTCTGTTGTTGTGTACGGTGCCAGGCTACACACGCCTACGGCACTGTCTGCTGTGGCTTGCAGTCCTTATCTGGCAAACCCATATAACCTGATTGCGTTGTGGCACTCCAGGACGGAATTTGAGGGACTCACCTGTACATAATGGCCATTGCTCTGGTTTGTGTGCGGTGTGGGGTAAAATGTAGGTGTTGAGCCCATGCTTATGTTCTCTGCAGTACAGCAGTGTGTGAACTCTCACTGTTTAGTGGTGGTTAAAAATATGGGTACTGGGTTGCCAGGAACCTCAGCTGTGATTTGAACCTGTGAACCTCTCGTCATACAGTCACTGGCTGTGTCCGCTGCACCACACTGTGCCCACAGAGACTGTGCAGTATCTGGAGATAGGAAACCTGGCTGCACAAGCCTGACACCCTGCTCTGCATAGGTTTACTGTGGGCACGTTTTCTTTGTATGGGGACAGAGGTGCAGGACACACACAAATATGCCCTCCAAATAGGTGCAGTCACAGAAATAAACCGAACAGTGCATCAGTGATATCACTGGATGACCTGATATGCACTCCCAGGACAGTTCCATTACATTGCAGTGCTTTTGAATGTGTCCACGGACCATGGACCCTTCCAATATTCATTTCAATTCTTTGGAGCTTTCCTGGGAGTGTTTATTATTGTTGCCCATTAATAGCAGTGTTGCCCAGCAGACTTAAGATTTTCGCATACTTGGTTGTGGTTATTTTCATGTTAAATTTGCGAGTTTGTTCTGTGCACATGTTTCACACTGCTCACGTTTTTTGGGTTTCCACGATGTTGCTGTACATTGCTGACGGAAATGGTTTCTCTTCCCTTTAAATCACCTCTAACGCGTGTGTTTCACTGGCGGTATTTTTTCTTGTAAATTCGGGCACGCTCCTGTGCGGGGAGTCTCTCCCCTCCCACATTCCACCCATTGACCCCATCTCTCCGCCCCTCGGGGGCCTTCCTCCGCCCTCATTTCGCCTTTCCATGCCTCTATCGCACATGAGCGCCCCGCAAACGTGCGTGTTTGCGGCGCACGCGTGCGGGACCCGTTAATGTGCCGCGCACGCGTACGGGGTGCTTAAGAGCACTTAACTGCATCATTTTAGGGCGCTCAGGTGCGCCCCGCAAAAGTGCCCCGTTTAGTAAACATGCCCCTAAGACTATGTGATCTATGCCTGATTTAATAACTGTAGTCAAGTATCACAATGCCTCAATGGATTTACGCTCAAGTCAAAAGAATAACTTTGTAATTCCAACTGTTACAGAAGTCTGCTTGGTAAAAACAAGGTAAAGAATTATTTCAGTGATGGGACCTCAGTTGTGGAATGCACTACCATTTGATCTATGCACTGAATCATATTACATGACATTTCAGAAAAAATTAAAACAATGTTGTTTCCTGCTACTAGCTTTCAATCTTCTTTTATCTAAATCATGTAGTATAATTTTGTATTTAATTGTGTTATAGTAATATCTGTATTTTAATTATGATTATCTTTTTGTAACCCACCTAGAGATTTATGATAGGCAAGATATAAATACATTTTTAATTTAATGTATGGATGGGCAGACTAGATATGTTCATGTTTATTAAAACGTTATATACTGCCTTTCCTATAAAGTTAAAGTGGTTTACAATAAATAAATGAATTAGAAAGTTAACATTGAAAAGTACTCCATATAATTCAATGGGACAGGACAGAGTAAAAGAAAAATGTTCTGACAGTAGAAGGTAAAATGAGAGCAGTATAGTGCAATTACCTGAAACCATCCAGCATGAAGGGCAAATAATGCACATTACTACCTTAATGCATTTTAGTAACTACCCCTCTAAGGGGCATGTTTACTAAAAGCCGTACAATTGCGTGCCGCACAATAGCGCACGGAAACGCGGCACTCAAACGCTCAGAAACGCTCTTAAACGCCCCGCACAAGTGCGCTTGGGCCCCGCACAATTGCGCGCCGCACTAACGTGCCCCGCAAAAGTACCCGGCCCGCAAATGTCCGATAGAGGCGTGGAAAGGCATTCTGAGGGCGGAGGAAGGCTCCCGAGGGGCGGAGGGACGGGGTCAATGGGTGGAGAGTGGGAGGGGAGAGGCTCCTCGCACAGTATCGGGCCCGAATTTGCATGTAAAAACTACCGCGAGTGAAACACTCGCGGTAGAAAGCATTTAAAGGGAAGAGAAACATTTCCGTCAGCAATGTACAGGAAAACCGGGGAAACCAGCAAAACGTGAGCAGTGTGATATATGTGCACAGCACAAAAATGAAAATAAAAATAGAAAATGACCACAACAGAACTATTAAAACTAGTAATTCAGCTGGGGAACAGTTATAGTGATGGGCAAATACAGAAATCACACCCAGCAAAGCTCCAGAAAAAAGAAATGACTTTTGGAAGGGTCTACTGAGAGGAGACTCTTCCAAAAAACATTGCCACGTATTGGAGCTTTCCTGGGAGTGTTTGCTATGGTTGCCCATTAATATCACTGTTGCCCAGCGTGGTGATATTTTGTCCCACATTTTCCGTGGTCATTTCCGGGGTTTATGTGCACGTTTGTCACCAGACAGGGTGCATATGCCCACAGTAGAATTGCGTAGAGCAGGGTTTGTGACTCCATCCTGCCAGGCTTACTGCCTCCAGGGGCTGCACTGTCTCTGTGGCCAAAGTGTGGTACAGCGGACAGAGTCATTACCTCTAGGACCAGAGGGCAGAGGTTCAAAACCCAGCTGGGGCACCTGCCAGCCCAGTCCCTATATTTTACCCACCACTAAATAAAGATAGCGCAGACACCCCTGTATGCATGGGGAAAACACCCATATTTTACCCAACACCGCACACACACCACAACAATGGGCATTACCTACAGCCAAGTCCCCCAAATGCAGTCCCATACTGCCACATTGCAATCAGGTCAACTGCTTTTTCTGAGAGAAGTTCATGCCAGCATGTTGGCGGACAAGTACATGTGGTGCAGGGGGCAGTGGCTGCTAACCACAGAAGACAGAGGCCTAGCCATGTGCAGGCTGGCACAGTCCACTGCAACAGACAGGTCCTGCCGGATCCACAGTCATGGCCAGTCCAGGGAATCCAACCAATCTGTGGCTACACAGTGGTGCAGTGCACACAGACAGTGCATACAAGAACAGAAGGTCACAGGTTCAAAGCCCAGCTGGGGCTACTGCCAATCCTGCCCACATATTTTTCCCACAACTAAACAGTGATAGTAAGGACACACCTTTCATGGCGGGGACATATGCAATGGTAAGACATCTATCTTTTACCCCACTGAGCACAGACACCATGAACAGGGGCAGTACCTAGAGCAGAATCACCCAAATGCAGTCCTGGTGGGCCACACACCAGTCAAGTTCCATTCTGACACTCATACATATGCCTGTGCTGTATATCTATGCACCACCCCCATGGCATGTAGATGTAGCCCATGCATATTCATGAGGGATAGCAGGAAAACCCGAACAGTGTGATGCAAACCTGGACTGGAGTTGGGAATCTGTGCCGTAAAGCAGCAGCCATCAAGGGCAGACACACCCACACCCACAGGCCCCATTGGCCAATGTCTCCTGGAAAGGCAGAACATTGGACCGTGCATGCAGCACCCAAAACGAGCACTTGCATAACTTACCAATGTCACCCTACACCTGAGGTATACGGTACACAGCTCGGAGACGTTTGCTAGGAGCACAGGCAGGCAGTTATCCATACGTTACGTACATACTGCTAGTTGACCCCATCCAAACAATCTGTTAGGTGTTTGCGGGGCATGCTCCAGGCCTGGCCTCTGACGGTGCTTACCACCCTGGGGAGTGACCACCAGCTGTAATGCGTACCATATCCATGCCTTGCCGTGCTCAGGACCGGTTTGGTGGGCAAGGCTACTTACCCCCTCAATCGTAGCACCATGATGGCAGAGGTGTGGAAGTGTGTGTCTGTCTATACAGTGGGTGTTGGCTGCAAGCCCCTTCAACAGCCCGCACTGCCAGCACTGTTGCCAGTATTGGCCAGTCAATGTGCATAATGAGGTGCAAGGTACCATGGGTATAGCCAGGGCAGGGTGGCGTGGCCAGGATGCATCTGCACTGGGCATAGGGCCCTGGCAGGGACATTGGCTGGGATATTGTAGTGTCCGGCCACCACCTACACAGACAGGGTGGCCAAAGCATGTCCTTCTGGGGGATCACGCTCACCCTGACTGTGCAGTGACCACAGCATGGCTAGGCCCCCCATAGTGCTGTATAGTAGTTCTCTCATGTGATAGATATGGGTTTCTCTTTGGGGCCCAGTCACTGATCTATCTGCTTGCTGTGTATGCAGACAGCCCAGTTCTGGGTGCATGCATCTCCATTGGGAACATGCACTATGGACTAACCAGCAGACTGTTTGTAGCTGGTAAATGTCTTGCTATAATGGCTTGCAGGGTGCAGTGGCTGTTGGCTTGCTGCAGGGGAATATCTGGTGGTGGAGTGCAGCTTACCATACCCTGGGCTTATGTCTGTCTGCTATTGTGTTATGGCTGTGTATGGAGCTGCCTGCCTGTGGGGGTGGTGGTGTTCCTCAGCAGGACTGGGGTTGATGTTGCCCTCTACTGCCACCTTTGCAGGGAGGTAGAGTGTGGATCCCTTGATGGGGACCATCTTTGCCACTGGGGGGGGTGCTTGATGGCGGCAGACAGGGATATCCATGGTGTTTGTGCAGAAACTAGCTATCTTACACATTAACACTGCTTTGGAACGCCCGCTTGGCCTCCAGCAGCCATGGCAGGTGTTGTTGACCTGGTCCTGGCCACCTCATTGCACACTCAGGGTGAGCACAGTACCCGCACGATGTAACGGTGTGTGGCTACTCTGTGCCAGTAAAACACCAGGTCAGTGCCCCCTACTAGGCCAAGGTGCTGTGTGGGTGCACCCGGTCACTTCCCCCAACAGGGCCGAGGTGCTGTGGGGGTGCATTCCCCATCTTGTGTCCATCTGCGGACAGCTAATTTGCATGTGCAGTGCATCATGGGTACGGGTGGCCTAACCCTATCCTGTTGACACCAGCAGACTGTCTGTGAGGTGACGTGTAGGCTATCTGCAGCCAGCCAGGGGCCTGCTTACAGCTATGGAGCTGTAGCGCAATGGTTACATCACTGCCTGTGCAGCCAGAGGTCATGGGTTCAAACCCACAGTGGGGCCCTTTGGTAGGGCTGTCCACAGCTTTATTTTTATTTACTGTACATATGTCTATGCCGGCAAGACCACCCTCAGCTTACTATACCCATTAGGTGCCTCTGAGGGTGCTTCATAGGGCGCCCTGTAGGCCACCTTATGGTTGCCATCCCTATAGGGTGCACTATACATTATCCTGTGTCGCAACATACATGCTGCCCCATAGGGGTCATTCAAGGGTGCCTTGGCGAACAGTGCACTGTAACATGTGCCTTATGGGCCGCCGTATGTTAACATGCTGGGAGAGTGCGTTTGCTAGTAGTGATAACAAAATAAATTTATACAGCCTCCTACAGCATAATACATACTGCCTCAGCAGGCATTTTTCACTGGGCATTGTGAGGTGTTGAACCCCTGATCCCTGCACCATTGGTCAGTGTTGTAACCATTGTGCTGTGGCTCTGTTCCTGTGCTTGTGCATCAGCGCACCGCCTTGTGCCTATCAGCGCGCCGCCTTCTGCCGCCCAAGGGGACCAGTGCGCCGCCTTCTGCTGCCCAAACATAACTGTGCGCCGCCTTCTGCCGCCCAAAAATAACTGTGCGCCGCCTTATGCCGTTCCAAATTAATTTGCCTCCTAAAACAATGTTAATCATTACAATTACTGCCTCAGCTGACCTTTGTCGTTGCGCACACTGGGGGATTGAACCCATGGCCCCTGCACCATTGGTCAGTGTCTTCACCGTTGTACCACGGCTCTGTTGTTTTGTATACTCAGCAGCGTGCCACTTTGCCTTTCCACGCGCTAATGTCGACCCCCGCACATTAGCGCGACGCACACACATCCGGTTGCTTACTACCGTTTTTTTTCTATTTTCTGCCTGAACCGCCCACTCCTTATATGGCACAGGCACACTAGCACGGCCCCGCACGTTAGGAATGTTTAGTAAACAGACCCCTAAGTTCTCTAAGTTGACAAAATGCTTACATGTACATACGTGTAAGTACCAACAGTCGCACATGTAAATTCTAAAATATTAATATAGCACGTATACATGTAAGTTGCTGTTTCTTCCATTGACATTTCCCATATGTTAATTTATGAAATGATGTCTCCCATCCATGTGATTTCCTGCCATTTCTTCTATGGATGTTAGGAGCAGCTCTGCATGTAGCAAAGCCATTTCTAAAATACCACCGAAACTGAATATGCCCCAGCTCTGACGTCTCATTGCCAATGTCCACGTACAATCCAAAATATGCCTTCACATGTGCTGCCAAAAAGACTTCTTATATGTGATAGTCAAGGGACGCTAATAAGTGATAAGCTAAGGTTATGCACCAGTTTTGTGATTTTATGATTTGTAATAAAAATGATAGGTCAGTGTCTCAAGTATTTACCCCCCAAGGTGAATGATTCTATGGCAGATCATTTAGAGGAATCCATAAGCACAGGGGAGATAAGAAAAGTTAAAAATCCCAGAAAGCACCATGGTAGGACAGATAAGCTGCCAAACAGTATAAAAACTTTCAGGAGTTGTTAAGCTTGCTACTTCAGCAATGAAATCAATCACGTACTGAGGCAGGTAAGGCTTGTTGGTACATTTACAGAAGCCATCGTTTTTCTTTTGGAGAAACCTGGTAAGGACTCAAAATTATGTCAGAATTACCATCCTATTTCTTTGCTAAATTAGGATTTTGAAATATTTGCAAAAGTATTGGCAACTAGCCTGGGGAAAAATACATTTCAAAGGCAAATTTTGGGTAGGCTTTTGAAATCAGATTCCGATGTCTAGATCGGGACATGCTGAATTCCCCTTGTATTTTACAAAAGGCTTTGCCAAACGCTGAGCCTTTTGTAAAATATGTAGAAAACTAGGGGGCATGTTTACTAAACACCGTTGCTGTGCGGGTTCCCGTTAGTGTGCTGGTGCCATATAAGGAGTGGGCGGGCCAGGCAGAAAAAAGCAAAAAACCGGACCGTACATGTGTGCGTCGTGCTAATGTGCGGGGCCCACATTAGCGCGTGGGAAGGCTAAGTGGGGCGCTGCTGCAAAACCAAATAACAGAGCCGTAGTACAAAGGTGTAGACACTGACCAATAGTGCAGGGGCCAGGGGTTCAAACCCCCATTGCACTCAACAAAAAAGACCAGCTGAGGCATCAACATTTATGGGCAAAAGTGGTTTAGGAGGCATATTAATTTTGGGCGGCAGAAGGCAGCGCAGTGTTATTGTGGGCGGCAGATGGCGGCGCATTGTTAAGTTTGGGCGGCAGAAGGCGGTGCGCTGATAAATGTGGGCAACAGAAGGCAGCGAGCCGGTGGGCAGAAGGCGGCGCGCTGATGTGTGAGGGGGCAGTCCAATAGTGGGAGGGATAAGTGGCGCGCTGATGTGCAAATAACAGGAACGGAGCCATAGCACAATGGTTAAGACACTGACCAATGGTGCAGGGGCTAGGGGTTCAACCCCTCACAGTGCCCAGTGAACAAGACTGGTTGGGGCAGTATGTATCATGGTGAGGAGTGCTGTAGGAGGCCTTCCATTTATATTTTATTTCCCACCACTAGTAAACCCGCTCATGTTACAGTGCACTGTCTGCCAAGGCACCCTAGAATGTCCCCTATAGGGCACCATGTATGTTGCGACACAGGATAATGTATAGTGCACCCTATATGGATGGCAACCATAAGGTGGCCTATAGGGCGCCCTATAAAGCACCCTCAGAGGCACCTAATGGGTATAGTAAGCTGTGTGTGGTTTTGCCGGCATAGACATACGTACAGTAAATAAAAATAAAGCTGTGGACAGCCCTATCAAAGGGCCCCACTGTGGGTTTGAACCCATGACCTCTGGCTGTACAGGGAGTGACTTAACCATTGGGCTACAGCTCTATAGCTGACAGCAAGCCCCTGGCTGGCTGCAGAGAGCCTGCACGTCACCCCACAGACAGTCTGCTGTTGTAGACAGGATAGGGTTAGGCCACCCATACCCATGATGCACTGCACATGCAAATCAGCTGTCCACAGATGCACACAAGATGGGGAATGCACCCCAACAGCTACCCAGCCTGGTAGGGGGAATTGTCCATGTGCACCCACACAGCACCTCGGCCTGGTAAGGGGGTCCTGAGCAGGTGGACTACCAGCAGAGTAGCTACACACCGTCACATTGTGCGGGTACTGTGCTCACCCTGAGGGTGTGATGTGGCGCCCAGGACCAGGTCCACAACACCAGCCATGGCTGGATGAGGCCATGACAGAGCTCCACAACAGTACTAACCTGTGAGATAGGAAGGTGCTGCAGAAACTTGTTGGATATCTCTGTCTGTCTCAGTAAGTGGAAACCCCCATGGACCCCTAGGAGGCCAAAGCACGCGCCCCCCCCCCCCCCCATGGCAGCAGAGCAGACCATCAAACCCCCAGTCCTGCTGGGGAACAGACACCCCACAGAGCAGTCCAAGCAGCTCCACACACATCCATAACACAATATCAGACAGACTTTAGGCCTGGATATCCAAAGATGCACCCCAGCACCATCTAATATTCACCTGCAGTAAGCCATCAGCCACTGAACCCTGCAAGTCACTCCATCAAGACACATGCCAGCTGTGAACAGTCTGCTGGTTAGCCCTGATGGAAATGCATGCACCCAAAACTGGGGTGGCAGCACACACAAGCAGAGAGTTCTGTGAGGAGACCCCAACAGGAAACCCATATATATCACAAGAGAGAAACACAATACAGCAATATGGGGGTGCCTAGCCATGCTCTCATCACTGCACACTCAGGGTGAGAGTGCTCCCCCAGCAGCACATACAGAGGTCACCCTGTCTGTGTAGGTGGTGGCCTGGCACTACAATGTCACAGCCAGTGCCCTATGCCCTGTGCAGATGCATCCTGGCCAGCCCACCATGTCTGACCTATACCCATGGTACCTTGCTGCTCATTATGCACATTGGCAGGCCAATACTGGCAGTAGTGCTGGCAGTGTGGGTTGGGGAAGGTGTTTGCAGCCAACACACACTGTATAGACCAGAGCTACTCAATTCCGGTCCTGGAGGTCTGCAACCCTGCAGGTTTTTGGGATATCCCTAATGATATGCATGAGATATATATGCATTAGAGATAGCCTGCCAACCTGACTGGTTTGTGGCCCTCCAGGGCTGGATTTGGAGACTCCTGCCTTACACCTCTGTCATTTAAGATTGTGAGTGGGCAAGGTACAGATGTTCTAGACATCAAAAGGGTAGATAGAATGTGTCACATTCCTCCTAGATTCTCAACACCACCAAAAAGTTGTCTAATAGACAATATTTTGGTGGTGGTGAGAAGCAAGGAGGAATGTGACAAATTCTAACCTTTTTGATGTCTTGGACATCTGCACCTTGCCCACTTACAATCTTAAATGACAGAGGTGTAAAGCAGGGGTCTCCAAATCCAGCCCTGGAGGGCCAAAAACCAATCAGGTTGGCAAGCTATCTCTAATGCATATATATCTCATGCATATCATTAGGGATATCCCAAAAACCTGCAGGGTTGCAGACCTCCAGGACTGGAATTGAGTAGCTCTGGTATAGACAGACACACACTCCCACACCTATGCCAGCATTGTGCTACTATTGAGGGGGTGATTAGCCTTGGCCACCACACCGGTCCTGGGCACGGCACAGGCATGGATATGGTATGCAGTACTGCTGGGGGTCACTCCCCAGGGTGGTGAACACCGTCAGAGGCCAGGCCTGGAGCACGCACCGCAGATACCAAACAGATTGTTCGGATGGGGTCATCTAGCAGTATGTGCGTAACGTAGGGATATCTATCAGCCTGTACTCTTAGCAAACGTTTCAGAGCTGTGTACCTCAGGTGTAGGGTGACATTGCTAAGGTATGCAGGTGCTGGTATTGGGAGATGCACGCAGGGTCCAATGTTCTGCCTCTACAGGAGACATTGGCCAATGGGGCCTGTGGGTGTGGGTGTGGGTGTGTCTGCCCCTGTTGGCTGCTGCTTTACGGCAGTGCTTCCCCACTCCAGTCCAGTTTTGCATCACACTGTTCGGCTCTTCCTGCTGTCCCTCATGAATATGCATGAGCTACATCTACATGCCGTGGGGGTGGTGCATAGATATACAGCACAGGCATTTGTATGAGTGGCAGCATGGAACCTGACTGGTGTGTGGCCCACCAGGACTGCATTTGGGGGATTCTGCTGTAGGTCCTGCCCCTGTTCATGGTGTCTGTGCTCAGTGGGGTAAAAGATAGACGTATTACCATTGCATATGTCCTCGTCACGAAAGGTGTGTCCTTACTGTCACTGTTTATTTGTGGGGAAAATGTGGGGGCAGGATTGCTGGGAGCCCCAGCTGGTCTTTGAACCTATGACCTTCTGTTCTTGCATGCACTGTCTGTGTGCACTGCACCACCGTGTAGCCACAGCTTGGCTGAATTCCCTGGATAGTCCATGACTGTGGATCCGGCAGGGCCTGTCTGTTGCTGTGGACTGTGCCCATTGTTAATAGTTCTGTTGTGGTCATTTTCTATTTTTATTTGCACTTTTGTGCTGTGCACATGTATCACACAGCTCACGTTTTGCTGGTTTCCCCGGTTTTCCTGTACATTGCTGACGGAAATGGTTTCTCTTCCCTTTAAATGCTTTCTACCGCGAGTGTTTCACTGGCGGTATTTTTTCCTTGTAAATTCTGGCACGCTCCTGTGCGGGGAGTCTCTCCCCTCCCACATTCCACCCATTGACCCCGTCACTCCGCCCCTCGGGGGCCTTCCTCCGCCCTCATTTCACCTTTCCACGCCTCTATCGCACATGAGCGCCCCGCAAACATGCGCGTTTTCGGCGCACGTGTGCGGGACCCGTTAATGTGCTGCGCACGCGTACGGGGCGCTTAAGAGCACTTAAATGCATAATTTTAGGGCGCTCAGGTGCGCCCCGCACAAGTGCCCCGTTTAGTAAACATACCCCTAGTAGTGCATGTACATTCACTAGCAAATGTAGCAGGAGTAGCCCACTGGTTAAAGCACTGGCTAGGTAACCAAGAGATCAATGTTTGATTCCCTCTAGTACTCCTTGTGGTCTTGGGCAAGTTACTTAACCCTCCATTACCTCAAAAGAAAAGCCTGGCAATCTACTTCCTATCACACTGTCAAGAAAATCCAGGAGTTGCCAGGTTACCAAGAGTCAGCACTGATTTGAAGGCTTGCATTGCATAACAGGAGCAGCCATGTTGCAAATATACAATTGATTTTTGGCCACATCTTCTTGACTGGGGATGTCATTACATAAGGCCAATGCCACCTCTACAATGGAACAGGTCCATAGGCAGACTCAAGAACACCATCACTGTTGGAGGGGCAAGAAAGTACTTGGACTTAGCCTTTACTTACCTGATGTTGATTAGTCTTTCCTTCCTTTTTTTTCTGCACTGAAATACTGAGAAGATTGCTGAAACTGTGCCATTGGCCCTGCCCCCTTGCTAGGGGATGTCATTATATCGGGTTGACACCGCCCCTACAAATGGGCAGGCCATAGGCAGGTCATTTGCTGGTAGGCCATTCACCAAAGGAACCTTTGTGTAGACCATGTGTAAACTTAAGCTTACTTGATTTTAGCTATTCTGGATGTGCTTGACCCAGAACGGTCCACATGTTTTGAAGCACATCTGTGATATGAATGGATGTGTAGAATGTCATGTTTGTTTTTTACTTTATTGATGGCACGTTGTGATTATTTTGCCTCCATCATAGCACATATAACAGCTTTTTCTGGCTATGGTCAATATGGAACCTCCAATCATATCTATATGGTTAAATATAGAGGCTCACCTACCCAGTTTTTTTCCGTGGGATCCCTATCTATGCCGATGTGCTGCTGAAAGTTATTTTGATAAAATGCTTATTCAGTAAGTAACAAGATATGGTTATTGATCAAAAACCTCATATTGTTTGTATTACTAAATCTTAGCTGGCAACAAGTGATACTGTTATCTAATCAGTTTTGTATAAATGACTATGATGTTTTCCATTGACCATGAGTAGGGAGGCGGGGAGAAGAGAGCTCTTTATTCTTGCAAAGAAGATATTAAGCTCACTGTAATGGAGTTTAAGATAAATGGAGGCTCTAATGTGCTAGTAATTGGGAATGTGTTTAAGCCCCCCTCGTCAGAGCAAATATAATTTTCCTCCTTCCTATGAACGACTATGGCAGAGAAAGTTGATATCTAGATTACTAATATTAAATTAAATACTGTTAAATCAATGTTGATCCTGGTGATAATTGTCCATGCTGTGATTATCCTCTGAGGTTTATTTCACAAGATGTGATGGGAAATAGATTGCCAGGTCTTTCTTCCATAGATAGCCTACAGCACCTGGTTTTCCAAGGTGGTCTCCCATCTAAGTACTAACCAGGCCTGACTTTGCTTAGATTCCAAGATTAGAGGAGATCAGGCATACTTTGGGTGGTGTGGCCATTTAAGAGGGTTTAATCTGTCCATCACCCAGCAAGAGCTGGATATGAACAAATATTTTTTAACTGCTATGAATTTTTGGGATATGAACAAATTGTGAAAGAATCAACCCATGAAAATGGTAAAACTATGGAGAAAAGGTAAAGTCATCATGAAACTATTACAGGTTAACCTTTTATGGGCCAATTCTAACTTGAAACATATGACACAAGATTGTGACATATACAGAGACATGCTGCTTTTTGTAAATTTGAGAAAGAAACATTAAATAGTCAGAGTCCCCATCTTGATTTAGTATCTAATGATGATCTGGACAGGTTGGTCCAGAGTTGGAACACGGCTATTGAAACCCCAAAGAGAAAGCCCCCCCACACACATATTAGAGGAAATAAAGTACCTTGGTATAGTGCTGAAATTATTATAAAGGAAAGGGCTCTTGGTAGAGCAGAAAGAAACCAGATATGAAAGGGGAGATAAAAAAGAGAGAAGGCTAATATTAGTCAACTGGCCACCAGCTCGTCAATGAGGAGAGGAGGAAGCAAAATTTTAAAAGAAGAATTCAGTTTTCATTAATTCAGCCCTGTGCATAGTTTGATGTGGTAAAGGGTTTAACATAGGAAACCCCTGCTCCCAAACATCGGAACAGAACCCTGAAGTTATAGCATATTATTCAGAAAATTAAGTACAGGGCTTTTGCAAACTGCAGCAATAGAAATGTGTTAATTCCTGCAATGTGTGGAGCACACCAGCAATGGCGGGCTGAGGGGGTGTGTTTGCTAGTGGATATAGAAGAGCTTATCAGAATTTACCTATTTTACTAGGCTTATATACCAGCAATGGCGGGCTGAGGGGGTGTGTTTGCTAGTGGATATAGAAGAGCTTATCAGAATTTACCTATTTTACTAGGCTTATATACCAGCAATGGCGGGCTGAGGGGGTGTGTTTGCTAGTGGATATAGAAGAGCTTATCAGAATTTATCTATTTTACTAGGCTTATATACCAGCAATGGCGGGCTGAGGGGGTGTGTTTGCTAGTGGATATAGAAGAGCTTATCAGAATTTACCTATTTTACTAGGCTTATATACCAGCAATGGCGGGCTGAGGGGGTGTGTTTGCTAGTGGATATAGAAGAGCTTATCAGAATTTACCTATTTTACTAGGCTTATATACCAGCAATGGCGGGCTGAGGGGGTGTGTTTGCTAGTGGATATAGAAGAGCTTATCAGAATTTATCTATTTTACTAGGCTTATAAACCAGCAATGGCAGGCTGAGGGGGTGTGTTTGCTAGTGGATATAGAAGAGCTTATCAGAATTTACCTATTTTACTAGGCTTATATACCAGCAATGGCGGGCTGAGGGGGTGTGTTTGCTAGTGGATATAGAAGAGCTTATCAGAATTTACCTATTTTACTAGGCTTATATACCAGCAATGGCGGGCTGAGGGTGTGTGTTTGCTAGTGGATATAGAAGAGCTTATCAGAATTTACCTATTTTACTAGGCTTATATACCAGCAATGGCGGGCTGAGGGTGTGTGTTTGCTAGTGGATATAGAAGAGCTTATCAGAATTTACCTATTTTACTAGGCTTATATACCAGCAATGGCGGGCTGAGGGTGTGTGTTTGCTAGTAGATATAGAAGAGCTTATCAGAATTTACCTATTTTACTAGGTTATATAGCAGCAATGGCGGGCTGAGGGTGTGTGTTTGCTAGTAGATATAGAAGAGCTTATCAGAATTTATCTATTTTACTAGGCTTATATACCAGCAATGGCGGGCTGAGGGTGCGTGTTTGCTAGTGGATATAGAAGAGCTTATCAGAATTTACCTATTTTACTAGGCTTATATACCAGCAATGGCGGGCTGAGGGTGTGTGTTTGCTACTGGATATAGAAGAGCTTATCAGAATTTACCTATTTTACTAGGCTTATATACCAGCAATGGCGGGCTGAGGGGGTGTGTTTGCTAGTAGATATAGAAGAGCTTATCAGAATTTACCTATTTTACTAGGCTTATATACCAGCAATGGCGGGCTGAGGGTGTGTGTTTGCTACTGGATATAGAAGAGCTTATCAGAATTTACCTATTTTACTAGGCTTATATACCAGCAATGGCGGGCTGAGGGGGTGTTTTTGCTAGTAGATATAGAAGAGCTTATCAGAATTTATCTATTTAACTAGGCTTATATACCAGCAATGGCGGGCTGAGGGGGTGTGTTTGCTAGTGGATATAGAAGAGCTTATCAGAATTTACCTATTTTACTAGGCTTATATACCAGCAATGGCGGGCTGAGGGTGTGTGTTTGCTAGTGGATATAGAAGAGCTTATCAGAATTTACCTATTTTACTAGGCTTATATACCAGCAATGGCGGGCTGAGGGGGTGTGTTTGCTAGTAGATATAGAAGAGCTTATCAGAATTTATCTATTTAACTAGGCTTATATACCAGCAATGGCGGGCTGAGGGTGTGTGTTTGCTAGTGGATATAGAAGAGCTTATCAGAATTTATCTATTTTACTAGGCTTATATACCAGCAATGGCGGGCTCAGGGTGTGTGTTTGCTAGTGGATATAGAAGAGCTTATCAGAATTTATCTATTTAAGTAGGCTTATATACCAGCAATGGCGGGCTGAGGGGGTGTGTTTGCTAGTGGATATAGAAGAGCTTATCAGAATTTATCTATTTTACTAGGCTTATATACCAGCAATGGCGGGCTGAGGGTGTGTGTTTGCTAGTAGATATAGAAGAGCTTATCAGAATTTACCTATTTTACTAGGCTTATATACCAGCAATGGCGGGCTGAGGGTGTGTGTTTGCTAGTAGATATAGAAGAGCTTATCAGAATTTATCTATTTTACTAGGCTTATATACCAGCAATGGCGGGCTGAGGGTGTGTGTTTGCTAGTGGATATAGAAGAGCTTATCAGAATTTACCTATTTTACTATGCTTATATACCAGCAATGGCGGGCTGAGGGTGTGTGTTTGCTAGTAGATATAGAAGAGCTTATCAGAATTTATCTATTTTACTAGGCTTATATACCAGCAATGGCAGGCTGAGGGTGTGTGTTTGCTAGTAGTTATAGAAGAGCTTATCAGAATTTACCTATTTTACTAGGCTTATATACCAGCAATGGCGGGCTGAGGGTGTGTGTTTGCTAGTGGATATAGAAGAGCTTATCAGAATTTACCTATTTTACTAGGCTTATATACCAGCAATGGCGGGCTGAGGGTGTGTGTTTGCTAGTGGATATAGAAGAGCTTATCAGAATTTACCTATTTTACTAGGCTTATATACCAGCAATGGCGGGCTGAGGGTGTGTGTTTGCTAGTAGATATAGAAGAGCTTATCAGAATGTATCTATTTAACTAGGCTTATATACCAGCAATGGCGGGCTGAGGGTGTGTGTTTGCTAGTGGATATAGAAGAGCTTATCAGAATTTACCTATTTTACTAGGCTTATATACCAGCAATGGCGGGCTGAGGGGGTGTGTTTGCTAGTAGATATAGAAGAGCTTATCAGAATGTATCTATTTAACTAGGCTTATATACCAGCAATGGCGGGCTGAGGGTGTGTGTTTGCTAGTGGATATAGAAGAGCTTATCAGAATTTACCTATTTTACTAGGCTTATATACCAGCAATGGCGGGCTGAGGGTGTGTGTTTGCTAGTAGATATAGAAGAGCTTATCAGAATTTACCTATTTTACTAGGCTTATATACCAGCAATGGCGCGCTGAGGGTGTGTGTTTGCTAGTAGATATAGAAGAGCTTATCAGAATGTATCTATTTAACTAGGCTTATATACCAGCAATGGTGGGCTGAGGGTGTGTGTTTGCTAGTGGATATAGAAGAGCTTATCAGAATGTATCTATTCAACTAGGCTTATATACCAGCAATGGCGGGCTGAGGGGGTGTGTTTGCTAGTGGATATAGAAGAGCTTATCAGAATTTACCTATTTTACTAGGCTTATATACCAGCAATGGTGGGCTGAGGGGGTGTGTTTGCTAGTGGATATAGAAGAGCTTATCAGAATTTACCTATTTTACTAGGCTTATATACCAGCAATGGCGGGCTGAGGGGGTGTGTTTGCTAGTGGATATAGAAGAGCTTATCAGAATTTACCTATTTTACTAGGCTTATATACCAGCAATGGCGGGCTGAGGGTGTGTGTTTGCTAGTGGATATAGAAGAGCTTATCAGAATTTATCTATTTTACTAGGCTTATATACCAGCAATGGCGGGCTGAGGGTGTGTGTTTTCAAGTGGATATAGAAGAGCTTATCAGAATTTATCTATTTAACTAGGCTTATATACCAGCAATGGCGGGCTGAGGGTGTGTGTTTGCTAGTAGATATAGAAGAGCTTATCAGAATTTACCTATTTTACTAGGCTTATATACCAGCAATGGCGGGCTGAGGGTGTGTGTTTGCTAGTAGATATAGAAGAGCTTATCAGAATTTACCTATTTTACTAGGCTTATATACCAGCAATGGCGGGCTGAGGGGGTGTGTTTGCTAGTGGATATAGAAGAGCTTATCAGAATTTACCTATTTTACTAGGCTTATATACCGCTTTTCTCTACCAAAATACTCTATACTCTGCATACTACCACATCCCTTATTGATCTGTGTCCTACCAGTTGGATTAACACTGTCAGAGCTGAGGTCACTGATATTCTTATTTATTTATTTGCATTCTCTTATATACTGCACTATTCTGCATCAGTGTGGTTTATAATGAACAAACTGAAATTACATTGAACAGGGCATTATAACTTGGAGATAACTATTTTACAGGGAACATGGGCTATGGAGGGTTAAGTGGCTTGCCCAAGACCACAAGGAGCACCTGTGGGACTAGAAACCCCAGTCCTTCCGGCCCAAGGTTGCTGTCCTCTAGTGGGTTTGAACCCCCAACCTGCTGGCCTGAAGTACCTTGCCCCAACCACTAGGCCACTCCTCCACTCCTAGTTTAGCTAGTATGGCTTTCCCTATCAAAGAGAACAATGCCATCTCCCCTAAAAAGAACAAGTGTTCACTCAGTGTTAAAATACATCAACATTAATCTTTTTGCTATCTAGCTCCCACTGCCGATCTCTCATCTGCCCTTTTCGCCATAATTTAATAGGTTGCATTGACCTAATTGCAGAGTTGTATTGATTTAAAGTATATCATCCTCTAGAAATACAACTGCATGGGTTCAGGAAAATTGATGGTGTTGAGACATAAATGACTGAAAAGTGGACAAAAAGAAGGAGGGGCAGCTTTTGTAATTTTCTTAGATGTATCATCAGCATTTTATTCTGTAAATCATGAAATTAGTTTTAGGCAGCTAAAGTCACTGGGAATTGGATCAGTAGTTCTAAAATGGTCCCAGTAATACTTACAAGCAAGACATGAGTAGGCGCTTAAACCTCTAGTTGGTGTACTGTAGACTAACTTGGGGGCACATTTAGTGCTGCTATTTAACATTTATCTCCAGCCGTCATATGAAGCTCTAAGTAACTATAATGTTTTCTATCATCTACATAGAGCTGATGGGTGGAGGAGTAGCCTTATACCCAAGACACCAGGGTTTGATTCCCACTAGTAAACCTTGGGCAAGTCACTTTACCCTCCATTGCTTTGGAAGAAAAGGCCTGGCAATATACTTCAGGTCATACGTGCCTTGCCAACAAACCCCAGGGGCTGCTGGGTTGCCACTAATCAGCAATGACTTGACTGTACCTAACCCCCCCCCCCCATATATATAGATAGATAGATAGATAGAGATAGAGATATATAGATATACCCCCTTTTCTATCACCAATGGCATTCAGACTATGGCCATATTAGAATGTGTACAAGGCTATGATTGACATTAAAAAGTTTATAAAATGTATCTGTATGCTGATGACATCTTGTTAGTTAACCCTTTCTCCTCAGTTCCACTTCTGTTGTAGACTATTGTGGTTTTCTTTGCTTTCTCTGGCTATCATATAAATTACAAGCACAAACAAAATAAAGAGTGGGAGAAACAAAAGAATTGGAACACATTTTATTATGCCTGATACAGCTGTGTTTTGGCGGTGGATGTCTGCATCAGGAGCAAATCTGTCCAAATATTTCAAAAAACGAAGCAAACTCAGTTAGTCCGTGATCTGGTGCATGTAGCAACATACTCTCAAAGGTACAAAATGTTTTTTTGTGCTTTTTGTGGGGGTATCCTTTTGTTTTTTATTCTATCGTTTAAATTGATCAAAATCTGAAATCCTACCAATGAATGTTTTAAGCAATGAGAATGAAGATTATTTTTTGTTTGGATGGAAACCAAATAGGGTAAAACACTTGATGCTGTTGTTACCGATAATGAAGATTTTGAATTCTATTTACTCATTGGTCCCCTCTACAGTTAAACTGGTGGGCCAGGCTTAATACTATCAAAATGATGTTGTGTCCTGTCAATAAACTTGGTGTGAGGTGTGTTACCCTCATCCCCAAGGCATGTTTTAAATCTATTAATGCATTTCACATAAAGTTTCTGGGAAATAACAAGTACCACATGTAGCATCACAAAAACTTCAGTTATCAAGGGATCAGGAGGTGACAATTTTTCCCCATTTTTTGACTCATCATACAGCTTGTCTATTCTGGCAATTGGCATGGTGGGTCCACTGTCACTGTCACTAGATCATGATTGAAGAAAAGTTGTTTGATATTTTGATATCTTTTGCCCCAAAAGTTATTTTGAAAGGCGAGGCTGCCACATTATTGGACATACATTGCTGGATAATTGGCATTATTCATTTTATTAAATGTTACATAGAAAATTTTACATCTTAAGAACTTTCTTAACAAAGTGATTAATCTGCAGAAGGAACCAGGTACTGCGAGTTAAGACCATTTATCTTATGTATGCTATCGGGCAATAGAAATGTTTTATCACTGCAGTTAATTTGAATGGATCAGATATTCTTAGGTGATATATAATCCAGGATTAAGAACGACTGGTATGATGTTTCTTGTTTATCTTTATCTAACTAAAATTACTTATCTATCACTAATAGCATACACACTGCAGGCAGAATGCCATATCCCTCTCTGAGAGCTGACAGCCTTCTTTGTACAATGAGGTGATGTCTTGCTAGGGAGCATAGAAAAAAGGGAATCAAGATTTCTACTTTCCTATTTTTTAGGATTGGCTGATAAACTGCTAATGTTTGGTCCTTACTTGTTTGCAGGAGTGTGAAGTGCGGTTTCAGAACATGTTAGTTCCTGCATTTTTGATTGAAGGTTTAAGACGCTGAGATTTGATTAAGAAGGGGAATTTATTAAGAAGGAGAATTTATTAAGAACTTCAAAATGTACTTATCAGGATTAGATTTAGTAAGTAGTGTTGATTTGGTGGGATTGGGTGTAAAATGTTTATATATTTTTAAATAAATAAAAAATGGGGGAGGATGGAGATCAGTGATGTGAGTGTCTGCTAGTCCCTATGGTGATTGTTTCGCCAAACGTAGGGTGCAAAGCCATCCTGAGGTCTCCTTTGCCCCTTAATAGAGTGTTGGTCACTAACCACCATTTGGGATATTTTTTGCATCTTTTGTATTTATTGAAAGATATTTTTGGATAGATGTATTTTTGCTATGAGATTGTGTTGGTTGCATAATTTAGGCTCTTAGATAGTCTTTTTTTGTGTATGCAAATTACTGCGCCATTAAAAGAATGCCTGCAGGAAGGAAATGGCCCAGCCGCCTACAGACCCATATCAAGCTTACCATTCCTGTCCAAGATCATCGAGAAAACAGTCCAACACCAGCTCCAACAACACATCGACATCTACAATCCACTGGACCCCAATCAACGCGGTTTTCGACCCAGACATGGGGTTGAAACCATACTGATCCAGCTATTCGACAGTCTTTTGAGGACAATCGACAACACCAGAATGGGCGTCATCATGATATTCCTAGATATCTCCTCAGCGTTCGACACTGTCTGCCACACAACCCTACTAAACAGACTACAGGAGGCAGGCCTACACAGTACTACTCTGAGCTGGTTTACATCTTACCTCACCAACAGACAACTACAAGTCAAGTGTGGAACAAAGACCTCTCAACCGTTCAGAGTCACTCAAGGAGTCCCACAAGGCTCAGCTCTCTCCATCCTGCTATTTAACATCTACATACAACCAGGGCCGGATTTACCTATACGCCATGTATGCCATGGCGTAGGGCCCACAGCTGGCAAGGGCCCACAAAAAGCTGCCGCGGCAGCATGGACGTTCCCGCGGCAGCATGGACGGTCCCGCGGGGCCCTCTCTGCCCTGCCGAATCCCCGGCTGAGCCCCTCCGTGCCGGCTTTGAGAGGAGCGAAGGGAGAGTGTCTCCCTCGCGTCTCTGTTAAGCCCCATCAGCCCCTGCGGGCTTAACAGAGACGCAAGGGAGACACTCTCCCTTCGCGCCTCTCAAAGCCGTCGCGGAGGGAGGGATTCGGCAGGGCAGAGGGGGCCCCGCGGGACCGTCCATGCTGCCGCGGCCTTGGTAGCAGCCAGCAGTTTTGCTTTTTTTAAATTTCATTTTACTTGAGCCGATGGGGGGGGGGGGGTAGGACTGGAAATGGGCGGGGGGGGTAGGACTGGGACTGGGCAATGGGGGGGGGTTAAGACTGATACTGGGCTGTGGGCTGCTGGGGGCTGTCTGGTAATGGGCTATGGGGGGGCTAGGACTGGAAAAGGACTGGGGGGGTTAAGACTGGAGGTGGGCTGATGGGGTTAGGACTGGTAATGGGCTGTGGGCTGTGGGGGGGGTTAGAACTGGTAATGGGCTTTGGGGGGGTTAAGACTGATAATGGGCTGTGGGTTGTTGGGGGGGTTAGAACTGGTAATGGGCTATGAGGGGGGGTTAAGACTGATAATGGGCTGTGGGCTGATGAGGGCTGTCTGGTAAAGGGCTATGGGGGGCTAGGACTGGAAATGGGCTGGGGGGGTTAAGACTGGAGGTGGGCTGATGGGGTTAGGACTGGTAATGGGCTGTGGGTTGTTGGGGGGGGTTAGAACTGGTAATGGCTATGGGGGGGGTTAAGACTGGTAATGGGCTGTGGGCTGATGGGGGCTGTCTGGTAATTGGCTATGGGGGGGTAGGAAAGGAAAAGGGCATGGGGGGTTAAAACTAGAGGTGGGCTGATGGGGTTAGGACTGGTAATGGGCTGTGGGCTGTTGGGGGGGTTAGAACTGGTAATGGGCTATGGGGGGGTTAAGACTGATAATGGGCTGTGGGCTGATGGGGGCTGTCTGGTAATGGGCTATGGGGGGGCTAGGACTGGAAATGGGCTGGGGGGGGTTAAGACTGGAGGTGGGCTAATGGGGTTAGGACTGGAAGTGGGCTGATGGGGGGTTAGGACTGGTAATGGGTTATAGGGGGGGCTTAAACTGAAAATGGGGTGATGGGGGGTTAGGACTGGAAGTGGGTTGATGGGGGGGCTAGGACTGGTATTGGGTTGGGGGGTTGCTAGGACTGGAAATGGGCTGATGGGTGGCTAGGACTGGAAATGGGCTGATGCAGGGACTAGAAGGGAATGGATGCTGGGTGAGGCTGGAACTAGAAGGGAGCTGATGTTGGGGGAGGATTAGAATGGGATGGGGCTGGAAGAGTAAAATGGAGAAGGGAAAAATATTTTGTGTGGGAGGGATAAAAAATCTACAATTGGCCGGGTATTGGGAGAGTAAGTGGGGATTGAGGATGGAGGGGTAAAATTTGAGTGGATGAAATAGGAATGAGGAAAGAGCAAAAGGAGAAAGATTAGTATGTTAAAGCAGATATAGAGAGAGAATGGAAAAAAACTAGAAGAGAAGAAAGGACAAATGGACAGCAGACGATGGAGAGTTAGCAGAAGACACGAAGAAACCAGAAGAAAGTGGCTGGAGCAATTGCAGCTGAAAAAAATGCACAAAAGGTAGAAAAATATCTCTTTATTTTGAATTTATTAATTGGAATATGTCAGCTCTGGTAAATGTGCATCATTAACGTCTGCGCTTTGTTTAGTACAAGAGCAAATTAATGTATAGTTTTATTTCTACAGTGTTGTACATTCCAAGTTTGGCTTTTGGGATTCCCAGTTTAATTATTGTCTTCTTGTTTCTAAATTGTGATTACTTGTTTGGTGATGGTCTATGTTCTGCATGTGTAACTGAGCTGAGGTGTTCTGTTTATATAATTCCTATTTGACATTGCCACTTGTTCTCTTTCCCCAGTAGGTCATGTATTGTTGTTCTCTGAAATGTATTGGTTTAATATTTGCAGTGTTGCCTTTTGATTGGTAGAGTATGGTGCTTTGTGAGTCCTGGTAGTGCTGTTAGGATACGGCGGGTTTGCTATGGGTTGGCACTGGATTATAGTAATGTAGAAATCTTTTAGTCTTTCTTTATCCATACACTCTAAGAGGCACGTTTACTAAAAGTTAGTATATGGTAACATTATGCAAATATTTATGCAAATGAGGCCCCTTATGCAAATGAGGCCCCGCACCCCCCTTGGGCTGCCCCTGCTGGGGGCCCACAATTTTTGTTGGCGTAGGGCCTCACTCAAGGTAAATCCGGCCCTGCGTACAACCCATATGCACCATCATCAAGGACCACAAGATTCAATACACCATATACACAGATGACATAATGATATACACAGCAATCAAGCTGGACAACCCAGACTACTCCAACATAACCAACTGCTTCCAACAAATGGCAACCTGGCTGCAAGAAAACAACCTATCAATAAATTACAACAAAACCAAAGCTCTATTCATCACAAGAAACAGGACATTCTCACCATCGGCCACCATCAACCTAAACAACACCATCATACCGGTAAGACATGAAATAAAATACCTGGGAGTAACGCTCGACAAGGACCTCAACCTCCAGTCCCACATTGCAAAAATAACAAAGAGCGCTTACATCAAAATGAAGACAGTCAGAAGGCTCAAACCCATCCTCGCCCATGAACACTTCCGAACAGTCTGTCAAGCCATCATCACTCCAACCCTAGACTATTGTAATCACATCTACCAAGGAGTACCTAAAAAGACAATAAAACCACTACAGCTAGCACAAAACACAGCCACACGACTCACGACAGATCACACAATTCACGATCACATCACCCCCATACTGTACCACCTACACTGGCTCCCAATCAGCTCCAGAATCCAATTCAAAGTACTTTTACACATATTTAAAATAATACACAACCTATCAGCAGACAGCCTACGCCCTCTCATAAAAACTGATGACAACAGGAGACCAAGAAGAAAAGGAACCTCAGACACCATCAGAACACCAAAAGAATTTGCTAAAACAAGGCTGGCCACATCAAGGAGGGCACTCTCCCTGGCAGCACCCGCTATATGGAACTCTCTCCCAGACCATATAAGATCAACCAAGAACCTCAAGGACTTCAGAAAACTTCTTAAGACTGATCTATTTACAGTACATTTCAAGGACCTCACATACATTTTCTACCTCAAGACATTACAGGATCACGATCCTACCCCAAGACATTACAGAATCTCAATCCTAGCACGCCTCTCAAACAGCCCCATTTTGTATATATGTATATAGCTCATTATGTAAATAGTTCACCGATATAATCTAACGCACTGCCCCACACACTACACTTCTCAGTTCTCACACTGCATGCTACAAACCACACTTTATTATTGATTTTGCTTGATGTGCCACACCGCCTTGATTTAACGATAAGGCGGTATACTAAATCCTTCTAAATAAATAAATAAATAAAAATGGTGCACACAAAGTCTCTGAAATGCTCACACAGTTTTCTGCGTCAGATCTTTATTTTTCTTTCACTAAAGCAGGCTCACTAGAAAGCTATTTGCCTCTAACTCTGTTTCTCTGAGAATAATCAAAAAGATTTCATCATTTCTTTCTTCAACATAAATGTACGCTGAAACTCTAGACACAACCACCAGAGGTGTCTCTACAGGGGGTCTCCTGGGACATACCACTAAGCAGTACAGTGTGTACAATTGGTACAGAAAACTGCTGCCAAGCTCATCAAGGGTCTTAAACATTTGACCATGTAATGCCAGTTTTAAATTGTTAAATATACGAAATTCACTCTACTCTATGTGCAGACTTCAAAGATCCCAAATGACTTCTAAAAAAAATGAGAAGAGAAAAAAGGTCTCAGAACCATACGAAGTAAGATTATAGGCACCTGATAAATATCATTCAGGCCTCAACTCATCCTCAGCATATCAGCAACTCAGAAAAAACTCCTTCCATATAAAATGTATTGTTTCCAATTCTATTTATTATTTCCAGTTCTAGATTTCCAATTTAATATCAAACAAAAACCTGAAATTCCTCAGAGCATGCATGCCGGTTTCATAACCACAATCCAATATCCAAAAGACATTACTTAGCTTCTGTATATTATTGCTGTCAAATTCCCCAACACCATCCATGACATCAGCTTGGCGTTTCGCCACTCGCTTCCTCAGGGGGTATAAAATCCAAAATTCAAAACATGCTGTGAGGGCAAACAGGAAACCACATCAGTGCATCATAACATGCCATTATTGTGGTGAAACTGCGGCAAGAGATACTTCCCCGAGCTTATTCTAACATACCATACCCGAACACTTCCCCTCACCCCCCCCCCCAACAAACAATTACTGTCACCCAGTTTTTATCACATCAACCAGGGAACAGTCCACAAAATCTGACACCAAACCACCATACCGTCAACCTACCATCAGAATGTAGCGTCTCCAATACCCAAGCACGCTGCACATTTCACACAATGAAAAAATGCCACGCATGCACCTCGTTAAATACCGAAATTGAAACCTCCCATTGTGCCAGTAAACAAGACATACTCTTCAAAACCCGTCCCAGATCTATCTAAACTTAAACTGGCCTAGGTAGAACCTGCAGATGCATGTCACTGCAAGAGGATACCTACAAAACCCAATACCCCTAGCATATACATATGGCTCATATAACATTATCACCATCCATTCACCAAAGTGGCTCCAACAGTCAGATGTAAAAACCTACAGAGGACTTTCCATTGTTTACATTGTCTTCCTGTTCATTCTAAGGTTCAGTATAAGGCTCTATTGCTGATGTGTATGGCTTTGCATGCCTTAGCCCCTGTCTATTTGACCTCTATATTTATATGACAGGGTACTCCAATCCCGGGAGAGAATTTATTAACTATTCGTCCTGTGAGGTGGCCATTATGATTTGACTTTTTCAATCTCTGCCCCAGTTTTGTGGAATGTGTTACCCAGTGCTTAAACCATTTGATAGATTTTAGGTAGAGAATGAAAACACATATGGGAAGGGAGGTTAACAGAGTGCTGATATATTTTATTATGCTTTCTGTTGAATTTGTAATAAGAACATAAGAACATAAGATATGCCATACTGGGTCAGACCAAGGTCCATCAAGCCCAGTATTCTGTTTCCAACAGTGGCCAATCTAGGTCATATGTACTTAGCAGTTTCCCCAAGGGACACAGGTTCCACAATGCTTGTATTGGTTCAAGCATTGATATCCTGGGTCCCTTCTTAATAATGGTTTATGGACCTTTCCTCCAGGAACTTGTCCAAACCTTTTTTAAACCCAGCTACATTAACAGCCTTTACTATATACTCTGGTAACAAATTCCAGAGTTTGATTACACATTGAGCGAAAAAATATTTTATTTTATTAGTCTTAAATAGTTTACCCTGTAGCTTCATTGCATGTCCCCTAGTCTTTCTATATTCTGATAAGGTAAACAATCGATCTACATTTACCCGTTCCACTCCGTTCATTAATTTATAGACTTCTATCATATCTCCCCTCAGCCGTCTCTTTTCCAGGTTAAAGAGCCCTAACCTTTTTAGCCTTTCTTCATAGGAGTATCCTTCCATCCCCTTTCCCATTTTGGTGGCTCTTCTCTGAACCTTTTCTAAAATCGCTATATCCTTTTTAAGATACGGCGACCAGAATTGCACACAATATTCAAGGTGCGGTCTCACCATGGAACGATATAGAGCCATTATAATATCATTGTTTTATTTTCCATTCCTTTCCTTATCATTCCTAGCATTCTATTTGCTCTCTTGGCCGCCGCTGCACACTGGGCCGAGGGTTTTAACATGGTATCCACAGTGACGCCTAAATCTTTTTCCTGGGTGGTGGTTCCTAATGTGGAACCTTGCATCATGTAATCATAGTTTGGGTTGTTCTTCCCTAGGTGCATAACCTTGCACTTGTCCACATTAAATTTCATCTGCCATTTTGATGCCCAGTCTTCCAATTTATCAAGATCCTCTTGCAATTTTCCACAATCCTCTTGGGTTTTAACAACTTTAAATAGTTTTGTGTCATCTGCAAATTTGATAACCTCACTCGTTATTCCACTTTCCAGGTCATTTATGAATATGTCAAAAAGCAGCGGACCCAGCACAGATCCATGGAATACACCACTATTCACCTTTCTCCATTGGTAAAATTGGCCATTTAGCCCTACCCTCTGCTTTCTATCTTTTAACCAGTTCCTGATCCACAATAGTACACTGCCTCCTATCCCATGACTCTTTAGTTTTGCCAAAAGTCTCTCATGAGGGACCTTGTCAAAGGCTTTCTGAAAGTCCAGATACACAATATCAACTGACTCACCTTTGTCCACCTGATTATTCACTCCTTCAAAAAAAGATAACAGATTAGTAAGACAACATCTTCCTTGTCTAAAGCCATGTTGGCTGTCTCCCATTAGGTCATGACTATCTACATGCTGAGTAATTTTATTCTTTATGATGGTTTCTACCATTTCTTCCGGTACTGATGTCAGGCTCACCGGTCTGTAGTTTCCCGGATCACCCCTGGAACCTTTTTTAAAAATTGGTGTTACATTGGCGATCCTCCAATCTTCAGGTATTAGAGACGATTTTAATGATAGTTCACAGATTAATAATAGCAGGTCTGCAATCTCGTATTTTGGTTCTTTCAACACCCTTGGATGTATTCCATCCGGCCCAGGTGATTTGCTACTCTTCAGTTTATCTAATAGTTGTAATACATCTTCCGGATGTATCGATATTTCCTTCAATTCTTCCGCACCTTTAAATACCACTTCAGTCATGGGTAACATCCCTACATCTTCCTCAGTAAAGACTGAAACAAAGAATTCATTCAGTCTCTCCGCTATCGCCTTGTCGCCTCTTAGTGCTCCTTTAACCCCTTTATCATCTAATGGACCAACTGACACTCTCACAGATTTTTTGCTACGAATGTACTTGAAAAGGTCTTTACTTCGCGTTTTTGCTTCCGCAGCAAGCTTCTTCTCAAATTCTCCCTTTGCCTGCCTTATCAATGCCTTGCATTTGACTTGCCAGTGCTTGTGCTGTTTCCAGGTTTCGTCGTTTGGCTCTTTTTTCCATTTCTTGAAAGATGCTTTTTTGGCAACAATGTATTGTGACACAGCAGCTGGCAAAGAGCCCATGGAGTTAGGGGAAGGTAAGGAACTTACCTCAGAATCAGCTGGGCAGCAGACAAACTCAGCTCATGTAGAATTAGCTGAGCAGCAGACAAACTCAACACATGTAGAATTAGTTGAGCAGCAAACAAACTCAGCACAAGAAAAGCAAAAAGGCATTAGAGTAAAATGTCCTTGCACTACTCCTGACGTAGCTAGAAGCAGGAAGGCTAATCAGGAACACCTGTTCTCAGAAACCCACGCAGCTTGCAAAGAGAACAAGGATAAAAGCTGCAGGGTAGAACCAGGGAAGGCCAGTAGGGGCAGCGACCTGGGAGGACTAAGCCAGCATCCAGTGAACACACGTCAGGCTGGAGGAAATCCACTGAGGGAAGGAAGCAGTAGGTGTGGCAGCAGAGCAGGAAACAGCCAGCATCGTGCCCAGGACCCTGCTAGGATTCCTGGTAGTTGGAGAGCCCAGGAGAGAGCTGCCAGAAGCCCAGAGATAAGAGACAGAACCACAGCTAAGAGGTGGGAACCTAGCTTTGCTAAAGAAAAGGCAAGAAGTTCTGTTTGGTTTGAAAGGCAAGGGTGTGGTACCAGAAGTAACTTTGACACTGAAAGTTACACAGTAATTCCACCAGCGTGGAGAAGAAGGGAAAGCCAGAAGGAAGCTTTTAATATACCAGGCATTCAGAGCCCTGGATTTGAAGAGCCCTTTCTAGAAAAGCTAGCCCATGACTCATAGGAGGGTTTTAAGGAAGACAGCAGCTGTGAAGAGTGTGACCCATATGTAATCGTAAGTGACTCTGATTTAATGCAGTGGGAGAACAGCAGCTATAACTCTGACCCTGTGCCCATGGATTGTACAATTTGCTTATCTGATGATATTATATCTTTATGTTGAACGTGTGTAAAGCAGCCAGCTGATGGTGCCTAAAGGAAAGAAGATATTTTTCTGTGCAACAGTTCTTTTGTTTCATATTGTTTGTTGTATCCCAGGAATATCACATCAGGGCAGGGAATAAAGCCCTAATATTATTTTTGCCTTACCACTTGACTACAAGACTCTTTTTGTATCAAAGACAACTTAAATCTTAACACCCTAGGCAGCCGCCTAATAGGGTTATAGGAGGTAGCTATCACTCACTGTCTCTCACAAATGGCGTAGTTGTTGCGGATTTATTCCTAAGAGGGGCATACAACCGTGATACAACAGAGGAACAACGCAGAGGAATCCTACGAGTGCCAAGGCTGGACATGCCCAGAAGGTTCCAGATCCTGAGGGAAACGACAAGCCTCTTCTCAAAGTGTGAATCTCCACCTGGCTCAGGTAACGGTATATGGGCACAGGCTGAGGGGGTTTCAAGTGAGAAGGTGTAGCTAAAAGGATGGTGGGACTAGGCACAATAACATTTGTAGTGCCACACTTAGTGTTTTCTTTTGTTTGTTTCCAGAGTGGGTGAGCATCAAGATGGATGTTCAAGAAGTCCTAAGATGGATGAGTGCACAGTTCGAGAAGCAAGCGGAGATAGCTCAACTGAGCCAAAGAGCAGGCCATGGTGGCATTGCAACTCCAACAGAAGCCCCTGACCAAACTGATACACACTCTGCTGGACGAACGAAGGAAGGAGAAACCACCGCAACAGCATTTCTTTGGGATAGGCCCACAGAACTGTGGGGCATTGGCATTTGGACAAATGACTGAGGCTGATAATTTTGACGATTTTATTGAGGCATTCGAGAGGGTAGCCCTCAATGCACATTGGGCCAAAGAGCAATGGGCAGCCAGGTTGGCCACATCCTTAACAGGAGAGGCCTTATCAGCATACCAAGCCATGCCAGCTACCCTGGCAACTGACTATGGAGAAGTAAAGAAAGCAATAAAGGATAGGCTAGGCCTAACACCTACGGTCTATCGGCATATGCTAAGGTCTACCGGTTTCCAGCCAGGTGAAACGCCTAAGGCTCTGTGCCAGAGGGTGCGCAGCCTGGTTTGGAAGTGGTTGACTCCAGAGGGGAAGACTCTGGAAAGTATATTGGATACGATTGTATTAGAACAGTTCTCGGAAGCAGTTCCGGCAGAAGTGAAAGCATTTTTAACCTTGCAGAATTGCCAGACCTCAGCCGAAGCGGCGCAGCTCACAGAACGGTTCATGGAAGCCGAATTGGCTAATAAGCCGCAAGTAGGCGCTGTGAGTAAGTTGGGTATGGTCAATTCTGGAAAGGCAGTCAAAGAGCCTAGGATGTGTACTCAAAATGTGAATGAATGTTTGCCTAAGAGGGATGCTAGAAATGCATTGAAAAAATGTTTTAAATGTGGGAAAATTGGTCACATGAAAAAAGATTGTATATGGCGTACAGCTCTGATAACAGGTAACAGAAAAACATACAGGCAGGGTTCCGTATAGATGTTGAAGTACAAGGAGTCCCTGCTAAAGCGTTACTTGACTCAGGCGCGGACCAAAGTATGGTTTCGGGAAAATTATGGCAAACCATACAGGCCCGCAATGGCTCCCCCCCCCCCCGAGTCAAACAGAAGGGAGGTCCAAGATAAGGTGTGTACATGGGTCATCAACATATTACCCTCTCTATAGAGTGAAAGTCAAGGGTTTAGGAACCCGGAGGGAAATCCCAGTGGCCGTAATTCCCAGACTACCCTACGACATTGTATTAGGCAGGGACTGGCCACCATTCTATAGGGGAATAGAGGAAGGCACACACACATAAAGGGAGGCATGGTTTCCAACAGGTCACAGGCCCAAAGCTCGGAGGCACGAGCTGAGCTCCCAGAGGAGGATTCTGACCCTCTAGAAGAGGAAAAAGAATGCCTAGAGGAGGAGGGTAGGACTACAGATGAAAACCTAGGAGAGCTTCCCCAGCATGAGGACTTATTCAGTGCCCAATCTAAAAGTACGAAGAAGAGTAAGGGCGAAAACCGCCATGAGAGACACCACAGAGCTCAACTAAGGGCAGGAGTAGAAGATGGACAGGGGTTGCCCTGGGTACCTGCTGACCTTGTGGAAAAGTTCCCGTCTTTTCCGAAGGAACAAAAGGCGGATCAAGCGTTAAAGCACACCTTTGAATTTGCTCAGACGGGTAGGGACGTGCTCCCCAGGTTCCGTATGGAAGGAGACATATTATACAGGGAGAGCAACGATCCCCAAACGGGTGCTGTTAGGAAACAATTAGTGGTTCCTACAACTTTTAAAGCAGTCGTTATGAGACTGGACCACGACCACCCCGTTGGGGGGCATAAGGGAGTTCAGGGTACGCTCGACCAGATCCTGGCCCGTTTTTATTGGCCAGGGATGTTCAAGGAAACAAAACGGTTCTGCGAGGCCTGTCCCTCCTGTCAGCGGGTGAGCGCCGCCAAGCCCATAGGAGTCCCTATGATACCAACCCCCACAATAGCTGAACCCGTGCGCCGGATGGCGATGGACATTGTTGGACCCCTCGTAAAGACCCCTAGGGGATTCCAGTATATCCTGGTGATAATGGATCACGCCACCAGGTTCCCCTGGGCTATACCCCTAAGAAACATCTCAGCTAGGTCCATAGCATTAGAACTGATCAAGCTATTCTGCGAGGTGGGATTCCCAAAGGAAATGCTGACTGACAGGGGGAGTAATTTTGTATCGAAATACCTAGCCCAGGTATGGGATGCTTTCGGCATCCACCATATAAAAACTGCCGCTTATCATCCACAGACCAATGGACTTGTGGAACGCTTCAACCAGACCCTAAAACAGATATTAAGAAGGGGAATGGATGGGAAAATGGCCGACTGGGATATTATGCTCCCGTTCGCTTTGTACGCTAGTAGAGAACGTACACAAGCCTCACTAGGAGCTTCTCCGTATGAACTGATGTTTGGCCGTGCCCCAAGGGGAGTCCTGGACATTTTAAGGGACCAGTGGGTCGAGCCTGAAGGGGAAGTAATGGGAGTGCCTCACAGTGGGCTTTTCAAGCCGCAGAAGGGCATTTGCAGAATAGCCAGCGGTACCAGAAGCGGTATTATGATAGGGGCAAGAAACCACGACAACTGGCCATAGGCGACCGTGTTGTAGTAATGGTTGCAGATCCTGGGCCGAAGTTTGAGGCCCAGTGGAAAGGTCCCTATACGATAGTGGAACGTAAAGGACCAGTATCTTATATGGTAGAGAATGACAGGGGACGTTGTCAGGTGTACCATATAAATGTACTAAAACCTTGGCAGGATAGAATGGCAGCAGCTAGCCGGTCCAGTGTGAATGTCAAGAGTCCAGCAAAGATTACGTGCTGTGGGAATGGTTGTTCCAAATCCCGTAATATCTTAAGGGGGGGGGGGATTTGTGACACAGCAGCTGGCACAGAGCCCATGGAGTTAGGGGAAAGTAAGAAACTTACCTCAGAATCAGCTGGGCAGCAGACAAACTCAGCTCATGTAGAATTAGCTGAGCAGCAAACAAACCCAGCTCATGTAGAATTAGTTGAGCAGCAAACAAACTCAGCACAAGAAAAGCAAAAAGGCATTAGAGTAAAATGTCCTTGCACTAGTCCTGACGCAGCTAGAAGCAGGAAGGCTAATCAGGAACACCTGTTCTCAGAAACCCACGCAGCTTGCAAAGAGAACAAGGATAAAAGCTGCAGGGTAGAACCAGGGAAGGCCAGTAGGGGCAGCGACCTGGGAGGACTAAGCCAGCATTCAGTGAACACACATCAGGCTGGAGGAAATCCACTGAGGGAAGGAAGCAGTAGGTGTGGCAGCAGAGCAGGAAACAGCCAACATCGTGCCCAGGATCCTGCTAGGATTCCTGGTAGTTGGAGAGCCCAGGAGAGAGCTGCCAGAAGCCCAGAGATAAGAGACAGAACCACAGCTAAGAGGTGGGAACCTAGCTTTGCTAAAGAAAAGGCAAGAAGTTCTGTTTGGTTTGAAAGGCAAGGGCGTGGCACCAGAAGTAACTTTGACACTGAAAGTTACACAGTAATTCCACCAGCATGGAGAAGAAGGGAAAGCCAGAAGGAAGCTTTTAATATACCAGGCATTCAGAGCCCTGGATTTGAAGAGCCCTTTCTAGAAAAGCTAGCCCATGACTCACAGGAGGGTTTTAAGGAAGACAGCAGCTGTGAAGAGTGTGACCCATATGCAATCGTAAGTGACTCTGATTTAATGCAGTGGGAGAACAGCAGCTATAACTCTGACCCTGTGTCCATGGATTGTACAATTTGTTTATCTGACGATATTGTATCTTTATGTTGAACGTGTGTAAAGCAGCCAGCTGATGGTGCCTAAAGGAAAGAAGATATTTTTCTGTGCAACAGTTCTTTTGTTTCATATTGTTTGTTGTATCCCAGGAATATCGCATAAGGACAGGGAATAAAGCCCTAATATTATTTTTGCCTTACCACTTGACTACAAGACTCTTTTTGTATCAAAGGCAACTTAAATCTTAACACCCTAGGCAGCCACCTAATAGGGTTATAGGAGGCATCTATCACTCACTATCTCTCACAGTATATAGCCCAGAAAGTAGCTTGGATTTGGCAATCTGTAAGTATAAATAAATAAAAAATAAATAAATAATTCCATATCGTCCTACTAGACCAGTCCAGAGAAGTGGTTTGTGTTCTCCTACCAGCAGATTGGTGGAGACAAAGAACCAATTAAAAGCCCAGGTTTCAATGATATCACTCCCTTGTCTCTATCCACCTCAGCCACCAGAGGTCTCTTCAGTACTTCTTTGTCTCCAGCAGATGGTGGATGGATTTTCACCTCTCTGAAGAAAATCTGAAGATTGAGAGGAAAAGATTGATTAAATGCTGGTGAATGACCACCTTGAGGTTGACTCCTTCATTTAAGTGTGGCATGGGAGGCTCCACTAGACTGTGGCCTTTTTGATAGCCATAGGAGGAAGGAAAATTGGTTCAGTTCCACACATGTATCATGATAAGAGCCTGTTGAATAGCCAGAAATTAGATGGATCTGGAAAAGTGCAGCAGCCTCACACAACCTCAACACTCCCTCCAACCTCCTCTGTCCTCCATGTTGTCTCCTGAAGATTGCAGAAGGCTCTCTGAGGATCTGCCTGCCAGCCACCTTAAAGGCAGTGCTGCAAAGCCAGTGAAACAGTTTCAGGGAATAGAGCTGATCCTGGCATGGATCCTTTTCCTGGGGCTCTCAGGAGGTGAGTGCCAAGGCTTGACCTTGTCATTGTCCTTGCTGGGGGCTCCTGATTCCATCTGCCTGGGATGTAATTTGGGGTGGACTGCTGGCAACTGTTGGTGCAGTGTGAGGTTTTCCCATCATTTTCTACATGTGTTAGTAGCATATTTACCTATTGTGCACCTGGCGGTCGCCCAGTCCTAGCTCGCATTCCACTAAAGTGACTCCAACATGTGTTCCTACCCTAGCATGTTGCAGTAAAAACACAGTTAATGCATGCCCTTCGGGCTGCTATGGCCTTAGTGGTACTGTTGTGATACTTACCTTAACTCTCTATGTCTTCTTCCAGGAAACGTTGTTTGGCCTGTAGCAAGTGAGGTGCCTCATCTCCGGATTCTGGACTCTGCTCTTCTTGCATGGCAACTCGAGTCATCCCATTTAGTCCAGTCTTGCCTGTCTAAGGGCAGGAGATGATGGATGGTGCTATGGGTAAGGATATCCAGCTGGCCGGAGGGACAATGACCATGCCGTGAGATGCTCCTCATACTCTCGGGGGTTTGCTATGGCTATGACCTCTGGTGTTGCGGGGCCCATTTCCGAGAGGAGAGCTTCTGGACTCCAGATTGTCCTCCCCATGAATACTTTTCCTTTTTACAGCAGGCCTGGGCCTTCTGGCATAGAAAGTCTAACCCTGCGGCCTCTGGGTACCTCGGATACAGTCTCATGAGGTGCAGGCTGAGAATGGAAGTCCTGTGCATCTGCCTTTGGCTAAGTGTCCCTGGCAAGGGGCATCTCCTAGAGATGGGTATCAGCTGGGATCTGTTCGAGATTTGTATGGTGACTGGGATTCAGTTGTCCTGGTACTGGACTCTGATGTGGACGAAGAAGTGCTCTTGCCCTCAGAGGATTGTGAAGAGGCTGATGTGATCTACTTGTTCTGGGAGGAGGAACTAGAGGCATTGATTCCCAGAGTCTTATCCACCTTGGGCTTGGTGAATACTCCAGGCATGGAGCAAGAAATGAAGATGCATCCACTTCTTCAAGGGGTGCAGAAATGCACTATTGTCTTCACATTCCTAGAGGTGCTCAAGGGCCTGTTCCAATCAGAGTGGGTTTCGTTCAATTCCCCGCCTAGGGGCTAAAGGTGTATAATACGATGCATGTTCTCCCAGAGAGGGAATGCGTTGTGTGGTTTGCGATTTCCAAGGTGGATGCACACGTCATGGCAGTTACTAGTCAGACCACCATTGCATGGAAGGCGGATTGGCTTGAAAGGATGCTCTGGACTGAAAGGTGGTTTCATGTTGAAGAACCAGTGTGCTGCAGCGGCTGCTATTCTGCAGTTGGAAATATGTGCAGGCCTGATGTCTCGAGTCCTACTCCAGTGAATTCAGTCTCTTCCACCAGATGATTCAATCCCTCTTTTGGAGATGGCTACTGCCTTACTTTCTGATGTCATATGGGTCCTGGTACATCTAGCAGCCAGGGATTGTGCCCTGTCAATGGTGACATGGCATTGGGACTCCTCTTTCAACCCTGGTTTCCCATCTGGCCTTAGAGGAATGCTTCTGTTTGGTCCGATTTGGAGAAGCTGGTGAAGAGCCTGGGTGAGAAAAAATCTTTCTGCCTTAGAGAGGACATGCACAAGAGGCCTGTGATGCAGGCAAGAGCCCCTTTTCCATCATCTTGCATCTTCTCCTCACAGACGCGCTGGTCAGACCCACGGAAGCATCGGAGTCCCATCGCTATTGGCCTGGAAAGTCTTTCTTCCCCTCTGCTTATGGACTTCGGGCTAATTCTCAGTCCCTTTGTGGATTGCTTGGGCCCAGGGACCTGATCCCATCCAGAAGAGAACCCTCCTGTGCTGCATAATGAAGTTTTGGGGGCCCATTGCCTAGTTCCTCTGGTTTGGGGCAGGTTTTGTCTCTTCTCTTCAGAATAAGCCTGGGTCACCAAGGATCACTGGGTGCTAGTTCCCATTCAGTACGGTTATGTCCTGGAATGCAAAGAGCCGATCCCGGTCACTTTCGTCCTCTCTTCTTGTGGGACTGTGAATGGCAGGGCTGCTGTGCAGATCACCTTGGACAAGTTGCCTCTCCTGAAGGAACTGGTACCTGTTCCCCTGAATGATCAGGGAAAGGGTAGATATTCTTTTTTGTGGTGCCAATATGGAAGGTGCATTCCAGTCCATACTGGATCTCGAGGATGTGAATGAGCGCTTGTGCATCATGCGTTTCTGGATGGAAACTCTGCAATCCATGGTTCAAGCAGTGCACCAAGGGGAACTCCTGGCTTCTCTGGATTTGGCCAAGGTTGAGGGGATCAGCAAAATCTGTGTTTTGCTGTGCTTGGCTCTCCCATTCAGTTCACTGTCTTCCCTTTCGGACTTCCACTGCCCCAAGGATGTTCTCCAAGGTCATGATGGTAGTGACTATGGCCATATGGCACCTAGGGATGTCTATGTACCCATATTTGGGCTATTGTCTCATCTGAGCCCATTCTCTTTCAGATATGCCTTGAGTAGCGATCTGAGTGATGTCCTTTTTGAAAAACCTTGGCTGGGTGATCAATCACGGAAAGAGCTAATTGTTGCATTGCCAGCCTCTGGAGTTCCTAGCAGCACATTTCAATTCTTGAGTGGGCAGAGTTTTCCTGCCAGAGGAGAAAGTCAAAGGCTATTGGCAGGGGCGACTCAAGGGGGGTGCGGGGCTATGAGCGGAGACTCGGTGCGGGGCCTCATTTGCATAAGGGCCTCATTTGCAAAAATATTTGCATAATGTTAACATGCACTAACTTTTAGTAAACATGCCTCTTAATGAGTGTATGGATAAAGAAAGCAGGGCCGGCCCATCCATTGAGCAAGAATGTTGTTTGCACAGGGCCCCGCATTTCAGGGGACCCCGCGCAAACAACATTCTGCATCAGCCCATAGATTTAAAAAAAAAACAAAAAACTGGCTGCTGCTGCCGCTGCCGCCGTGGCAGTGGCAGAATCAAGCGTCTCATGGGCGCCCCCCCCCCCCCACCTGGCAGAGCCCTCCTGGCATCAGCTCTATCAGCGGCGGCTTTCAGAGCCGTGAAGAGAGTTTCTCTGTCTCGGCTCTGTTAAGACCGCCGAGGCTGATGGGACTTCCTGTTTCTCATCAGCCCCGGTAGTCTTAACAGAGCCGCGAGAAAGGGAAACTCTCCCTTCATGGCTCTGAAAAGCCCACGCTTTGAGAGCTGATGCCAGGAGGGCTCTGCTGGGCAGGAGGGGGCCCACGTGGGACACTTGATTCTGCCACTGCCACGGCGGCAGCGGCAGCAGCAGCCAGGTTTTTTTTTTAATCTATGTGCTATGGGCTATGGGGGGTTAGGACTGGTAATGGACTATGTGGGGGTAATACTGGAAGTGGGCTGATGGGGAGTTAGGACTAGTAATGGGCTATGGGGGGGCTAGGACTGGAAATGGACTGATGGGAGGGTTAGGACTGAAGGTGTGCTGATGGGGGGGTTAGGACTGGTAATGGGCTATGGGGGTCTAAGACTGGAAATGGGCTGATGGGGTGGTTAGGACATAATGGGCTATGGGTGGGCTAAGACTGGAAATGGGCTGATGAGGGGGTTAGGACTGGAAGTGGCCTGATGGGAGGGGGTTAGGACTGGTAATGGACTATGGGGGGGGGGGCTAAGACTGGAAATGGGCTGATGGGGGGTTAGGACTGGAAGTGGGCTGATGGGGGGCTTAGGACAGGTAATGGGCTATGGGGGGGCTAGGACTGGTAATGGGCTGTGGGGGTTGCTAGGACTAGAAATGGGTTGAGTGGAAGGGTGGACTTGAACTGCAAATAGCTGATGGGGATGGGGGCTTGGAATGGAAATGGGCTGAGTGGAAGGGGGGCTTGAACTGTAAATAGCTGATGGGGAGGGGGGCTTGGAATGGAAATGGGCTGAGTGGAAGGGGGTGGGCTTGAACTGCAAATAGCTGATGGGGAGGAGGGCTTGGAATGGAAATGGCCTGTGAGGGGAGGGAGCTAGGACTGGAAATGGGCTAAGTGAGGGAGGGGAGCTAGGACAGGAAATGAGCTGATGGAGGGGCTAGGATAGGACTGGAAATGATCTGTTAGGGGGTGCTAAGATTGGAAATGGGCTGTGGTGGGACTTGGATTGAAATGGACTCATGGAGGGGCTAGAACTGGAAGTAGGCTCATGGGGGGCTTGGATTGGAAATGAGCTGATGGAGGGATTCGGATAGGACTGAAAATGGAGGGGGGAGCTAGGACTGGAAATGGGCTGATGGTGTGGTTAGGATAGGATTGGAAATGGGCTGTTGGGGGGCTAGGACTGGCAATGGGCTGATGCGGGGACTAGAAGCGAGCGAATGCTGAGTGGGGCTGGAACTAGAAGGGAGCTGATGTTGGGGGAGGATTAGAATGGGATGGAGCTGGGAGAATGAAATGGAGAGGGGAAAAATATTTTGTGTGGGAGGGAAGACAAATCTACAATTGGCCGGGTATTGGGAGAATAAGTGGGGCTTGAGTATGGAGGGGTAAAATTTGAGTGGATGAATTAGGA
This sequence comes from Ichthyophis bannanicus, assembly GCA_033557465.1. Classification (NCBI taxonomy): domain Eukaryota; kingdom Metazoa; phylum Chordata; class Amphibia; order Gymnophiona; family Ichthyophiidae; genus Ichthyophis; species Ichthyophis bannanicus. Next base: position 1,374,839,184 of record CM066033.1, read on the forward strand.
ATGAGGAAAGAGCAAAAGTAGAAAGAATAGTATGTTAAAGCAGATGTAGAGAGAGAATGGAAAAAAAAAAACACTAGAAGAGAGAAGAAAGGACAAATGGACAGCAGACGATGGAAAGTTAGCAGAAGACACAAAGAAACCAGAAGAAAGTGGCTGGAGCAATTGCAACTGAAAAAAAATGCACAAAAGGTAGAAAAATATCTCTTTATTTTGAATTTATTAACTGGAATATGTCAGCTCTGGGAAATGTGCATCATTAACATCTGCGCTTTGTTTTTGTACAAGAGGAAATTAATTTATAGTTGTATTTGTACAAGTGTTGTTGTACATTCCAAGTTTGGCTTTTGGGGTTCCCAGTTTAATTATTGTCTTCCTGTTTCTAATTTGTGATTCCTTGTTTGGTGATAGTCTATGTTCTGCATGTGTTACTGAGCTGAGGTATTCTGTTTATGTAATTCCTATTTGACATTGCCACTTGTTCTCTTTCCCCAGTAGGTCATGTATTGTTATTCTCTGAAATGTATTGGTTTAATATTTGCAGTGTTGCCTTTTGATAGGTAGGGTCTGGTGCTTTGTGAGTCCTGGTAGTGCTGTTAGGATATGGCAGGTTTGCTATTGGTTCTAAATGGGCAGTGTTTGCAGTAGTTCCTAATGTGCCTGGCGGTTGGCACTGGATTACAGTAATGTAGAAATCTTTTAGTCTTTCTTTATCCATACACTCATTAAGAGGCATGTTTACTAAAAGTTAGTGTATGGTAACATTATGCAAATATTTATGCAAATGAGGTCCCTTATGCAAATGAGACCCTGCACCGAGTCTCCGCACATGGCCCCGCACCCCCCTTAGGCCGCCCCTGAAAGAAAGACTACCAGATTTCTACATTACTACACTCTACACTCCAGCGCCAACCACCAGGCACATTAGGAAGTACTACTAACACTGCCCATTTAGAACCCATAGCAAACCCACCGTATCATAACAGTATTACCAGGACTCACAAGAACCATACCCTACCTATCAAAAGGCAACACTGCAAATATTAAGCCAATACATCTCAGAGAATACCAATACATCTTCTACTGGGGAAAGAGAACAAGTGGCACTGTCAAATAGAAACTACATAAACAGAATACTTCAGCTCAGTTACAAATGCAGAACATAGACCATCACCAAACAAAGAACAATAAATCACAATTTAGAAATAGGAAGACAATAATTAAACTGGGAACCCCAAAAGCCAACCTTGGAATGCACAACAACACTGCAGAAATAAAACTATAAATTAATTTCCACTTGTACTAAACAAAATGCAGACGTTAAAAAACTCTTCAATATTATCAAAAAACTGATAAAAGCGCCCAACCACTCCGACCAACTACCAAACATCCCACCTGAACTACTAGCACGACATTACAAGCAGCTTCAACAACCAGCTGAACGCAGAGACAACAACAGCAAACCACCCCATCACCACAGAAAGAGACTGGAACACATTCAAAACAGTCACAAAAGAAGAAGTATCATCCATCATCTCTCGACTAAATACCACCACCTCTCCGCTAGACCCCTGTCCTATGGAATGGATAAAGAAAACAAAAGACGACCTGAGCGCACCATTAACCCGCATTGTTAATGAATCCCTCAGCCAAGGATGCATGCCAGATCTCCTTAAAACCTCAGTCATCCGACCAACCCTAAAAAAACACAACCTGGATCCCCTCGAACCCACCTCCTACAGACCTATAGCAAGCCTCTCGTTTACCACCAAACTCATTGAGAAAGTAGTCCAGAGACAGCTCCAAGAACATTTAGATGCCAACGACATATTGGACCAACAACAACATGGCTTTCGTCCACTCCACGGAGTCGAGACGCTCATGACGTCACTAATGAACACCCTTATCATAGGAACACAAGCCAAGCACTCTGGATATGCCATGATCTTCCTAGACATATCAGCTGCCTTCGACCCCATCTCCCACAACATCTTTATACACAGACTACAAGCAATTGGCATCAAAGACAACGTACTCCATGGTTCCATTCCTACCTGACCAATAGACAACAATTGATCCGCACAAACATATTAACCTTCCCCCCCTTCCAGCAACACCAAGGAGTACCCCAAGGGTCCACATTATCTGCCATGCTCTTCAACAGCTACCTGCAACCACTCTGCTCAATCATACGCACATACAACATTAACTACCATATCTATGCAGACAACATAATGCTCTATGCTCCAATCACAACATCCAACCCAACCAATAAACACTTATCAGAATGCTTCACCGAGGTATCCAGCTGGCTACAAAAGAACAACCTATCCATCAACATAAAGAAAACTGAAGCCCTCATAGTAACAAAGGACCCAGACTTCACACCACCTCCACATCTCGACATTGGGACCACAAAAATACAAATACAACCACAAATAAAATACCTAGGAATCATCATAGACCAAGCACTTACACTCAATCAACAGATCAAAAAAACCACCGCAACAATCTACCACAAGGCTAAAATAGTACAACGCCTCAGACCTCTCCTTCAACCACAGGACTTCAGAACAGTGATGCAAGCCTTGACACTCCCCCACCTGGACTACTGCAATATAATATATCATGGACTTCCAGCCACTCATACCAACCCACTTCGAACTGCCTTAAACACCACAGCAAGAATTATCAAGAATGCAAAAAAACATTACCACATCACCCCAGTCCTGAGGGAGCTACACATACTCCCCTTAGAAGCAAGAATCAAATACAAATCCACCCTACTCACCCACAAAGCTCTCTACCAAACTCAAACTTCCCAGCTCCGCACACTACTGCCTCAACCAGCCCACAACAGGACAACCAGACAAACCACCAACAACTCCCTCACCATCCCACACAAAAGAACGAAATACAATCAATGGACCTGCAACAGAGCCTTCTAACTATATGCACCATCCCTATGGAACTCTCTACCAAATCAAATCAGAAGCAACAAAGACCCCTTATCTTTCAGGAAACAACTTAAAACTGCACTATTCCAAGAATTCCTCGGACCAGAAACAAGCACCCACCACTGACTCCCTCCCAACCACCCTATTTCACCCCGCTGAACATATGTCCTATGTAACCATAACAAAATGTCAATGTCTATGTCCCAATTAATTTGTTAAAATCATTATTGTTGGTCACTTGGTGACAGCCCCAAACCCTTGTAATTGATTATTGTATGTTCCACCACTTTGACCCGGTGAAAAGCGGGATATAAATGCAGCTAAATAAATAAATAAATAAAGACACACATTCCCCAGAGCTGACATATTCCAGTTAAGAAATTCAAAATAAAAAAGTATTTTTCTACCTTTTGTTGTTTGTGAATTTTATTGTTCAGTTGCAATTGCCCCAGTCACTTTCTTCTGGTTTCTTCTTGTCTTTTGTCTCTCCATTGTCTGCTGTCCATTTGTCCTTTCTTCTCTCTTCTAGTTTTTTTTCTCCATTCTCTCTCTACATCTGCTTCAACATACCGATCTTTCTCCTTTTCCTCTTTCCTCCATCTCTTTCTTTATTCCTTTTTCATCCACTCAAATTTTACCCTGAAGCGCGGGGCCCTGTGCAAACAAAATTCTCGCACAATGGATGGGCCAACCCTGGCTGTTGGATTGCCTAGCACTGTTCTGCTTGCAGCAGGCTCCCAGAGTCTGAGCTGCTCTTCAGCTCCTCGGATTGAAGGTGACAACAATTGAAATGGTACCATGTGTGCTCATATGCGGCCGCTCCAACAGTCCTTACTGACTTGGTGGTCCCTGAGTTCTTAGTGGTTCTAGCTCAGGTTCCCGCTCCCAATGATGGTGATGGCCAGCCTGCTGTGGTAGTAGCATCCCAGTCTTCTGAATCAGTATGTGTTTCAGTTGTTTTTGTGCCACTGGGGTCGCCCTGAGAAGGACCTGTGTTTTTTGGGGAAACTGCTGGGTACGTATGACCTAGATTGGCTAATGTTGGAAACAGGATACTGGGCTTGATGGATCTTGGTCTGACCCAGTATGGCATATAGAAACATAGAAACATGATGACAGAAAAAGACCACAAGGCCCATCTAGTCTGTCCTTCCATAACAACAACTACAACAGTCCACTTTTTACCTTTAGAGATCCTCTGTGTTGGTCCCATGCTTTTTTGAATTCAGTTACTGTCCTCATCTCTACCACCTCCACTGGGAGACTATTCCACGGATCCACTACTCTTTCCGTAAAGAAATATTTCCGCATATCACTCCTGAATCTATCTCCCTTCACCCTCATCCCATGTCCCCTCATCGCAGAACTTGCTTTCAATTGAAAGAGGCTCTCTCCCTGAACATTTATGCCACGGAGGTTTTTAAACATCTCAATCATATCACCTCTATCCCGCCTTTCCTCTAAGGTGTACATATTAAGATCCTTAAGTCTGTCCTCATATGCTTTATAATGAAGACCACTAATCATCTTAGTAGCAACCCTCTGCACCGACTCCATCCTGTTCACATCCTTTTGAAGGTGCGGTCTCCAGAATTGCACACCATACTCCAAATGAGGTCGCACCAAAGACTTATACAGAGGCATTATCACCTCCTTTTTTCTGCTAGCCATTCCTCTCCGTATGCACCCAAGCATCCTTCTAGCTTTTGCCGTCGCCTTTTCTACCTGTTTAGCTACTTTAAGATCATCGGACACAACTACGCCTAGGTCCCGCTCTTCTTTAGTGGACAAAAGTACTTCACCTCCTATACTGTATTGCTCCCTTGGATTGCTGCAGCCCAAATGCATGACCTTACATTTTTTAACATTAAATCCCAGTTGCCAAATTCTAGACCATTCTTCAAGCTTAGCTAGATCCCTCCTCATGTTATCTACACCTTCCTGGGTGCCTACTCTATTGCAGATTTTGGTATCATCCTCAAAGAGGCAAACCTTACCCGACAGCCCTTCCGCTATATCACTAACAAAGATGTTAAAAAGAATCAGACCAAGGACAGATCCCTGGGGCACACCACTGGTAACATCCTTCTCCTCAGAGTGAGCTCCATTTACTTGTACTCTTTGTCGCCTCCCACCCAACCAATTTCTAACCCAAGCAGTAACTTTAGGGTCCATCCCTAGGGTGCTCAGTTTGTTTATAAGTCTCCTGTGAGGAACAGTGTCAAAGGCTTTACTGAAATCTAAATACACCACATCTAGAGCTCTCCCGCGGTCCAACTCCCTGGTCACCCAGTCAAAGAAATCAATCAGATTTGTCTGACAAGACCTGCCTCTGGTGAATCCATGCTGCCTCGGATCCTGTAATCCGCTGGACTCCAGAAACATCACTATTTTCTCTTTCAACAGCGTTTCCATTAATTTACTTACCACTGAAGTTAAACTAACCAGCCTGTAGTTTTTAACCACATCCTTACTACCGCTTTTATGTAAAGGCACCACATGAGCCTCTCTCCAGTCCTTTGGCACCACTCCTGACTCCAATGAGGCATTGAAAGGCATATCTTATGTTCTTATGACCTGATGGCAACCCACTCCAATGCCAAAGCGTGCTGCTTCTTCAGTTGCTCCAAGGAGATGGAGCCTGAAAGTATGGGCACCTTGGCTCAATCTTGACCAGCTCAATACCTGCTTTATGTTTCCTCCATAGCCCCTGGTTCGGCATGTGATGCAGCATATAGGGTGCCATCTGAGAAGGATTGTGGTGGTGCCGGATTGGTCAATGAAAGCATGATTTGGAGATCTGATGTGGCTCCAGCAGGTGCCACCTCTTCATTTGCTTCCATTTTGGGGCCTATTGTTTCAGGGCCACTTGTCCTGGAGGACCCAGCTTCCTTCTCGCTTATGGCTTGGCTCCTATAAAGAGATGGTTAGCTCATATGGGCTACTCTCTGGCTGTGGTTTCCACTCTGCTCAGAACCCAGAGGAGGTCTACCAACCTGGCATATGTGCTGGTCTGGTGCCTTGAGTGCTGGTGTGGCACACGGTGGTCGGCTCCTGGGGTGGCCAAAGTGCCATCTCTGTTGGCCTTTATTTTACAGGACAGTCTGGATAGAGGCCTTTTCGCTTAGCTCCCTGAAGGTTCAGCTGGCAGCTTTGGTCTATTTCAGAGGTCTGTTGGTTGCGAAGTCTCTAGTCTTACACCCAGCTGTTTTTTGCCTTCTTCAAGGGGTCATCATCTATGTCCTTCCCTCCAGTCTGTGGAACCTTCTAGGGATCTGTATCTGGTATTCAGGATCTTGATATCAAAGCCCCTTGATCCATTGAAGCATGCTATTCTGAAGGATTTGACACTCAAGGTGATCATCTTGGTTGTGATTTGTTTGGCAGGGAAGATTCCAAGTTGCCGGGTCTGTCATGCCAAGGTCCGTATCTATCTTTTTCTGAGGAGACCATTCAATTCAACTTGTGCTTTCCTTCTTACCTGAAGTGATTTCTCCATTTCATGTGAACCAGGTGCTTTGCCTGCCCTCCTTCTCAAAGGATCAGTGTCGGGGAATGGTAAGGATCTTCTCCTTGTGGATGTCTGTAGGGTGCCTCTCTGGTTCTTAGAAGTTATTAATTCTTTTCATAAGTCAGAACATCCTTTTGTGCTGTTTGCTGGCTTGTACAAGGTGGCACTGAGGCTAAGTCTGCATTGGGGTGCTGGGTTAAGAAGGCTATTGCCTCGACTGATGTGTTGCAGAACCATCTGGTTCTGGAAGGTTTGTGTGTGCATTTTACCTGAACGCTATTGTCCTCGGGGGTAGAGCAGAGCTTAGTAGCCCCTGCAGACATTTGTTGGGTGGCAACATGGACAACACTTTCCACTTTTGTCAAGCATTTCCACTTGGATGTCCATGCTCGGGTGGACATGGCCTTTGGTTCTAAGGTTTTGTGAGCTGCTGTGTCTTCTTCCCTCCCAGTGAAGGCATAGCTTTGGTACATCCCACTTGTCTGGACTGGTCTAGCAGGATGATATGGAAGGTGACATTTTACTTACCCGATGATGTCCTTTCCTTGAATCCTGCTATACTAGTCCAGGGTCTGCCCCTGGAACTGAGTTTGCTCTGTTCTGCAGTGATACCCCAGGGTCCACTAAGATTTTTATACTTTGCTCTGCAGGTCCATTTTCTATGGACAGCCTTCTGTTTATACTTTCCTGTACATACTGTTGATTACTCATTGATGCCCATGACTGAGGTTGTGTGAGGCTGCCATGTTCTCCCATATGCTTTGGGATGATACTGAAGAGACCTCTGGTGACTGAGACAGATAGAGGCATGGAAGTGATGTCATTGAAACCTGGGCTTTTCATTGGTTCTTTGTCTCCATTAATCTGCTGGTAGGGGAACACAACCCACTTGTCTACAATAGACACAAAATGTGAAAAAAACCCTTAGTACAGTTATCTACACTATTTTTCAATCAGGGGCCACTTTCATAAGTAAACTTCCGTGTGAGCCAGGATTATCACTAGATAATACAGTTGTTGCCCTGAGCCCATGGAGAGGGGGAGTCAGGGTCATCACCACATAAAACAGCTGGTGCCCTATCACATGGAAGAAGGGAAGTATCCCACTACTGATGCAGCCAGACCAGATGACCGGTCTCCTCTAGTAGTGCAGCTGGCCAGACTGCTCAGGTTCACTCAGAGGAACACATTTATTTAACCAGTTCCAGATACCGCTGTATCTTAAAGTCAGAACGGTTTACAGGTTAGGCACTGTACATTTAAATAGAATGGGTAAACATGGATATTAACATAACAATTTAACTCTTGGTAGACTGGGAGGGCAGCATGCTGGAGAACAAGAGTCTAATATGATACTTGGCAGGTAGTTGCTTCATACGGAGCTGGCTCTACCATTAGGTAAACTAGGCAATTGCCTAGAGCGCCATCCCTCTGGGGATGCCCCTGTGCCCATTACCCCCACTGGTGTCTCTCTCTGGGGATGACAGTGGCAGCAATTGCAACTGAAACTATGATGGGGCTCGTGGTGATTTTATTCTCTCCAATCTGTTGCTTCGGCCCCCTCCACCTCAGATAAAAGAAATCCGTTGTGGAATTGGCAGATTGGAGAGAATGAAACCGCTACATAGCCCGTGACAGAGGATAAGTGCTGTGTCAGGGTTTTTTAGGGGCAATTGTTGTTGGTCCCAAAGAGGGGTGCCAGTGGTGGAAATGGACGGAGGGGGAGCAGCAGTAGGATGGAGGGTTTGCTTAGGGCGCCTCAAGTCCTTGCACCAGACCTGACTTCATATGGTTTCCATGTTACGTTTTCAAAGTATTGCTGGAATAAATGGGTCTTTAGTAGCCTGAGAGGGCTTGCGAGGTCTGTGTTGGCACACATGTTTTCTGGGAGAGCGTTTCAGAGGCTTGTTGCATATAGTGAGAATGCGCGATATCAGGCAATTTGGATGCATTTTGCTTTGTGGCTGGGATTATAAGTGGGTTTTGCATGCTTTGTCTTCTTGTTCTGTTATGAGGATTCTTGCGTATGATGGATACGAGAAAGTTTGAAAATAGACTGTGTATTATTTTAAATATTAGTTGTACTTTGTATTTTATATGACTTGCTACTGGCAGCCAAAGCAAATGCTTTAGTATTGGAGTTAACTAAAACAGTCTGCTCACTGCATTTTCTTTCTCTCTCTCACTCTCTCTGATTATGTCCACCCCATCAGCACTCTTTCTCTCTCCGGCCTCTCACCCCTCAGACCTTTCTCTTAATCTGTCTCCTATAACATCTCTCTGCAGCTCCTCTCTGCCACACATGCCAATCCATAATACATTCTCCCCAGTACTACTACTACTACTACTACTACTACCGCTTATCACTTGCGTAGCACTACACAGCATATACGTTTATGTACACATACACATGTAAGAGATAGTCCTTGCTCATCAGTCTTGAAGGACTAGAAAAGGGGACTGTTACTTCTGGAGCGAGATCTGCAATTGTGAGTATATACTTCTGGGAATTTTCTGAAAGGAACTCTTTGTATTAAAGCTAATTAATCTGTGAACCCACTGTTTTTTGTTAAATCAGTCAGGGCCTAGTAGCAGCAGTTTAAGTTTCAATTTAAAACACAGAAGAGAACTTTCTGGTTACATTTCATACCCAGCAGGGAGCTTGTAGTTTAAATTTAATAGTCACTCAGGGCCTAGTATCAGCAAAGTACTTTTAGTTTAAATTTAAAACACAGAAGAGAACTTTCTGGTTAAATTTGGAACCCAGCAGAGAGCTTGTAGTTTAAATTTAATAGTCACTCAGGGCCTAGCATCAGCAAAGTACTTTTAGTTTAAATTTAAAACACAGAAGAGAGCTTTCTGGTTAAATTTGGAACCCAGAAGAGAGCTTGTAGTTTAAATTTCATTTTAAGTTAGAGCCTAGCAGCAGCAAAAAGCTATAATAAATCAAATCAGAATATAGCTTACCTCAGCAGCACAGGACAGGGTACTGTGTAGCAGCCCTTTTTTAATAGGTGTTATTACCCTCCCTCCCCAACACCCACCCACCCCTGGGATAATCGTAGCTTTATAGGTACTTACACATCTTAAAAGACAGGAGGTGCTCTCAGGTGAAGCTCGTTACCCAAATCAGTCATACACTAAGGACCTGAGATTAATTAAGCTTCAGGTGAACAAGGTATATTAAACGTATTAGGTACAGTTTTATTAGTATAAATATCCATAGCAACCCTTAGTAAGTAAAGAACTTAAAGATCTAAACACAAGCTTAAAACTAAGATGCAGACAGCAGTCCAGCAGCGTGATGGGGGCTTTCCAGTCTTTTGCATTGAGTGTCACATGTATGATTTTCTCCCAGTTGTTGAGAGGTCTTACGTGTGCACTAGATGAAAGGAGCTCTTTGCTCTCAGGGAATGAGTCCATTCTCTAGAGGCTAGAGTAGCAGACTTGGAAAACATAAGAAAGACAGAGAGGTACATAGACTAGATCTACAGGGATATAGTCCTGAAGTCCCACCTCCAATCTGGCAGCATCCCTGTTGCCATGGAGGAGAGAGGTCAGGTGACAGGAGAGCATCACCTTGGTGTGACAGGAAGTGATCCTGTAACTAGGACCTGTCCTCCAGGTGATGTAAAACCCTCTCACACCTAGGAAGATTCTCCAGGGCCATGTACCCATGAGGGAAGGGTTAGGACAACCATTATAGTTGGTGATTCGATCATTAGACATGCAGATAGCTGGGTGGCTGGTGGACATGAGGATCACCTGGTAACATGTCTGCCTGGTGCGAAGGTAGCGGACCTCATGCGCCACCTAGATAAGGTCTTACATAGTGCTGGGGAGGAGTCTGCTGTCTTGGTACAAGTCAGCACCAATGACATAGGAAAATGTGGTAGGGAGGTTCTGGAGGCTAAATTTAGGCTTTTAGGTAGGAAGTTGAAATCCAGAACTTCCAGGGTAGAGTTATCCGAAATGCTTCCCGTTCCACGTGCAGGACCCAAAAGGCAGGCAGAGCTCCAGAGTCTCAATGCGTGGATGAAACAATGGTGCAGAGATGAGGGTTTTGGATTTGTTAGGAACTGGGGAACATTCTGGGGAAAGGAGGGGCTCTTCCGAAGGGATGGGCTTCACCTTAACTGGGATGGAACCAGGCTGCTGGCATTAACCTTTAAAAAGGAGATAGAGCAGCTTTTAAACTAGATAATAGGGGAAAGCCAACAGTCGTCCAAGAGCGGATGGTTCCGAAGAATGTATCCTTGAAGGATACTACCAAAAGCAGAGAGGTTCCAAAAAAGAGTAAAGTAGCCCAAATGCCCTCGAGTATGGAACAGACAGAGCTTAAAGATCCCAAATTACCCATGTCTACCAATAGCCAAGTTAATATGAATAAAGTACAGTCTCTAAAATGCTTGTATGCAAATGCTAGAAGTCTAAAAAATAAGATGGGAGAGTTAGAATATATATCACTAAATGAGAGGTTAGATATGATTGGAATATCAGAGACATGGTAGAAGGAGGACAACCAGTGGGACACTGTGATACCTGGGTACAAAGTATATCGCAATGATAGAGATGATCAAATTGGTGGAGGGGTTGCGCTCATTGAGTCAGAAAGGATTAAAGTTTTGCAGGAAACAAAATTTGAGTAAGAATCTCTATGGATTGAAATTCCATGTAAAAAGGGGAAGGCGATGGCAGTGGGGGTGTACTATCGACCGCCTGGCTAAAATGAACAAATGGATGATGAAAAGCTCAAAGAAATCAAGGAAGCTAACAAACGTTACAGTGCAGTAATAATAATGGGTGATTTCAATTACCCCGGTATCGACTGGGTCTGTGTCACTGCAGGACATGCCAGGGAGATAAAGTTCCTAGATGAAATAAATGACTGCTTCTTGGAGCATCTGGTTCATGAACCGACCAGAGGGGAAGCCATATTAGACCTAGTCCTTAGTGGAACACCAGATCTAGTGCAAGAGATAAGGGTGTTGGGGCCACTTGGCAATAGTGATCATAGCATGATCGCATTTGATTTAATTAGTGAACAGAGACTATGATAAAATGAGGAAAATAGTTAAGAAAAAATTAAAAGGAGCAGTTGCAAAGGTTAAAGACTTACATCAAGCTTGGGTGTTGTTGAAAAATACTATCTTGCAAAGCACAGACCAGCTCTATTCCACGCCTAAGAAAAGTGGAAGGAAGTCCAAAAAACTGCCAGCATGGTTTAAAGGTGAGGTCAGAGATGCTGTTGTTGCCAAAAAAGTATCTTTCAAGAAATGGAAAAAAAGAGCCAAACAATGAAACCTGGAAGCAGCACAAGCACTGGCAAGTCAAATGCAAGGCATTGATAAGGCAGGCAAAGGGAGAATTTGAGAAGAAGCTTGCTGCGGAAGCAAAAACGCGAAATAAAGACTTTTTCAAGTACATTCGTAGCAAAAAACATGTGAGAGAGTCAGTTGGTCCATTAGATGATAGAGGGGTTAAAGGGGCACTAAGAGGCGACAAGGTGATAGTGGAGAGACTGAATTAATTCTTTGCTTCGGTCTTTACTGAGGAAGATGTAGGGATGTTACCCATGACTGAAGTGGTATTTAAAGGTGTGGAAGAATTGAAGGAAATATCAATACATCGGGAAGATGTATTACAGCTATTAGATAAACTGAAGAGTAGCAAATCACCTGGGCCGGATGGTATACATCCAAGGGTGTTGAAAGAACTGAAATATGAGATTGCAGACCTGCTATTAGTAATCTGTGAACTATCATTAAAATCATCTCTAACACCTAAAGATTGGAGGATCGCCAATGTAACACCAATTTTTAAAAAGCGTTCCAGGGGTGACCCGATAAACTACAGACCGGTGAGCCTGACGTCAGTACCATAAAAAATGATAGAAACCATCATAAAGAATAAAATTACTCAGCATGTAGATAGTCATGGCCTAATGGGAGACAGCCAACATGGCTTTAGACAAGGAAGATCTTGTCTTACTAATCTGTTATGTTTTTTTGAAGGAGTGAATAAACAGGTGGACAAAGGTGAGTCAGTTGATATAGTGTATCTGGACTTTCAGAAAGCCTTTGACAAGGTCCCTCATCAGAGACTTTTGGCAAAACTAGAGTCATGGGATAGGAGGCAGTGTACTATTGTGGATCAGGAACTGGTTAAAAGATAGAAAGCAGAGGGTAGGGGGGGGCTGAGCCTGATGTCCAGCGGGATAGTCGCATAGCGCTGAGGCTCCCGAGAGGCCTACCAAGACTCCTGAATTTTGAACCGTTTTAATTCTGAATATTGCTTTGACTCTACCGGGGTACCTTGAGGTGATGGCGGGGACCAAACCAGCACGTCTAGATTTCGGGACCCCAACGAATTCCCATGGTAAACGCTCCAAAACCGAGCCCCCGTCTCCGCAGAAGCAGCCCGCACCGCGGGAAGGTCCCGAGATGCAGCAGGAGATCCTCACTGAAATACGAGGGGTAAAAGACCTTGTGCAATCCAACGGGGAGTCACTCCGAGCGCTGCGTGAAGATTTCGGCATGCTGCAAAGCAAACTTGAAGGGCTTTCCCTACGGCAAGACAAAATGGAAGGCATACTGGACTCACACACGGTCCGGTTGGCGAAACTTGACAAAGTAGAGCGCCAGATATGGGCCCTGCAGAAAGAAGTGGAAGATGGCAACAATCGGGCCCGCCGCAATAACATACGGCTCGTGGGCATACCGGAGGGAGCTGAGTCTGGAGACATGAAGGAGTTTCTTTGTAAGGTGCTTCCTTCCCTACTTCGGATCACATTTGCTAAAGACCTGGAGATTGACCGGGCTCATCGAGTGCCCTCAAATATGGCGCTCAATCGGAAGACCCCGAGGCCTATTATCTTTCGGCTCTTAAGATACCAACATGTTGAGCAAATTCAGAACGCCGCTCGCGCAAAAGGCCCCATCGAGTTTGAGGGCCACCGGATATCCTTCTTTCCTGACTTGGCCAAGCCCACGGTTGACCGTAGAAAGCGATTCCTGGAATTTCGACCGAGGCTACAACAACTGCAAGCTCGCTATGGCCTGATGTACCCGGCTAAACTTAGGGTAACGCTGCACAACCAGACCAGAACATTTGATGATCCTGAATTACTTGCGGAATTTTTGGAGTCCAAAGAGGCAGATCAGATGCGTTGATCCAAGGAACACTTAGCTAATTGACCTTATATTGGTAAAACCCGCCATATTGTTGTCGGACGCTCTCTACCTCGGAGACCGCCTTGGCAATTCACAACCTTGGCTTTCACTAGCCTTGATGGCCCTGCTCTATCATGCCCACAGCTACTTCGGTGGAGATCGGAGACTATAATAACAGAAGGGTTCGAATATTACATTCGCACTCTCTTGGGCCTCCTCCCGCAGACATATGGTCGCCATTTATAGTTGGGGTTATGCTTCTTCTCTGGGGCACTTCGGTGCTTGTTTTCTCATATGGGGTGTATCTGGTATCTTAATTGATGTGTATGAAATAGATGTACAGATGTGGTATATATTCCATACTCGCCTGCGCTTTTACTTCAAATGTATGACAATGTCTTATGGCCCTATGTAAGGTTTTTTCATTGAACGTAAAGGGAATCAACAACCCGATTAAAAGAAAGAAAATCCTTAGTTATTTGAGTCATGAAAAGGCGGATTTGGTTTTTCTTCAGGAAACGCACTTAAATTCTACCGAAACTCTGAAACTCAATATTAAACCTTACATGGTAGCTGCCTACTCTCCGGCTGTTTCTAAGAAATGTGGGGTAGCTATTCTGGTGAAGAAATCCTTGCCTGTCACCATTATTGCCACTAGCTCTGACACGGAGGGCAGATGGTCCCGCGTCCACCTTAAAATTGGACACCTTGAACTAACATGTATATGTATATATGCCCCCAATGTGGATAATCCTGCCTTTTTTGCTACCATTGCTCAGGTTGCGCAGGCCTCTGCTAGCACCTCATTGATAATAGGTGGCGACTTTAATCAAGTCGTCGATCCTCTGATAGACAGGCAACCGCCTAGAACGAGTGGCCTGCCCAAGAGCTCCCTCACACTCACCTCCTTGATCAAAGATCTCGCTTTAGTGGATCTTTGGAGATTGTTGCATCCTGCTGAACTGGAATTTACTTACTATTCTCCCCCCCATCTATCACAGTCCAGAATAGATTTTTTCCTAATATCTAAAGTGCTGGTATCTCAGGTAGACACAGCGATGATTCACCCATTACATATCTCAGACCATGCTGCCATTTCCTTCCAGTTGCACGCTAACCTGCCCAGTGGGAATCCGGGAAATTGGTTTTTTGATAGGACCCTGTTAGAGCAACAAGAGTTTCAGTTAGACATTCGGGCCGCCATTCAGGACTACTTCCATTTTAACTTACCACATGATACCACGGGTTGGGCTTGGTGGGAGGGCTTTAAAGCTGCCATTCGTGCAACCATTACTAGCTATCAAATTCGCTTGGGGAAACAGCGTAAGCAACAGTTATTAATATTAGAGCAACAAATTAAAGCTGGGGAACGGGTTCTTACTTCCCGCACTGATCCTTGTGTGTTGTTACGATTGCAACGCCTACGCTTTCAATATAACTCAATCCTGTCTGCTGCAGCTTCTAAAAATATCGCATCGCAGCAAGGGATGTACTATCGGGAAAGCAACCGTGCTGGTAGACTCTTAGCTAATGCCTTGAAAGGTCAAAAAGAAGCCAAACGGGTAGCGGCTCTCCGAAACCCGGTAGGAGGGGACATAGTGACAAATAATACAGAGATAGTAGAGCTCTTCCGGGATTTTTACACTCGTCTTTATAAATCAGAATGTGACTTCACGTCAGAGGCTTTTGAGCGATTATTATCCGGAATCCAACGGCCGACCCTCTCCGAAGAGGATAGGGTTGCGATGGATAAACCCTTCTCTACTAATGAAATTCACTCCGCCCTTAAACGTGTGGCCTCGGGACGCGCCGCAGGCCCTGACGATCTTCCGGCCGAATTTTATAAAACGTTCAGTGCTGATCTAGCCCCCCACCTAAAACTCTATTTCACTGCTCTGGCTGAAGACACATCTTGCTTGGGATCCTTTTCGGCGGCGAATGTGGTAGTATTTGAAAAAGAAGGGAGGGATCCGCTGTTAACAGCTAACTACCGCCCAATCTCCCTTCTTAACGCAGACTATAAAATTTTTGCGACTATCTTAGCCTCTCGACTATCTGACCAAATGTCTACACTAATCCACCCTGATCAATGTGGTTTTATACCCGGAAGATCCACTGCCGACAATGCTAGGACTTCATGTCATGTTTTGACTAATGCTGCAAGCCTAGATCTACCACTAGTTGGCCTCTCCCTAGACGACGAGAAAGCCTTCGACCGTCTCGAATGGCCCTTCTTATTTGCTGTTCTCCGTTGGTACGGCTTTGGGGAGGGCTTTCTCCGGTTTCTTCAAGTCATGTATGCCGAACCCACAGCCAGTATATGTGTGAATGCTATCAAATCTCAGCCATTCAGCCTTCAAAGAGGTACACGCCAAGGGTGCCCCTTATCCCCTTTGCTCTTTGACTTGGCGCTCGAACCTCTAGCCCTGTTACTTAGGCAGTCCGCAGACATCCGAGGTGCCCCCTTTAGACACAGAGAGATCAAACTCTCCGCTTATGCAGATGATCTTATGCTTTTTATAACTTTGGACTCGGTCCCAGTAGTCTTAGAATTACTAGACAGGTATTCGCAGCTCTCGGGCTATAAGATCAACTGGACCAAATCGGTTGCTTTCCCACTTAACCACCGGGTACATGCGGCCGACATGCAAGCCTTTCCCTTTCTCTGGCAGCATAGTATGGTGAAATATCTCGGAGTCCATTATTGCTATCCTTTAGAGGACACTATTAGTTTCAACGCCAAGGCGATAATCTCCAAAGTCCGTGAACTTACCAATCGGTGGTCTCCACTAACCCTTACATGGTGGGGCCGCTTGGAAACAGTGAAAATGATGATAGTTCCTAAAGTGAACTACATTCTCGAAATGCTACCATGTTTACTGCCCCGACACATCTACAAAGATATAGAAGGCCTTCTTATTCGTTATCTATGGCAGGGTAAAACACCCAGGATAGCTAAACAATACTTGCAATCTGATAAAGCGAGAGGAGGAGCTAGATTTCCAGATTTTCTCAATTATCACAAAGCCTTCCTCTTAAAGCAAGGTGCCCGTTGGTTGGATACCCCGGCAGCAGGCTGCCCGGTGTGGCTAGATATTGAAGAAGAGCTTAGTGGACCAGTTCCGCTGGCCTACTTCCCCGGAATGTGCCATCATTCAGACTCCCGCCATTCCCCAATGGTTGTAGACACTCTAGTGGCCTTTAATGCCCTCATTCAATCTCTGGGTCCGCAGGCGTGCCCCCCGGACCATCTCCCGATATGGCATAACTCTCTATTTCAAATTAACAAAAAAACGATAGCATGGAGACCCTGGTACTCTAGGGGGATTTGGACACCTAAGCAGCTGTTTGCTGGGGATCGCTGGAAAACCTTTAATGCTTTGCAAACGGAATTTGGTCTACCAGCGAAATATTACTTTCAATGGGTGCAGCTCCAACATTGCCTTAAAGGCGCCCGGGTCATTCCGCGCTCTGATACTAGCGTGGAAGGGCTGTCAGAGGTGATTCGTTGTATCGGGAGTTTACCAGGGGTGGCATCTAACTTTTACAAAATACTCACTCATAGTCCAGGTAGGGACATCCCTAGGGCCCAGCAGGCATGGGAGCGCGAATTGCACATCACTTTAACTCCCCAGCAATGGAAGATAGTCTGGAGCAAAGTGGTGCGGGTCTCTAGATCCGCCTCTGTCACTCAAACGCTCTTCTATTTTGCCCACAGATGCTTTTATACTCCTGAGAAGATGGCCAAATGGAATGTCAATACAAGCTATCGATGTTGGTCCTGCCATACAGCGGTGGGTACCTTCGCCCATGTAATCTATGAATGTCCAGCACTACAGCAATATTGGGGGCGGGTTTGGGACCGGATTCAAAGTATCCTACACTTCCGGGAGCCCCTTTCTTGGAAGATTGTGGGACTCCGCTCTGTGGCGGGGATCCCCTCACTTCCCAGGACAGGCCGCTTCCTCCTAGATTTTATGTTGGGTATGGCTGTATGCTTAGTCACGAAAAATTGGAAGAATGGCTCCCGCCTAACTTTTACCAAATGGTGGAATTCTGTCTGCTTATATAGTACATATGAGCAGATACCCCGTCGGATGGCATTCCAGGTTCAGGAATGCTCTCACTTGTCTAAGTGGCAGATGCTTAATGACTATGTTCAGATTGCCAGATGCTCCAATATAGCCGTATAGCTACACTCATCATGTTGCAGATAATTATATTATCTCGAAAGATAATAATGTATATATACACCCGATACTGGATTGTTACGTATCCCAGAGAAGAAGCAGGGGGGGAGGGGGTGGTGGGGGTTTACTGTCCGTGATTGTATAATATTATTTGTCATGTCTTTATTCTGTATGTCCTTTTGTTTCGATGTTCCAAAATGAAAATAAAAGTTTAAAAAAAAAAGAAAGCAGAGGGTAGGGCTAAATGGCCAATTTTCCCATTGGAGAAAGTTGAATAGTGGTGTACCCCAGGGATCTGTGCTGGGTCCGCTGCTTTTTGACATATTCATAAATGATCTGGAAAGTGGAATAACAAGTGAGGTTATCAAATTTGCAGATGACACAAAACAATTTAAAGTTGTTAAAACCCAAGAGGATTGTGGAAAATTGCAAGAGGATCTTGATAAATTGGAAGACTGGGCATCAAAATGGCAGATTAAATGTAATGTGGACAAGTGCAAAGTTATGCACCTAGGGAAGAACAACCCAAACTATGGTTACAAGATGCAAGGTTCCACTTTAGGAACCACCACCCAGAAAAAGGTTTAGGCGTCATTGTGGATGACATGTTAAAACCCTCGGCCCAGTGTGCAGCGGCGGCCAAGAGAACAAATAGAATACTAGGTATCATAAGGAAAGGAATGGAAAATAAAACAAAAGATATTATAATTCCTCTATATCGTTCCATGGTGAGACCACACCTTGAATATTGTGTGCAATTCTGGTCGCCGTATCTTCAAAAGGATGTAGCGCTATTAGAAAAGGTTCAGAGAAGAGCCACCAAAATGGTAAAGTGTATGAAAGGATACTCCTATGAAGTAAGGCTAGGGGACATGCAATGAAGCTACATGGTAAATTATTTAAGACTAATAAAATATTTTTTTTTTCACTGAACGTGTAATCAAACTCTGGAATTTGTTACCGGAGGATGTAGTAAAGGCTGTTAGTGTAGCTGAGTTTAAAAAAGGTTTGGACAAGTTCCTGGAGGAAAGGTCCATAAACCATTATTAAGAATGGACCCAGGATATCAATGCTTGACCCAGTACAAGCATTGTGGAACCTGTGTCTTTTGGGGAAACTGCTAGGTACGTATGACCTAGATTGACCACTGTTGGAAACAGGATACTGGGCTTGATGGACCTTGATCTGACCTAGTATGGCATATCTTAAGTTCTTATGTTCTTATCAGAGCTTACAGCCTAGTCAAGACAGGAACTAGGGACTAGGATATATTGAATGGAATGGTAAAGAAACACATAGGAGGTAAACAGGAGGCTGAGGGGGTCAGGATCCCAAAGCAGTCTCAGAGGTGAGTTTTTAGCATAATCTGACAGGGCCACACATGGAGCCTGATGTACCGACTCAGGTAGTTTATTCCAGGTCTAAGAAGCAGGAACGTAGAAAGAGTGAAGTCTGGAGTTGGCAGTAGAAGAGAAGGGTACAGATAGAAGGGATCTATCAGAATAGTGGAGTTGTCGAGGAGAGATCTCCATCCCAGTTGGTATTAATTGTCTACCCGACCAGTCAGCTTCCACTATCCTGTCTCTACCTTTATCCTTTCCAAACCAGTTCTCCCCTATGGGTATGCACTATTAGTACATTCTAATTCCCATGTTAACTGCCTTTCTTTAGTAAAAGGCCCCCATAATGTCTACTAACCTTTGGTAGACATTTCTGCAATATACTTATTAAACTAGGCTTGTAAGTCCGTTCAACTGAATGATAAAAAGTATACTGTACATATATATGATGTTTCAGACTAGTTCAGAAATTGAAGGCTGATGGAAATAACAAACTTCAGAAAAACTCTCGGTGGTAGGGGATGAACAACATTTTTGTGATGTATTTTTATGGTATCATAATGACCTTCATAACAGAAATGGTAAGCCTCGGGCAGCTAGAGAAACACAATAGAAAAAGCGGCGGAAAAAGAATCATGGTCTGAACAGATGCAGAGAAAGCTGGAGTTTGAAGCGATCTTCTCTCATTTCTAGGTATATTTCAAGCAATTTTAATAATTTATTTAGATGTCGACATTTAAATCCTGCTACATATTACTATCAGATTGTTGGGTAAAAAAAAAAAAAAAAAAGCCACATAATCACTTAGTGCACTGCAGATAAAGATCAAAATGGTCCATTCAGTCTGTCCAGTCAGGTGTTTAAGGTCTATCCTCATGTCTTCTGTTTAAGATTGTAATGTTGTGAAGATAGAAGATAGAAGATTTATTATATTTATTTTTCATAGTCACTGGAATCAATGTTTCAAATTTCCAAAGGAAGCTCAACTAAGATGCCTGTAAGTCATGAATGAGAAGAGGTCAAGAGTCAGCATTTCAAACAGCTGAATGAAGTTTGGAAAGTTACTTTTTAAAGTTCATGAAACCAAAAAGCAATTTATAAAAGGAAAATAAATCTTCAACTGGACCTATTACTTGATCAAGGTACTTAATATTCATTGTTTTTATAGTGCATCCAAGAAGTAATTTTATAAAAGATTTTTCCTACATTAAGGTCTTTCGACATATGTAAAAGGGCTTTTATTTAAATCTTTTTTATTGACAGAAAAGGTTACACTTCCAACATATGGATATGTTTACCTATCAATGAAAAGATACAAACAATATCAGCCCAAATGTAACATTTTCAAACATTTATTTGCCCACCCTTCCCTTACTCCAGTCTCCTATTGTAGTAGATTACCAGACCAAGAAAAGACACCTGAGGCCTTTGTGAAATCAAACAGTTTTAATAGCATGCGAGAACTCAGTGGAATAGTTTCCAAATACTGAGCCCCCCCCCCGGGCCAAGGTTTCAGTTCCATTTATAGACTTCTAGCTATATGCAAACTAATAATTTGTTATCACATTTTAGCTACTTCATGATAGGCACATATTAAGTTCCCCTTGATTGCTCACCAATAGAGGTCAGCTGGGGCGTGTTATGTAAGGTGAGAAGCTGCTAAACTATGCATTTCTTACTGCGTGGTTCTACTACTAAGCAGGCTACAGTGAAACAAAAGAGACAAAGACATTCCAGCTAGGCCACAGGCCTAGTATTTCAAGGTACATTTGAAAGCACACTTCTGACACCACTACACTCCCCCCTTTAATTCAGCACCCTAGCCAGCAGGGTGCCAAGAATTATAAGCAGGCGCAGGATGTAAATCATGTGCTGGGTCCGTGTTTGGAACCAGATGGTACTGACACGGGCAGCGGATTTGCGGTCAACGGTACTGTCAATGGCAGCGTGTAAACCACGCAGGCAGAGAGGTATTAGGCAAGGCAAAACAAGGCAGGCTATAAGGGACTTCAGACCACCTAACCCATTAAAAACATTCCCAAACCAGCTGTCAACTGACAGACCATTCCAGGTCTGAACAGGAACATGGGCTAACTTTTGCATGCGATCAGCAATGTCTTCAATAACCTTCCCAGCATCATCTATCTGTAGGCAGCAATTACTGAGGTTAAATTTCCCGCAGACCCCTCCATCTGCAGCTAAAAGATAATCAAGGGCCAGCCGATTGATAAATAGCTGTGCACATTTGAGTGTTTTGTTTTGCCTGTAGGGTCAAAGCCTTGCTGGTGTCATTACTAATGACTCATTAGTAATAATTTCTAGAACAGCTCGCAAGCGAATAATACGATTCGGCATCTAAATAGGGGTACGGTAACCATAGGATCCATCCTCGGCCTATGTTGCAGGGCCATATTACTGTATAATGCGCTCGGGGCATTCCCTACCGGTGTGGTGAATCCTGGGCTGATCCGGGAGAGACATATATTCACTATAATGGAGGTCTGCAATACCCATTCACTAGCCGTGGGTTTAAACTGGGACTCATTATAGGAGGATGAAGAATAATTACACTCCTGAGCTTCCCAGGGCCACTGATCGCCCATATTAGTGCCACCACAGAAGTAACAATAGGTGACATCCAGTTGTGTAGTCATGGTCTCAGCTAATTCAAGGAATACATTTCTGACAGCTGTGGGTATGGGGTCCCATCTGGGTCGCCATTTCCTCGTAGAAGAAGTGGAAAACACTAATCAGGTGGGATTGTCGGGATTTTTTTCTGCTATTACCCGGACATAAAGATAAGTGCCGGGGTCTGTACCCTGGCTATAAATTAGGCCAAAAGGTTGCCCCGTACACCAGTCGGCCTGACAAGGGTTCAAAATAGGGAGATTAAGGGGATTACAGGTGGAAGTTTGACAATGGGGGGAGGCCGACATCCTCCTTAAAACTGCTTTGTGATCATCCTCTTGGTGGCTAGTAGGCACTCCTGGCCAAGAGGCGAAATATATACACTCCCACTGGGGGCAGAAATATGACCCTGCCCCAAACACTACCCAGTGGCTGGGCACATTGACGCCCGTGCACTGGCCCCAATTATAGGCATGTTGAGGGCACTTGTACTTATCATTTGTAGAATAGGTGCGTTCCCATTTGAGGGACCTGCAACCACCAGAATAAGAGGTTTTTCCCATTGCAAACGTGGTAGAGTTAAGGAGCCATCCCTGGAAATTGTCGGCACGTACTTCCAGGATCCAATAAACAGGAAACACTTTAGGATTAAAACACACAAGCTCCTATCCTGCATTGTAACAGATAGTAAGGTCGGTAGTATTGTGACGGCAGGGGGTCTGTTTGGTACTGGAACAGGAATAATAACTATGATATACCAGGGTCTGAGCGATTTTGTGGTCAGTCTTAGTTACTTTCAAACAAGGGATGCAGGGGAGTGGATCAGTTACAACGGAACTCATGGTTACCATCAGAAATACAACTACCGCAAACTCAGTATACATAATACTGAAGTTGGTATAAATACATTCTATAAACAACAGGTCCTTGGGTTCCTTATTCCCAGTTGTCGATCCTCAGTCTTCAGCTGTACATAGACCCGTCAGCTTCCGGTGGTGACGGGGTAGGGCATTGCGCTGATTGACGTGCAGGCTGAGTCATTCTGGACAGGATGAGCTTCAGATGGTTGTCGGGATCCGTTCTGGCAGTCCAGGTGCTGTCAGTCAGATGGGTTGCTGGCTTGACTCAAGTATGGCGAATCCATGGCACAAGTTCGGCAACCTCCACAGTTGTGGGGGTGGACAGTATGACCGTAAAAGGGCCCCCCACCAGTGGGGTGTCAAAGGGTCAGGGTTCCACTCCTTAATCCAGACAGCAGAACCTGGTTTGTGGGGGTGAATGGGTTCAACAAGGGTTACTGGTAGTCGTTCTTGAACCCAGGAGTGAACATTTTTCGCAATACAGAACCCAATGCACCAGTTCTTGGTGGGTCAGCAGACATCCAATCTGACCCATGTCTACTAGCACCCACTTAATCAAGGGAGGGGGTCATCCATACAGGATTTTTTGAAGGGGGACAGATTCAAACCCTGGCGAGGAGAGGTCCATATGTACAACAGGGTCATGGGAAGAACAGATGGCCAGCAGAGACGGGTCTCCTGAGTTTGGAAATTTTGAACTCTGAGGGCAGTAGGCAGTGTGCAATTTCCAGTCTATCTGTAGAGCTTGGCAGAGTATATATGGTATACTTAGATTTCAGGAAAACAGAAAATAACATAAGCACTGTCCAGTTAGATGCAAGGCATTGATAAAGCAGTAGTTGATATGGAAGGGCAGACTAGTTAGGACATATGGTCTTTTTCTGTATATACTTTTGGTAATTTTCTAAAAATAATTCTTTGTATTAAAGCTACTTAATCTGTGAACCCACTGTTTTTTGTTGGATCAGTTAGGGCCTAGTAGCAGCAATAAAAGTTTGAATTTAAAAGACAGAGGAGAACTTTCTGGTTACATTTCATACCCAGTAGAGAGCTTGTAGTTTAAAT
This sequence comes from Ichthyophis bannanicus, assembly GCA_033557465.1. Lineage (NCBI taxonomy): Eukaryota > Metazoa > Chordata > Amphibia > Gymnophiona > Ichthyophiidae > Ichthyophis > Ichthyophis bannanicus. Next base: position 1,374,862,904 of record CM066033.1, read on the forward strand.
TTAATAGTCACTCAGGGCCAAGTAACAGCAAAGTACTTTTAGTTTAAATTTAACACACAAAAGAGAGCTTTCTGGTTACATTTGGAACCCAGCAGAGAGCTTGTAATGTACATTTAATAGTCACTCAGGGCCTAGCATCAGAAAAGTACTTTTAGTTTTAAAACACAGAAGAGAGCTTTCTGGTTAAATTTAGTACCCAGCAGAGAGCTTGTAGTTTAAATTTCATAAGAAGTTAGAGCCTAGCAGCAGCTAAGAGCTATAATTTAAATCAAATCAGAATTTAGCTTACCTCAGCAGCACAAGACAGGGTACTGTGTAGCAGCCCTCTTTTAATAAGTGTTATTTCCCACCCACCCCTGGGATAATCATAGCTTTATAGGTACTTACACATCTTAAAAGACAGGAGGTGCTTTCGGTTGAAGTTCATTACCCAAATCAGTCATACACTAAGGACCTGAGATTAATTAAGCTTCAGGTGAACAAGGTATATTAAACATATTAGGTACAGTTTATTGGTATAAATACCCATAGCAACCCCTAGTAAGTAAGAACTTAAAGATCTAGACACAAACTTAAACTAAGATGCAGACAGCAGTCCAGCAGCGGGATGGGGGCTTTCCAGTCTTTTGCATTGAGTGTCACATGTATGATTTTCTCCCAGTTGGTGAGAGGTCTTACGTGTGCACTAGGTGCAAGGAGCTCTTTTCTCTCAGGGAACAAGTCCGTTCTCTAGAGGCTAAAGTAGCAGACTTGGAAAACATAAGACAGACAGAGAGGTACATAGATGAGACCTACAGGGATATAGTCCTGAAGTCCCACTCCAGTCTGGCAGCACCCCTGTTGCCATGGAGGAGAGAGGTCACGTGACAGGAGAGCATCACCCTGGTGTGGCAGAAAGTCATCCTGTAACTAGGACCTGTCCTCCAGGTGATGTAAAACCCTCTCGCACCGAGGAAGTTTCTCCAGGGCCATGTGCCCATGAGGAAAGGGTTAGGACAGCCGTTATAGTTGGTGATTCGATCATTAGGCATGTAGATAGCTGGGTGGCTGGTGGACGTGAGGATCGCCTGGTAACATGCCTGCCTGTTGCGAAGGTAGCGGACCTCACGCGCCACCTAGATAAGGTCTTAGTGCTGGGGAGGAGTCTGCTGTCTTGGTACATGTCGGTACCAATGACATAGGAAAATGTGGTAGGGAGGTTCTGGAGGCAAAATTTAGGCTTTTAGGTAGGAAGTTGAAATCCAGAACTTCCAGGGTAGCATTCTCCGAAATGCTTCCTGTTCCACGCGCAGGACCCAAAAGGCAGGCAGAGCTCCGGAGTCTCAATGCGTGGATGAGACAATGGTGCAGAGATGAGGGTTTGGGATTTATTAGGAACTGGGGAACATTCTGGGGAAAGGAGGGGCTCTTCCGAAGGGATGGGCTTCACCTTAACCGGGATGGAACCAGGCTGCTGGCATTAACCTTTAAAAAGGAGATAGAGCAGCTTTTAAACTAGATATTAGGGGAAAGCCCACAGTCGCCCAAGAGCGGATGGTTCGGAAGAATGTATCCTTGAAGGATACTACCAAAAGCAGAGAGTTTCCACAAAAGAGTAAAGTAGCCCATATGCCCTCAAGTAAGGAGCAGACAGAGCTTAAAGAACCCAATTTACCCATGTCTAACAATAGCCAAATTAACATGAATAAAATACATTCTCTAAAATGCTTGTATGCAAATGCTAGAAGTCTAAAGAATAAGATGGGAGAGTTAGAATATATAGCACTAAATGAAAGGTTAGATATGATTGGAATATCAGAGACATGGTGGAAGGAGGACAACCAGTGGGACACTGTGATACCTGGGTACAAACTATATCGTAATGATAGAGCTGAACAAATTGGTGGAGGGGTTGCGCTCTATGTTAGAGAGGGCATTGACTCAGAAAGGATTAAAGTTTTGCAGGAAACAAAATCTGCTGTAGAATCTATATGGAATGAAATTCCATATAAAAGGGGGAAGGCAATGGCAGTGGGGGTGTACTATCGAGCACCTGCCCAGAATGACCAAATGGATGATGAAATGCTCAAAGAAATCAAGGAAGCTAACAAACGTTACAGCGCAGTAATAATAATGGGTGATTTCAATTACCCCGGTATCGACTGGGTCAGTGTCATGTCAGGACATGCTAGGGAGATAAAGTTCCTAGATGAAATAAATGACTGCATCTTGGAGCAGCTGGTTCATGAACCGACCAGAGGGGAAGCCATATTAGACCTAGTCCTTAGTGGAACACCAGATCTAGTGCAAGAGATAAGGGTGTTGGGGCCACTTGGCAATAGTGATCATAGCATGATCGCCTTTGATTTAATTAGTGGAGGAGGGATAGTAAGGAAATCCACAGTACTACCTTTTAACTTTCGAAAGGGAGACTATGATAAAATGAGGAAAACAGTTAAGAAAAAACTAAAAGGAGCAGTTGCGAAGGTTAAAGACGTACATCAAGCTTGGGTGTTGTTGAAAAATACTATCTTGGAAGCCCAGACCAGCTGTATTCCACGCTTTAAGAAAAGTGGAAGGAAGTCCAAAAAAACTGCCAGCATGGTTTAAAGGTGAGGTCAGAGAGGCTGTTGTTGCCAAAAAAGCATCATTCAGGAAATGGAAAAAAGAGCCAAACGACGAAACCTGGAAACAGCACAAGCACTGGCAAGTCAAATGCAAGGCATTGATAAGGCAGGCAAAGAGAGAATTTGAGAAGAAGCTTGCTGCGGAAGCAAAAACGCGAAATAAAGACCTTTTCAAGTACATTTGTAGCAAAAACCTGTGAGAGAGTCAGTTGGTCCATTAGATGGTAAAGGGGTTAAAGGAGCACTAAGAGGCGACAAGGCGATAGCGGAGAGACTGAATGAATTCTTTGCTTCGGTCTTTACTGAGGAAGATGTAGGGATGTTACCCATGACTGAAGTGGTATTTAAAGGTGCGGAAGAATTGGAGGAAATATCGATACATCGGGAAGATGTCTTACAACTATTAGATAAACTGAAGAGTAGCAAATCACCTGGGCCGGATGGTATACATCCAAGGGTGTTGAAAGAACTGAAATATGAGATTGCAGAACTGCTATCAGTAATCTGTGAACTATCATTAAAATCATCTCTAATACCTGAAGATTGGAGGATCGCCAACGTAACACCAATTTTTAAAAAGGGTTCCAGGGGTGATCCGGGAAACTACAGACCAGTGAGCCTGACGTCAGTACCGGGAAAAATAGTAGAAACCATCATAAAGAATAAAATTACTCAGCATGTAGATAGTCATGACCTAATGGGAGACAGCCAACATGGCTTTAGACAAGGAAGATCTTGTCTTACTAATCTGTTATGTTTTTTGAAGGAGTGAATAAACAGGTGGACAAAGGTGAGTCGGTTGATATTGTGTATCTGGACTTTCAGAAAGCCTTTGACAAGGTCCCTCATCAGAGACTTTTGGCAAAACTAAAGAGTTATGGGATAGGAGGCAATGTACTATTGTGGATCAGGAACTGGTTAAAAGATAGAAAGCAGAGGGTAGGGCTAAATGGCCAATTTCCCAAATGGAGAAAAGTGAATAGTGGTGTACCCCAGGGATCTGTGCTGGGTCCGCTCCTTTTTGACATATTCATAAATGACCTGGAAAGTGGAATAACGAGTGAGGTTATCAAATTTGCAGATGACACAAAACTATTTAAAGTTGTTAAAACCCAAGAGGATTGTGAAAAATTGCAAGAGGATCTTGATAATTTGGAAGTCTGGGCATGAAAATGGCAGATGAAATTTAATGTGGACAAGTGCAAGGTTATGCACCTAGGGAAGAACAACCCAAACTATGGTTACACGATGCAAGGTTCCACATTAGGAACCACCACCCTGGAAAAAGATTTAGGCGTCATTGTGGATACCATGTTAAAACCCTCGGCCCAGTGTGCAGCGGCGGCCAAGAGAGCAAATAGAATGCTAGGTATGATAAGGGAAGGAATGGAAAATAAAACAAAATATATTATAATGCCTCTATATCGTTCCATGGTGAGACCTGACCTTGAATATTGTGTGCAGTTCTGGCCGCCGTATCTTAAAAAGGATATAGCGATTTTAGAAAAGGTACAGAGAAGTGCCACCAAAATGGTAAAGGGGATGGAAGGATACTCCTATGAAGAAAGGTTAAAAAGGTTAGGGCTCTTTAACCTGGAAAAGAGACGGCTGAGGGGAGATATGATAGAAGTCTATAAATTAATGAACGGAGTGGAACGGGTAAACATAGATCGATTGTTTACCTTATCAGAATATAGAAAGACTAGGGGACATGCAATGAAGCTACAGGGTAAACTATTTAAGACTAATAAAAGAAAATATTTTTTCACTCAAAGTGTAATCAAACTCTAGAATTTGTTACCGGAGGATGTAGTAAAGGCTGTTAGTGTAGCTGGGTTTAAAAAAGGTTTGGACAAGTTCCTGGAGGAAAGGTCCATAAACCATTATTAAGAAGTGACCAAAGATATCAATGCTTGACCCAGTACAAGCATTGTGGAACTTGTGTCTCTTGGGGATACTGCTAGGTACATATGACCTAGATTGGCCACTGTTGGAAACAGAATATTGGGCTTGATGGACCTTGGTCTGACCCAGTATGGCATATCTTATGTTCTTATGTTCAATTCAGAAAATCTCTAAAAACACACCTCTTCCTTCAACACTTCTCCCAAGGCATTAGCTCCCCACCTCCTCCCCTTCTAACCCAAACCAATGACTATGGTTAGTCAAGTAAGTTCCCTAAACTCCATTGCTCGCCCCAGATTAAAATCTTGTGCATCCCTAATCTATGAAGCTCAAAATTTATGCTAATTTGCTGTAAATAGTTGTGAATATTTGTTATTACCTTATCTTATCTTTAACCCCATTTATCCCTGTTTCACTCCCTGTTATCTGTAAACTTGACATATGTTTTATGCTTAAGTACAAGGTTGTTAAAATGTAAACCGTGCTGATGATGAATAGCGCGGTATATAAAAACTGTTAAATAAATAAATAATGTGGTAGTTTGTTCTGGATTGCCCTTGCTTGTATTGTTTAGATGCATTTTGGAAATAAAAATAAATAAATAAAATAAAATAGCTCCTTCTGTAGTCTGTTCCAAAACCAGCTGCTGCATGAAGAAGTCTTTTATTTCATCTAAGAACTTTGCCTCCCTAACATATCTGATGTGATATTTATTCAGTCCATATTGGGGTAATCAAAATTATCCATTATTATTGTTTTGCCAAATTTGTTAACTTTCCTAATTTCTAATAACAGTTCATCATCTGTCTGCTCATTCTGTCTAGCAGATGGTAGTATACTCCTACAACTATTTTCCTCACCTTCACACATGGAATCTCTATCCATAAGGATTCAGTGATGGATTTTGTTTCCTGCAGAACTTTTATTTTATTTCACTCAATGCTCTCTTTAAGATATAGCACCACATTTCCACCAATATGATCCATCCTATCATTGCAATATAATTTGTACCTTGGTATCACTGTATCTCACTGGTCATCCTCCTTTCACCAGGTCTCCAAGATGTCTACTTTATCTATGGGGCATGTTTACTAAAACCCCGTTAAAGTGCGGGCCACGGTAGAGTGCGGATGCCATATAAGGAGTGGGCGTTCTGTCGTGAAAAAGAAAAGCCGGAATTTAAATATGCGCTAAGGTGCGCGGCGCCCTTGTACGCCCCGCAACTTAGCGCATCAGATGGCTGCGCGGGAGGCATATGTGGTACGCTGATGGGCAAGCAGAAGAGCAAAGCCGCAGCACAATGTTTAAGACACTGACCAATGGTGCAGGGATCAGTGGTTCAATCCCCCAAAGTGCCCAATGAACAAGGCTGGCTGAGGCATAACATATTTTGGGGCAGATTGCTTTAGGAGGCATTTTAGTCATATTTTAATTGCCACTACTAGCAAACGCACTCCCAAAGTGTGTTAACATCAGGTGACCTATAAGGCATATTTTAAAGTGCACTGTCAGCCAAGGCACCCAAAAATGTCCCCTATAGGGCACCCTATAGGTTGCGTCACAGGAGAATATATAGTGCACCTTATATGGACGGGAACCATAAGGTGCACTATAGGGCGCCCTATAAAGCACCCTCAGAGGCACCTTATGAGTACAGTACGCTGAGGGTGTTTTTGCTGGCATCAAAATATGTACATTAAAAAAAGATAATGCATTGGACAACCCTATCAAATACCCCACTGTGGGTTTGAACCCATGACCTCTGGCTTCAGAAACAGTGCAGTAACCATTGGGCTACAGCTCTATAGCTGCTAGCAAACCCCTGGCTGGCTGCAGAGAGCATGCATGTCACCACACAGACAGTCTGCTGTGGTCACCAGGATAGGGTTAGCCTACCCATACCCATGATGCACTGCACATGCAAATCAGCTGTCCACAGATTAACACAAGATGTGCAATGCACCCCCACAGCACCTCTGCCCGGTAGAGGGAAGTGACCATGTGCACCCACACACCACCTCGGCCTGGTAGGGGGTACTGACTGTGTGTTTTACTGGCACAGAGTAGCTACACTCCGTCACATTGTGCGGGTACTGTGCTCACCCTGAGGGTGCAGTGAGGTGCCCAGCACCAGGTCCCACAACACCTTCCATCGCTGAAAGCGGCCATGTAGGAGGTCCAAAGCAGTGTTAATGTGTGAGATAGTTTGTTTCTGCACAAACACCTTGGATATCTCTGTCTGTTTCAGTCTGGTGTAGCCCCCATGGACCCCCAGGTGGGTCATGCACCACTACCACCCTCCTCCTCCAGGGCCAAGGGTGGCAACCAGGGTCTCCTATCAATCAATCCACATTCCACCTCCCTGCAAAGGTGGCAGTAGAAGGGGCCATCAACCCCAGTCCTGCTGGGGAACAGACACCCTACAGGGCAGTCAATGCAGCTCTGTACACATCCATAACAAAATAGCAGACAGACATTAGGCCTGGATATGCTAAGCTGCACCCCACCACCATCTGATATTCTCCTGCAGCAGGTCATCAGCCACTGTACCCCACAAGCTGCTCCATCAAGACACATATCAACGGCAAACAGTGTGCCAGCTAGTCCACAGTGCATGCTCCCAGTGGAGATGCATGCACCCAGAACTGGGATGTCAGCATACACAACAAGCAGTTAAATCAGTGACTGGGCCACAAAAGGAAACCCATATCTATCACATGAGAGAAACACTATATAGCACTATGGGGGTGCCTAGCCATGCTGTGGTCACTGCACAGTCAGGGTGAGAGTGATCTCTCTGCAGGACATACTGAGGTCACCCTGTCTGTGTAGGTGGTGGCCGGCCACTAAAATGTCCCAGTCAGTGCCCTATGCCCTGTGCAGATGCACCCTGGCCAGGCCACCCTGTCCGGCCTATACCCATGGTACCTTGCTCCTCATTATGCACATTGGCAGCCCAATACTGGCAACATTGCTGGCAGTGTGGGCTCTGGAATGTGGTTGCACTGGATAGGCAGACAGCCACCCCCACACCTATCAATAATCAAAAGAATACCCAAACCCCAACCGCAATCACCATATGCTATATACTTTTTTGTCGGGCATAAACCGCAAGGTGAAGAGGACTCCCTCTACACCTCACGCAGTACATACCCCTTTTGTTTTTTTATTATTTATTTCATTAATTCTGATTTCGCAAATCTTAAAAGCAGGGAAAGGCTTCACACTTATCTGCACAAGCACGACGTGCACGTTTCGAAGCGACCAGCTTCTGTGTCAAGTGTTCCCAAGGCAAAGCAGTGTGTCCAATCCTTCCAAAGTACAGAAATCGCCAAAACTTTGGCGGGTGACGTCAGGGGGAAATTTCAGATAGGCCGTTTATAGAACCGCCCTCTTAAAGCTAAACCAATCACAAAAGGCAGGGAAACCCCACTGCAGGGGAACCCCTACACGGATTGGATAAAGCCTTATAAGGTCAACCAATCAATGTCCTTATTCAATCCAGCAGGAGCCATTGAATTTAAGGTAAAGATCCAGCGTTGTTCAAGGTTTCTCAAACGAGCCAGGCGATCACCTCCCCTTGGATCACAGGGCACAAAATCGATCACTGTCCAATGCAGTTGCTCAAACTTGTGATGTAAATCCAAGCAGTGCTGTACCATCGGGGCTGTCAATACTAAATGTCGCAAACGGGATGCATGTTCTCCCAGTCGTACCCGCACAACTCGACTAGTGCTGCCTACATAATACTGGGCACAAGGGCAAATAAAAACATATACTACAAAAGCAGAAGCACATGTAGTTCGCCATCGGCGATGAAAAACCCGGCCCGTAGCCACATCAGACCAAGTAGTGCCTGTTAGGGCTAAAGTACAGTAACTGCAAGTCCCACAGACATCATGAGAGCCCAGTCCAGTATCGGGCCCAATCGGGCGGTCAGTGTATGTTGCAGTTCTCACCAACCGGTCACGAAGGTTACGGCCACGCGAATATGCAATCTGCAATGGTTTATTTAAACTTGAACATAGTGAAAGTACTGGCCAATGTTTACGCAAAATCGATGCCACTTTGCCAGAATGACTCATGTATGGCAGTATACCGGTCACCCGAGAGGGAGCCCCATCCACATTTGCATTAGGGGGAAGCATATCACAATCTAGGTACCATTCCCGATGGGAGTACAAAGCCCTCCTGTAAGCCCTTGAAATGACCGCCCGAGGATAACCCTTCATTGACAACCGATGCCATAGATCTAACGCGTGATGTTTATATTGGGCCACAGAGGTGCATAGACGACGAATCCTTAAAAACTGCCCGAAAGGGAGGCCCCGACGAAGGGGCCCAGGGTGGAAACTACCAAAATTCAACAAACTATTTCTTTGCACTGGCTTCCTGTATAGCGTAGTGAACAAACATGACCCCTCACGATAGACTAGCATGTCCAAAAATTCGAGTTTATCCACAGCTATATGAGCCGTATATTTTATGTGGGGTTTGATGGTATCCAGCCAACCTATAAAGCTGTGCAAAGAGGGTAGATCAGAAAGCCAAATAAAAAAGATGTCATCAAGAAATCTTTTCCACAATGCCACATGGACAAAGTGTTCTGAAGAAAAGATATATTGTTCCTCAATTGCCGCCATATATAGTGTCGCAAGGGATGGGGCAACAGTAGCCCCCATCGCGATCCCAAAGATTTGTTGAAAAAAAGCCCCTTCAAATAAAAAATAATTTCGAGACAATACCAACGAAATTAATGTGAGCAAAAAATCTTTAGGTAAACGGGATGGTGCCTGAGTGAATTTAGAGCGCAAAAGGCTCAAAACCTCCCCCTGATCGACATTAGTGTATAAAGCTACCACATCCAGTGTAACAATATACCAGGCTGTAGATGGTAAACAAAGCGTATGCAGGAAACTCAAAAAGTGCGTTGAATCACGAATATAAGAACGAACAGTAGCAGCCTCTACTTTTAGAAAAACATCACAAAATTTTGATAACGGTTCTAAGACCGAACCACGACAGGAGACTATCGGTCTACCAGGAGGGTCAGATAACGATTTATGAATCTTAGGAACAAAATAGATAACCGGTATTTTTGGATGGGAAATAGACAAAAAACGAAGTTCTCGAGAAGTAAGCCAACCCTTTGAGAAGGCCCCCAAAAGCAGCTGATGAATTTCCGCCTTCAAATCTGCTGTGGGATCTGCCTCCAATTGCCGGTATACATGAGGGTCCAACACATGCGCTCTTAATCTAGATAAATAAATCTCAGTGTCCCAAAGCACTATGGCTCCACCTTTGTCCGCACTCCGGATAGTAATGGTGGCATCCCGAGCCAATTCATCCAGACTTGTCCAATCAGAACGAGAGATATTAGAGGCCCATTTCTTAAACGATGGTTCACTCACCTCCAAGTCATGTAACACCAATGCTTGAAAAGTTACTATTGCGGGATCCGGAGTCCCCGGTGGCATCCAATTAGACGACGGTCGAACCACAGAATGATCAACATGGTCGGATCCTCGTTCCTCAAAATATCTCATAATATGTAAACAGCGGAAAAATTTATGTAACGATGTTCTCATGCTGAAAGGGTCATAGGGCACCGCAGGTATAAAGGAAAGACCCAAATTCAGCAAATGCTCAGCCGTTGATTGCAAGGATCTGCCTGTCAAATTGACTACCAAAGATTCCCCAGATGGTAAATCTGGCTGCCTCTGAACCGGCAAGGAGTTTCCCCGCCGAACCCCCATACGTTCAAAATGAGAGCACATCACTCCACGTTTTGGGGCTGCCGGGCCCGTTGGCGAGTCACCGGGGGGTCCACATCCTGTTGGGGGCCTCCCCCTCTCCGCTGTCGGTAGCCCCGCCCCCCATTTCCGCGAAAAACCTGTCGATTACGTTTAGTTTTCGCTCCTCCCGATTCTTCCTCCGTATCCTCAGAGGAGCAATCAAAAGTCACACGCTTATCTTGAGCCCCCCCTGAAGCAGAATCCTCCGGCTCATACATCCATCGATACACATGACCCAGATCATAATCTGATTTATCGCGGGTAAATTTGCCCGTTTTGAAATTTCTTAAATAATCAGAAAAACCTTTCAGTTGACGACCGATCTCTTCATCCTTAAGTTGAAAAACCGAAGCCTCCACGGACTTCTGCAGAGCCTCTGTAGACTCCACCACTTGAACTTCCAAAGTCTTCTCTTCCTGGAGGGTGCGTTCAATAATCAGGGCAATTAGATCAAAGCTACACTTATTGCAAATACGATTCCATTTGGACACAAAATCCGAATCAGCTGTAAACATTTTCGGAGCCCGAGTCATCCTTAGGCCACGAGGAATAATGCGAGCTTTTAAATAACGGGCCATGGAGGCCTCATGATATTGTGCCCTTATTAAACGCTTTTTAAGAGCCTTAAACTCAGTCCATGATGGGCCAATGGAAGCTTCCAACGAAACAGTGTCATCAAACAAATTTGGACGTTGACATAATTTAGCCAATTGTTCATCCGTATAGGCGAAAATATCCATGGCCATTATCCGGGATATAACGAAATAACTCAAAGGAAAAAAGTCCCAAAAAAGGTATTCCCACACGTATCAATAATCAAAAGAATACCCAAACCCCAACCGCAATCGCCATATGCTATATACTTTTTTGTATGCCAGCATTGTGCTACAATAGAGGAGTCCAGCAGCCATACCCACCACACCAGTCCTGGCCACAGTACAGGCATGGATATGGGACGGACTACTGTTGGGGGTCACTCCCCAGGGTGGTAAACACTGTCAGAGACCAGACCTGCAGCGCACACCGCAGACATCACAATGATTGTTATGGTGGAGATCAATGAGCAAAATGTGCTTAACGTAGGACTTGATATCTGCCAGTTATCATGGGCAACGTTTGATAGCTGTGTACCATATACCCAGGTGTAGGGTGGCAGTGCTAAGGTATGCAACTGCTAGTATTGGGAGATACAGGCAGGGCCCAATATCCTGCCTCTCCAGGAGGCATTGGCCAATGGGGCCTGTGGGGGGGGGGGTCTGGCCCTGTTGGCTGCTGCTTTACGGCAGAGTGTCCCAACTCCAGTCCTGGTGTTCCAACCACTGTTCGGGTTTTCATGCTGTCCCTCATAGATATGCATGAGCTACATCAGCATACCATGGGGGTGGTGCATAGATATGCAGCACAGGCATCCTTATTAGAGGCTGCATGGATCCTGAATGGTGTGGGGCCCTCCAGGACTGCATTTGGGAGACTCTGCTCTAGGTAATGCGGCTGTTCATGGTGTCTGTGTTTGGTGTGGTAAAATATAGGCGTACGAACCATGCGTATGTTCTAAGCAATAAAGGTTTCCCCTGACTATCACGGTTTAGTTGTAGGAAAAATATGTGGACTGGATTGGCAGTAGGCCCAGCTGGGCTTTGAACCTGTGACCTTCTGTTCCTGCACTGTGTGCACCGCACCACCGTGTTGCCACAGTTATGCTTTGTTCCCTGGGGAGTCCATGACTGTACATCCGACAGAACCTGTCTGTTACGGTGGACGGTGCCAGCCTGCACAGGCCTAGGCCACTGTCTGCTGTGGTTTGCAGCCATTACCCCCTCCACCACCTGTACCCTTCCGCCAACATGAAGACATGTCCCTATCTGGGAAAAGCATATGACCTGATTGAGTAGTGGCACTCCAGGACTGAATTTTGGGGACTCGGCTGTCGGTAATGCCCATTGTTATGGTTTGTGTGCGGTGTAGGGTAAAATATAGGTGTTGGAACCATGCTTATGTTCTCTGCCATACAGGAGTGTCTGTTCTATCACTGTTTAGTGGTGGGTAAAACTATGGGGACTGGGTTGGCAGTAGCCCCAGCTGAGGCTTGAACCTGTGATCTTCTGGTCTTACAGGCACTGGCTGTGTCCGCTGCACCACACTGTGGCCACAGAGACAGTGCAGTCTGTGGAGATAGGAAACCTGGCCGCACGAGTCAGACACCCTGCTCTGCACAATTTTACTGTGGGCTCGTTTACCTTGTATGGGGACAGGGGTGCAATTTAACCTCATAAATGGCCTCCAAAAGATGAGGAAATCACCAAGGCCAAGCTGGGCAACAGTGATATCAATGGCCAACATGATAAACACTCCCGGAAAGCTCCATTGACATGCAGTGATTTTTTAAAGGGTCTACGGAGCGTAGACCCTTCCAAAAATCATTTCTTTTTTGGGGGGCTTTCCTGGGAGTGTTTTTTATGGTTGCCCATTAATATCACTGTTGCCCGGCTGGATTATAATTTATTTTGAATTTTTTGTGGTCCTTTTAAATTTATATTTGCTATTTTGTTCTCTGCACTTGTATCACACTGCTCACGTTTTTCAGGTTTCCCCGGTTTTAATGTACATTGCTGACGGAAATGGTTTCTCTTCCCTTTAAATGGGCTCTAATGCGAGGGTTTCACTCGTGGTATTTTTAATGCCCAGATTCAGCCCCGCTCCTGTGCGGGGAGCCTCTCCCCTCCCACTCTCCACCCATTGACCCCGTCCCCCCGCCCCTCGGGGGCCTTCCTCCGCCCTCCGTAAGCGTTTCCCCGCCTCTATTGCACATGAACGCCCCGCACACGTGCGGCGGCCCGTTAATGTGACGTGCACACGTGCACGGCGCTTAAGAGCTCTTAAATGCATCATTAGCGGCCGCTCTTGTGTGCCGCGCACATGTGCGCGGTTTAGTAAACATACCCCTATATCTTCATTCAGTGCTATATATTTTAACTCTCCCATCTTATTTTTAGGCTTATAGAATTTCTATAGAAACATTTGAAGGCATGTTTATTTGAATTTACAACCTTCTTAGCAGCTGACAGGGATAATTTTGAATCTTTCATCTCCTTCTGCTCTTTATTTAAAGGCCACAAAATATGTTGACACAGGTTACAAAATTATTTCCATAAATGAATTACACACCTTTAAATAAAGGATATTTTTGTCAGACTGTATTTGACATGAAACTACTGAATTAAATTCACTTTACAAACATAGTCCATTTTTCTTTATTTACATATATAGAAGGAATTAAAATTGGTTGAAAAAACAAGCCATTAGGCTAAGAATTCAAGTATGTTTACTCACCGTCCTATCTACCGCACTGCCTGCCAACACAGTACTGCATTTAAAACTCTCTTCTTTATAAAACGTTTTGCATCAGCGCAAAACATTTTATTGCTTAGCTTATCCACAGCTTTCCCCAAGATGATATAATTTTATTGTGTTGTACAAAGAAGATGCTGACATTCTTTCCATGCTTCTAATGGCCTCCATTTTGACTTTACCACACATCTGACTGGATCGCTTTATGGCAATCTATACAAAGCCTTGTACCAATCATTGATTTATCTCAGATTAAGGAGACCCATTCTACCTCCAAACTGAGGTCTCAAGGATGGATAATTTGAAGTCTAAGGGGGATGTTTACTAAAAGCCGCAAATGTGCGCGCCGCAAAATAGCGCACGGAAATGCGGCACTGAAACGCGAATAAACGCGTTTAAACGCCCCGCACACGTGCGTGTCACCCCCGCACAGGTACGCGGCTCACTAACGGGCCCCGTACAAGTGCGGGCCCGCAAATGTGCGATAGAGGCGTGGAACGGCGAAAGGAGGGCGGAGGAAGGCTCCGGAGGGGCGGAGGGACGGGGTCAATGGGTGGAGAGTGGGAGGGGAGAGGCTCCCCGCACAGTAGCGGGCCCGAATTTGCATGTAAAAACTACCGCGAGTGAAACACTCGCGGTAGAATGCATTTAAAGGGAAGAGAAACCATTTCCGTCAGCAATGTACAGGAAAACCGGGGAAACCAGCAAAACGTGAGCAGTGTGATACATGTGCACAGCACAAAAGTGAACATAAAAATAGAAAATGACCACAACAGAACTATTACAAATAGTAAGTCAGCTGGGGAACAGTTATAGTGATGGGCAAATACAGAAATCACACCCAGCAAAGGTCCAGAAAAAAGAAATGAAGTTTGGAAGGGTCTACTGAGAGGAGACTCATCCAAAAACCATTTCCACGTTATGGAGCTTTCCTGGGAGTGTTCGCTATGGTTGCCCATTAATATCACTGTTGCCCAGCGTGGTGATATTTTGTCCCACAGTTCCCGTGGTCATTTCCGGGGTTTATGTGCACGTAGAATTGCGTAGAGCAGGGTTTGTGACTCCATCCTGCCAGGCTTACTGCCTCCAGGGGCTGCACTGCCTCTGTGGCCAAAGTGTGGTACAGCGGACAGAGTTATTACCTCTAGGACCAGAGGGCAGAGGTGCAAAACCCAGCTGGGGCACCTGCCAGCCCAGTCCCTATATTTTACCCACCACTAAATAAAGATAGCGCAGACACCCCTGTATGCATGGGGAAAACACCCATATTTTACCCAACACCGCACACACCCCACAACAATGGGCATTACCTACAGCCAAGTCCCCCAAATGCAGTCCCATACTGCCACATTGCAATCAGGTCAACTGCTTTTTCTGAGAGAAGTTCATGCCAGCATGTTGGCGGACATGTACATGTGGTGCAGGGGGCAGTGGCTGCTAACCACAGAAGACAGAGGCCTAGCCATGTGCAGGCTGGCACAGTCCACTGCAACAGACAGGTCCTGCCGGATCCACAGTCATGGACAGTCCAGGGAATCCAACCAATCTGTGGCTACACAGTGGTGCAGTGCACACAGACAGTGCATACAAGAACAGAAGGTCACAGGTTCAAAGCCCAGCTGGGGCTACTGCCAATCCTGCCCACATATTTTTCCCACAACTAAACACTGATAGTAAGGACACACCTTTCATGGCGGGGACATATGCAATGGTAAGACATCTATCTTTTACCCCACTGAGCACAGACACCATGAACAGGGGCAGTACCTAGAGCAGAATCACCCAAATGCAGTCCTGGTGGGCCACACACCAGTCAGGTTCCATGCTGACACTCATACAAATGCCTGTGCTGTATATCTATGCACCACCCCCATGGCATGTAGATGTAGCCCATGCATATTCATGAGGGATAGCAGGAAAACCCGAACAGTGTGATGCAAACCTGGACTGGAGTTGGGAATCTGTGCCGTAAAGCAGCAGCCATCAAGGGCAGACACACCCACACCCACAGGCCCCATTGGCCAATGTCTCCTGGAAAGGCAGACCATTGGACCGTGCATGCAGCACCCACAACGAGCACTTGCATAACTTACCAATGTCACCCTACACCTGAGGTATATGGTACACAGCTCGGAGACGTTTGCTAGGAGCACAGGCAGGCAGTTATCCATACGTTACGTACATACTGCTAGTTGACCCCATCCAAACAATCTGTTAGGTGTTTGCGGGGCATGCTCCAGCCCTGGCCTCTGACGGTGCTTACCACCCTGGGGAGTGACCACCAGCTGTAATGCGTACCATATCCATGCCTTGCCGTGCTCAGGACCGGTTTGGTGGGCAAGGCTACTTACCCCCTCAATCGTAGCACCATGATGGCAGAGGTGTGGAACCGTGTGTCTGTCTATACAGTGGGTGTTGGCTGTAAGCCCCTTCAACAGCCCGCACTGCCAGCACTGTTGCCAGTATTGGCCAGTCAATGTGCATAATGAGGTGCAAGGTACCATGGGTATAGCCAGGGCAGGGTGACGTGGCCAGGATGCATCTGCACTGGGCATAGGGCCCTGGCAGGGACATTGGCTGGGATATTGTAGTGTCCGGCCACCACCTACACAGACAGGGTGGCCAAAGCATGTCCTTCTGGGGGATCACGCTCACCCTGACTGTGCAGTGACCACAGCATGGCTAGGCCCCCCCATAGTGCTGTATAGTAGTTCTCTCATGTGATAGATATGGGTTTTCTTTGGGGCCCAGTCACTGATCTATCTGCCTGCTGTGTATGCAGACAGCCCAGTTCTGGGTGCATGCATCTCCATTGGGAACATGCACTATGGACTAACCAGCAGACTGTTTGTAGCTGGTAAATGTCTTGCTATAATGGCTTGCAGGGTGCAGTGGCTGTTGGCTTGCTGCAGGGGAATAACTGGTGGTGGAGTGCAGCTTACCATACCCTGGGCTTATGTCTGTCTGCTATTGTGTTATGGCTGTGTATGGAGCTGCCTGCCTTGGGGGGGGGGGTGGTGTTCCTCAGCAGGACTGGGGTTGATGTTGCCCTCTACCGCCACCTTTGCAGGGAGGTAGAGTGTGGATCCCTTGATGGAGACCATGTTTGCCACGGGGGGGGGGGGGGGGGAGGGGGGTGCCTGATGGTGGCAGACAGGGATATCCATGGTGTTTGTGCAGAAACTAGCTATCTTACACATTAACACTGCTTTGGAACGCCTGCTTGGCCTCCATCAGCCATGGCAGGTGTTGTTGACCTGGTCCTGGCCACCTCATTGCACACTCAGGGTGAGCACAGTACCCGCACGATGTAACGGTGTGTGGCTACTCTGTGCCAGTAAAACACCCGGTCAGTGCCCCCTACTAGGCCAAGGTGCTGTGTGGGTGCACCCGGTCACTTCCCCCAACAGGGCCGAGGTGCTGTGGGGGTGCATTCCCCATCTTGTGTCCATCTGCGGACAGCTAATTTGCATGTGCAGTGCATCATGGGTACGGGTGGCCTAACCCTATCCTGTTGACACCAGCAGACTGTCTGTGCGGTGACGTGTAGACTATCTGCAGCCAGCCAGGGGCCTGCTTACAGCTATGGAGCTGTAGCGCAATGGTTACATCACTGCCTGTGCAGCCAGAGGTCATGGGTTCAAACCCACAGTGGGGCCCTTTGGTAGGGCTGTCCACAGCTTTATTTTTATTTACTGTACATATGTCTATGCCGGCAAGACCACCCTCAGCTTACTATACCCATTCGGTGCCTCTGAGGGTGCTTCATAGGGCGCCCTGTAGGCCACCTTATGGTTGCCATCCCTATAGGGTGCACTATAGATTATCCTGTGTCGCAACATACATGCTGCCCTATAGGGGTCATTCAAGGGTGCCTTGGCGAACAGTGCACTGTAACATGTGCCTTATGGGCTGCCGTATGGTAACATGCTGGGAGAGTGCGTTTGCGAGTAGTGATAACAAAATATAATTATACAGCCTCCTACAGCACTCCTCAACATAATACATACTGCCTCAGCAGGCATGTTTCACTGGGCATTGTGAGGAGTTGAACCCCTGATCCCTGCACCATTGGTCAGTGTTTTCACCATTGTGCTGTGGCTCTGTTCCTGTGCTTGTGCATCAGCGCGCCGCCTTGTGCCTATCAGCGCGCCGCCTTCTGCCGCCCAAGGGGTCCAGTGCGCCGCCTTCTGCTGCCCAGAAATAACTGTGCGCCGCCTTATGCCGCCCAAAAAGCACTGTGCGCCGCCTTCTGCCGCCCAAAAATAACTGTGCGCCGCCTTATGCCGTTCCAAATTAATTTGCCTCCTAAAACAATGTTAATCATTACAGTTACTGCCTCAGCTGACCTTTGTCTTTGCGCACACTGGGGGATTGAACCCATGGCCCCTGCACCATTGGTCAGTGTCTTCACCGTTGTACCACGGCTCTGTTGTTTTGTATACTCAGCAGCGCGCCACTTTGCCTTTCCACGCGGTAATGTCGACCCCCACACATTAGCGCGACGCACACACGTCCGGGTGCTTACTACCGTTTATTTTCTATTTTCTGCCTGAACCGCCCACTCCTTATATGGCACACGCTCACTAGCGCGGCCCCGCACGTTAGGAATGTTTAGTAAACATGCCCCTAAGTATCCGCATTTGTTCACGTATATTTAATATTTCTTCCCTATTGTTTGTTCTTGGCAATGGGAGAATGTGATCAATTACTTGCCACTTAGTTGTGAGAAAGTGTGGCCACAGTCCAAATGATGTTGGACCATGGGGGTTGTCACAGTCTTAGGGGTATGTTTACTAAACGGGGCACTTGTGCGGGGCGCACCTGAGCGCCCTAAAATGATGCATTTAAGTGCTCTTAAGCGCCCCGTACGCGTGTGCGGCACATTAACGGGTCCCGCACGCGTGCGCCGAAAACACGCACGTTTGCGGGGCGCTCATGTGCAATAGAGGCGTGGAAAGGCGAAATGAGGGCGGAGGAAGGCCCCCGAGGGGCGGAGAGACGGGGTCAATGGGTGGAATGTGGGAGGGGAGAGACTCCCCGCACAGGAGCGTGCCCGAATTTACAAGGAAAAAATACCGCCAGTGAAACACTCGCGGTAGTAGAAAGCATTTAAAGGGAAGAGAAACCATTTCCGTCAGCAATGTACAGGAAAACCGGGGAAACCAGCAAAACGTGAGCAGTGTGATACATGTGCACAGCACAAAAGTGCAAATAAAAATAGAAAATGACCACAACAGAACTATTAAAAATAGTAATTCAGATGGGGAACAGTTATAGTGATGGGCAAATACAGAAAACACACCCAGCAAAGCTCCAGAAAAAAAGAAATGAATTTTGGAAGGGTTTATGGAGCGGAGACTCTTCCAAAAAACATTTCCTTTTGTGGAGCTTTCCTGGGAGTGTTTGCTATGGTTGCCCATTAATATCACTGTTGCCCAGCGTGGTGATATTTTGTCCCCCATTTACCGTGGTCATTTCCGGGGTTTATGTGCACGTTTGTCACCAGACAGGGTGCATATGCCCACAGTAAATTTGCGTAGAGCAGGGTTTGTGACTCCATCCTGCCCGGATTACTACCTCCAGGGGCGGCACTGTCTATGTGGCCATAGTGTGGTGCAGCGGACAGAGTCCGTACCTCTAAGACCAGAGGTTCAAAGCCCAGCTGGGGCACTTGCCAGCCCAGTCCCTATATTTTACCCACCACTAAACACAGATAGCGCAGACACCCCTGTATTGCAGGGGACATAAGCATGGGGAAAACACCCATATTTTACCCAACAACGCACACACACCACAACAATGGGCATTACCCACAGCCAAGTACCCCAAATGCAGTCCCGTACTGCCACATTCCAATCAGGTCACCTGCTTTTTATGGGAGAAGCTCATGCCAGCATGTTGGCGGTTGAGTACATGTGGTGCAGGGGGCAGTGGCTGCTAGCGACAGAAGACAGAGGCCTAGCCATGTGCAGGCTGGCACAGTCCACAGCAACAGACAGGCCCTGCCGGATCCACAGTCATGGACTATCCAGGGAATTCAGCCAATTTGCTGCAAAAACAGAAGGTCACAGGTTCAAAGACCAGCTGGGGCTACTGGCAATCCTGCACACATATTTCCCCCACAAATAAACAGTGACAGTAAGGACACACCTTTCGTGACGAGGACATATGCAATGGTAATACGTCTATCTTTTACCCCACTGAGCACAGACACCATGAACAGGGGCAGAACCTACAGCAGAATCCCCCAAATGCAGTCCTGGTGGGCCACACACCAGTCAGGTTCCATGCTGCCACTCATACAAATGCCTGTGCTGTATATCTATGCACCACCCCCACGGCATGTAGATGTAGCTCATGCATATTCATGAGGGACAGCAGGAAGACCCGAACAGTGTGATGCAAACTGGACTGGAGTGGGGAAGCACTGCCGTAAAGCAGCAGCCAACAGGGGCAGACACACCCACACCCACACCCACAGGCCCCATTGGCCAATGTCTCCTGTAGAGGCAGAACATTGGACCCTGCGTGCATCTCCCAATACCAGCACCTGCATACCTTAGCAATGTCACCCTACACCTGAGGTACACAGCTCTGAAACGTTTGCTAAGAGTACAGGCTGATAGATATCCCTACGTTACGCACATACTGCTAGTTGACCCCATCCGAACAATCTGGTGTCTGCGGTGCGTGCTCCAGGCCTGGCCTCTGACGGTGTTCACCACCCTGGGGAGTGACCCCCAGCAGTACTGCGTACCATATCCATGCCTGTACCGTGCCCAGGACCGGTGTGGTGGCCAAGGCTAATCACCCCCTCAATAGTAGCACAATGCTGGCATAGGTGTGGGAGTGTGTGTCTGTCTATACAGTGTGTGTTGGCTGCAAACACCTTCCCCAACCCACACTGCCAGCACTACTGCCAGTATTGGCCTGCCAATGTGCATAATGAGCAGCAAGGTACCATGGGTATAGGTCAGACATGGTGGGCTGGCCAGGATGCATCTGCACAGGGCATAGGGCACTGGCTGTGACATTGTAGTGCCTGGCCACCACCTACACAGACAGGGTGACCTCCGTATGTGCTGCTGGGGGAGCACTCTCACCCTGAGTGTGCAGTGATGATAGCATGGCTAGGCACCCCCATAGTGCTGTATTGTGTTTCTCTCTTGTGATATGTATGGGTTTCCTGTTGGGGTCTTCTCACAGAACTCTGCTTGTGTGTGGTGCTACCCCAGTTTTGGGTGCATGCATTTCCATCAGGGCTAACCAGCAGACTGTTCACAGCTGGTATGTGTCTTGATGGAGTGCCTTGCAGAGTGCAGTGGCTGATGGCTTGCTGCAGGAGAATATCAGATAGTGCTGGGGTGCATCTTTGGATATCCAGGCCTAAAGTCTGTCTGATGTTGTGTGTGGAGCTGCTAGGACTCCCCTGTAGGGTGTCTGTTCCCAGCAGGACTGGGGGTTTGATGGTCCACTCTGCTGCCATGGGGGGGGTGGTGGTGTAGGATGGGGATCTGTTGGTGGGAGGCCCTGTTTGCCACCCTGGGGGAGGGGTACCTTGACCACCTAGGGGTCCATGGGGGTTTCCACTAACTGAGACAGACAGAGATATCCAAGATGTTTCTGCAGCACCTTCCTATCTCACAGGTTAGTACTGTTTTGGAGCTCTATCATGGCCTCATTCAGCCATGGCTGGTGTTGTGGACCTGGTCCTGGGCATCACATCACACCCTCAGGGTGAGCACAGTACCCGCACAATGTGACGGTGTGTAGCTACTCTTTGCTGGTAGTCCACCCGCTCAGGACCCCCTACCAGGCCGAGGTGCTGTGTGGGTGCACACGGACAATTCCCCCTACCAGGCCAGGTAGCTGTTGGGGTGCATTCCCCATCTTGTGTGCATCTGTGGACAGCTGATTTGCATGTGCAGTGCATCATGGGTACGGGTGGCCTAACCCTATCTTGTTTACAACAGCAGACTGTCTGTGAGGTGACGTGCAGGCTCTCTGCAGCCAGCCAGGGGCTTGCTGTCAGCTATAGGGCTGTAGCCCAATGGTTACATCACTACCTTTGCAGCCAGAGGTCATGGGTTCAAGCCCATTGTGGGGTTCTGTGATAGGGTTGTCCAGAGCATTATCTTTGTTTACTGTACATATTTTTATGACAGCATACACACCCTTGGCATACTGTACCCATAAGGTGCCACTGAGGGTGCTCTTTAGGGCGCCCTATAGGCCACCTTATGGGTGCCATCCATATTGGGTGCACTATACATTGTCCTGTGTCGCAACATACATGGTGCCCTATAGGGGACATTCTAGGGTGCCTTGGCGGACAGTGCACTGTAACATGTGCCTTACGGGCATCCGTATGTTAACACACTGTGAGAGCGGGTTTACTAGTAGTGGGAAATAAAATAAACCTTGAAGGCCTCCTACAGCACTCCTCACCATAATACATACTGCCCCAGCCAGCCTTGTTCAATGGGCACTGTGAGGGGTTGAACCCCTGACACCTGCACCATTGGTCAGTATCTTCACCATTGTGCTGTGGCTCTGTTCCTGCATTTGAGCAGCAGCGCGCAGCCTTGTAGCCATCGGCGCACCATCTTGTGGCGCACAAAAGTAACAGCTCGCCGCCTTCTGCCGCGTAACATTAACGGCGTGCCGCCTTATGCCACCCAACATGGGCATACCTCCTAAAATAATGCCTCAGCCAGCTGTCTTCAATGGACACTGTGGTGAATTGAACCCATGATGCCTGTATGTGTGGTCAGTGTCTTAACCATTGTGCTATGGCTCCATTCCTGTTATTTGCACATCAGCACGCCACTTATCCCTCCCACTATTGGGTTGCCCCCTCACACATCAGCGCGCAGCCTTCTGCCCACTGGCTCGCCGCCTTCTGTTGCCCGATTTTATCAGCGCGCCGCCCTCTGCCGCCCAACCTTAACAGCGCGCCGCCATCTGCCGCCCACAATGAACAGTGCGCTGCCTCATGCCGTATAAAAAAAGAGTGCGCCGCCTTCTGCCGCCCATAAGCAGTATGCCTCCTACACCACTTTTGCCCATAAAAGTTGATGCTTCAGCTGGTCTTTTTTGTTGAGTGCAACAGGGGTTTGAACCCCTGGCCCCTGCACCATAGGTCAGTGTCGTCACCTTTGTACTACGGCTCTGTTGTTTGGATATGCAGCAGCGCCCCACTTAGCCTTTCCACGCGATAATGTGGGCCCCGCACATTAGCGCGACGCACACACATACGGTCCGGTTTTTTCCTTTTTTCTGCCTGGCCCGCCCACTCCTTATATGGCACCAGCACACTAATGGGAACCCGCACAGCAACGGTGTTTAGTAAACATGCCCCATAGTCTCCTTTCTGAAAGATAAATGCTAGCTCAGTGGATTTCCTTGCTATCCTCCCTCCATTTATTAAATCAAATGTGATGATGTATGATTGCTATTGCCAAGCGGCCGCAACACCATTACTTCTCACACTAGATCCTGCATTCTACTAAGGACTAGGTCTAAAATGCCTTCCTCTCTTTTTGGTTCCTGAACCAGTTGTTCCATGAAGCAATCATTATCCCCCTAGCATGACCTAATGTAATGTTGCCCCAGTCAATATTTATTTAGTTATTTATTTAGCTGTTCATATACCACTATAAGTCATAGCAGTTTACAGATTAAACAACAATGAGCTCAAAGTGGCTTTACATTGAACAGAACTGCAACTAGATAACACATAGCTCTAAATTTAACATGAAACTGCAACTAGATAACACATAGATCTAAGTTTTAACATAACAAAAAGTTAAGATAAAGAGGCAGAGTTGTGGGTTGTTGTAATGAGACACATAAGACCTCTCACAACTGGGAGAAAAACATACAACACTCAGTGCAAGACCTAATAGCCCCCATCTTGCTGCTGGTTGGCTGTCTGCATCTTAGAATTAAAGATTTTATTTTAGCTGGTTAGAGCTGTTCAGTACTGGGGTAATTGAAATCTCCCATTATTACTGTGTTGTAAACTTTGCTAGCTTCCCTAATTTCTGTTAGCATTTCATCATCTGTTTGATCATTCTGGCCAGGCAGATGGTAGTACACCCCCACTGCCATTCCCTTCCTCTTTTTACATGGAATTTCTATGCATAGAGATTCTATAGTGTATTTTGCTTCCTGCAAAACCTTTATCCTATTGGACTCAATGCCCTCTTTAACATATAGCGCCACCCCTCCATCTATGTGAGTCACCCTATCAATGTAATATAATTTGTAGCCTGGTATCACAGTGTCCTATTGGTTATCTTCTTTCCACCAGGTCTCTGAGATGCCAATTATATCTAACCTTTCATTCAGTGCTATATATTCTAACTCTCCAATCTTATTTTTTAGTCTTCAGGAATTTGCATAACGGCATTTCAAAGTTTGTTTTTTGATCATATGAACAGTCTGGTTATCGAATGACAGGGACCAATTGGAATCTTTCAACTCTGTCTGTTTTTTACTTAAAGACACCTGGGTTACTTTTACCTTTACTGGAACCTCTCTATCAGGATGCCCTAACTTCCTTGTTTTGCTAGTATCCTTCAAAGATACAGCATTTGAAACCATGCCCTCTTGAATGACTTTCATTTTTACTCTATTATCTAATTTAAAAGCTGCTCTATCTCCTTTTTAAAGGTTAATGCTAGCAGCCTGATTCCAACTTGATTAAAGTGGAGCTCTTTTGGGTCCTACGTGTGGAACAGGAAGCATATCTGAGAATGCTACACTGGAATTTCTGGATTTCAACTTTCTACATACAAGCCTAAATTTAGCTTCCAGAACCTCTCTCCCATACGTTCCCATATCATAGGTAGCAACATGTACCAAGACTGCAGGTTCCTCCCCAGCACTATCTAAAATCTTATCTAAGTGGTGCAGAAAGGTTGCCAGACTGGTGGTGGGACTTCTCTACTATATCTCTGTAGATCTCATCTAGATACCTCTCTATCTGTCTCAGCTGCTTCAAGCCTACTACTCTAGCCTCCAGAGATTGGACTCATTCCCTGTGGGCAAAGAGCTCTTTGCACCTAGTGCAAAACATAAGACCTCTCACCAACTGGGAGAAAATCATTCATATGACACTCCGTGCAAAAGACTGGATAGCCCCCATCTTGCTGCTGGTCTGCGGTCTGCATCTTAGACTTAAAGATTTTATTTTAGCTGTTTAGAGTTGTTCAGTTGTTTAAAGTTGTTGGTGGAATAGGGATATCTGCACCAATACAATTATACCTAATAAGTATAAGGGACACTTAGGGGCTTGTTTACAAAGCTGC
Organism: Ichthyophis bannanicus; assembly: GCA_033557465.1. Classification (NCBI taxonomy): domain Eukaryota; kingdom Metazoa; phylum Chordata; class Amphibia; order Gymnophiona; family Ichthyophiidae; genus Ichthyophis; species Ichthyophis bannanicus. Next base: position 1,374,887,876 of record CM066033.1, read on the forward strand.
GGTAGTGGTTCGCGATCGCGATCGCAGCCGCGGCCCCATTGAAATCAATGTGGCCGAGGCTCTGATAAGGATCGGAAACCGCTACCGCGGCTTTGTAAACAAGCCCCTTAGTTTTCTCCTCAAGGTAAACTGCAAGGACTTAATTAACCTACTCCGAAGGCCTAATAACTTGCTGATTTAGATAATCAGTTAAACTTGATTTACAGCCTCCATTACTCCTTTCCCTTTAACTGGAGACTGTAAATCAAGGATTATGTCTGGGGTCAGTGGGAGCCCAGGTGGATGGAAGGAAAAGAAATACTAACTGAAAGCTGTCTTGTGGTGCTAAGCCCTGACTGACTTTAAATTTAAATGGAAGCTGCCTTGTGGTATTAAGCCCTGACTGACCTAACAAAAACACTGAATTTTAAAATACACAGATTTATCAGCTTTAACCCAACAAATTCCCTTTTCCTCCAAGATTTAGAGAATTTCCCAGCGGGTACATACTTATAAGTACATACAAGCAACAGCAGTCTCTTTTGGTTGTCCTTCAAGACTACCAGCAGCCTGGTACCACCCCGGTTAAGGTGAAACTTATCTTTGTGGAATGTGGCCGATTATCTGATCCATGCAGAGCTATGTCTGTCTCTTGGTTCTGCACATTGAACAGGAAGCATTTCTGATAATGCTACCTTGGAGATCCTGGATTTCAGCTTTCAACCTTAAAGACTAAGGGGCATGTTTACTAAAAGCCGTACAATTGCGTGCCGCACAATAGCGCACGGAAACGCGGCACTCAAACGCTCAGAAACGCTCTTAAACGCCCCGCACAAGTGCGCTTGGGCCCCGCACAATTGCGCGCCGCACTAACGTGCCCCGCACAAGTACCCGGCCCGCAAATGTCCGATAGAGGCGTGGAAAGGCATTCTGAGGGCGGAGGAAGGCTCCCGAGGGGCGGAGAGACGGGGTCAATGGGCGGGGAAGGGGAGGGGAGAGGCTCCCCGCACAGTATCGGGGACGAATTTGCAGGTTAAAAATAGCGCGAGTGAAACACTCACGGTAGAGGGCATTTAAAGGGAAGAGAAACCATTTCCGTCAGCAATGTACAGGGAACCGGGGAAACCTGCAAAACGTGAGCAGTGTGATACATGTGCACAGAACAAAAGTGCAAATAAAGATAGAAAAAGATCCAAACAAACATATTAAAAATAGGAAGTCAGCTGGGGAACCCTGATATTAATGGGCAAACATAAGAAACACACCCAGGAAAGCTCCAAAGAAATGAAATGAAGTATGGAAGGGGCTACGGAGCGGAGACCCTTCCAAAAACCATTTCCTTTTTTCTGAGCCTTCCTGGGAGTGTCTGCTATGGTTGCCCATTAATATCACTGTTGCCCAGCTTGGTTATATTTATCCCCAGTTCGTCGTGGTCGGTTGAGGGGTTTATTTGCACTTTTGTCACCAGACAAGGTGACTGAGCCCACAGTACAAATGTGCAGAGCAGGGTTTTTGACTCCTTTGGTCAGGTTTCCCACCCCCAGGGACTACACTATCACTGTGGCCACAGTGTGGTGCAGTAGACAGAGGCAGTACCTCTAGGACCTGAGGGTCACAGGTTCAAATCCAAGCTGGGGCTCCTGCCAACTCAGTCCCCATATTTTACCCACCACTAAACAGAGATAGTAAAGACACTCCTTTATTGCAGAGAACATAAGCATGGTTCACACACCCATTTTGTACCCAACACCGCACACACACCATAACAATGGGCATTACCAACAGCCGAGTCCCCCAAATGCAGTCCTGGAGTGCCACAACTCAATCAGGTCATATGCTTTTCCAAGATACGGACATGCCAGCATGTTGGCGGTAGGGTACAGGTGGTGGAGGGGGCAGTGGCTGCTAGCCACAGAAGACAGTGGCCGAGCCATGTGCAGGCTGGCACGTCCACTGCAACATAGGCCCTGTCGGATGTACAGTCATGGACTTCCCAGGGAATTCAGCACATCTGTGGCAACACAGTGGTGCAGTGCACACAGACAGTGTGTGCAGGAGCAAAAGGTCACAGGTTCAAAGCCCAGCTAGGGCTACTGCCATTCCTGTCCACATATTTTCCCCACAACTAAACCATGTTAGTAAGGGCAATCCTTTATTGCTGGGGATATACGCATTGGTCATACGCCTATCTTTTACACCACCAAGCACAGACACCATGACCAGGGGCATTACCTAGAGCAGAGTCTCACAAATGCAGTCCTGGAGGACCACACACCATTCAGGTTCCATGCTGCCACTCATACAAATAACCATGCTGTATATCTATGCACCACCCCCATGGCATGTAGATGTAGCTCATGCATATTCATGAGGGACAGCAGGAAACCCCAACCAGTGTATTGCAAACCTGGACTGGATTTGGAAACCTCTGCCGTACAGCAGCAGCCAACAGGGACAGACACACCCACACCCACACCCACAGGCCCCATTGGCCAATGCCTCCTGGTGAGGCAGGACATTGGGCCCTGCGTGCATCTCCCAATACCAGCACTTGCATACCTTAGCAATGTCACCCTACACCAGGGTATATGGTACACAGCTCTCAAACGTTTGCTATGAGTACTGGCAGATAGATATCCCTACGTTACGCACAGTCTGCTCTATGAGCTCCATCATAATAATCTATCTGATGTTTGTGGTGTGTGCGTCAGGTCTGGCCCCTGACAGTGTTTACCACCCTAGGGAGGGACCCCCAACGGTATTGCATACCATACCCATGCCTGTACTGTGCCCAGGACTGGTGTGGTGGGCAAGGATTCTGAACCCCTCTATAGTAGCACAATGCTGGCATACGTGTGGGAGTGTGTGTCTGTCTATACAGTGTGTGTTGGCTGCAAACACTGTCCACAGTTTTGGCCTGATGATGTGCATAATGAGCAGCAAGGTACCATGGGTATAGCTCAGACAGGGTGGGCTGGCCAGGATGCATCTGCACAGGGCATAGGGCACTGGCAGGGACATTGTAGTGGCCGTCCACCACCTCCACAGACAGGGTGACCTCTGTATGTGCTGCTGGGCTTTCACTCCACCCTGACTGGGCAGTGATGGCAGCATGGCTAGGCACCCCCATAGTGCTTCATAGCACTTCCCTCATGTGATATATATGGGTCACCTGTTGGGGCCTAGTCACTGATGTATCTGCTTGTGTGTGCTGCCATCCCAGTTGTGGGTGCATGCATTTCCAGTGGGACTTACCAGCAGACTGTTCACAGCTGGTATGTGCCCTGCTGGAGTGCCTTGCAGTGGCTGATGGCTTGATGCAGGGGAATATCAGATAGTGGTGGGGTGCATCTTAGCATATCCAGGCCTACTGTCTGTCTGATATTGTGGCCTGGGTGTGTGTGGGGCTGCTTGGAGTGCCCTGTAGGGTGTCTGTTCCCCAACAGGACTGGGGTTGATGGTCCACTCTACTGCCATCATTGCAGGGGGGGGGGGGGTGGTGGTGTATAATGGGGATCTGTTGATGGGAGACCCTGCCTGTTTGCCACCCTCGGCTGGGGGGGGGGGGGGGTTGTTGGTGATACATAGCCCACCTAGGGGTCCATGGAGTTCCCCCTGACTGAGACAGACAGAGATATCCAAGGTGTTCCTGCAGAAACTACCTATCTCACCGATTACGACTGTTTTGGAGCTCTGCCATGGCCTCTCTCAGCCATGGAGGGTGCTGTGGACCTGGTCCAGGGCGCCTCATCGCACACTCAGGGTGAGCACAGTTCCCGCACAGTGTGACTGTGTGTAGCTACTCTGTGCAAATTAAACACCCGGTCAGTACCTCCTACCAGGCCAAGGTGCTGTGTGGGTGCACACGGACACGTCCCCCTACCAGGCCGGGGAGCTGTTGGGGTGCATTCCCCATCTTGTGTTCATCTGTGGACAGCTGATTTGCATGTGCAGTGCATCATGGGTATGGGTGGCCTAACCCTATCCTGGTTCCCACAGCAGACTGTCTGTGTGGTGACATGCAGGCTCTCTGCAGCCAGCCAGGGGCTTGCTGGCAGCTATATAGCTGTAGCCCAATGGTTACTTCACTGCCTGTGGAGCCAGCGGTAATGGGTTTGAGCCCACAGTGGGGTTATTTGATAGGGTTGTCCAAAGCTTTTTTTAGATTTAATGTACATATGTTGCTGCCATCAAACACACCCTCAGTGTACTGTACCCATAAGGTGCCTCTGAGGGTGCTTTATAGGGCACCCTATAGGGCACCTTATGGTTGCCGTCCATATAAGGTGCACTATACATTATCCTGTGATGCAACATATATGGTGCCCTATAGGGGACATTCAAGGGTGCCTTGGCGGACAGTGAACTTTAACATGTGCCTTCTGGGCCGCCTTATGTTAACACGCTTTGTGAGTGCGTTTGCTAGTAGTGATAACTGAAATAAAAATAGATTGCCCCCTACAGCACTCATCCCCATAATACACACTGCCTCAGTGAGCCTTCTTCATTGGGCACTGTGGGGGATTGAACCCCTGATCTCTGCACCATTGGTCAGTGTCTTAACCATTGTGCTGTGGCTCTGTTCCTATGCTTGGGCATCTGCGCACCGCCTTATGCCGCCCAAAATTAACAGTGCAACGCCTTATGCCGCCCAAAATTAATATGCCTCCTAAAGCACTTTTACCCATTACAGTTAATGCCTCAGCCAGCCCTTTTTGTTGTGCACAATGGGGAATTGAACCCATGGCAGCTGCACCCACAGTCAGTGTCTTAACCATTGTACTATGGCTCTGCTCCTTTGTGTGCGCATATCAGGGCGCCACTTAGCCTTCCCACGCACTATTATGCTTGGCGCACAATAGCGCTGCGCACAATAGCGCCCCGCGCAAATGTGCGATCGCTTACTCCCGTTTTTTTTCTTTTCTCTGCCTGAACCGCCCACTCCTTATATGGCACAGGCACACTACCGCGGCCCCGCACATTAGGAATGTTTAGTAAACAGACCCCTAGGTTTAACTTCTACAACCTTCGTCCCACATTCCCCTATGCCATTGTTACTAAAATGTATCATAAAAGCTAGTTCCTCCCCAACACTGTCTAAAATCCTATCTAGGTTAAGCATGAAGTCCACCACATTTGCAGCAGGCAGTCAAGTGACCACTTAATCCTCATGCCACCCAGCTATCTACACGCCTAACGATGAAAACATCAACTGGAACAGCCATTCTAACTCTTCCTTCCTAGGTAAATGGCATCCTGGAGATACATCCTTCACATGAGAGTATACTGAATCCCCTGGATGGCAGATGCTACAGGATCACTTTCTGCCATACAAAGGTTATGTTCTTTTTCCTAGATGACCCCCTCCTCCATCACAGAGGCTGCAGGACTAGAGGTGGGATGTCTCTACTATATCCCTACAGGCAGTGGTGCGATTTGAACTACTGAGGAACCGTTCAGTCCCAGCCTTCCCATGCATGTGACAGCCGGGTTGCTGCATCTCATGTGGAGGCTTTGCAGCGGCCATACACTTGGGCCACTGCCCTCCACTGAGGGTACGACCCTCTGCCTGTCAATGTTTTGATGGCATTGGGGGCTTCTCTCGATGCCACGATCCCCTGATGCCATCAAAACTTTGTCAGGGGGAGGGGGGATTCTTGCCACTGCAGAGCCGGCATTGCAGTGCCCTGCTTGGCCCAGTTTGGTGAATGCGGGCCGCAACAGGAACCAACTGCGCAAACCGGCCAGATCCCACCACTGCCTATTGGTCTCCTCTATATATACATGTCTGCCTGCCTCAGGGGCAGATTAGTAACTCCTCTTCCTTTGGGAGTGGAGGAGTAGCCTAATGGTTAGAACACCCACTTGGTAGCAAAAAGACCAGTGTTCAAATCCCACTTGCTCTTCTTGTGGCCTTTGGCAAGTCCCTTAACCTTCCATTACCTCAGAAAAAAGGCCTGGCAATCTACTTCTGGTCAGACTGCCAAGAAAACCAAGGAGTCATCTCTGATCTGAAGGCACACGTTGCAGCTCCTTCAGTCTGCTACTCTTGGCTCCAGAGGTTAGACACTCTCTTGGAGAGCCAGGATCTCTTAGCACAGAGTAGACACAGTGACATATGACTTCTCTCCAACTAACAAATATTCATATAAATGGCATTCAGTGCAAAAGCTTGGACAACCCCAATATCACTACTGGGTTGTTTTCTCCATCTTTGTACTGATGAGTTGTTTAGTTATTTAGAGTTGCTAAGAGAGTAGGGATTCTTCAATTACAATGATTCAGGATTTTTGGTGTATTATCTGCTAAAATTGTGTTTTTGCTTCCAACTGAACTGCAAATAATCTATTAAGGGACAATCAATTACTGATAAAACTATCCTGTGATGACACATTTCACTCAGTTGGGAACACTGATCATCAATTAAGGTTTGTGCTTGGGTAGGCGGGTAGGAAAAGATGTCTATTTTGTATTTAAGCTCTAAAAGACCTAACCAAAATTAGGGCAAATTGATTCTAAACTTTTATTTCAAATAATACTTGTCTGGTTTGTAGTAAGGCTCCTAAAGCATAACTAAGTGATTCTCTGGAGAATTGAATTTGGATGTTCATGTCATTAGCAAATCCCTTGTAAACTTACATTACTCGATGTAAATATTGATTTTCCCCCAATTCTTATTGGAACTCTTAGTTCTTTGCCTTTGGTTTGCCTCACAATGTGTTTCTTTGACATTGTCTGGGACATTATAAGCAGACAGTTTGGCACTATAGGAAGGTAAACAGTTGGAAAAGGTGAGCTCTATAAGATAAAAGCAGCAGAACCTGAATACATTATCCATACCCTTAAACCAAATACAAACATTTTAGTTTTCTTCTCTCAAGTTCTCTTTAAAGTAATCTTGGCTGAACTAGGAGGGTGCCAACCTACAGGGACAGATTAGTAACGCCTTTCCCTTTTTTAAATTGGCAAATTCAAGTGTACTGAGTTCAGCCTACACCACTTAGAGAGACTTGTGCAGATGTTATGTTCATATTGACTGCTATGTTGTGGTCATCAACTAGTTTGAAGTAAAATTGGCAGGATGACCTTCACAAATAATTACTCTGCATCTCGCTGTGTAAGTCTGGAAAGACTGACCTACTCCATACAGCTGTTTTTCGAATTACAGGTATTGTTGTCTCTGTGGAAGGTCATTCGGAATCCATTTTTCAGATCAAAATGCCGCCTTAAATCAATAGTTGTTCCTGAAGATTTCCTCACTCTGCTTGGCTCCATGGGCAAACAGGGACCCTGTCAAATACAACCTAGAGTTTTGCGATGCAATGTCACCTTGAAAAGTTGACAGCAAAAGATTTTTCTTTCACTTCTAAAGTCTGTTTTGTTTGACTTTCATCATCCTATAAATGTGCAGAGAGGTTGATTCTCAGTAGTGCTTCTAAGTAAATAGATACCCATGTGCGTCTGGGCACCTAACAATTGCCCTAGGTTTTGAGGTAGCTGCATAACTAAACTAGTTGCTAGTGTTGAAAATCATTGCAACTGAGGCAGCCCAGATGGGAAGTCGCACCCCCCCAGCTTTGTTACCCCCACTCCCCCCCAACCACACTCCTCACCCCCCCTTTTCAAATAATGCCACCAAGACAATGATATTGGAATAAGTAAGTGGTTGCAGCTTTATTCTAAAAACAAGTCAAACAATGTAACCAAGCTTAACACACCATCATCACTTCCCCCCTCTATCTTTCAAGATGTAAGTAACCCACCAACCATACTACTAGCAAGGCAGGTCGCCATCCACTTCCAGCCGTTGCTACTCACACCCGCAGCAGCACCAGCGTCCCCACCGCCAATCTCACCATATTACTAGCAAAGGCCAGCACACCACTGGTAGGTTTCCCCAACCCAGGGACTCACTTATCCGTTCCCCCAGTCCTTAAGTCTGAGCTGAGAACATCTGATCCCAGCTCACCAGAAACCACTAAAAGGCTCCTGCAAATCTGAGCATCTTGAGTACCCCCCAACTCAGTGACCTCTCCTCCCACCCCCCCACTAAACAAGGGGAGAGTAAGCGGGACAAACCTCTATCCCACCTTGCTGAACTCCTCATGAAAAAGGAGGGAGGGAAAAGAACCCGACACGGTGGCAGCTAACTCCCTCCCCACTGGGCCCCTCCCTCCCCACAAATCAACAGATGCCAGGCCAATGAAATCCCCTACCCAGGATCGGGTAGGGGATTTCAAATCACAACTGCTCACCCATATCAGACCCCCCTCCCTGATGTGGCCAACCACTACAGCCTACTTGCCTCAGGCACCTCAGGCCCTGAACTCTCCTACCCCTCATGGTCAAGGCCCCCAGACTTCTGGGCCGGGCGCCCAGTTACTTGTGACCACTGTGGACCTCGGCCCCACTGCCTGAGACAATTAAATTGGTACCTAATTTCCCTCCTTTGGCCAAAACCAGTCCTTGGGGACAACGGCATTTAGATTGGATAAATTTAGCTGCTCAGGGCCATCTGATTACTTCTTCCATCTCTCTAATCTTTTGCTTGAGCTGTACCTTTGGGTCTTCTAACAAATTAGCAGAATTTCATATTGTTTCGAAACACTGTTATCTTGGAATTTAAGTGTGATATTTATTTTTTATCACATAGGTAGTCTGATTTGTTGTGCATAACAATTTTAAAGATTTAGGCACTACCAGCTGAAACCTCAGCAACCTCCACTCTGTGAAGCTAACACTGGTCATGAATTGATGCCAAGTTCTTTATATGTTGTTCAGGGCCAACAGTTTTGCAGCAAACATATTTTGGTTTCTTTGTTTTATACTTGACATGTTGGAAACTGAAGTTGATAAATCAGCTGAATTCATTGCTAGATGGTAAATTTAATGGAAAAACCTAAAATCTGAAGAGAGTCAATATATGCATCAAGCTATGCTAGGCCACATGACAAAACTGACCTACAACAGCACAAAAGATAAATGGAGTTAACTCAGTATCAGAATTGCAGTTTTCAGTTCTGCAATATTTCTGAAGGGCAAAATATCAATTAATGCCCATCTTTTCATGCCTCAAAGATATGCTTTTGCTTCCAGGGGGATAGAGTATCTGACTGACTGAGATTTTTTCCTGTGCATAATTTTTTGTACATCTGATAAATTTGCAGGTTTGAGGTTATCGTGAAAGAAATATGCTGCTTACCTGTCTTTTGTCTTTTTGTTTCCGGTAACTACTATGCTGAAATCTATCACAGTGCTGCCACAGAGTTATTGCTAAAATTGTATTAATTCAGTGGAGACGTAATGATAGGGTAAAGGAAGGATATATTGGAGGGCAAGAGTAACAAAATGTAAATGATGTAGAAAAAGATCCTCTGGCCAGTTATTCTGTTCACATTGCTAATAATGTATTCCAATTACCAAGTAGTTATATGGGAGTTCTTCTTCTTCTTATTATTATTATTATTATTATTTTTAGTTTTCCTTCGGTTTGTATTCCACCATCTTGGTTAGAATAACATACAAAATTTCCACTTTCCCCCAGCACACACCTTTCTTTGCCTAACCACAAAGCTCTGTGATACTTTAAGTAGCCAGTTAAATGTAGACATTGCAGCCTGTCAGAGAGACCTACTGTAGCTGTTATTTTGATTGCCTTAGAGTTATTTTATTTAACTAGGCTTATATACCACTTTTCTAACAGTCAAAGCAGTGTACATACAGGTACTGTATATATATTTTTTCCCCTTGTCTAGGAAAGGCTCACACTCTGTTTTTGTACCTGAGGCAATAGAGGGTTCAATGACTTGCCCAAGGTCAAAAGGAGCATCTGTGGGACTAGAAACCCCAGCCCTTCCAGCCCAAGGTTGCTGTTCTTTAGTGGGATTTGAACCCCTTGCCCTCTGGTCTGAGGTAACTTGCCCTAATCACTAAGCCACTCCTCCCTAAATAAGCTAAACAAACTATTACCATACTACTGAGTTTCCCAACAGACCCAGGTACAAGAGGACTTCTAGTGTAGAAATATAGGACAACAGTACAGTATTGTGATGAAATTCTTTAGTATACAAAACAAGTTAGAGATCTGCAAATGATCCTATCAGAGATCTTAAGATGGCCAACCTGGTAGATGAAGCTATGACAGAAGTGAACAGGATGCCACATACCCTGGCAATTTGGAGAAATTACACCGATGCTTGCATGTATAGGGCAGAAATGGCCATCAGTAAAAGGGGGGCAATATTGTTTCTATATAGCTCTGGTTAGATCTCATTTGGAGTACTGTGTATAATTCTAAAGACGACACCAGTGGTGGAAGTTCTAGCCGGGGGCCCCAATCAAAATTTTGGTGGGGGCTCACAAATGTTGGCCCTCCGCAGCAGCAGTGGTGCAAACACCCCCCCCCCCCCACATGGTGGCTACGTGCCCCCCCATCAACCTCCCCCAACTCCAGTGGCAGCGGCCCCGTGTTGCAAACTTACTTTAATCTGTTTGCCGCGCTGCCCCTGTTCCAGGTCTGGAAGTGTTCCTCCATGGCCGATGTCTTGCGGTATCATGAGACTGCAACCTGGGATAAACACTGGTGGACCTGGAACGAAGGCAGTGTGGCAAACAGATAAAAGTAACTATGCTGTGCTGCTCTTTGGACCCCCTTCCAGCATGGGTCTCATCCCCCTGCATTCCAGGGACTTGGGTGGAATTTAATCTGCTGGACCACACCTTAAAAAGGATATAAACCAGATGAAAATGGTCTAGAAGGAGGCTATTAAAATGGCCAAAGCTCTTCATGATAAAGCATATGAGGACAGATTTAAAGACCTAGATATATAGACTCTAGAGAAAAGGTAGAAGAGGAGATATATGATAGACATTAAAATGCCTCCGGAGTATAGCAGTATAGGAGCCAAGCATCTTTCAATGGACAGAAGAGCCAAGAAGCAGGAATCAGAAGCAGTGCTGGATGGTAAACAAAAGCACATGGCTAGTAGTTACCAGGGAAACCAGACACAGGGGAAAGAAACACGCCCTTGCTGCCAGTTAGCTCAGGAGTCACGAGCTGAATCAGAGCACCTGCTAGGAAGAGGAGTCAGGCACTGCCCTAGAGGGCAGACACATAAAGAGGCCTCAGTAGAAAGAAAAGGGTCTCGACTAGGAGCCACAGAGAAAGCTCCAACACAAGCTCAGCTGGGAGGTTACCTACAAGGCCAACCGAGGGTTCTGGTGAGAGGCCAGCAAAGAGGGCAGCTAACAGACCAAGAGGAGGACCAGGGAGGAGTCCGAGTTCCAGGCCTAGGCAGAGCTACCGGTAGAGTTCCAGCCCAGAACCGTGGGAGAGAGACCGTGGCAAGCCTAGAGGAACACTCATTAAAACGGAGAGAAAGCCCAGAGCCAGAGACAAGTTTAAAGGTAGAAGGAGAACCATTTATAAAGTGTTTTTCAAGAGAAGAATACAGCAAAAGCAGGCCAGGCAGTTTGCAGTATTCTGGGAATTACAAGGATAGGAAAAAGCCAGGAAGGCAGTTGCAACCCCCAGCTCATAAATCAGGTTTTGAATCAACAGCTGTTTCCAAAGCCCAGAGAAAGCCGTTTGCAGGCCGACAAAGAGGTAAGCCCAGAGACTGGGTTTCAAATAAGGCTGTTGATAATCAGTGTGATTTTACTTACCCAAAGGGTTGGGACTGTGGTTTTAATACCTGTAATGAGGATGATTGTTTACAGCAATACATGTGCCAAGAATATGATATAAAGCCTAAGCCAGAGAGAAAGGGCGTGGCCCCTGAAACACCGTTGCAAACATTTCTGCCTGACTTCCATGAGGAGTTAATGGAAACAGAGCCAGGGCTAGGCAACATATCTGAAGAATTGATGGACTGTACGATTACAATATCGAATGAGATATTTTCCCTGCGTTGAGTTTAAGCAGTGTAGAGAACTGCAGGAGTGTTAAGAGAAAAAGTACAAAGCTGTGGGAAACATAACTGTTTGTTCTAATTGCTGGGAAGCAAATGTTTATTACTGCTGAAGTTAAGCTATTTCTGTTGGAGACTTTTCATTTTGTCCTTTGCCAGAAGTATATGGTTTGTGTTACCTTTGTTCCATGCTGAAATCCGCCCGGAGGGGAAATAAATCCTGTTTGCTTAAAAACACTTTGGGGTATGTTTACTAAACCGCGCAAATGTGCGGGGCGCACTTGAGCGTACGCTAAGGTACCTTAGCGCATGCTAATAGTGCGTTTTTTGTGCCCCACACACGTGCGGGCCGCCCGCACAAGTGCGCTCCGCCCGCACAAGAGTGGGGTGCGCTGATGTGCGATAGAGGCGTGGATAGGCATTTCGAGGGCGGAGGAAGGCTCCCGAGGGGCGGGGGGATGGGGTCAATGGGTGGAAAGTGGGAGGGGAGAGGCTCCCCGCACAGGAGCGGGGCTGAATTTCGACAAAAAAAAAATACCGCAAGTGAAACCCTCGCGTTAGAGCCGATTTAACGGGAAGAGAAACCATTTACGTCAGCAATGTACAGCAAAACCGGGGAAACCTGCAAAACGTGAGCAGTGTGATAAATGTGCACAGAACAAAATAGCAAATATAAATTGAAAATGACCACAACAAATTCCAAATAAATTATAATCCAGCTGGGCAACAGTGATATTAATGGGCAACCATAAAAAACACTCCCAGGAATGCTCCAAAAAAAAAAAAGAAATGATTTTTGGAAGGGTCTACGCTCCGTAGACTCTTTCAAAAATCACTGCATTTTATTGGAGCTTTCATGGGAGTGTTTTTTATGTTGCCCATTGATATCACTGTTGCCCAGCTTGGTTTTGTTTTTTTCCCCTTTTTTGGAGGTCATTTTTGAGGTTTATTTGCACCTTTGTCCCCATACAAGGTAAACGAACCCACAGTAAAATTGTGCAGAGCAGGGTGTCTGACTCGTGCGGCCAGGTTTCCTATCTCCAGAGACTGCACTGTCTCTGTGGCCACAGTGTGGTGCAGCAGACACAGCCAGTGCCTGTAGGACCAGAGGGTCACAGGTTAAAATCCCAGCTGGGGCTCCTGCCAACCCAGTCCCCATAGTTTTACCCACCACTAAACAGTGATAGTACAGACACTCCTTTATTGCAGAGAAAATAAGCATGGTTCCAACACCTATATTTTACCCTACACCGCACACAAACCATAACAATGGGCATCACCTACAGCCGAGTCCCCCAAATTCAGTCCTGGAGTGCCACAACTCAATCAGGTCATATGCTTTTTCCCAGATAGGGACATGTCTGCATGTTGGCGGAAGGGTACAGGTGGTGGAGGGGGCAGTGGCTGCAAACCACAGCAGACAGTGGCCTAGGCCTGTGCAGGCTGGCACCGTCCACCGCAACAGACAGGCTCTGTCAGATGTACAGTCATGGACTCCCCAGGGAACACAGCATATCTGTGGCAACACGGTGGTGCAGTGCACACAGACAGTGTGTACAGGAACAGAAGGTCACAGATTCAAAGCCCAGCTGGGGCTACTGCCAATCCAGTCCACATATTTTTCCTACAACTAAACCATGATAGTAAGGACAAACCTTTATTGCTGAGAACATATGCATGGTTCATACGCCTATATTTTACCACACCAAACACAGACACCATAAACAGCCGCATTACCTAGAGCAGAGTCTCCCAAATGCAGTCCTGGAGGGCCCCACACCATTCAGGATCCATGCTGCCTCTAATAAAGATGCCTGTGCTGCATGTCTATGCACCACCCCCATGGTATGCTGATGTAGCTCATGAATATGCATGAGGGACAGCATGAAAACCCGAACAGTGGTTGGAACACCAGGACTGGAGTTGGGACACTCTGCCGTAAAGCAGCAGCCAACAGGGCCAGACACACCCACACACACACCCACAGGCCCCATTGGCCAATGCCTCCTGGAGAGGCAGGACATTGGGCCCTGCCTGTATCTCCCAATACTAGCAGTTGCATACCTTAGCAATGCCACCCTACACCTGGGTATATGGTACACAGCTATCAAACGTTGCCCATGATAACTGGCAGATATCAATTCCTACGTTAAGCACATTTTGCTCATTGATCTCCACCATAACAATCATTGTGATGTCTGCGGTGTGCGCTGCAGGTCTGGTCTCTGACAGTGTTTACCACCCTGGGGAGTGATCCCCAACAGTATTGCGTACCATATCCATGCCTGTACTGTGCCCAGGACTGGTGTGGTGGGTATGGCTGCTGGACTCCTCTATAGTAGCACAATGCTGGCATAGGTGTGGGGGTGGCTGTCTGTCTATCCAGTGTGTGGTCGCTGCAAACACCTTCCACAGCCCACACTGCCAGCAATGTTGCCAGTATTGGGCTGCCAATGTGCATAATGAGGAGCAAGGTACCATGGGTATAGGCCGGACAGGGTGGCCTGGCCAGGGTGCATCTGCACAGGGCATAGGGCACTGACCTGGACATTTTAGTGCCCGGCCACCACCTACACAGACAGGGTGACCTCAGTATGTCCTGCTGAGAGATCACTCTCACCCTGACTGTGCAGTGACCACAGCATGGCTAGGCACCCCCATAGTACTATATAGTATTTCTCTCATGTGATAGATATGTGTTTCCTTTTGGGGCCCAGTCACTGATTTATCTGCTTGCTGTGTATACTGACATCCCAGTTCTGGGTGCATTCATCTCCACTGGGAACATGCACTGTGGACTAACTAGCACACTGTTTGCAACTGGTATGTGTCTTGATGTAGCAGCTTGCAGGGTGCAGTGGCTGATGTCTTGCTGCAGGAGAATATCAGATGGTGGTGGGGTGCAGCTCACCATATCCAGGCCTAATGTCTGTGTGCTATTGTGTTATGGATGTGTATAGAGCTGCATTGATTGCCCTGTGGAGGTGTCTGTTTCTCAGCAAGACTGGGGTTGATGGTCCCCTCTACTGCCACCTTTGCAGGGAGGTAGAATGTGGATCTATTGATGGGAGACCCTGTTTGCTGCCCTGGGAGGGGGGGTGGTGGTGTATGGTCCATGGGGGCTACACCTGACTGAAACAGACAGAGATATCCAAGGTGTTTGTGCAGAAACTACCTATCTCACACATTAACACTGCTTTGGACTTCCGGCATGGCCTCTTACAGCCATGGAAAGTGTTGTGGACCTGGTCCTGGGCGCCTCACCGCACCCTCAGGGTGAGCACAGTACCCGCACAATGTGACGGTGTGTAGCTACTCTGTGCCAGTAAAACACACGGTCAGTACCCCCTACCAGGCCGAGGTGCTGTGGGGGTGCATTGCCCATCTTGTGTTAATCTGTGGACAGCTGATTTGCATGTGCAGTGCATCATGGGTATGGGTGGGCTAACCCTATCCTGGTGACCACAGCAGACTGTCTGTGTGGTGACATGCATGCTCTCTGCAGCCAGCCAGGGGCTTGATAGCAGCTATAGAGCTGTAACCCAGTGGTTACTTCACTGCCTCTGAATCCAGAGGTCATGGGTTTTAACCCACAGTGGGGTTATTTGATAGGGTTGTCCAATGCATTATCTTTTTTTAATGTACATATTTTGATGCCAGCAAAAACACCCTCAGCGTACTGTACCCATAAGGTGCCTCTGAGGGTGCTTTATAGGGCGCCCTATAGGGCACCTTATGGTTCCCGTCCATATAAGGTGCACTATACATTATCCTGTGACGCAACCCATAGGGTGCCCTATAGGGGACATTTTAGGGTGCTGTTGCGGACAGTGCAATTTATAATGTGCCCTATGGAGTGCCTTATAGGGTGCCTTATACGGCACCTTCAATTATGGCACGTTTGCTTGCAGCAATTAATAACATAAAAATAAAGTGCTGCCGGACAAAATATGTACAATGCAAAGCTGATGCCACAGCCAGCCTTACGTATTAGGCACACTGGGGAGCAAACTCATGACCCCTGTATCAGCCGTCAGTGCCTTAACCATTGTGCTCCACTGCTGCTCCTCCTTGCCTGTCAGCGCACCTACTTATGCTTTTCATTCCTTAAACTGCACAGTGCTGCCATAAAAAACAGTACACTGACCTTGCGGTACCTCATATGGTACCCTCTAAAGCGCCCTATAAGCAACATTCTAGGGTGCCTTGGCTGACAGTGCACTTTAAAATGTGCCTTATAGGGCGCCTTATGTTAACACGCTTTGAGAGTGCCTTTGCTAGTAGTGATAATTAAAATATGAATAAAATGCCTCCTAAAGCAATCTTCCCCATAATATGTTATGCCTCAACCAGCCTTGTTCATTGGGCACTTTGGGGGATTGAGCCCCTGATCCCTGTACCATTGGTCAGTGTCTTAACCATTGTGCTGTGGTTCTGTTCCTGTGATTTCACATCAGTGCGCCGCCTTACGCCGTCCAATATTAAAAAGCCTCCTAAAACATTAGCGCGCTGCCTTATGCCCATCAGCGCGCCGCCTTATGCCGCCCATCATTTAAATGCCTCCTAAAATAATGCCTCAGCCAGCTGTCTCCATTGGGCATTGTGGGGGATTGAACCCCTGATCTCTGCACCATTGGTAAGTGCCTTAACCATGGTGCTATGGCTCAGCTTTTTTTCTGGTTCATCAGCGCGCCACTTATACCGCCCAGTATTATAATGCCTCCATAAACATCAGCCCCCCCACCTTATGCCACCAAAAACATTAGAGTGCCGCCTTATGCCACCCAGTATTTCTGTGCCTCATAAATTAATGCCTCAGCCAGCTGTCTTTATTGGGCACTCTGGGGGATTGAACCCCTGATCCCTGCACCATTGGTCAGTGTCTTAACCATTGTGCTGTGGCTCTGCTCTCTTTTGTACACTTCAGCGCGCCACTTATGCCTCCCGCGCAGCTATCTCATCTGCTAAGGTGCGGTGCGCACATGGGCGCCGTGCACCTTAGCGCATATGTAAATTCTGGCTTTTCTTTTTCAGGACGGAACGCCCACTCCTTATATGGCACCCGCACACTACCGGGGCCCGCACTTTCCCGGGGTTTTAGTAAACATACCCCTTTGAGTTCACACTACTCTTCATTGGACACTGAAAGAAACTACATTTCCCAAAAGGCTTTGCCTCAGGAAAAGGTCAGACAGCTGTTCAAAGAAGGATAACAGGTCACTTAAGCCCTACACGCTTCGGCTGGGGCACAAAAGGAGGTTACAAACCTCAGGAAATATTTCTTTCAGAAAGGGCGGTAGATGTATGGAACAGCCTTCAAGTGGAGGAGTGGAGACAAGGACAGCATCTGAATTTAGTTAAACATTGAACAAGATCCAAGGATCTCTGAGTAAGAGGAAGAGATTGTAGATCTCAGTTATCAATGTGTTTGGACAAACTATATAGGCTATATAGTCTTTCATAGTTATCATATTCTATAGAACATGCAGCCAGCCAGACTCTCAGATGCATGAATACCTGTGGTAATTTCAATGAAGAACATATAAAGTAATGCAAACTTTAGCATGACTAAAAAGACCTTTTACTAAAGTGTGTTAAGCAGTTAAAGTGGCATTTTAGAGTGGAAATTCAAGTGTAATCTGGGATGTGCAGGGCAAAATGTGTAGGAAAACACTGAGGATGTCTATATTTTGACCTCATTATAGAAACATAGATGTCCCCAATGGGACATGCACGCCATTGTCCACATAGACATCTCCTCTGCAAAACTTGACTTGGAGATGTCTATCACATGCTGGTTTAAATGCAGGGACATCCATCGGCATAGCAAAATGAAACAAAAGCCCTCATTCACCATCAATGTTCATTGTCAACATGGAAAATATACCTCCTCCCCCATACCCTCCGGTTGTTTGGCTGGCAAAATGAGCACTTCAGATGACTATTCATTCCTGGAGCAGGTATAAACCTTGCTGTGGCTCGGGTCATGCAGAGCATTTCTGAAATAAGGCAAGGATGTCCGCAATTCCCTTGTTCCACCTCAGACAACCTCATAGCAGGGATGTCTTTAATACCATTTTCTGAAATGGCTCCAGGGATGTCTACGTGATTTGCATGTCTATATGCCCATTTTTGGACATCCGAAGCATGAATAGGGCTTCCATAATAGCCTCCTTAATGCACAAATTAGCACATGCTAATGGCTGGTGCATGACTTTGGTAACTGTTACCATGTTGGCATGACAGTTAGTACACATTAATTTCCAGATGTATCCCTGTCTACAGCTATTGTGTTATCTGATTTGACTGGATTATAAGCTCTGATGAACAGGGACAGTCTCTTACATGTCTGTGCAGCGCTGCATACGTCTTGTAACGCTATGCAAATGCTTAGTAGTAGTGGTAGCAACTGCTCATTTCACAATAGGGCAGGGACTGAGGAGGTTATGGGTTGAGGCAAGGCATCATCTGCATGTTACCCGTTAGCACACACTGTCACTTTTTCAGCTGCACTAACTGTGAATTAACCTAACTCATGGTAAGGGACTTTACAGTGTGCTAATTGCAGCAAACATGTTGGAAACGTCCCTGACATTTTATCACACATCTTTTGCACTTACCACACTTTTGTTTTTACTCCTAATGCATGGTAGGTGCCAAAACTTGCTGCACTTTGTTAAAGGGCATCTATGTTTCTTTCTTAAAGAAGTGAGGTTTTTTTTAAATTCTAACAACTAGAAAGAGATGATAGGATAGCAACAGAAGATTTAGAGCGTACGATATCCAAAAGGCAAAACAGAAGACTCATTTGAGAATTACAGTTCTTTACATGAAAATTTAATGACTCTTCTTTCGAAAACAGCAAGTAACAAAACTGAACATGAATGACAAATGCCTGGAAGTATATAAGAAAGATGAGGCGATCAGGCAGCATGATAAAACACAACTTTATGTGATCCTGAGTAGTTTGAAACCATTCTTATTTGATAGTTTAGGTTAGAGATGTAAAATCACAAGACATAATTGATTAAAAAAAAATGTTCTGAATAAAATGAAAATCTTAAGCTAAATTAATACATGCCTTGTTTTTGCATAATTTTTCAGCCTATTTTTAGTACAGTTAGCACATAAGATTATTTTAATCATTTGATAAGGATAGCAAACAGTTATTACAAATGCATCCATCAAGGACGTGCATGTCCTTCATTAGCATGCCTTAAAACATTTAGGGGCCTGTTAGGGCCAGTAAAATTCAGCAGTTGTCTGTTAGTTCCAAAAATTAACGTTCAGTAACTGCAAAGCCTGTATAGTAACTGTTGGTGGAATGGGTCGCCATCTGCCCTGACGTTACGGCAGAAAAGATACAAGACTAGAGGGCAAGAAGCTTACTAGAAGGTAAGCTTAAAAACAACATCAAGAAGTGCTTTTCCACAGAAAGGGTGGTAGGTGACTGTGATGCCCTTTTGATGGATGTAGTGTGAACAAAAACTGTGACTGAATTCAAAAAGGCATGGGATAAACACAGAAGATCCCTATATAGCGAGAGGGGCACTCCTGCTCAAAGCAAATCTTAAATGACTTATACAAAATAAAGCAATGTATGCCTTCAAGTCAAGACTGACTTCTGGTGACCCAGCAGCTCTGGGTTTTATTGACAGCGTAACCAGAAGTAGATTGCCAGGCCTTCCTTCCAAGGCAATGGAGGATTAAATGACTTATTCAAGGCCACAAGGAGTGCTAGTGGGAATTGAACCCTGGTCACATGATTACTAAGCCAGTGCTCTAACCACTAGGCTACTCCTTCATAAAAGACATAGAATGGGGGTAAACTGCACAGAGCGGTAGTTATGACTCAAAGTAAAAACACCATACTGAGCAGAATGGATGGGCTCTGCTGTTTTTTTATCTGCCAACCTCTAATATGTTACTGCATTTACTATGTTAAGATTCAGTCATATTGTTTCCTTGTCTATTTTTGATCTTTGATGGTTTTGATTGATTACACTTTAAATTCCATCTTTAGCAAAGCTATTTGCACTCAAGATTCAAACTGCAAAAATTATACCTATGAAAACTCAGCATTGCAAATAATGCACCAAGATTTCATCACTTGCAGCTTTGTTGTATTGTGAGGGCTTGTGTGCATCAGTGATGCTGACAGCTAAGCTATTGGTAGCTTAACTGTTGGCAGGGTCTCCCAAGATGGACAGGCCTCAGCTGAGGTACCAGACTAAGACAAACCACCTATCTGGGCAGGAGCAAAATGGGATGGTGTTGGCGGTGGAGGATCACATTTCTGTGACAACGGCAACAGCACTAGAATTAACTGTTTCCAACAGTGGCCAATCCAGGTCACAAGTATCGAGCAGTTTTCCCAGAAGAGACAGGTTCCACAATGCCTGTATTGGGACAAGCAGTGGTTCTCCCGGGTCCCCTTTAATAATGGTTTATGGACCATTCTTCCAGGAACTTGTCCAAACCTTTTTAAAACCCGGCTACACTAACAGATTGAAAAAATATTTTCTCTTATTGGTTACACTGTAGCTTCATTGTATGTCCTCTAGTCTTTCTACATTTTGATGATGTAAACAATCGATCTATATTTACCTGTTCCACTCCATTCATTAATTTATAGACATCTATCATATCTCCCCTCAGCCGTCTCTTTTCCAGGTTAAAGAGCCCTAACCTTTTTAAGGAGAGGAGACACAAGGGAAACAAAAGATTAGGATCCAAAAGTGGCCTCAAAGTGGTAAGCTTTTAGCATAGATTTGAAGAGGGAGAGAGATGAGATTTGATGTAAGGATAGAGGAAGCTTATTCCAGGCATAAAGAACAGCAAGGTGGAAGGGACAAAGTCTGAAGTTGACATTAGAGGAAAACGGCATAGAGAGAAGGAAACCAGAGGAGGTGCGCAGTTCACAAGGAGGGACGTAGGGAGAGAGAAGAGAGGAAAGGTAATGAGGGGCAATAGAGTGAATGCATTTTTAGGTTGGAAGAAGAAGTCTGAAATGGATATGGAAACGGAAGGGGAGTCAGTTGAGTGATTTCAGAAGAGGGGTTATATGAGTATATCAGGGCTGACAGAAGATTAGCCACGCAGCTGAGTTCTGAATAGACTGAGGAGGAGAGAGATGACTCAGAGGGAGTCCAGCAAGGAGGAGGTTGCCATAGTCAAGATGGGAGGTAACTGGAGAGTGGATAACAGTTTTAGCTGTATATATATATGGGAATGGGAGACCTTGGGAGGTTGAGAATGAGAGCAGAGACATCTTTACTCATAGAAGAGCTTTTAAAAAGAACCTACCATATACCCAGCACTTGTGTTAAAAACACATATTAGCCTTGATTATATGTATCTTAGTAAATAGGTCCCTTAGGGGTATGTTTACTAAACTGCGCACTTGTGCGGGGCGCACTTGAGCGCTCTAAAATGATGCATTTAAGTGCTCTTAAGTGCCCCGCACGCGTGCGTGTCACATTAACGGGCCCCGCACACGTGCGACGAAAACGCGCACGTTTGCGGTGCGCTGATGTGCGATAGAGGCGGGGAAAGGCTAACGGAGGGCAGAGGAAGGCCCCCGAGGGGCGGTGAGACGGGGTCAATGGGTGGAGAGTGGGAGGGGAGAGGCTCCCCGCACAGGAGCGGGGCCGAATTTACATGTAGAGCGCATTTAAAGGGAAGAGAAACCATTTACGTCAGCAATGTACAGCAAAAGCGGGGAAACCTAAAATACGTGAGCAGTGTGATACATGTGCACAGAAGTAAATCGCAAATACAAATTGAAAATGACCACAACAAATTCCAAATAAATTATAATCCAGCTGGGAAACAGTGCTATTAATGGGCAACAACAACAAACACTCCCAGGAAAAGCCCCAAAAAATAGAAATGATTTTTGGAAGGGTCTACGCTCCCTAGACTCTTGCAAAAGCACTGCAATGTAATGGAGCTTTCCTGGGAGTGTATTTCAGGTTGCCCATTGATATCACTGTTGCGCAGCTTGTTGTTATATCTTTCTCCCCTTTTTTGAAGGGCATATTTGAGTTTTTTGTGCACCCTTGTCCCCATACAAGGTAAACTAGCCCACAGTAAAATTGTGCAGAGCCGGGTGTCTGACTCTTGCGGCCAGGTTTCCTATCTCCAGAGACTGCGCTATCTCTGTGGCCACAGTGTGGTGCAGTGGACACAGATAATACCTGCAAGACCAGAGAGGCACAGGTTCAAATCCCAGCTGGGGCTCCTGCCAACCTACTCCCCATAGTTTTACCCACCACTAAACAGTGAGAGTACAGACACACTTTTATTGCAGAGAACATAAGCATGGTCCCAACACTTATATTTTACCCTACACCACACACAAACCATAACAATGGGCATTACCTACAGCTGAGTCCCCCAAACTCAGTCCTGGAGTGCTACAACTCACTCAGGTCATATGTTTCTCCCAGATAGGGACATGTCTGCATGTTGGCAGAAGGGTACAGGTGGTGAAGGGGGCGGTGGCTGCAAACAACAGCAGACAGTGGCCTAGGCCTGTGCAGGCTGGCACCGTCCACCACAACAGACAGGCTCTGTTGGATGTACAGTCATGGACTCCCCAGGGAACACAGCATATCTGTGGCAACACAGTGGTGCAGTGCACACAGACAGTGTGTATAGAAACAGATGGTCACAGGTTCAAATCCCAGCTGGGGCTACAGCCAATCCAGTCCACATATTTTTCCCACAACTAAAGCATGATAGTAAGGACATACGCCTATATTTTAACACACCAATCACAGACACCATAAACAGGCGCATTACCTAGAGCAGAGTCTCCCAAATGCAGTCCTGGAGGGCCCCACACCATTCAGGTTCCATGCAGCCTCTAATAATGATGCCTGTGCTGCATAGGGACAGCATGAAAACCCAAACAGTGTTTGGAACACCAGGACTGGAGGTGGGAAACCCTGTCGTAGAGCAGCAGCCAACAGGGCCAGACATACCCACACACACACCCAAAGGCCCCATTGGCCAATGCCTCCTGGAGAGGCAGGACATTGGGCCCTGCCTGTATCTCCCAATACTAGCAGTTGCTATGATAACTGGCAGATCTCCAGTCCTACGTAAAGCACAGTTTGTTCATGGAGCTCCACCATAACAATCATTCAGATGTCTGCGGTGTGTGTTGCAGGTCTGGTCTCTGACAGTGTTTACCACCCTGGAATGTGACCCCTAACAGTAATGAGTACCATATCCATGCATGTACTGTGTCCAGGACTGGTGTGGTGGGTATGGTTGCTGAACCCCTCTATAGTAGCACAATGCTGGCATAGGTGTGGGGGTGGCTGTCTGTCTATCCAGTGTGTGGTGGCTGCAAACACCTTCCACAGCCCACACTGCCAGCAATGTTGCCAGTATTGGGCTGCCAATGTGCATAATGAGGAGCAAGGTACCATGGGTGTAGGCCAGACAGGGTGGCCTTGCCAGGGTGCATCTGCACAGGGCATAGGGCACTGACTGGGACATTGTGGTGCCCGGCCACCACCTACACAGACAGGGTGACCTCAGTATGTCCTGCTGAGAGATCACTCTCACCCTGACTGTGCAGTGACCACAGTATGGCTAGGCAACCCCATAGTGCTATATAGTATTTCTCTCATGTGATATATATGGGTGTCCTTTTGGGGCCCAGTCACTGATATGTCTGTGTATGCTGCCGTCCCAGTTCTGGGTGCATGCATCTTTACTGGGAGCATGCACTATGGACTAACTAGCAGACTGTTTGTAGCTGGTATGTGTCCTGATGGAGCAGCTTGCAGGGTGTAGTGGCTGATGACTTGCTGCAGGAGAATATCAGATAGTGGTGGGGTCCAGCTTACCATATCCTGGTCTAATGTCTGTCTGCTATTGTGTTATGGATGTGTATAGAGCTGCTCTGTGGGCTGTTTGTTCCTTAGCAGGACTGGGGGGGGTCTATGTTTCCCTCTACTGTCACCTTTGCAGGGAGGTATAGGGTGGATCTATTGATGGGAGACCATGTTTGTCACCCTTGGCCTGGGGGAGGGGTGCATGTCCCACCTGGGGGTCCATACCTGACTGAGACAGTGTTTGTGCAGACACTGCCCATCTTACACATTAACACTGCTTTGAACCTCCCTCAGGGCCTCCATCAGCCATGGAACGTGTTGTGGACCTGGTCCTAGGCGCCTCATCGCACACTCAGAGTGAGCTCAGTAAACACACAATGTGACGGTGTGTAGGTACTCTGTGCCAGTAAAACACCCGGTCAGTACCCCCTACCAAGGCAAGGTGCTGTGGGGGTGCATTCCCCATTTTGTGTTCATCTGTGGACAGCGGATTTGCATGTGCAGTGCATCATGGGTACTGGTGGGCTAACCCTATCCTGGTGAGCACAGTAAACTGTCTGCGCGGTGACATGCAGGCTGTTTGCAGCCAGCCAGGGGCTTGCTGTCAGCTATAGAGCTGTAGTGCAATGGTTACTTCACTGCCTATGTAGCCAGAGCTCATGGGTTTAAACCCACAGTGGGGTTGTTTGCTAGGGTTTTCCACAGCATTATTTTTCGTTAATGTACATATTTTGATGCCAGCAAAAACACCCTCAGCGTACTGTACCCATAGGGTGCCTCTGAGGGCGCTCCATAGGGCACTATACATTATCCTGTGACACAACTTATAGGATGCCCTATAGGGGACATATTAGGGTGCCGTGGCGGACAGTGCACTCTATCATGTGCCCTATGGAGTGCCTTATAGGGTGCCTTATACGGCACCTTCACTTACGGCACGTGAGGGCGTGTTTGCTGGCAGCAATTAATCAAATAAACATACGGTGCTGCAGGAAAAAATATGTACATTGCAAAGCTGAAGCCACAGCTAGCCTTACGTATTAGGCACCCTGGGGAGCAAACTCATGACCCCTGTATCAGCAGTCAGTGTCTTAACCATTGTGCTCCACTGCTGCTCCTCCTTGCATGTCAGTGCACCTACTAATGCTTTTCATTCCTTAAACTGCACAGTGCTGCCATCATAAACAGTGCTCTGACCTTGCGGGACCTCATACGGCACCCTCTAAAGCGCCCTATAAGCTACATTCTAGGGTGCCTTGGCGGACAGTGCACTTTGAAGTGTGCCTTATGGGGCGCCTCATGTTAACATGTTTTGAGGGTGCGTTTGCTAGTAATGATAATTACATAAAAATAACATGCCCCCTAAAGCACTCATGCCCATAATGCACAATGCCTCAGCCAGCCTTGTTCATTGGGCACTGTGGGGGATTGAATCCCTGATCCCTGCACCATTGGTAGATGCCTTAACCATTGTGCTGTGGCTCTGCTCTTCTGTTTACTCAGCAGCGCGCCGCCTTATGCCGCCCCCATATTGTGATGTCTCCTAAAACAACACGCCGCCTTATGCCCATTAGCGCGCCGCCTCATGCCGCCCAGTATTTATATGCCGCCTAAAATAACACCTCAGCCAGGTGTCTTCGTTGGGCACTGTGAGGGCTTGAAACCCTGATCTCTGCACCATTAGTCAATGTTCTGACCATTGTGCTGTGGCTCTGCTTGTCTGTTTTAAGATCCATGCGCCACTTATGCCACCCAGTAGTACATTGCCTCAAAAACATTATCGCACCACTTTATGATGCCCATTATTTATATGCCTCCTAAAACAGCAACCTCAGCCAGCTGTCTGCATTCTGCACTGTGTGGGATTGAACCCCTGCTCTCTGCATCATTAGTCAGTGTCTTAACCATTGTGCTGTAGCTTTGCTCTCCTGCTTGCTTATCAGCACGCCACATATTCCTCCCGTGCAGCCACCTCATGCGCTAAGGTGCGGGGCGCATATGGGCACCGCGCACCTTAGCGCATATGCAAATCAGGGATTTCCTTCTTCAACGCGAAACGCCCACTCCTTATATGGCACCCGCACTCTACCGCGGCCCGCACTTTACCAGGCTTTTAGTAAACATACCCCTTAGTGTTTTTGGATAAAATCATTACATATGACTTAGTTATCTGCCATTAAAATTCCAGTGGTAAACAATTCATCAACTGTTCCTCATTTTGGTAGCACTGCCACAGTTGGTTTATTTATAAAACAGCCAACTATAAGTAGTTTGGATTACAATCATCCTGGCTTATTTCAAAGAGTGCCCGACCGATATTGTTTTCATGCCATTCTTTCAGGTTATAATTAGGCCTTTGAAATACCAGTTGGTACTTTGCGTTAATTTTGCAGATAGCAGTCGCTCTTGTCAATGTGCAATGCAACCTTAGATCCTATCTTAGTTTCAGATGTGGATTAGTAATTTTCTGTGCCACTGCAGCACATTTCAATTACAGATATAGAAGAAAGAAAGAATGGGTAATCTACCCAGAGGAGATGATGCCAACATACGTTCATGTATTCAGTGGTGTCTTAATAGAAAGCTGTATCCACTGTGTGCTGTGCAATATTTCCAAAGTCAGTATGACAAAGAATTCTATTCAGCTATTAGCAAATAAGTTACTGTAGTCATTACTTTATTCTGATTTAAGATTCTTCTCCTGCAATTCCTCTGAAACCATGTTTACAAGATGTCCACGAATTACTCCATACACACTGGATCCGATTAATATATATATTAGCTATAACAGCACAAGAAAGTCCTAGCGATCTATTTCCGGTCACACTGCCAGGAAAACCCAGGAGCTGTTGGGTCACCAGAGGTCAACATTGACTGGAAGGTACACATAGCATTTTCTGTAACATCACACAGATCACAGGGACCATTCCGATTCCATTTAATGAAGATACTTTTAAAATCATTGTAAGCTTAACCCTTATTGAGTAAATGGTCAATGCAAAAATCAGATCTGAACAGATACTCCCATTTCTCCCTAAAGACCTGAGGTAGATATTTCAAAGGGTAGAATTGTTTTTTTCTAAATGTATTATTTTTTTTATTTCTGAAATTTTTTAGAGCACTAGGGGCATAGCATCTAAGCAGTTTATAATCCATATATTAAGAGGACAGAGAATTGATTATAGACAAACCATGAAACAAGACAAGATACATGGGGGGGGGGGATGGTGGTATAGGACAACAATATCAGCCAGGACAAGTATTGAGAAAACAAAAACCTGAAAACATTAGGGAACACGTAAGTGGTGATTATGAAGAGATGGATGTCAGGTCATTATTGGAATGCTCTTTCGAAGAATCAGGTTTTAAACTGGTCTTGAATTTTATTTTTAATATTATTTGAGTTTGCTTTTCTCTGACCAGAGAAGGGCTGTACTTTTACAGAGCTCTGCTAGTGAGGGGGTATTTGCCTCCTGGGACATCTTACTGTGAGTTCTAGCTGTTTATTTAATTATTTACTGTTTGTCTAACTGTTTGTTTAATTATTTATTGTTTGTCTTAGTGGTGTGCTAGTTCAGCCTTCTCAGCTGTACTTACCTTGCCTCTCTCAACTAACTGGGCTTTGTGTGGTAGCCATTTTGAATTAAATCTCTCTCCCCAGAACCTGTTGTTTGTTAAACTTTTTTCCTGTCCTTGCCTGCCTGAGTGAATCCTCCCCCTCCCCCTGAGGTATTGTGTAGCCTTCTTCCTGTTTTCTCCACGTGTGCATAGTCTGTTTTAGTTTGCTTTTCTCTGACCAGAGAAGGGCTGTACTTTTACAGAGCTCTGCTAGTGAGGGGATATTTGCCTCCTGGGACATCTTACTGTGAGTTCTAGCTGTTTATTTAATTATTTACTGTTTGTCTAACTGTTTGTTTAATTATTTATTGTTTGTCTTAGTGGTGTGCTAGTTCAGCCTTCTCAGCTGTACTTACCTTGCCTCTCTCAACTAACTGGGCTTTGTGTGGTAGCCATTTTGAATTAAATCTCTCTCCCCAGAACCTGCTGTTTGTTAAACTTTTTTCCTGTCCTTGCCTGCCTGAGTGAATCCTCCCCCTCCCCCTGAGGTATTGTGTAGCCTTCTTCCTGTTTTCTCCACGTGTGCATAGTCTGTTTTAGTTTGCTTTTCTCTGACCAGAGAAGGGCTGTACTTTTACAGAGCTCTGCTAGTGAGGGGATATTTGCCTCCTGGGACATGTTACTGTGAGTTCTAGCTGTTTATTTAATTATTTACTGTTTGTCTAACTGTTTGTTTAATTATTTATTGTTTGTCTTAGTAGTGTGCTAGTTCAGCCTTCTCAGCTGTACTTACCTTGCCTCTCTCAACTAACTGGGCTTTGTGTGGTACCCCCATCCCCCTGCTGAGGGTTGACAGGGTACCTTGTAACTGCCCTCTTTAATAGGACTTATCTCCCTCCCTCCCTCCCCAGCACCCACCCACCCCTGGGGTAATTGTAGTTTTATAGGTACTTGCACATCTTAGAGGAAAGGGGCTGCTCTCAGGTGCAGCTGTTAATCCAAATCAGTCATACACAGAGGACCTGAGATTAATTAAGCTTCAGGTACACAGGGTGTATTAGGGGTATTAGATACACTTTTATTAGTATAAGCATCTACACCAATCCTTATTATATACCGAATTTAAAAGACCTAAACACAAGCTTTAAACTAAGATGCAGACAGAGGTCCAGCAACGAGATGGGGGTTCTCCAGTCTTTTGCATTGAGTGTCACATGTATGATTTTCTCCCAGTTGGTGAGAGGTCCTACATATGCACTAAGTGCAGGGAGCTCTTTGCTCTCAGGGAACGAGTCCGTTCTCTAGAGGCTAGAGTAGCAGACCTGGAAGACATAAGAAAGACAGAGAAGTACATGGACGAGACCTACAGGGATATAGTCCTGAAGTCCCACCTCCAGTCTGGCAGCATCCCTGTTGCCATGGAGGAGAGAGGTCGCGTGACAGGAGAGCATCACCCTGGTGTGGCAGGAAGTGATCCTGTAACTAGGACCTGTGCTCCAGGTGATGTAAAACCCTCTCGCACTGAGGACGTTTCTCCAGGGCCATGTCCCCATGAGGGGAGGGTCAGGACAGCTGTTATAGTTGGTGATTCAATCATTAGGAATGTAGATAGCTGGGTGGCTGGTGGACGTGAGGATCGCCTGGTAACATGCCTGCCTGGTGCGAAGGTAGCAGATCTCATGCACCGCCTAGATAGGATCATAGATAGTGCTGGGGGGGAGTCTGCTGTCTTGGTACATGTTGGTACCAATGACATAGGAAAATGTGGTAGGGAAGTTCTGGAGGCTAAATTTAAGCTTTTAGGTAGGAAGTTGAAATCCAGAACTTCCAGGATAGCGTTCTCCGAAATGCTTCCTGTTCCACGTGCAGGACCCAAAAGACAGGCAGAGCTCCGGAGTCTCAATGCGTGGATGAGACAATGGTGCAAGGATGAGGGTTTTGGATTTGTTAGGAACTGGGGAACATTCTTGGGAAAGGGGGGGCTCTTCCGAAGGGATGGGCTTCACCTTAATCAGGATGGGACCAGACTGCTGGCATTAACCTTTAAAAAAGAGATAGAGAAGCTTTTAAACTAGAAAATAGGGGAAAGCCGACAGTCACCCAGGAGCGCATGGTTCGGACAAAGGTATCCTTGAAGGATACTACCAAAAACAGTGAGGTTCCAAAAGGGAGTATAGTAGCTCAAATGCCCTTGAGTAAGGAGCAGACAGAGCATAAAGATTCCCAATTACCCATGCCTACCAATAGCCAGATTAATATTAATAAAATTAATAAAATACAGTCACTAAAATGCTTGTATGCCAATGCTAGAAGTCTAAACAATAAGATGGGAGAATTAGAATATATAGCACTAAATGAGAGGTTAGATATGATTGCACTCTCAGAGACATGGTGGAAGGAGGATAACCAGTGGGACACTGTGATACCTGGATACAAACTATATCGTAATGATAGAGCTGAACAAATTGGTGGAGGGGTTGCGCTCTATGTTAAAGAGGGCATTGAGTCAGAAAGGATTAAAGTTTTGCAGGGAACACAATTTGCTGTAGAATCTCTATGGATTGAAATTCCATTTATGAAGGGGAAGGTGATGGCAGTGGGAGTATACTATCGACCGCCTGGCCAGAATGAACAAATGGATGATGAAATGCTCAAAGAAATCAAGGAAGCTAACAAAAGCCACAACAGAGTAGTAATAATGGGTGATTTCAATTACCCCGGTATCGACTGGGACAGTCTCACAGCAGGACAAGCTAAAGAGATAAAGTTTCTAGATGAAATAAATGACTGCTTCTTGGAGCAGCTGATTCATGAACCAACCAGAGGGGAAGCCATACTGGACCTAGTCCTTAGTGGAACGCCAGATCTGGTGCAAGAAATAAGGGTGTTGGGAACACTTGGCAATAGTGATCATTGTATGATCATGTTTGATTTAATCAGTGGAGGACAGATAGTAAAGGAATCCACAGTACTACCTTTTAACTTTCAAAAGGGAGACTATGATAGAATGAGGAATATAGTTAGGAAAAAACTAAAAGGAGCGGTTCCAAAGGTTAAAGACTTACAGCAAGCTTGGGTGTTATTTAAAAATACTATACTCGAAGCCCAGACCAGCTGTATTCCACGCATTAAGAAAAGTGGAAGAAAGTCCAAAAAACTGCCAGCATGGTTTAAAGGTGAGGTCAGAGAGACTGTTGCTGCCAAAAGAGCAACCTTCAGGACATGGAAAAAAGAGCCAAATGATGAAAACTGGAAACAACACAAGCACTGGCAAGTTAAATGCAAAGCATTGATAAGGCAGGCAAAGCGGGAATTTGAGAAGAAACTTGCTACGGAAGCAAAAACACGAAATAAAGACTTTTTCAAGTACATTCGTAGCAAAAGGCCTGTGAGAGAGTCAATTGGACCATTAGATGATAGAGGGGTAAAAGGGGCAGTAAGAGGGGACAAGGCTATAGCAGAGAGACTGAATGAATTCTTTGCTTCGGTCTTTACTGAGGAAGATGTAGGGATGTTACCCAAGACTGAAGTGGTATTTAAAGGTGATACTGCAGAGGAATTGAGAGAAATATCGCTACACCGGGAAGATATATTACAACTATTTGATAAACTGAATAGTAGCAAATCACCTGGACCGGATGGTATACATCCCAGAGTGTTGAAAGAACTGAAATATGAGATTGCAGACCTGCTATTGGTAATCTGTGAACTTTCATTAAAATCATCTGTAATACCTGAAGATTGGAGGGTCGCCAACGTAACACCAATTTTTAAAAAGGGTTCCAGGGGTGACCCGGGAAATTACAGACCGGTGAGCCTGACGTCAGTACCAGGGAAAATGGTAGAAACCATCATAAAGAACACAATTACACAGCATGTAGATAGTCATGGCCTAATGGGAGACAGCCAACATGGCTTTAGACAAGGAAGATCTTGTCTTACTAATCTGATCTGTTTTTTGAAGGTGTGCATAAACAGGTAGACAAAGGTGAGTCGGTTGATATAGTGTATCTGTACTTTCAGAAAGCTTTTGACAAGGTCCCCCATCAGAGACTTTTGGCAAAGCTAAAAAGTCATGGGATAGGAGGCAGTGTACTATTGTGGATCGGGAACTGGTTAAAAGATAGAAAGCAGAGGGTTGGGCTAAATGGCCAATATTCCCAATGGAAAAAGGTGAATAGTGGAGTACCCCAGGGATCTGTACTGGGTCCCCTACTTTTTGACATATTCATAAATGACCTGGAAAAAGGAATAACTAGTGAGGTTATCAAATTTGCAGATGACACAAAACTGTTTAAAGTTGTTAAAACCCAAGAGGATTGTGGAAAACTGCAGGAGGATCTGGATAAATTGGAAGACTGGGCATCCAAATGGCAGATGAAATTTAATGTGGACAAGTGCAAAGTTATGCACCTAGGAAAGAACAACCCACACTATAGTTACACGATGCAAGGCTCCACATTAGAAACCACCACCCAGGAAAAAGATTTAGGAGTCATCGTGGATAACATGTTAAAACCCTCCGCCCAGTGTGCAGCGGCGGCCAAGAAAGCAAATAGAATGCTAGGTATCATAAGGAAAGGGATGGAGAATAAAACAAAGGATATTATAATGCCTCTGTATCGCTCCATGGTACGACTGCACCTTGAATATTGTGTGCAATTCTGGTCACCGTATCTTAAAAAGGACATAGAGTTATTCGAAAAAGTACAGAGAAGAGCCACCAAATTGGTGAAGGGGATGGAAGGATATACCTATGAAGAGAGGCTAAAAAGGTTAGGGCTCTTTAACCTGGAAAAGAGACGGCTGAGGGGAGATATGATAGAGGTCTATAAATTAATGAATGGAGTGGAACGGATAAACGTGGATCAATTGTTTACGCTATCAGAATATAGAAGGACTAGGGGACATGTAATGAAGCTACAGGGTAAACTATTTAAGACAAATAAGAGAAAATATTTCTTCACTCAACGTGTAATCAAACTCTGGAATCTGTTACCGGAGGATGTAGTAAGGGCTGTTAGTATAGCTGGGTTTAAAAAAGGTTTGGACAAGTTCCTGGAGGAAAGGTCCATAAGCCACTATTAAAAAGGGACCCAGGATATCAATGCTTGACCTAGTACAAGCACTGCAGAACCTGTGTCTTTTGGGGAAACTGCTAGGTATGTATGACCTAGATTGGCCACTGTTGGAAACAGGATACTGGGCTTGATGGACCTCGGTCTGACCCAGTATGGCATTTCTTATGTTCTTATGTTCTTATGTTTCTTTAAAGAATTTTCAAATATACATCAAGCACATAGCTTGCATAGAAAGGTGTACAATCCAGCAATATATCCAAAGAAAGTATACAAAGAAACAATAACAATAGGAGCGTACACCTGTAGTCCACGTAAAGAGGGCTTAAGTGATATACACAATCTTACATTACAGGCAACATGAGCACCGCCCTGTCACCTAACACTCCTCCCCCCAGCTTTTCATGCCAACAGTGGTCCGTGAGCCATAGAAAATCTTTGGTGACTGATGCTCTAGCTAAGGTTCTAAGCTGCAGAGATCAGTCTACCACAAGTCAGAATCCTGCACGGATTTCAGTGACATCCTACCTTTCACAGTCCATTGAGGCCATGCACACAGATCCCTTAGACAGTAGACTAACTAAACCTGGCCAAGGTTCAGCAAGATTTCATGTCCGTCTCTCAAACCAGTGCGCCCAGTGAACGTATATTCTACATAGTAGGGGATATCATGACTCTCCATCGTTCATGGTTAGTGCTATGGCTAGTTCCTGAAAAAGCTAGTGTTTCTGAAGACAAACTTCCCCTAGCTTGGTTTCCCTGATGAGCAGAGCTGTGCCAAGGGCAAGTTGCCCAAGCTACCTGCCTTCAGTGTCTAGCTGTGCTTTTGACAGTTTGCACTGCAGTCTTTCCATATGGTGCCCTTTCCAGTGGCTACCTTTCAGCCCCATGCCAAAACCTAACAAGAAAAATCAAGAAATAGAAATATAAAGCAAAAAAAAAACAAAACAAACAGGAAGGAAAGACAATAAAAAGAACCAAAGCATTTATCCCTCTGCTGCTGATGCCAGTCTCAATGTCCTGTGAATCCTGCCACGTCCCGCCCCTTTGTTACCACTGCTGATCTTGAGATCCAAACCACAGCCGTATTGAGGATGCAAATCCCACTCCTGTCTACACAGCTGCTCTGCGACCTGCAATCACATTTCCAGTGGGTCCATTTAGACCCACATATTAAAAAATGAAATAAACAAAAAGCAAGAAAGACTTTCCCCTTGCCTCTTTCTTTGCCACTGCTGCCTGCATCACTCTGTGAGAACTGCTCTCACGACTTGCCTTGCTGTTGCACTTTGCCCTCTCCATGGAGATTGAATGGTTCATGCCACCCTTCTTGCTTCAATTGTCTACAACTAGTGTGCTTTGGATTTTTCTTGGCCACTCCTTGTCTTCCTCCTGCTTTGCACCTTTGTGGGTGCACTGTTTAGGCTTGTCAACATATGACTTTTTTTTTTTTTTTTAGTGCCATCAAGTCAGTGTTGACTCATAGCGACCCAGCTACCTCTAGGTTTTCTTGACAATGTATCACCGGAAGTAGATTGCCAGCCTTTTCTTTCGAGGCAATGGAGGGTAAAGTGACTTGCCCAAGGTCACAAGGAGTGCCAGTGGGAATTGAACCCTTGATCTTCTGGGTACTAGACAGATGTCATGCCAATTTGTTAGTGTGGCTCTGTAGCCAGTATGATTGCCTTTTTCTGAGCCACTCCTCCTCCTCCTTCTGCTTTGCATATTTGTGGTTGCCTTTGTCTTGTTATTATATGCCTCTTTATGTGTCCTGCTGCCTGTTTTATCATGAAATTCCTAACAATCAAAGTCAGGGAAAAAGTGAACCCAACACAGCGCCTAACCAGCTTAATAGCTGAATCAACCCTAGATACTATGGGGTGAGAGACTGCCTTCACATACATTGTCTTCCATTATATACTTGTTGGATATTGTACTTGTCAAGTCATCATCTAAGAAAGTCTTAGATTGTTCTGAATAAGAAAATAAGAGATGCCATACTGGGTCTGACCAAAGATCCATTGAGCCCAGTATCCTGTTTCCAAGAGTGGTCAATCCAGGTCAAAAGTACTTGTCGGGTTCCCAAATAGTAGACCAATTCCATGCTGCTTATCCCAGGGGTAAGCAGTGGCTTTCTCCATTTCCACTTTAGTAATGGTTTATGGACTTTTGCTCCAGGAACGTGTCTAAGCCTCTTTTAAACACAACTTCACTGACAGCTTTTTGTATTCTTTGGCGACAAATTCCAGAGTCTGATTACATATTGAATGAAAACAAATTATCTGATTAGTCTTAAATGTGCTATGCTGTAGTTTTATTGCATATCCCCTAGTCTTTCTATTTCTTGAAGGAGTAAATAACCAATCTACATTAACCCATTCCAGTCCATTCATTATTTATAGACCTCTGTCATATCTCCCCTCAGCCATCTCTTTTTCAACCTGAAGAGCCCTAACCTGTAGTGTCTTAATGCCTCTTTCATCCTGGTACTTCTTCTATCATGGGGCATGTTCTAGTGATGGAAGAATGACAGACCTGCCTAGTCAGTCTGAGAGCCAAAGTAACCCTAACTATCAAGGGGTGACAGAATGCCCTCAACTCCACTATCCTCCATTACTGTACTTGTTGACTATCTGTCCTCTGCCATACGTTTTAGCCTTTTATAATAAGGACTGTTAGTCTATCTTGCTTCAGAGTTGCTCTTCTTCAGCTCTGTTACTTTAGGAACCCTTTGCCGATCAAGCACTGACACATGAATGGCGGAAGAGAGGTGAACTGAAACCGAAGGATGAGAGGTTAATAGTTGCAGCCCAGGACAGTGGCCCAGGACAGTGGCTTATGGACGAGATGGTTTACAGCGAGCACTGAAAAAAAATAGCCAAAAAGATATGTCAATTCTGTGGGAAAGACCTGGAAATGGTGACTCACCTCATAGCTGATTGTGAAGTTCTGATGGCAGAAAGGTTTTATACAGAAAGGCTCAATAAAGCAGTGCACCTTATCTATTTTATTTATTTTATTTATTTATTTCACATTTATATACCGCATCTTCCAAGAGTTCAGTTGCGGTTTACAGTTAACAATAATTAACAAATCAAGTTTGTTTTACATGGAACATTGCAATAATACAGAACTTATTTACAAGGAACATCATATAAAGTATAGAACAAACAATGTGGTATAATACCGAACAGTGTGGAAACTATATACAAGTTATATATGAATATATATACATGGATTACATGGGGGAGGTCAGAAGATCATCATTGGAGAGTGCTATCTGTATAGGTTAAAGGTTTATTGCATAGAGCAACCGAATTGTCTATTTAACCTTTGTCTATTGTAGATATTGAGTTATTTATGTTATAATGTTTGGTGAACAGATAGGTTTTCAGTTTCTTGCGTATTGGAAACCTTGTAAGCACTACAACATCACTGTGCCCGAAAAGCATTGGGATCATGACCCTAAAAGAATTACAGAAAATGAAGAGGCTATACTCCCATTCTGACCAATAAAAAGCTGGATGTAAGGAAGCCAGATACAGTGGTAAAGGAGAAAAACACCAGAATGGCTTTGTTTATAGAGGTGTCAATTCCAAGCGACTACTCTGAATCGCATTGAGAGGGAGAAAATATTCAAGTACAAAGAAATGTAGTCGGGGATCAAGAAAATGTGGCAGAAAGATACTGAGTTATTTCCCATTGTTATTTCCAAGCACACTTTGATAAATTACCCATACACGTAACATCTTACGAACTTCAGAAGGAGGCTCTCTTTGGCAAGATGCAAGTACTACATCAAAGCATTAACAGTACATTTGAGAAACTGAGATCATATTCCACATACCCTGTCTTAGAAGTGAGGTTCATGACTGTCATGATAAGCACAAAACTCACCATTTGGAGAATTGCAACTGAAATGGATCAGTGTACTTAATTAGGTTATCACCATACACCTTCGAGGCCTCAAGGAACATCTCTTACTAAACCCTTACTAAAAGAAATTACATGATTTGACACTTACCAATGAGCCTTTCAGGAGTAGCCCCTATACATTGTAACTTATTCCCAGAAGGGCTATGCCTAATTCAACACTACATCTACCTTAGGAAGCACATAAAGGCCAGGCTGTTTTCCCAGGTCTTTATTATCTATGGCCAATGACAAATGAGTACTCATACCACATTAGGCTTAACATGGCACATAGCTTCTAATTGAGACCAATTTGACATGCCTTGTTCAATTGTATATTCAAGTCTCCTTCAATCTAGTCACTCAGCACCTCCCTTTCTCATTGGTGGTTCTATTGTTAGTGGCTTATGGATCAACAAATGATTTAATAATTGGCCCTTTAAAATCCAAAGGTTTATGATTAGTGTGTCTCTTCGGCAGTTCAGCTTCAATGAATGGAGCAACAGCACTTGAAACAGGGTCATTGTCAGACCCAAAATGTGCACATTGTGTAGCTTCCTGATCATATCTACTGCTCTAGTTCTGCTGCCACAAGATAAGTATTTTTCCAGTGTTTTTAAGAACCTATAGTGATTAAAATGGAAATAACTGCTATATGGGGGTGAGACTCATGCTCCCTTCTACTTGTTTCATCCAACAAAAATAATTGATCAAGTTTTTGAAGGGGTAATCAATGCTTTCTATCTGGTGATTTTGGGTATTTTGGATTGTATCTGTCACTGTTTGGGGTTTTCTTTTGGATAATATTATTGAAATCTGGCTCAGAACTTATGGTCTAAATATCAATTATAAAAAGACCGAAGTATTAATAATCACTAGAAATCAAAACTATACTCATCCTTGCAACATAGTCATCAATGAATACAATCTTGAAGTCAAAGAAGAGATAAAATACCTCGGCGTCACACCCAACGACCGATAAAGAAGAGCGGTTTACATTCAGAACAACTGAGATACATTGAACATTTTAATAATATAACAGGTGCATGAATATAAACAATCAGGTATATTTACATGATTCTTACTAATTCAACATGTACAACTTGATCTGTTGGGTGTCAGTGAAATGAAATGGACTGGCATTGAGCACTTTGCATCATATGATCACATGGTCTACTATGCTGGAAATGAAAGACAAAGAAGAATTGGTGTTACATTTATAATAAAGAAGAAACTTGCAAGAACTGTAATGAAATACAATGCAGTCAGTGAACGCTTAATCTCTATTTGTCTATGAGGAATGCCTATCAACACAACTATAATTCAAGTATATTTATTTACATTCTCTTATATACCATGCTATTCTGCATCAGTGTGGTTTACATTGAACAAACCGAAATTACATTGAACAGGGCATTATAACTTGGAGATAACTATATTACAGGGAACATGGGCTATGGAGGGTTAAGTGGCTTGCCCAAGACCACAAGGAGCACCTGTGGGACTAGAAACCCCAGTCCTTCTGGCACAAGGTTGCTGTCCTCCAGTGGGATTTGAACCCCTGACCTTCACAGCCTGAAGTACCTTGCCCCAACCACTAGGCCACTCCTCCACATATGCCCCAGCAACAGCT
Source organism: Ichthyophis bannanicus (assembly GCA_033557465.1). Classification (NCBI taxonomy): domain Eukaryota; kingdom Metazoa; phylum Chordata; class Amphibia; order Gymnophiona; family Ichthyophiidae; genus Ichthyophis; species Ichthyophis bannanicus. The sequence goes on from CM066033.1 coordinate 1,374,925,797, forward strand.
GCAGAAGAGGATGAAATTGAAGAGTTCTATGAACAAGTTCAAGCTGAAACTGACAGAACATGCAAACAGGATATCCTGATAGTCATAGGTGACTGGAACGCAAAGTTGGCAACAAAGAAGAAGGCAAAGTGGTTGAAAAATATGGACTTGGCAACAGAAATGAACCTGGACAAAGACTGATAGAATTCTGCAAGACCAACAATTTATTCATCTCAAATACCTTCTTCCAGCAAAATAAGCAGTGTATGTATACATGGACTTCACCCAATGGATTCTACAAAAATCTAATTGACTACATCTGTGGAAGTCAACGATGGAAGAGCTCTATAACATCAACAAAAAACAAAACTTGGAGCAGATTGTGGTACAGGTCATCAACTACTAGTATGGAAACTCAAGCTAAAGTTGAAAAACAGCAAACCACTCACGAATGCAGCAAAATACGACTTTGAGAATATACCATTGGAATTTAAAGACTGCCTGCTAAATTGATTTGCTGCTTTAGATACAAATGACAGAGCTCCAGAAGAGTTATGGAATGACATCAAGAAGGTTGTGTTGGAAGAAAGAGAGAAGACTCTACAAAAGGTGAAAAAGCAAAAATGGCCAACATGGATGATAGAAGAAACTCTGAAAATTGCCCAGAAACGCAGAGAAGCTAAAGCCAGAGGAAAAAGAAAGACAATCTCAGAACTCAACAGAGATTTCCAATGTGCAGCAAGACAGGACAAGGTAAAGTACTACAATGACACATGCAAGGAAATAGAAACAGAAACTATTGGAGTGGAGGAGTGGCCTAGTGGTTGGGGGGCAAGTTACTTCAGGCCAGAAGGTCAGGGGTTCAAATCCCACTAAAGGACAGCAACCTTGGGCTGGAAGGACTGGGGTTTCTAGTCCCACAGGTGCTCCTTGTGGTCTTGGGCAAGCCACTTAACACTCCATAGCCCATGTTCCCTGTAAAATAGTTATCTCTAAGTTATAATGCCCTGTTCAATGTAATTTCAGTTTGATCAATATAAACCACACTGATGTAGAATAGCATGGTATATAAGAGAATATAAATAAATAAATATTAGAGGAAGAACAAGATCAGCTTTCCTAAAGCAATGAGAGCTAAAGAACCAATTACAGCCTCAAATTGCAATGTTACAAGATGCTTAAGGTTCTATGCTGAATGATGCAGAGAAGATCAAGAAAAGGTGGAAAGAATATACAGAGTTTTTATATGATAAAGATCAAGTGGACCAATAGCCAATTCAACCTGTACCTTATGATCCAGAACCATTGGTGATGAAAGAAGAAGTTGAAGCAGCATTGAAAGCCTTATCAAAGAACAAAGCACCAGGCATTGATGGCATTCCCATAGAAGTATTACAGCAATCTGATGCAGCTGTTACCATACTTACAAGGCTCTGCCAATAAATTTGGAAGACAACATCATGGCCAGCTGACTGGAAAAGATCTGTGTTTATACCAATACTAAAGAAAGGTGATCCAACTGACTGTGGAAATTGTCGCACAATCGCTCTGATCCCACATGCCAGCAAGATCCTACTGAAGATTATTCAACAGAGACTACAACCATACCTAGAACAAGAACTACCTGAAGTGCAAACAGGTTTCAGGAAACGGTGAGGAACAAGAGACATCATCGCGGATGTGAGATGGATCCTTGAAAAGACTAAAGAATGCCAAAAGGATATCTATTTGTGCTTTATCGACTATAGCAAAGCTTTTGACTGTGTAAACCATAAGAAACTCTGGACCACATTAAGAAGCATGGGTATACCAGAACACCTGATCCTTCTCTTGCACAATCTGTACATTGATCAAGAAGCAACAGTTTGAACGGAACAAGGAGAAACAGAAGGGTTTAAAATAGCAAAGTTGTAAGACAAGGCTGCATACTTTCCCACTACCTGTTTAATTTATATGCAGAACAAATCATCAGAGAAGCAGGATTGTATGAAGACAACAGAGGTGTAAAGATTGGTGGAAGACTCATCAAAAACCTTCGCTATTCTGATGATACCACATTACTGGCTGAAAGTGAAAGATGATCTGAAACATTTGCTTCTCACAATCAAAGACCATAGTGTCAAAATGGACCTGCACCTTAATGTAAAGAAGGATCCTGACAACTGGAAAAATCAACAAGTTCATCGTTGAAGGAGAAGAAATTGAAATTGTGGACAACTTTAACCTACTTGGATCAACTATCAATAAAGAAGCAACAAGCAGTCAAGAAATCTGACAATGCATTGCTCTTGGCAGAATGGCTATGAAAGACCTAGACAAGATTCTCAAGAGCAGAGATATCTCTCTCCATACAAAGATTTGACTTGTTCAATAACATCATATGGATGTGAAAGCTGGACAGTGAAAAAGATAGACAGGAAGAAAATCGATGCCTTTGAATTATGGTGTTTGTGGTGAATACTGAATATACCATGGACTGCCCGAAGAACAAACCAGTCAGTACTAGAGGAGATCAAACCTAAGCTTTCTTTAGAAGTTCAGATGACAAGACTAAGACTTTCATACTTTGGACACATCATGCGAAGAGAGAGATCATTAGAGAAAGTCATCATGCTTGGTGAGATAAAAAGTCAATGCAAAAGAGGAAGGCCAGCAATGAGATGGAGCGATACAAGAACAGCAGCTACGGGTACCAGTCTGTCAACAATGAGCCGCCTGATGAAGTCCGAACACAATTTAGGACAACTGTCCAGAGGATCGTCATGAGTTGACACCAACTCGACGGCACTTAACAACAACAACAACAATTCAAATGAATAAAGAAGTTTCAGGAATAGTTTTCGGAGAAATTCCTGGATAGTTGAGCTGGAAGAGAGATTTCTTTTTTTTTTAATGCTTTATTTTCGTTTTATAACAACAAAGGAAAGGAAGACATACAGCTAAAAGACAGATACATACATAGAATGTGATACATACACCAAAGTAAACCCCTGCCACCCCCCTCCCCCCTGCTTCTTCTCTAGAAACTAATCATTCCCGAAAACGGGCGTGTACTGACATTATTATGGTACAAAACCTAACGGTGATCTGAAACATGATGAGTATACATTAAACAGACATGTCGGAGCAATGAGCAGATTGTACATAATCATTGAGCATCTGCCATTTAGACAAGCGAGAGTGAGTTTGGATATGGGGAATAGCTCTCCGAGATATCTGCTCATATTTACTATATAAGCAGACGAGGTTCCACCATTCATTGGCAGTAATTCGAGAGCTATCCTTCCAATTCCTCGTGATTAAACATATGGCTATACCCAGCATGAAATCAAGGAGAAAGCGACCCTTCTTAGGAAGAGAGGGGACCTCCGCAACTGAGCGGAGTCCCACAATCTTCCAAGAAAGAGGCTCGTGGAGGTGTAAGATGGATTGAATACGACCCCAGACCCGCCCCCAGTAAACCTGCAGTTGAGGACATTCATAAAGAACATGAGTGAGGGTTCCCACAGCAGTATGGCAAGACCAACACTGGTCCCTAGCAGTTGTGTTCCATTTGGCTATTCTTTCTGGAGTATAAAAGCATCTATGTGCAAAAAAGAAGAGAGTTTGGGTAACAGAGGCAGATCGGGAGACCCGCACTACTTTGCTCCAGAAAACGCTCCATTGCACAGGGGTTAAAGTGGTTTGCAGTTCGCGTTCCCAGGCTTGTTGAGCTCTACAAGTAGCAGTATCGGTACCCTGACATAATAATTTATAAAAATTAGAGGCTACCCCATGTGTACTACTAATAGAGTGAATTAGTTCTAATAGCCCGTCCTCAGTAGGGGCAGAGGGCGGCAGGATTTGAGCACTTTTGAGGCAGTGTTGAAGCTGCATCAATTGAAAGTAATGTTTCGCTGGTAACGCAAATTCCTTTTGTAAATCAGAAAAGGTCTTCCAACGAGCTGCAGAGAAGAGTTGTTGGGGTGTCCAGATCCCCCTAGAGTACCAGGGTTTCCATGCGATCATTTTATTTAGGACTTGAATTCTGGGGTTATTCCACAGCGGGAGTCCGTCCTGAGGACATACGTTTGAGCCTAGTGACAGAATGAGAGTGTTAAAGGCCGCAAGAGTATTGACAATCATTGGGGGATGGCGGGTGTCTACTTGATGGGACATACCGGGGAGATGGATCAACGGAATTGGGCTACTTAGCTCCTCTTCAATGTCAAGCCAAACTGGTCTGTTGTCTGTTGAGGCAGCTAGCCATCGGGCACCTTGTTTAAGTAGGAAGGCTTGATGATATCTAAGAAAATCAGGAAAGCGGGTACCCCCTAGTTCCTTCGCAGACTGTAGTTTTTGTTTAGCTACCCTTGGTGGTTTTCCCTGCCAGAGATAACGGACGAGAAGGCCCTCAATGTCTTTGTAGGTGTGTAACGGGAGGAAGCAGGGCAGCATTTCTAATATATAGTTCACTTTGGGGACTATCATCATTTTCACGGTTTCTAGGCGGCCCCACCATGTAAGGGATAAGGGAGACCAACGATTTGTGAGCTCACGGACTTTGGAGACTACCTCCTTGGCATTAAAACTAATAGTGTCTTCTAAAGGAGAACAGTAGTGGACGCCAAGATATTTCACCATGCGGGATTGCCAAAGGAAAGGAAAGGCCTGCATGTCAGCCTCATGTACCCAGCGGTTCAGTGGGAATGCTACAGATTTGGTCCAGTTTATTTTATAGCCCGATAATTGCGAGTATCCATAAATCAGGTCCAAGACAGCTGGGACCGAATCACGGGATACGAAGAGCATAAGGTCATCTGCATATGCGGAGAGTTTAATCTCTCTGTGACTGAAGGGGACACCTCGAATACGTGCGGACTGTCTAATAAGGAGGGCGAGGGGTTCAAGAGCTAGATCAAAGAGCATTGGTGATAGGGGGCAACCTTGACGCGTGCCTCTTTGGAGATTAAAAGGCCGAGACTTAATGGCATTTACACAAATACTGGCAACGGGTTGAGAATACATGACTTGGAGGTATCGGAGGAAGCCCTCCCCAAAGCCATACCATCGGAGAACTGCAAATAAGAAGGGCCATTCTAGGTGATCAAAGGCTTTTTCAGCATCTAGGGAAAGACCCACCCATGGGTGGTCTAAATTGGCAGCACTGGATAGCACATGGCACAAGGTCCGAGCATTGTCAGCGGTGGAGCGGCCGGGTATAAAACCGCATTGGTCGGGATGGACTAAGGTGGCCATCCTATCAGATAGCCGGGTGGCCAAGATCGTTGCGAAGATCTTATAATCGGCATTAAGTAGGGAGATTGGACGGTAGTTGGCGGTTAGCAGCGGGTCTCTGCCTTCTTTCTCAAAAACTACCACATTAGCTGCAGAAAAGGATCCCAAAGAGGATGTATCTACCGCAAGGGCAGTAAAGTAAAGTTTTAAGTAGGGAACTAAATCTGCACTGAACGTTCTGTAGAATTCTGTCGGGAGACCATCAGGCCCGGCGGCTCGACCCGAGGCTGTTCGTTTTAGGGCAGAATGGATCTCTGAAGTAGAGAAGGGTTCATCCAGCGCATCCCTATCAGCTTCAGAAAGGGTCGGCCGCTGAATACCAGAAAACAAGCGCTCGAAGGTCTCGGATGAGAACTCACATTCAGATTGATATAGACGGGTATAGAAATCCCGAAAGAGTTCTACGATATCGGAATCTGTGGTCAGTATGCCCCCTCCCTGTGGGGCGCGAAGGGCCGCTACGCGTTTGGCTTCTTTTTGACCTTTCAAGGCGTTGGCTAAAAGTCGACCGGCTCGGTTGCTTTCACGGTAGTATGTCCCTTGTTGAAGTGCAATACTCTGAGAAGCTGCAGTTGAAAGGATTGCATTATATTGAAAACGGAGACGCTGTAAGCGAACTAAGACGCATGGATCAGTACGTGAAGTTAGAACGCCTGCTTTGATTTGTTGGTCTAGTATAAGGAGCTGCTGTTTGCGTTGTTTCCGCAGGCGAATTTGATAACTAGTGATCGTTGCACGAATGGCCGCTTTAAAACCCTCCCACCAAGCCCAATTTGCAGTGTCCTGGGGTAAATTAAAGTGAAAGTAATCTTGTATGGCTGCTCGAATTTCTAACTGGAACTCTGGTTGAGTTAATAGGGCTCTATCAAAGAACCAGGCCCCCGAATTCCCTTGGAGCGCAGTGGTGTGTAATTGAAAAGAAATAGCAGCGTGATCTGAGATATGTTGGGAGTGAATCTTTGCAGTGTCCACCTGAGGAACTAACAGTTTTGATATTAGAAAGAAATCTATGCGAGACTGGGATTTATGAGGGGAAGAGAAGAAGGTAAAGTCAAGCTCATTGGGGTGTAGTAACCTCCATAGATCGACTAAAGCAAGATCTTTGATCATAGAGGTAAGCGTGGTGTGACTCTTGGGGGGACCACTCGTCCTAGGCGGCTGTTTGTCAATCAGAGGATCAAGAACTAAATTGAAATCCCCCCCAATTATCAATGAAGTATTAGCAGAGGCCTGCGCAACCTGAGCAATGGTAGCAAAAAAGGCAGGGTCATCTACATTAGGAGCATAAAGGCATATACATGTAACTTCAAGGTTACCTATCTTGAAGTGAGCCCTAGACCATCTGCCTGCTGTATCTGAGCTAGTCGCAATAATAGTAGCATGCAGAGATTTCCTAACCAGTATGGCAACCCCACATTTCTTAGAAACAGCTGGGGAATAGGCGGCCACCATGTAAGGTTTAATATTGAGTTTAAGAGTTTCCTTCGAATTTAAATGCGTTTCTTGGAGGAAAATCAGGTCCGCAGCTTCATGACTTAGATAGCTCAGGATTTTCTTCCGTTTTATCGGATTATTGATGCCTTTTACGTTCAATGATAAAATCTTACATGGTGCCATCAATCGGTAATAGACATTTTAGGTAAGGGCGCTTGAAAACATACAACATAAGCAGAATCTGTACAACAATGACATAATCACCGAGTATGCTGGCTAATACACCCCATATTGAAAAGCATGTACCAAAGTAATTTAGAGAAGAAGCAAAACCCCCAATGAATATGGCGACCATATGTCTGCGGGAGGAGGCCCTAGAGAGGAGGATAGAAACATGAAAAAAAAAGGAAAAGAAACACCAGAGTCCATAATTAACACTGTCTCTGATATTCATCGAGGCTACTCTGGGTAGATGGAGTCGGGTCACAAATATCATCAAAATAAGGCAACAAACCGCCCTCGACAGACTTTTTGCTGAACCGTGGCAAATCCAAGATGGCAGGTACAGCGGATATGAGAACACTGGTAGGAAAACTCTGGAAGTCAGCGCATCAAGTCGGCTTCTTTAGCATCCAAAAACTCCGCTAGTAGATCAGGGTCCTCATATGTTCTTGTCTGATTGTGAAGCGTGACTCGGAGCTTGGCCGGGTACATCAGGCCATAGCGTGCTTGTAATTGTTGAAGCCTCGGCCGGAATTCCAGAAAGCGCTTTCGGCGATCAACCGTGGGTTTAGCCAAGTCAGGATAGAAGGAGATCTTGTGGCTCTCAAACTCCATATGGCCCTTTGCCCGAGAGGCGCTGAGAATTTTCTCCACATGTTGATATCTCAAAAGTCGAAAGATGATAGGCCGCGGGGTCTTCCTGTTGAGCGTTATGTTTGTGGGTACACGATGAGCGCGATCGATCTCCAATTCTTTGGTAAAGGTGATTTGGAGCAGAGAAGGGAGGATTTTATATAAAAACTCCTTCATGTCTCCCGATTCCGCTCCCTCCGGTATGCCCACTAGTCGTAGGTTGTTGCGGCGCGCTCTATTATTGCCATCTTCCACTTCTTTCTGCAAGGCCCGCACCTGACGTTCAACTTTGTCAAGTTTGGACAGCCGGACCACATGGGAGTCTAATATGCTCTCCATTTTGTCCTGACGCGAGGAGAGCCCCTCTAGCCTGCCTTGCAATACACCAAGGTCTTCCCGCAGCGCTCGGAGTGCTTCCCCGTTTGACTGCACGAGGTCTTTCACCCCTCTGATCTCTGCGAGGATTTCCTGTTGCATTTCAGGGCCCTCGCGTGGAGCCAGCCCCTTCTGTGGGGACGGGGGTTCAGTTTTGGAGCGTTTGCCGTGAGAAGCTGCTGGAGATCCAAATTCCAGGCGCGTAGGTTTGGTCCCCGCCATCTCACCAGTGTGCCCCGGTAAGATCAGAGCAGAAATTCAAGTATGTCCGGTGTTAATTCAGGATTCTGAGTAGGCCTCTCGGGAGCCTCAGCGTTATGCGACCATCCCGCTGGACATCGGGCTCCGCCCCCCCCTGGAAGAGAGATTTCTATCGAGTGTGGGGTGGGTGTTTTATAAGGAGAGGCTACATAGTAACATAGTAACATAGTAGATGGCAGATAAAGACCACCATGGTCCATCTAGTCTGCCCAGCAAGATGGCAAGAGTAGGTGCACCTGTCGCTCTGTGCAGGCCACCCCTCCCCATGTTTTTGTTTCTGTTTAGGGGTGAACCCACCACTCCATGTAGGACACCCTTATTTGTTCAGATGCTAGATAGTTCAGAAGTTAGATGGCACCGTTTATTTTGCTTTTATCCTATTGCTGTAAAGGTATCCACTGTGTTTGTCCCATGCCGTTTTGAATTCCATCACCGTGTTTGCCCCCACCACTTCCATCGGGAGGGCATTCCAAGCATCCACCACCCTTTCAGTGAAGAAATATTTCCTGACATTGCCTTTCAATTTACCACCTTGCAGCTTCATGTTATGCCCTCTAGTTTTACAGCTTCCCCGTCTTTGGAAGAGGTTTGTTTGTTCAACATTTCTCTTTAAGTATTTAAAGGTCTGAATCATATCTCCCCTGTCCCTCCTCTCCTCCAAAGTGTACATATTTAGGTCTTCAAGTCTCTTCTCATAAGGTTTCTGAGACAGGCTACAAATCATTTTGGTCGCCTTTCTCTGAACAGTTTCCAGTCTTTTTACATCTTTTGCAAGATATGGTCTCCAAAACTGAACACAGTATTCCAAGTGAGGCCTCACCAGTGACTTGTACAGTGGCATAAGTACCTCTTCCTTTCTGCTGGTAATCCCTCTTTGTATGCAGCCCAACATCCTCCTGGCTTTTGCCACCGCCTTGTCGCACTGTTTTGCCACCTTGAGATCATCAGAGATAATCACACCAAGGTCTTTCTCCTGAACCGTGCATACCAACCTCTCACCCCCTATTGTGTACTTTTCCCTTGGATTTCTGCTACCCAAGTGCATGACACTGCACTTTTTCACATTAAATCGTAGTTGCCAAGCATTAGACCAGTCTTCCAGCTTTTGTAGATCTTTCCTCATGTTATCCACTCCCTCGGGGGAGTCCACTCTGTTGCAAATTTTTGTGTCATCTGCAAAAAGACAGACCTTTCCATTCAGTCCTTCAGCAATATCACTCACAAATATATTGAACAGTGCTGGGCCCAGGACTGAACCCTGAGGCACACCGCTAATCACCTTCCTCTCATCCGAGTGAGCTCCATGTACCATCACCCTCTGTTGTCTGTCAGTCAACCAATTTCTAATCCAGTTTACTATCTTGGGACCCATCCCCAAGCTACTGAGTTTACTGACAAGCCTCCTATGAGGAACAGTATCAAAGGCTTTGCTGAAATCTAGATAGATGACATCCATTGCATGCCCAGATCTAGTTCCTTGGTCACCCAATCAAAGAACTCAATCAGATTTGTTTGGCAAGACCGTCCTGCAGTAAAACCATGTTGCCTTGGATCTTGCAACCTGTTGGTTTTGAGAAAGTTCACTATTCGCTCTTTCAGGAGCACCTCCATTACTTTTCCTGCCACCGAGGTAAGGCTCACGGGCCTGTAATTTGATACTTCTTCCCTGTCACCACTTTTGTGTAGAGGTACAACATTAGCCATTCTCCAGTCCTGAGGAACCACTCCTGTTTCCAAGGATCTGTTGAAGACATCCTTTAATGGTCCTGCAAGAACCTCTCTGAGCTCTTTCAGTATCCTGGGATGTATCCCATCTGGTCCCATGGCTTTGTCCACTTTCAGTTTAGCAAGTTGCTCTAACGCCTCATCTTCTGTGAATGGTGTGGTATTTACTTCAATCCTATTTTTATATTTGGGAGTCACAGCTGGTCCATCTCCAGGATCTTCTTTAGTAAAAACAGAGCAGAAGTATTTGTTTAGCAATTTCGCTTTTTCAGTGTCACTTTCCACGTGTCCTTTCCCAGCACTTCTGAGTCCTGCAATTCCAACTCTGATCTTCTTCCTTTCCTGAATATACCTGAAGAAAGTTTTGTTGCCACCCTTAACATCTTTAGCCATCTTTTCTTCTGCCTTTGATTTTGCTATCCTTATTACTCTTTTAGACTCTTTGAGTTGGATCCTGTATTCATTTCTGTGTTCTTCTGTTTGCAAGCTTTTGAATTTTGCGAAAGCTGTGTTTTTTGCCTTTATTTGAGTAGCCACCTCTTTGGAAAACCAAATAGGCTTCCTTCTCCTCTTGTTTTTATTTATTGTTCTTACATATTTATCTGTTGCTCCTTTTATTGCCGCCTTTAGTTTAGTCCATTGCAAATCCACTTCCTTTATCTCCTTCCACCCCGTCATCTCCTCCTTTAAGTACTCAGCCATTTTATTGAAGTCAGTGTTTTTGAAGTTTAGGACTTTGAGCTTGCTATGATTGGCCTGTACCATGGCTTTTATTATTTATTTATTTATTTGCATTCTCTTATATATCGCGCTATTCTGCATCAGTGCGGTTTACATTGAACAAACTGAAATTACACTGAACAGGGTATTATAACTTGGAGATAACTATTTTACTGGGAACATGGGCTATGGAGGGTTAAGTGGCTTGCCCAAGACCACAAGGAGCACCTGTGGGACTAGACTTTTATCTCAAACCACACCCTGTGATGGTCGCTGTTGCTCACAGGGGCACTCACGCAGACATTCGACACGTTATCACTGTTGGTGAGCACTACATCCAGCGTTGAGCTTTCCCTGGTTGGTTCCATCACCATTTGTCTAAGGAATGCATCTTGGAGAGCATCCACAATTGTTTTGCTTCTTTCCAGATGTGCAGAAGGAGTAATCCAATCCACATCAGGTAGATTAAAGTCACCCAATATGATCGCTTCCCCCTTTGTTGCTATCTTGGCAATATCTATAATCAATTCGTTATCTCTCTCTTCAATTTAAGTCAGAGGTCTGTAGACTACAGCAATATGGATGACAGTGCCATCTCCTCTTTCCAACGCAATCCAGAGCACTTCTTCTTTTCCCCATGTTCCCTGCATTTCAGTAGCTTTAATACTGCTTTTGACATACAAGGCTACTCTTCCTCCTTTTCCATTTTCTCTGTCTCTTCTGAATAGATTATAGCCAGCTATGGCTATATCCCAATCATGTGATTCATTAAACCATGTTTCCGTAACGGCCACGATGTCCAAATCCGTTTCCACCATTAGGGCTTCCAGGTCTGGAATTTTTTTGGCTAAGCTTCGAGCTTTTGTGCTCATTGCTTTCCAGCATTTACCTGGCTTGTGTGTATTTTGCATTGATTTTATTCTGCCCACTTCTCCCCACTTGTTTTTGATGTGTGGTTTAAGAGTGTGGCTGTTTCTGATGTTGTTCTGCTTTTGCAGGGGGTAGCATGCAGATGTTGACCTTCCACATCCGTCACCCCCTTTTCCTAGTTTAAATGCATATCCACATACTGCCTGAATTTTTCACTTAGGTTTCTTTTCCCTGCGATAGAGAGATGTAGTCCATCAGCACAGTATAGTCTCTTGTTGGTCCATCTGGCTAGTAGGCTAGTAGGGTTGATGGTAATAAGGCTTCATGTAGGGTGGAATGTGGACTATATGTTATGTTGGGCCAACGTTTGTAGTTAGATTGTTTTCTCCAAAATATTCAATGAATAGAAAACTTTTAAGTTGAGTTCGGAACTTAGATAGTTCTGTAATATTTGTAAGTCTCTCTGTCAGAGAGTTCCAGAGCTTTGGGGATAGGTATTCAAATGCTCTATTGCTAGTGTGCTGTTCTGTTTTATGGTAATCAGATGGGGTTGATAAGAGTATTATTCTTTTGACCTCTTCTTTATCGGTCATTGGGTGTGACCTTAATTAGGTGAGATAGGATTGTGGGCATGATATTTCTGATGATTTTGAATGTGGTCATAATTAACTTGTACTTAATTATCTCTGTACAGGCAACCAGTGCAGGGAATAAAGTACCGGTGTTATATGATCCATGCAGCGAGCGTTATATATGATGTGTGCCGCCATATGTTGCGCCATTATGAAGGGATGAATTGATTGTTTCTGCAGCCCATATAGTAGACTATTGCAATAGTCAATGTGTGGGATTATCATAATTTGCATCAGTGTTCTGAAGTCGCTGCTATATAGTAGGGGCTTCAAGTGTTGTAAAAGTCTGATTTTATTAAAAATAGCCTTTGTTGTAGTTTTAATATGGGTTTTGAATGAAAGATGCTTGTAAAGAGAGATGCTGAAGTATTTTATCTGTTCTTTGATTTCAAGATTGTATTCATTGATGACTATGTTGCAAGGAGGAGTGTAATTTTGGTTTCTAGTGATTATTAATACTTCATCTTTTTATAGTTGATATTTAGACCATACGTTCTGAGCAAGGTTTCAATAATATTATCCAAAAGAAAACCCCAAACAGTGACAGATACAATCCAAAATACCCAAAGTCACCAGAAAGAAAGCATTGGTTACCCCCTCAAAAACATTTTCAATTATTTTTGTCAGACAAAACTGGTAGAGGGGAGAGAGAGTCTCACCCCCATAGAGTGCTTATGTCCATTTTAATAATATAGGTTCTTAAAAACACTGGAAAAATACTTACCTTGTGGCAGCAGAACTAGAGCAGTAGATATGATCAGAAAGCTACATAATGTGCACGTTTTGGGTCTGACAACGACCCTGTTTCAAGTGCTGTTGTTCCTCCATTCATTGAAGTTGAACTGCCAAGGAGACACACCAAACATAAAACTTTGGATTTTAAAGGGCCAATTATTAAATCATTGGCTGATCCATAAGTCACTAACAATAGAACCACCAATGAGAAATGGAAAAACCCCATCATCATCGGGGAAACCCTTTACTCACTGGAAAGAATCAGATCAGGCTAAACCAATCAATCTCACGATTTAAGCTGTGAGGGTGCATGGAATTAAGTGTATAAATCCATTGTTGCTCCACAAATTGCAAACAAAATGTTCTGTCACCCCCACAGAGTTTCATCCAACAAAAATCATTGAAAAAGTTTTTGAGGGGGTAACCAATGCTTTCTATTCAATAATATTATAGCAATATTATGTCTTTATACAGTGCGGTGTGGAGGAATAGCCCAATGGTTAGAGCACTGGCTTTGAAACCAAAACACCAGGGTTTGATTCCCATTACCACAGCTTGTTGTTGTTGTTGTTAAGTGCTGTCAAGTCAGAGTCGACTCATGGCGACCCTCTGGATAGCTATCCTAAATTGTGTTCGGTCTTCAGTCAGGCGGCTCATTGTTGACAGACTGGTACCCGTGGCTGCTGTTATTGTATCGATCCATCTCATTGCTGGCCTTCCTCTTTTGCGTTGACCTTCTATCTTGCCAAGCATAATGTCTTTCTCTAATGATCTCTCTCTTCGCATGATGTGTCCAAAGTATGAAAGTCGAAGTCTTATCATCTGAGCTTCTAAAGAAAGCTTAGGTTTGATCTCCTCTAGTACCGACTGGTTTGTTCTTCGGGCAATCCATGGTATACACAGTATTCGCCGCCAGCACCATAATTCAAAGGCATCAATTTTCTTCCTGTCTATCTTTTTCACTGTCCAGCTTTCACATCCATATGATGTTATTGAAAATACCATGGCTTGAACAAGTCAAATCTTTGTATGGAGAGAGACATCTCTGCTCTTGAGAATCTTATCTAGGTCTTTCATAGCCATTCTGCCAAGAGCAATGCGTCGTCTGATTTCTTGACTGCTTGTTGCTTCTTTATTGATAGTTGATCCAAGTAGGTAAAAGTTGTTCACAATTTCAATTTCTTCTCCTTCAATGATGAACCTGTTGATTATGCCAGTTGTCATGATCTTTGTCTTCTTTACATTAAGGTGCAGGCCCATTTTGAGACTGTTCTTTGATTGTGAGAAGCAAATGTTTCAGATCATCTTCACTTTCAGCCAGTAATGTGGTATCATCAGCATAGCGAAGGTTGTTGATGAGTCTTCCACCAATCTTCACACCTCTGTTGTCTTCATACAATCCTGCTTCTCTGATGATTTGTTCTGCATATAAATTAAACAGGTAGGGGGAAAGTATGCAGCCTTGTCTTACACCTTTGCTTATTTTAAACCATTCTGTTTCTCCTTGTTCCGTTCGAACTGTTGCTTCTTGATCAATGTACAGATTGCGCAAGAGAACGATCAGGTGTTCTGGTATACCCATGCTTCTTAATGTGGCCCGGAGTTTCTCATGGTTTACACAGTCAAAAGCCTTGCTATAGTCGATAAAGCACAAATAGATATCCTTTTGGTATTCTTTAGTCTTTTCAAGGATACATCTCACATCCGCAATGATGTCTCTCGTTCCTCGCCCTTTCCTGAACCCTGCTTGCACTTCAGGTAGTTCTTGTTCCAGGTATGGTTGTAGTCTCTTTTGAATAATCTTCAGTAGAATCTTGCTGGCATGTGGGATCAGAGCGATTGTGCGATAATTTTTACAGTCAGTTGGATCACCTTTCTTTAGTATTGCCTGGTGCTTTGTTCTTTGATAAGGCTTTCAATGCTGCTTCAACTTCTTCTTTCATCACCAATGGTTCCCGATCATAAGGTACAGGTTGAAACGGCTGTTGGTCCACTTGATCTTTATCATATAAAAACTCTGTATATTCCTTCCATCTTTTCTTGATCTTCTCAGCATCATTCAACATAGAACCTTGAGCATCTTGTAACATTCCAATTTGAGGCTGGAACTTCTTCTTTAACTCTCGTAGCTTTAGGAAAGCCGATCTTGTTCTTCCTCTAATAGTTTCTGCTTCTATTTCCTTGCAAGTGTCATTGTAGTACTTTTCCTTGTCCTGTCTTGCTGCACGTTGGAAATCTCTGTTGAGTTCTGCAATTGTCTTTCTTTCTCCTCTGGCTTTAGCTTCTCTAGACACGCTGCAAACCAAGTGAGAGACCACAGCTTGTGGCCATGGGCAAATCACTTACCCTCCATTGTCTCAGAATAATCCAAGTTATTGATGTTCCTGTTTAATGTACATTACCAAGTTTAAGTTACAATGTAAACTGCTTTGACTAAAATGAGAAAGTGGTATAAAAACCCCGTTAAATAAATAAAGCCAATATGGCTCCTCATTACCTTTCCTCTCTTATCTCACTCTACACCCCTCCTCTGGAACTCTGCTCCTCTGGCAGATCCCTTTTATCTGTGCCCTTCTCTGCCACTGCCAACTGCAGACTTCGTTCATTTCATCTTGCTGCTCTATATACTTGGAACAAACTACCTGAGTCTGTGTGCCAGGCTCCTTCTCTAGCCCTATTCAAATCCAGGCTAAAACCCCATCTCTTTCAAGCCGCTTTTGGATCCTGATGCTCCTCCTTCTCTCGTCTACTACTTATATGTATTTTACCATACTCTAGTTCCCAGTTTTGCTATGGGTCATGTTTACTAAACTGCGGTAACGTAGCATCTAATGGCGCTCATGTAGCATCTGCGACATTAACACGCGTTAACATCGCACTGGTGATGTTAACACACGCTAATGTAATGCTAATGTAACGTTAATGCGTGTTAACATTACCGGCAGTGGTAAACGTCCTAGTGGGTGGAGTGAAGGTGGAGAGTAGGGGTCAATGGGCAGGGAGTGGGCAGGAATAAGCCCCTGCTACACTAACGCTGTCACATTAACACCAGGAACATTATCGCGAGTGAAAACCTGTAGGTAAGTTTGCATTTTGAGGAGAGAGAGCCTATTTAAGGTCTGCAATGTGCTGCACAGACAGGTGAGGCTAAGAAGAGTGATAGTAGCGCTCTATCTGCAGCAACAGCATAGTAGGAAAGGGCACTGTGGTGATGGTGTAAATGCAGCAAAGGAAGGCACAGATGGGTCCTGCAGTGGGGGCTGCTGGGGCACAGAGCAGACTAGGTAGTTGCCTAGGTGGCAAATAGAAACACAGAAACTGAAGATATGTACGAAAGCATCTGACCAAGGTCCAATATGTCCAGTATTCTGTGTTCCACAGTGTCCCATTTAGGGTACACTTACCCAGCAGGAACCCCAAAAGACACACAAGAACCACTATGCCTGTAATGGGGCAAGCAGTGCCTTTACTACATCTCCTGGTAAGGCATTGCAGGGTTTGACACGTGTGATCTGAAACAAATTTACATCCAGTAGTCCACAATGGGTACACACAGCCACATTGCATGTCCCATAGCCTGTCCACATTCCGATGGCAGAAACAATCAACTTACATCTATCCGGTCCACTCTAGCTAATAGTCTCTAGAGCTCTAACCTGACCCCTCAGCCGTCTCTCCCCCAAGTGGAAGGGACAGAACTTTGGCAGGCAGTGATGGGGTGTATGCATGGATGTCCATGTATGCCTCACCACCCTGGACCCTGCACCCTAGGCACCCGCCTACCCGCACATTGGATGGCCTGGTACTGTGCACTGCCAGCACCGACAACACATGGGTAGGTCAGCCTGGTGGGGGGAAGGGGTTGGTGGTGGACAGGGCAAAGGCACCCGCCTGAAGCAGATCAAGGCTAAGCCCTTTTCCAGTGCACCGTGCATAGTGCAACATCGAGGTCTGTCTGATGAGAAACATGGCTCCAGGGACTAATATGCTCATGCAGCAGCAGTGTGGCACACTACACATAGTTGGTGTGTTGTGTCCGCAGAGGGTCACTAGTTGGGGCCCTGACTGTAGACCCTGCAGTGCATGTCCCAACCTTTTACCCCACATTGCGGGTACACCACCAACATGTGCAATCCCCAATGCATCAGCCAACAGGGGTACAAATACCCACACAGACAGGCTCCACTATCCACAGCTGGATGGAGAGTCAGGCTGTTGGCTGCAGCATACAGAGCAGCAGTTAACACCAAAGCACCACTACTAGCTCCTGAACAATGAGCACACCTTAGCAATGCCTGCACTGAAATTGGGACCAGTGTGATGGGCAGGGATGCCAACCATCCCTATCCTTGCACAGTGCTGCAATATGAGTGTGTATGTCTATGTCTATCCATTGTTTTGTGGCTTTCTACTCCTCACTGGGCCTCACACTGCCTACACTGTGTCCAGTGCTAGCCTGCAAATGTGCACAATGAGGAGCAAAGTATTGTGGGTATGGCCCGAACAGAGCAGATTGGGCAGGATGTGTCTGCATCAGGGGTAGGGCAATGACTGGGACATTGTAGTGCCCGACCACCACCTGCATGGACCAGATGGCCACAGCATGTCATGGTGGGAGGACACTCTCACTCTGTCCGAGCAGTGACAATGGCACGGCTATGTATCCACATAGTGTTTTATAGTGTCTACATCTAGTGCTTCCTGTCTTGGGGGGGCCCAATCACTGAACCAACTGCTGGGTGTCTGTGCCGTATATCCTAAGCCTGGGTGCACATGGTCCCTCTGTGCACATGCAATGCATACTGGCCAGCAGACGTTCCACAGTTAGTATGTGCATGGTGGGGACACCCAATGAGGTGCAGTCTGACTATGCTTGCTACAGGTGAATGTTAGACCTAGCTGGTTTGGACGTGAAGTCTTCCAGGCCTACACCTAGTATTGCTGGCAGGGCCTTGGTAACAGGTGTGGTCTACTGGTTGGGGCTTGTTGCCTTGGGCCGGAGGTTCGAATCCCACTGGAGCACAGCAACCTTGGGCCAGAGGAACTGGGGTTTCTGGTCCCACAGGCACTTGTTGTGGATGTGGGCAAGCCACATACCCCATTGCCCCAGGTACAGGACGTTGATTGTGAGCCCTTTGGTGACATGAAAAATATACACTCTACCTGACTGTACACTGCTTTGACCCAGTGAAAAATGGTATATATCATTGGTACAGACACCATAGACCATATAAAAATTGCTAAATAACCTAAACAAACCTCATCCGAGTCTAGATACCCCTCCCTCCCTGGTAGTAGATGGCCATGGCATCAGCATTGCAACACTGGGTATAACGATGCACTGTTCTAGGTGGGTCCCAATCCAAATGTGACTGTGCATACCACAGGACATAATTTGACTAGTATATCATACTACAGAGACTACCTGCACACACTGGTAGTGATGGGGATCTGCAGCATAGGCAGATACTAAGGACCCGGTGCTGGGCGCATATCCTCACCCTCAGGGTGATCACAGACACTGCTCATTAGCATGGTATGTAGCTGCTCTGTGCTTCTATCACACACTGCCAGGTCCTCTGGCTAAGTTGTGGTGACGGATATCGGTGCCCAGCTGTAGACTTCTGTTCTACATGTACACTGCATCATGGGTATTGGTGGAGGCTACCCTATATTGGCACACAGAATGACTTAAGGTGGTGACCTGCAGTTTCTTTGTATTCAACCATTGCTGTGCAGAGCAATGTGGAGGTGGAGCGTACTGGTAAGTACAAAGTCTCCCTAAGCAGGGGACAGGGGTTCAATCCCTACCTGTTCTGTATGCTACTGTGCTACTCAGATCATTTTCATGCCTGTTATAATCAGGGCTCTGCAGATCTGTGCTGCAAGCCCATACCATCCGTTCTTCAGTCCATTTATCTGCCTCTGTCAGTTGTGTACAGTCCTGTCTTCTTGTGCAGGCTGATATCCTGTGACCTACACTGGTACCCTTTTTTGCATTACGGCCCTTCATGCTCACCTCTCCTGTGCCTGATCTGCATGTACCCACTACTACTCTGTCCTTCTGTCGCTGCAAACATCCTCAGCAACATGGAACTCTAACGTTGGTCACTTCTAGAGGGTACAGTGAAACCACAACAACATGGAAAAGCACTCTAACTCTCACCAAAAACAACAGCTGATAAGCAATCTAATCAAAAACAAAAAGCAATTTCCATAACTGCAAACATCCTGCCCCTTCTGCTTCCACTGGGGGACATGTCTTCTCCATCCTGTGCCACACACTGTCACTGCAGCACTTTACATTGACACCACCCTGTGCATCAGTACAGATGCCTCCCACATGTTTGTCCTCTTTACTGGCTGCCACATAGCGTGCCCACCAATATGGTAGGTCCATCAACTCCCACCTATCCTTCCTTCCATCACTTTTACATTGACATTCCTTGGTGCTCTGTCCAGCATTTGGCTTATAGCCATGGTCCTGCTTTAAGGTGCATGCTTTCCACCTTAAGGCACCTTGTCTCTTCTTAGGACACCTTATCGCCTGTTAAGGTGGCTTAGCACATCTTAAGGTGCCTCAAGGCACCTTAACAGGAGACAAATCCTTTTAGATGTGATAAGGCGCCTTAGCATATCTTAAGGCGCCTTGAGGTGCCTTATTTCCTGTTAAGGCACCTTATCCTAAGACACCTTGTCTCTCCTTAGGATGTCTTGTCACCTTACCACATTTGGTCCTGTTAACTCACATTAAATGGCCCAAAGTACCCTAACGCTGGCACGCCCCTAACGGCCCACTGCCTTATATGGCTTCAGGTACCTTAACGCTGCCCTTACCACCAGTGACTTTACCTCAATTTAGTAAACATACTCCTATGTGTTTTGTCTTGATTTAATTGTAAGCTCTGATGAGCAGGGGCTGTGTCTTACATCTTTGTGTATGGTGCTGCATACACCTTGTAGCACTATATAAATGAATAGTAATAGTAGTGGAGGAATAGCCTAGTACCCAAGAGATCTGGATTCAATTCCCACTGACACTCCTTGTGACCTTGGGCAAGTCACTTTACCCTCCATTGCCTTGGAAGAAAAGGTCTGGCAATCTAACTCCAGTCATACCTTGCCAAGAAAACCCAGGAGCTGCTGGGTCATCAGGAGTCAGCATTGACTTGACAGCACTTAAAAAAAAGGAGTAGTAGTAGGATTCATTATAAGAAAGGTTTTGATGCATCCTATACCATTGAATAATAAATTGCCTTGTAAATGTACAAAATAAACCTTGACTTGATCAGGATTCACCATTAAAATGTAGCAAACCAAACAATCATCATCATCTCTAACATTAAGATCCAACAAGGAGTAGGGATGTACAGTCATTGGAAATAACATAGGAAATGTCAATTGCATTTCATATAATTTTTGAATGAAAATGGAAGAAGAAAAGCCCAAAATGTCATCCCTTCCTATCATCAATAGTGCAAAAGGTTTGAGCACTTTCACTATTGTTCAATGGTATGTACTATTTGCCCATAGCATGCACTATTGCTCAATAGTGGGTACTATTAAGTGACAGTGCATGCTATTAATGACCTCAAAATTAAATTAAAGAACAACAATTAAACTAAACAAAATGAACAATCACACAAATGACATGGGATATTAAACAAAATGAAATGTTTTGGCTTGTACACCCATAGTGAAGAGTATTTTAGGGAGACTCCCTGTCACCACTTCTGCTTTGCATTGCACTTAGTCCACTGAGTACTTCAATTCTTTGGGATACAAATTTAGCCTTAATACTATAAATAGTAACATAGAGCTAATATCATATTTGTTTCGAGATGACCCAAAGCTCTATAGTTCCAGTGACCAGCAATTAGCAGAACAATTCTGTGAAGTGAAAATCTTCAGATGGCATCAGTATGACTTTCAGCCTTGATAAATGTACTAAGGCATCATTTCCTAGAGGAAAACTGAGGAATTCCCTGACTAAGGAATTTGATATTAAGGAACTTGGCGAGAAAGGTATTACTGGGAGAAAGGATCAGTAAATAATATTATAGGAGATTAGAATTGTTATTGAAAGCTGACTTAACATCACAAAATAGGATACCAGCCATTAATCAGCTAGCAATTCCTATACTTATCACATAGGCCCACATGCATCAGCAGATATCAAAGGTACACCAGGCTAGCTGTGGATTCATGTAAAGAGATGCTCTAGGGCTAACTACAAATATTCTTCTCATCGCTATCCCAATCATCCCTAAATCTGATCACACTTTCCAACAAGAAACCCTCCCATGTCCAATTATAACCCACCATCAAGAGACCTTCACACTTGATCACAATCTATACAACAACACCCTCCCACTGCTAATCCAAAGTCCCCAGCCCAGAAAGGTCCCCACCTCTGCACCTCATGCACTGTAAATAAGCTTCTGCCAATGACATCTCCCATCAAAATGATAATGCTACCCCTTACCCTAAAACCTCTCCCCTGCACTTAGTAACACTAATAGTCTGGTGGATGGGACAGGGGTGATCCCCCTCTGCTCCTTTCCCATTACAACTTGTATTCAAAATGACAGATATGACCTCCTATTGGTACTACTGCTAGGAGTTCTGCCAAATAATATCAATCGCTCTTTATTAGGCAGATAGACCCCAGCAATAGTTCTGAGAGACTATCACTAGGGGTCATAGCCTTTATTTTGAACCTAAGTGGCAATAATTGTCTCATTCTCTAGACTAGCAGGTCTACACCTGTAAGTGCTAGGGGGATTGGTAGATGGGGGAGGACAGCAATACGGTTGCCAAAGGGTGTGTCATTGGTAGGGACTTTAGATCAAGTACGGGGGCCTCTCTGGGGGGGGGGAGTTTAGGATCATCAGGGAGTCTCTGAGGAGATTTTGGATTATCAGGGTGTCTCTTGCAGTAGGGTTATGATCAGGTGTAGACAGGTTTCCTGTGGAGGAGGTTGTGATCGGGTGCAGGGGGATTAGATCAGGGTCATGACGGGAAGGGCTGCACTTAACGCCACCTCTTGGTGGTGCCTGTGTTTCTGTGTGAATTTGAATTTAGCAATGTTGGTGAATATGCTTCTGATAGAGTAGGATGGAGTATGATTAATGTTTATATCAGTGGGCTGAAAGCCAGAGCAGTAACTGAGGAATGAGGAGGAATTGACAGCACAGAACATCTAGGAAAATAGATTTTTAACTGTGAATGTCGCCAAGCATAAGAGCATCTTACCTAGTATGCTCGAGTAGGAATGTCCATCACTGAAAAGTTTGAAGAACAGATCAGCCAAGCATTTTTCTAATGCAAAGGATCCTAGCTTTTGGCACAGGGATGGATTAGATGACTTCTTGATGTTCTTGCCTGTCCTATTCTATAATTCTATGATTAAACCTATTCTATTTGCTGTATGGATTTCTATTCAATGTCGTATGTATTGTGCATTAACTGTTACATACCATTAAACTTTAAAGGCAAACCAATATACTTCATTAGTCCACTAATTTATCAGAGGCAGAAACAAGTCTGTGCTTTTGTGTATATAAAGGTAAACCAGGATACAAGGCAAAGCACCTGCAAAATGTTGCCCACTGTATGACAACTAGTCTATTTTTCAATGATTTATTGGAAAACCCCACAAGCACCATGTCTTCCAAAATATACATTTTAATTGCAGTGGTCTGAACTACTTCATGTACAGAGAAGGAAGCTGTTTCAAGCACGTTGCAATGTTTTGTTTCTTAGAGAGGTTTACCAATTTGGCATAAGACATTTTGAATGTAGATCCCTGTACAATGGCAGACAATGCCAACATCTTGCTTGCATTTACTGCAGACTGAAGGGACAGAAAAAGTGAGAGGCTGGCAAAAACCAAGTAGGAAAGCAGTGGGATAATTTAGATGATGAATTCTAAACAAGAAATACAAATAATGAAAAGTCCCCATGTATTATTCACAGCTAATGTGAGAAAAAAAACATATCCGGTCTGAAGTCAAGTTCTAGACCATCCTAAAAGAAAAAATTTATCGTGTTTCAAAATTAACAAATTTTACTTCTAAACACTGGGGATAATTTCCAATTTAGTACATATGTGAAGGTACTCATGGTGAGATGAACCCAGGCATTCATACTGTAGGCATTGTTGGGTACATGATCTAGACTGAGAATGATGGAGTCATAAGGTAGGTATCTACAGCAATTATAAAATAACTTCAGTTTCTTGTATGCTCACATTTCCCAGTCTCATTGAGGCCATGACTGCTGCTGGATTTGCTCTATTCTTTTATAAAGACACCTAGGGTCCCTTTTATTAAATCCATTAAAGTTTTGCACCTAGTGTACATCAGGGCACGTTTACTAAGCCCCATGCCGGCAATGTGTATGTGGGCTGTGTTATTTATTTAATAGCATTTATATACCGCTTTTTCCACCAGATCAAAGGCAGTTTACAACAAACAAGGTCAGAGACATGTAACTCTATAACTATGTACAGTAAACATCAAACAGGTCTCAAGCTGGGAATAGCGTTACCAATATGCAGCTGTGTGTTACCTAAAGGGGGGAGGGTAAAGCTGTCGCCCTGAATTTACCACGCTTCACTGTGATAAAATGACCGCAGGAGCAACTAACACTACACATTGAGGTGGCATTAGATGCACCCTGCTACTTGCACCGTGTGCGGGTAGCACAGGCTACAGAGCACCTCAATGAGAATGGTGCATCCCATTCAGTCACTTCCCCAATGCACATTGCAATGGTAGCGAGAGGTTTTTAGCACGAGGCCCCATACTAATTTCTGGTGTTGTGCCAAAACCACGTGCTAACCCTGCACTAACCCCACGCTGTCCTTTAGTAAATAAAAAATGCAAAGCTTCCACGGTATCCACTGGGGACATGACCAGCATGTTCCTGGCAGTTAATACACAAATCTGTACACTAATGTGTGATGCAGTTCATGCATGTGTGCCTAACAATCTCCATAGAGCTATTGTTAGGTACACCAATGCTTCTGTAATTGGTACATTGACGATGCAATGTGTTCTCATGCCCATACTCTACCCCAAAGCACCCACTCTGCATTAGTGTGCGTTTTCCAGTTAATGTATATTTTGGCAGCTGATAGCTGGCATGCCAGTGCATTAGCATTCACCAAGGCCAATGAATGCATACTAAAATGTACATTAACAGTTTAGTAAAAGGACTCCATAGACGCCTATGTGTCCTCGTAAAATTGGGCCAAAATAGGCTTCTACTTGTCTTCTAAGCCTGAGTCTTTCTGCCAATAAATAAGCGACCAATTTTCAAAGTAGCTTCTGTTGTCTGTGCTTTATTAAAAATGTTACACATGAGGGAGGAAATGACGTCACAGACAGAGACGGTAGCCTAAAAGCTGAGCTCCGTCGAAGGGAGACTAAATACCTGATTAATTAAGCTTCCCGAATCTGGAAAACGTCCTAATACAGGAGTCGGAGGTGGAAAGGTGCTACGGGAGATGGCGGGGGCAAAATAGAGCACCGCGGACCTGAAGGCTTATGCATTTAAGGCAGCGGACAGCGGGCCTGTGGGGAAGAGCAAAATGGCGGCGCCGTGTGCGAGCCCGGTGAGTGCAGCGCCGGAGGGAGTAGAAGCGCCGGCAGAAGTCCCGCGGCCTAGTGAAATCGCTGACCTGAAAGGGGAGCTCCAGGGGTGGTTTACCTCTCTCAGACAGGATTTGGCCCACTTCAAAGCTGAGGCCCAGATGTGGATGGAGGAGTTGTTCATGGATGTGTGGGAAGTGGGGCAGAGGCTGGAGGAAGTGGAAAATAAAGTGGAGGAGCAAGAGAGTGCGATAAAAGGAGTGCAAATGAAATATGGAGAGCTGGAGGGGGAGCAGGAGGAGATGTGGCGGAAAATTGAAGATATGGAGAATAGATCGCGACGGTCCAACCTGAGAATATGGGGGGGTGCTGGAGAGCAACGGAAAGGAGGACTGTACAAAAATGTTGGAGCAGGTGGGCAAGTGGATCTTGGGCCAGGCCGGAACGGAGAGAGCGGGACTGTGCTGGAAAATAGATAGGGCCCACAGAGCACTCGGCCCTCAGAGAGAGGGGCGCCCACGGGACATTATTGAATGCTTTCACGAGTATACAACAAAGACTGAGATACTGAATGCAGCAAGGAAATTGGCGGAGATCACGTGGGAGAACCGGAAAATTGAGATTTATGCTGATTTATCTGCCATCACGATGCGGAAAAGGAGGGAGATGGCCAACTTGACCAAACAGCTGAGGGAAGAGCAGATCAAGTACCGCTGGACTTATCCTTTTGGATTACAATTCAGTAGGGAGGGGGTCTCCTCCTACATTCGTACTCTTAAAGAAGCACAGCTATTTATGTGTCAGGCTGGCTGGTCGGAGAGAGCAGAAGCCGCTAGTAGCAAGGCCGGTCAGTCCTCGACAGTAGAGGAGCGATGGAGACGGGCAACCTCGGGAGAGAAACGCCTCAGGCGACAGAGGAAGCCCGGAGCACTGTCGGAGGATAAGAGATGACTCCGGGGACACTGATAGCACTGTTTGGTTATTTCTGTATCTGTGCTCTAGTGAATGTTGGGTTGGGATAATTAGAGGGATGATTGCTAGCATTGTTAACTAACAGGTATTGAAACTACGTGAAGAGAGAGGGGGGAGCTGTCTGATCTGTCATGCCTTACTGTAAGGGGCAGATGGTGGAGGAGGTGGACGATGAGGGGAGGGGGGAGGGGTTGGGGAGGGGGGGAGAGGGAGAGGGAGAGGGGGAGGAACCTGGCCTGCACGTATAGTGCATGTGAAGCCCTACATATCTTAGAGAATGGGTAGTATAAGAGTACTTACTATGAATGTGAGAGGTTTAAATTCACCGATAAAGCGACAGCGCATGTATAAGGAGATCAATCGGTTGAAAGGCGATATTATTTTCTTACAGGAAACACATCTGAGGAAGGGGGATGAGTGGAGGGTGGCCCATCGGCAATTCGGGGGGCAGTGGTATGCTTCCAATAGGATTGAGCTTAAGAAAGGGGGTGTGGGGATTTTGATGAGGGGAAACATTCCCTATTCTGTTTTGGCTTTACAGAGAGATACAGGGGGCAGGTTTCTGCTCCTCAAACTTAAAATATATGAGCAGGTGCTAATGCTGGCAAATATCTATGGGCCCAATAGCCTACAGGGGGCCTATTTTGAGAAGCTTACAGCACTGGTTGAACAGTTCGCTGAAGGCCAGGTGATCATGGGCGGAGATTTCAATTTGACACCCAACCCGCAGTTAGATAACTCTAAAGGATATTGTCTGGGTAATGCGAGGAGTAGGAGGAAACTCCAAAACATGGGGAGACAACTAGGGGTGAAAGACACATGGAGAGAGCTGAGGGGGCGCGAGCGGGATTTTACATTTTTTTCACCGGTTCATAACTCCAGCTCACGGCTAGACATGATATGGGTATCCCAAACTTTCTTAGAGAAGGTGAAAAGGTGTGACATAAGAGAACACACCTGGACTGACCATGCTCCGGTGTGGATTGATTGTGAACTGGGGGATCTGGCCAGGCCAAGGAGGGGGTGGACATTGAATGATTCGCTGCTGGATCGTCCTGAGACCGTAACTAAGGTCATCCGGGCGATCTCCACATATTTGGAGACCAATGATAGGGAGGGCTGCAAAATTGGGATTCTGTGGGAATGTTTGAAAGCAGTCGTGAGGGGGGAGTTGATCTCTATAGGTTCTTATGTGAAGAGAACCAAAGAGGAGAAAAAGGAGGCTCTGCGTGGGCAAATTCGGGACCTGGAGGGTGTGCAGAAGCGGGGGTGGGGAGTGTGGTCACTAATAGGGTATTGGAAAAGCTTAAGCTGGAGCTGGAGGAAATAGAATTGGCGGAGCTTAGCTTTGCCCAAGATCAGCTAAAACAACAATTTTTTGAATTAGGGAATAAGCCCACCAAGTAGGGTTGCCAACCGGACGGTTTTCAGCCGGCCTGGCCGGTTTTTCCATGGCCAGGCCGGCTGCCGGCACAGATGTAAAACCGGCCATTGAAAAGCCGGTTTTTTGCTCTGGCCGCAAGATCGGGAGCAGCCAGAGCAAAAAAACGGCCTTTGTGCCGAAGTCCACGGCGCGAACGCGAACGCGATTCCCCATAGCAGTGCAGCCGCTGCTTCTGCTTTGTACAGAGCAGCAGCTGCAATACACTTACATTGAAAACTAAAGATAAACTGTGTAAGGAGCCCTCCGGTCATCGCAGAGCCCGAGGAAGTGATGTCATGGGGGTGGGCTCCTCACAGGTTGTCTTTCCTTTTCAAATTAACTTTAGCTGCAATAAAGTTAATTTGGGCTCTGCGATGACCGGAGGGCTCCTTACACAGTTTGTCTTTATTTTTCAAAGTAAGTGTATAGCAGCCGCTGCTCTGTACAAAGCAGAAGCTGCGGCTTGGGCAGAAGGGGGGGGGTGATGGTGTGAGTGAACCAACAAGGGGGGGGGGTTGAGTGAACCAGCAAGGGGGGGGGGGGTGTTGTGAGTGTACCAGCAAAGAGGGGGGGTGGTGGGGTGTGTTAACAAGCAAGGGGGGGGGGGGGTGGTGGTGTGAGTGAACCAGCAAGGGGGGGGGGGTGGTGTTATGAGTGAACCAGCAAGGGGGGATGGTGTGAGTGAACCAGCAAGGGGGGGGGGGTGGTGGTGTGAGTGAACCAGCAAAGGGGGGGGGGTGGTGGTGTGAGTGAACCAGAAAGGGGGGATGGTGGTGGTGGTGTGAGTGAACCAACAGTGGAGGGGGGGGTTGGTGTGAGTGAACCAGCAGGGGAGGGGGGTGAGTGAGTGACCCAGCAGGAGGGGTGAGTAAGTGACCCAGCAGGAGGGGTGAGTAAGTGACAGGGGGGTGAGTGAGTGAACCAGCACTGAGGGGAAGGGGGGTGTGAGGACCAACACTGAGGGGGGTGTGACTGAATCCTCGGTAATTTTTGTGGGTGGGGCTGGGGGCGGGGCAGGGGTGGGGCTAGGGGCAGAGAATGGGTGGAGAATGGCGAGCCACAGGTGTCGGGTTTTTCTCGGTGAAAAAGTTGGCAACCCTACCACCAAGTGGCTGGCCTTCCGGCTGAAGCAAAGGCGTAATAAAAATTTTATTAGTAAAATAAGAGATGTAGGAGGGAAAGAGGTAAGGGGGCAAGAGCAAATTCAAGAGCGTTTTGTGCAATTTTATGAGCACTTATATGCGGCCGAAGAGCTAAAATCGAGGGAGGAGATAGATGGATATTTGCCACCCTCTTTGCCCAAACTTTCCAGGGAGGAGGCAGCGCAGATTGCGGGACCTATTAGGGGGGAGGATGTTTTTGCAGCAATTCGGACCTTGCCGCCGAACAAGGCCCCTGGACTAGACGGGTTCACCAATAAATTTTATAAGGTATTCCAAGGGATACTGAGTGAACCGTTGGCTAAACTTTTCAACTCCTTTAAGGATGGGGGACCCCTCTCGGAGACTATGCAAACAGCGGGGATTACCGTGTTGCCTAAAGAGGGGAAGGACCCTACTGTTTGTGGGTCATATAGGCCCATCTCTCTACTGGGAACGGACTTTAAAATTTTTACTAAGATTCTAGCCAATCGACTAATGCCGTTTATGCCAAAACTAGTCCATGAGAACCAGGGGGGGTTTGTGCCAGGTCGGCAGACTGCCGACAATATTAGGAGGGTGCTGAATACCATCTGGCATGGGAGGAGGGGGGCGGAGCAAATGCTTTTATTAACTATAGATGCGGAAAAGGCATTTCACCACATCTCGTGGCCATATTTACTCCGGGTGCTGAAGTGGATGGGGCTGGAAGGGAACTACTTGAAATGGATTGAGGCCATCTATACCCAGCCACTGGCAAAAATAGCTATCAATGGGGAATAAACTAGAGCCTTTGCGTTGCATAGGGGTACTAGACAGGGGTGCCCGTTGTCGCCCCTGTTGTTCGTTTTATCCATGGAGCCCCTGGCGCAAAGAATTCGGGAGTGCCCTGAGGTTAGAGGCGTGAAAGTGAGGGCGTTGGAGAGTAAGGTGTCCCTCATTGCAGATGAGATACTTTTTATGTTAACAAAACCGGAAGAATCGGTGGGGGTAGTATATCGGATGTTGCGGGAATTTGGGGACTACTCCGGGTTTAAGCTCAATGCTACCAAGTCGGAGATATTAAACATCTCCGCAATGGCCCAGAATAAAGTGTGCCTGCAGGGGAATTTTCCGTTTAAATGGGCCAAGTCTTGTGTGAAATACCTGGGCATTAATTTAACGGCAAAGGAGATAGATCTGTTCCAGGTTAACTTCGGGATGATGGAGAAGAAGATGGGGAAAGAGTTAGAGATGTGGGAAAGTAGGGGGTTGTCCTGGCTGGGCAGGATATCGGCTGTCAAAATGATGATTCTGCTCCAATGGCTATACCTTTTTAGGGCGCTCCCGATTGGGGTGCCCCGGCAGTTTATGGGGAGAATTCAGAAGCGGATTCTGGGATTCATAGGAGGGGGGAAGAGGAACCGAGTGGCCTGGAAAGTTCTGACTAAACGGAGGGAGAGGGGGGGATGGCCATACCTGATATGCAACGCTACCTGGAGGCGGCCCAACTTAGTGCGATTGTGGAGTGGGGGGCGGAGGAGGGGAAGGAGTGGGCACAGATGGAAGCGTGCGAATTGGGGGAAGGGACGTTGGGGGAGTGGTTATGGCTCCCCTGCGGGGAGAAGGGGCTAGCCCGCATACGCAATCCCTTTGTGCAGCGGACGATGCTCCTCTGGAGAAAGTGGAAAAGAACCTGGTTGGGGAGGAGGGGGGTGTCTCGGTTAATCCCCCTTATAGGGAATTTGGATTTCCCGCCTTCCGTGGGGAAGCGTGCATTCGGGAGGTGGGTGCAGAAGGGTATAACTCACCTGAGCCAGCTCCTAGAGGGGCGGTGTACTAAGGAGTTCCCGGTGCTTATGAAGCAATATGGGCTGGAATGGATAGACCTGTATCAGTATCAGCAGGTCTGTCATTATCTCCGGCATGACATCCTCCCGGATTTGAAGGGGGACCCCACGGAAATTGAACAAATGTTCTTGATGGGGCAGCAAGGGAAAATATTGACTAAATTGTATAATATGATGGAAGAGGAGGGGCCCAAAAGGGGGTTTCAGAAATTGTGGGAGCAAGAGGTGGGGGAAGTGTGGGAGGAGAAGCAATGGAGCTGGATTTTTCAAAACAGATATAAGGGGCCGGTTGCGGCTCATCTGATAGAGAATAGTTATAAAATTTTGTACAGATGGCATTTAACGCCTGAGAAATTGAGCCACATGTATGAGGGGAGAGATGGGGCATGCTGGCAAGAATGTGGTAAGAGGGGGAGCTATCTACACATCTGGTGGCAATGTGAGCCCATAAGGAGAGGGTGGGATAGCGTCTTTCGATTACTGAGTGAGATATTGGAAACAGATATTCCACCAACATTGGGAGTAGCGATGTTGGGTGCCAAATTGGGCTCCTTGAATTGCTCGGATAGTACATTTCTAAATGCAGGTTGTGTGGCTTTCCGAGGTTTGATTGCCAGAAGATGGAAACAAAAGGCAGTACCCACTCTAGGGGAGTATAAAGCCTCGTTGGGCAGTGTTTACCTGTTAAGTAAGTTAACGGCAGTGAAACATAATAGACAACAAACGTTTCTCAGAGTGGGGGGGAAGTACATTTCGTGGAATAATGGGGAATAAGGTGGGCTGACAAGGTGGCATGTAGAAGGGGATGGGGAGGGTGGGGAAGGGGGGAGGGAGGGAAGGTGAGGGGGGGTTGGGTGGTAAGGGGGGGGGAAATGTACCATATGCTGCAGGGAGTGAGATGAACTCCGCTGCGACGGAGAGCGGGATTGGGTGACTGTATGAAGTGGAGCATTGTCTTATATGGTCAATAAACTTTAAATAATAATAAAAAAAAAAAAGTTACACATGTAGGTGGTAATTGCAGTTACACACTTAAAAGGGCTTTTATAAAATTACCCCAGATTTAATGTGTGTAGAATTATGTGGACGACAAGAAGGCATGTATTTTCAAGTTACCAGGATGTAGGTATGATCTGGGTGCAATTTAGGTGTAGAAAGAGTCACAATTTGCATAAATTGTTTAGCGGTTTATATTAACATCCATTCCTGAGCAGGCACTAGTATCTGTGGCTTCAATCTAGTGCAATTTCTGTTAGTTTACCCCTGGTATATTAAAGACACATTAATGCCTATGGACCATGCTTACTAATAGAAACATAGAAATATGATGACAGAAAAAGACCACATGGCCTATCTAGTCTGTCCTTCCATATCAACAACTACAACAGTCTCCTTTTTACCTTTAGAGATCCTCTGTGTTTGTCCCATGCTTTTTTGAATTCAGTTGCTGTCCTCATCTCTACCACCTCCACTGGGAGACTATTCCACGGATCCACTACTCTTTCCGTAAAGAAATATTTCTGCATATCACTCCTGAATCTATCTCCCTTCACCCTCATCCCATGTCCCCTCATAGCCAAACTTGCTTTCAATTGAAAGAGGCTCTCCTCCTGTGCATTTATGCCATGGAGGTATTTAAACATCTCAACCATATCACCTCTATCCCGCCTTTCCTCTAAGGTGTACATATTAAGATCCTTCAGTCTTTCCTCATATGCTTTATAATGAAGACCACTAATCATTTTAGTAGCCACCCTCTGCAAAGACTCCATCCTGTTCACATCCTTTTGAAGGTGCGGTCTCCAGAATTGCACACTATACTCCAAATGAGGTTGCACCAAAGACTTATACAAAGGCATTATCACCTCCTTTTTTTTGCTAGTCATTCCTCTCCGTATGCACCCAAGCATCCTTTTAGCTTTTGCCATCACCTTTTCTACCCGTTTAGCTACTTTAAGATCATCAGACACAACCACACCTAGGTCCCGCTCTTTAGTGGACAAAAGTACTTCACCCCCTATACTATATTGCTCCCTTGGATTGCTGCAGCCCAAATGCATGACCTTACATTTTTTAACATTAAATCCCAGCTGCCAAATTCTAGACCATTCTTCAAGCTTAGCTAGATCCCTCCTCATGTTATCTACACCTTCCTGGATGTCTACTCTATTGATAATAGGGGAAAGCAGACAGTCGCCCAAGAGCGCATGGTTCGGAAGAATGTATCCTTGAAGGATACTACCAAAAGCAGAGAGGTTCCAAAAAAAGAGTAAAGTAGCCCAAATGCCCTCAAGTATGGAGCAGACAGAGCTTAAAGATCCCAAATTACCCATGTCTACCAATAGCCAAATGGGGACATAGGCAGGAATATTCAATGGCATTAACTGTGTAGGTGCTCTTGAATATTCCCGTTTAAGTCATTATGTGGTTTACTGAACTGTAAACCGTGTAAATGTCTTTCTAATATCAGGCTCTATCTATCCTAATTATCGACTCATCTCCCTCCACCCCTTTATTTCTAAACTATTTGAACATGCAGTTCACTGCTGTTGTCTTGACTTACTCTTTTCTCAAGCTCTTCTAGATCCATTGCAATCTGGCTTTTGTCCTCTATATTCTACTGAAATAGCTCTTGCCAAAGTCTCCAGTGACTTGTTCATTTTGAATAAAGACCCTTGGATATGGTTTGCAAAAAATTGCAAGAGGAACTTAATAAATTGGGAGACTGGACGTTCCACCAGTAGGAGATATAAGAAGGGCACTGAGGAGAAAGTGGTATTCAACAGTGTCCTTCTTGACCTTTCTGCTGCTTTTGACACTGTTGAATACCACTTTCTCCTCAGTGCCCTTCTTATATCTCCTACTGGTGGAACGTCCAGTCTTCCAATTTATTAAGTTCCTCTTGCAATTTTCTGCAATCTTCTTGGGTTTTAACAACTTTGAATAATTTTGTGTCATCTGCAAATTTGATTATCTCACTCGTTATTCCCATTTCCAGGTCATTTATAAATATGTTAAATAGCAGTGGACCCAGTACAGACCCCTGGGGTACTCCACTGTTCATCTTTCTCCATTGGGAAAATTGGCCATTAGGCCTACCCTCTGCATTCTATCTTTTTACCAGTTCCTGATCCACAATAGTACACTGCCTCCTATCCATGACTTTTTAATTTAACTAATGTGGTCCCCCCACTTGTCTAGGCAGTTGCCTATAGGCAGGGACGTACCTCCTAATGTCCCTTTTTAGTATGGGTTCCCAGAGCCGAGGCTTCTGGGGCTTGTAGTTGTGTGAAATGATGAGTAGGCCGAGGGTTTGAAGGCAAAAACACAGTAAATTTATTTTTTTCTTCCTTTGCATCAAAAACACATATTAACAAAATTAGGATACTTCTCCCACAAAAGAAAAAGAATTTTCAGATCAAGAACTTCACAGTGACAAAAGTTGCAAATGCTTCTTCAGCTGTTACATAATGCAGCTTGATAGTTCCTTTACTTCTGGCTTAAAGAACTGCTTTTCCAAACTGTGCAATATTCAAATTAAAGCTTCTTTTACTTCTGGCTGCTGCCCACTCAGATAGTTCTTTCTTAAACATTCAAATCAAGCCTTTGAATATTTTCTAGCTGCTTTAAAACACCAGCCACTTCATTTCAAACATTTTCAGCACTCTAGGCACAAGACATACTTATATGATAGCTTCTGGGTCTTTCTACATTTAAACCCTATAGCTTCTTCATTTTGTCTTTATACAAAAAGAGCAATCCATTTGAGATTCTGTAGAGGCATTATCAGAATCATAATTATCTATCTGCATGCCCTCATAATCAGGATCTGTTGTCTCCTGACTGGAATCAGCTTGTGGGAACGTAGGCTTAATTTCTTCTAACAATTTTAAAATCTTTTCCCAGCGAGACCTCTCTCTAGGTTCAGGGTTTTTGATGAGCTATGGAGATCCTTATCTTTCAATAAACTGTTCAAGGCTTCTAATGGGCTCACCTTCTTTCTAGCAACAGTTCTTTTCACAGGCCCTTCCAGACATGAAACTCTCCCCACAGGCTCCTGCTGGGCTGTTCCCATACCTTGCTTATAGTCTGCAGCTTCCTCAGGCCAAACGCTCCTGTATCCAGAGCCAGCTGTACTTCCTCTACAACATGGGCTTCCTTCAGGGCTGTAGTTTCCTGTGTTTTGGCTGCAATGGGAATCCCTTCTGAGGCTGTCTTTGGAGCACCTCTCTCTCTCAGCTTCCCTAAAAGATTCCTTTCCTTCTGGTTCCTTCGTGATCTCCTCGCCTTCCATTTCCCTGGTGGTCTCCCTTCTTCCTGTTCCCTGAGGTTTAAATGAGTGGGGCTGCCCTACAGCCTCGAACTCCTCCCCCAGGTGCTTCTCATTACCTCTCATGGTTGCCTTGGAGCTTGGGCGTGGTCTGAGCTCAGCAGCCCCATGTGTGTTTTTTTTTTTTTTCACTTGACTGTACTTTGAAAGTCAGTGCTCTCTGGGCTATCCCTTTGCTTGAAGGTAAATGTCTGTCTCCTATCCACTTCCATGGGATCCAATACAGCTTCGCCGCCACACTAAGAATCTCTCATGAGGGACAATGTCAAAGGCTTTCTGAAAATCCAAATACACTACATCGACCGGCCCACCTTTATCTACCTGTTTATTTACACTTTGAAAAAAATATAACAGATTAATAAGACAAGACCTTCCCTGGCTAAAGCCATGTTGGCTGTTTCCAATTAACCATGACTATCAACATTTTCATAAGTTTTGTTCTTAAAAATGATTTCTACCATTTTTCCTGGTATTAATATTAGGCTCACCAGTCTGTAGTTTCTGGATCACCCTTGGAACCCTTTTTAAAAATCGGCGTTACATTGGCCATTCTCCAGTCTTCAGGTATTACTAATGATTTTAATGATAGTTCACAGATTAGTAATAGTAGGTCTGCAATCTCATATTTGAGTTCTTTCAACATCCTTGTATGTTTACCATCCAGCCCAGGTGATTTGCTACTCTTCAGTTTATCAAATAGTTGTAATACATCTTCCTGGTTTATTGATATTTCTTTCAATTCTTCTGCTGTATCAGCTTTAAATACCATTTCAGGCATGGGCAACTTCCCTATATAATTTTCAGTAAAGAATAAATCAAAATTTTAATTTAGTCTCTCCGCTATGGCCTTGTCCTCTCCTAGTGTCCCTTTACCCCTCTATCATCCAATTGTCAAACTGACTCTCTCACAGGTTTTTTGCTACGACTGTATTTGAAAAGGTTTTTATTGTACATTGTTGCTTCCACAGCAAGCTTTTTTTTTTAATTCTCTCTTTACCTGCTTTATCAATGCCTGCATCTAACTTGCCAACTTGCTAACTTGCTCCTTTTCCATTTCCTGAAATATGCTTTTTGGACTACAACAGCCTCTCTGACCTCACCTTTAAAACATGTTGACAGTTTTTTGGACTTCCTTTTACTTTTCTTAAAGCATTGAATACAGCTGGTCTGGGCTTCCAAGACAATATTTTTAAACAAAACCCATGCTAATATGAAACATAGAAACATGACGGCAGAATAAGACCACATGGCCTATCTTGTCTGCCCTTCCATATCAACTACTACAATAGTCAACTTTTTTCCTTTATAAAAACATAGAAACGTGATGGCAACTGCTCCTTTAAGTTTTTTCTTAACTGTTTTCCTCATTTTATCATAGTCTCCCTTTTGAAAATTAAAAGTTAGTACTGTGGAATTCCTTGCCATCCTTCCCCCATTTATTAAATCAAATGTGATCATACCATGATCACTATTGCCAAGTGTCCCCAATACCCTTATCTCTTGCACCAGATCTTGTGTTCCACTAAGGACTAGCTCCAAAATGTCTTCCCCTCTTGTCAGTTCATGAACTAGCTGCTCCAAAAAGCAGTCATTTGTTTCATCTAGAAATTTTATCTCCCTAGCATGTCCTGCCATGACACTAACCCGGTCAATAATAGGGTAATTGAAATCACCCTTTAGTATTACTGTGCTGTAAATATTTTTAGCTTCCCTGATTTCTTTGAGCATTTCATCATCCATTTGTTCATTCTGGCCAGGCGGACGATAGTACACCCACACTGCCATCGCCTTCCCCTTTTTACATGGAATTTCAATCCATACAGATTCTACAGTGTATTTTGTTTCCTGTATACCTTTAATCCTGTGTGACTCAATGCCCTATCTAACATAGAGCGCAACCCTTCCACCAATTTGATCTATTCTGTCATTGTGATATAATCTGTACCCAGGTATCACTGTGTCCCACTGGTTGTCCTCCTTCCACCATGTCTCTGAGATACCAATCATATCTAACTTCCCATTTAGTGCTATATATTCTAACTCTACCATCTTATTTTTTAGACTTTTAAGCATTTTAAAGGCTATATTTTATTCATATTAATCTGGTTACCAGTAGGCAGGGGAAATCTTTTAAGTTTCTTCTGTTCTGTACTTAAGGGCATTTGGGTTACTTTTGTCTTTATTGGAACCTCTCCGTCGATATGCCCTAACTTCAGTCTTTTGCTAGTATCCTTCAAGAATACATCCTTACAAACCATGTGCTCTTGGGTGACTGTCGGCTTTCCCCTATTATCTACTTGCACTATTGGAACCCTCTCACCTATGCTACACTGAAGTTTATTTATTTTTAACTTATGCCTTTCCAATGGTAGTTCAAGGCAAGTTACAATCAGAGTAGGGATTTCCTTGTTTCCAAAGAACTTGTAAGATAAGTATCTCCCACAAACAATGGGGATTAAGTGACTTGCCTACCCCTGAAGTGTTAGTGGGATACGAACCCTATTTTTCTCTGGGGCAAGGCTGATGTCCTAACCACGAGGCTACTCCTCTACTATGGTATGAGTGCATAATAGAGATGGTAATATAGTGACATAGTATATGACGGCAGATAAAGATCGGCATGGTCCATCTAGTCTGCCAAGCAAGGTGGCAAGAGTAGGTGCAATTATTGCTCTGTGCAGTTCACCCCTCCCCATGTCGTTGTTTAAGGTGTACCCACCACTCTGTGTAGTTTACCCCTATTTGTTGAGATAATTTTTATTTTTTATTTTATCCTGTTGCTATAAAGGGATCCACTGTGTCTGTCCCATGCCATTTTGAATTCTATTTGTCCCCACCTCTTCCATCAGGAGGGCATTCCAAGCATCCACCATCCTTTCAGTGAAAACATATTTCCTGACATTGCCTTTCAGTTTACCCCCTTGCAGCTTCATGTTATGCCTTCTAGTTTTACAGCTTTCCCATCTTTGAAAAAGTTTTTTTTGTTCATGAATACTTTTTAAGTATTTATAGGTCTGTATCATATCTCTCCTAGCCCTCCTCTCCTCATATGTCTTCTGGTGCAGGCTCCAAATTATTTTGGTCGCTTTCCTCTGAACCATTTCTAGTCTTTTTATATCCTTTGTGAGATATGGTCTCCAAAACTAAACACGATATTCCAAGTGAGGCCTCACCAGTGACTTGTACAGTGGCATTAGTACCTCCTCCTTTCTGCTGGTAATTCCTTTCTGTATGGTACAGCTGCTTGAAGGCATTTCATAATGCTACACTGAAATTTTTTAGTACAGCTGTGGTTTACTTGAACCTCTATATGTTTACTTTATGTGATTTTTCTTGAAAAGGAAAGTGAGATTTCTTTGCTGCAAAAAAACATGTATAGTTGAATGACAGGGTCACAGCCTACAGAGGAAGGGTAAAAGCCACATTACAAGGGTACATTTATTAAGTCAGTTTTGCAGGTTTGTGGCCATATATGCATGTAAAAGACCTGTTATAAAGTTGCTCGTGTTATCATAAAATAATCAAACAAAATCCACTCTTCAGTGATACAAACACAAATCCAAACAAAAAAAATCCAAACAAAAAAATCACCAAACAATACCCCCCAAAATTTTTATATAATAAAGATCGTTTTTTTGTCGGATATCACCGCAGCAGAGCAGAGAAGGGAAACCAATGCTCCCAAGCGGTTCAATCCATTTTATTAACCAAGAAAATATGTCAAATTATTATAAAAGACAGCTCAGTCCAATGAAATTCTTTGAAATCCTTGCATAAAATTCCTTGAAGTCCTGCACGACGTGCACGTTTCGGGAAATTGTTCCCTGTATCAAGTGCTCTTCAGTCTGCACTTTCACTTTCGTGTTATCATAAAGACAGGTACTTTACCGTAGGCACTTTCACTTTTGTGTTATCATAAAGACAGGTACTTTACCGTAGGCATAGCTGAGGAATGCTGTTGGGGTAGAGTTTCAAGCGTGTGTGTTGATAAAATACCCTAATTTACCCATATACTTATGAACTTTATGCATGAACATTTATACCTGCTCAGTGGCAAAATTTGTTCAAATGAGGGGCCCCCACATTGTTGCCTCCCACGGTGGCCCTCCATTATCACAACGAGCCATTGTTGCACACACACACACCCCTCCCCCACACTGCCTCCGCTCCAGGTCTGGCTGGTGTTTCTCTCGGGCTGAAGTCTCACAGTGAGGCTGTTATCACAAGACTTCAGTCTAGGAGGTAACAGGTGCCAGGCCTGGAGTAGAGGAAGCGCAACAAACAAATTAAAGCATTATAAAATAGTGCCTAAGTAGGTACCTACATGCCCTCTTAAACTAGGTGCCGTCTCATAAAATTACTTTCCATGAGTTCAAGGAAGTCATGCTTGTGACATTGCATGTAGAGGGAGTAAAAGGTCCTGCTGTTATAACAGCTATCCTTACATCCAAAATGGCCTGACTGAGATATGTGTGCAATTAACTGCACTCAATACTGATGGAAACAGAGTCTTCTTAAACAATTCTGTCATGGTCTGATGTACTTGCGGTTTCAATTGGTTATCCTCAGAAAAGAGATCAGAAATTGAATAATGTAGAGAGAGTTGACTGATTGGATTATATCTGTTGTAGCTTTCAGTGTGATTTGGAAGATTCTAGTGTCCTGAAAGACACAACTTGTAATGACTTTCTGATACACTGGCATGGTGTGCCCTGTCTTTTGGTATATTGGAGCCAAGCCTTTAAATGGTGGAATAGAAGGAGAATGGTCTCCCCGTTGATCCTAAACCTGAGAATTCAGTTCTCTAGAATGCATTACTCTTCAGACCAATCAAGAAACTCGTTCCTAGATCTGTACATCTTCCTCCTCTGTTGTCTCTCTCTCCTATGAGCCAGAGGGACCGGGAACCACTTGTGTACACTGTCCATTATAGAAAACCACCCACCACCAGCCACACCACACTGACCACCAGCAATTCACCCACACAGAGAGACAGGCAAAGCCGTATACATAGACACACAAGAGACAGCCACAGCAAAAAGTAGAGAGACAGAGAGGAGCTGGTACATTTCTACCACTATTAATAATCATTTGTACAGCACTACAAGGCCTACACAACACTGTAAATATACAAGTAAGAGACAGTCCCTGCTCATCAGAGTTTACAATCTAATCAAGACAGACAATTTAACAACTGGAGACTAGGCTAAATCTAGGGGAATGGCAAATATGCAGATAGGTGATGAGCAGGAGAATAAAGGGATCAGGATATAAAAGCAGCTTCGAAGAGGTGGGTTTTTAACCTGAATCTGACTAGGACCAGAGATAGAGCCTGGCGTTTTCACTCGGGTAATTTGTTCCATGCATATGGAGCAGCATGGTGGATAGTTGAAAATATAATTTACGGGGTCTATTTACTATTGCGCAATAAAATAGTACATTGCCGTGCTATTTTACTCCTCAAATATTTATTATAGGATTCACACATTCCTGGATAAAGGAAAACAAATAAGCAGGTATGAACTTGGGTCCATTATCTTTATAGGACTGAGATGGTGTTTTGTAAAAAAAACCCAAACAAACAAACCCCACCTTCTACCCCATTCTCCTTCGCATATACTCCCCACCCCTGATGCACCAAAACCCTCTGTACATACCACCTCCATCCCCAATCTCCGATCCCCTTTGTACATACCTCCACCCTTTGATCCTCCCCTCTCCCTGATACTCCCCTGCAGGTACAGGAGTTTCCCTGGTGGTT
This sequence comes from Ichthyophis bannanicus, assembly GCA_033557465.1. Classification (NCBI taxonomy): domain Eukaryota; kingdom Metazoa; phylum Chordata; class Amphibia; order Gymnophiona; family Ichthyophiidae; genus Ichthyophis; species Ichthyophis bannanicus. The sequence continues at coordinate 1,374,965,711 of CM066033.1, forward strand.
AGTGTCTGGGGGGGGGGGGAGGGGGGATGATTCCCTGGTGTTCCTTCCCCAGCAGCTCCTTGATTCAAAATGTTAACCTCCCCTAGTGGTAGCACTGCAGTACTACTGCTAGTGATCAAACTACCAAATCAGAGAGTGAGTAACATGGGGCTGGAGGGTTCCCTTATGTGTTGGTCTGACCGTTAGCAATAGTGCCTGGAGACCAACACTAGGCAGTGCCGGCCCGTCCATTGTGCAGGAATGTTGCCTGCACAGGCCCAATACCTTGGGGGGCCCCATGCCTGACCAGCTGCAGAGGGAGCTGAGGAGGCTCAAAGTCACAGCTGATCTCTGAACAGCTGCAGGAGTAAAGAGCAGTGTTTAGCTTCTCATTAAAAAGGAACCTGTTGGCACGATGAGTGTTGGGAGATTAAATGGAGACATGTCCCTCAGCCGTTCAGAGTTTAGCCGGGATTTTGGCCCTCCCGGCTCCCTCTGGAGCCAATCTGGTGCGGGGACCCCTTGGTGTGTGACTGGGGGGGGGGGGACTAAGGGCTAGAACAGGAACGGGGGGGGGGGGCAGGACTGGAAATGGGCTGATGTTGGGTGATGGGGGATTGGGACTGGAAGGGATTGGATGCTGGGAGGGACTGGAAGAGAACTGATACAGAAGGGGTTAAGACTTGAAATGGCCTGGGGAGGTGGACTGGGACAGGAAGGGAACTGATACTGTGGGGGGGGGGGGGTGTTAGGACTGGAAATGGGTTGATGCTGGGAGATTGGAAGGGAGCAGATAATGGGAGGGACTGAAGGAGGACTGATGCTGTGGGTTAGGACTAGAAATGGCCTGGGGATGAGGGACTGGGACTGCAAGGGAGTGGATTCTGGGAGGGACTGGAGGAGGACTGATACTGGTGGGCTTGGACTTGAAATGGGCTGATGTGGGAGATGGGTGATTGGGACTGGAAGAGAATGGATGCTGGGAGAGGTTGGAACTAGAAGGGAGCTGATGGTGGGGGGAGGACCAGAAGGGGCTGGGGCTGGGACTGGTGGGAGAAAAAAAGAAGCTGGGGGAGTGAGGCTGGAGAAGGGAACAAATATTTTGTGTGGGAGGGAAGAAAAATCTATGATTGGCTGATAGTAAGTAGAGATTGAGGATGGAGGTGTGAAATTTGAGTGGATGAAAAAAGAAATAAAGAAAGAAATGGAGGAAAGAGCAAAAGGGGAAAGATCAGTATGTTAGAGGCAGGTGGAGAGAGAATGGAAAAAATCTAGAAGAGAGAAGAAAGGACAAATGGACAGCAGACAATGGAGAGTTAGCAGAAGACACGAAGAAAGCAGAAGAAAGTGACTGGGGCAATTGCAACTGAAAAATAAAATGCCCAAACAACCAAAGATAGAAAAAAACTATTTTATTTTGAATTTATTAACTAGAATATGTCAGCTCTGGGAAATGTGCACTGTTAACGTTCTGCATTTTGTTTAGTACAAGAGGAAATTAATTTATATTTTTAGTTCTCTAGTGCAAGTTGTACATTCCAGGTTTGGCTTTTGGGGTTCCCAGTTTAATTATTGTCTTCCTATTTCTAAATTGTGATCCCTTGTTCTCAGTTTGGTTATGGTCTATGTTTTGCATGTCGTATAACTGAGCTGAGGTATTCTATTCATGTAGTTTCTACTTGACAGTCCTACTTGTTCTCTTTCCCCAGTAGGAGATGTACTGGTATTCTCTGAGATGTATTGGTTTAATATTTGCAGTGTTTGATAGGTAGGGTTTGGTGTTTTGTGAGTCCTAGTAGTGCTCTTATGATATAGCGGATTTGCTATGGATTCTAAATGAAATACAAAACACCAGAAGCCCAGCCAAATAAGCAATCATACAAAATAGAGCCAGAATAGAAAAAAGCCAAACAGTTAAATAATATAAACCCTCAATCTTTTTGTTTGAAATGTGGTCTGGAGAAGCAAACTTTCCTCTTGAAACAACAGCTTCTTTTTTATTCTAATATTAAGACTCTCAAATGCGTCAGGTGTGAGATACCACAAAGTGAGCCACAAGAAATGGTAAAAAGAATTATAGCATTTAGCTTATAGGACCCTATGTAGTTGTTCTCACAGGGTTCAATGTAGCCAGCAATCAAGGAATACAATGCCGAGTGACAGCACCATGCTAGCAGCCATGCAAAACAGTAGACAAACTGTAACGCAAACAGCAAGCAGCAACACAGACTGTGTCTCGAGCCCAGTAAATTTTCTAGGGCTCTGCTTCAGGCCAAAGCTAAATTACAAGGATAAAAAGGAGGCTGTTGTTTCAAGAGGGGCATTTGCTTCTCCAGACAACATTTCCAACAAAAAGATTGAGGGTTTATATTATTTTACGGTTTGGCTCTTTTCTATCCTGGCTCTATTTTGTATGATGGATTCTAAATGAGCAGGGTTTATAGTACTTCCTAATGTGCCTGGCAGTTGACACTGGTGTATAGTAATGTAGAAATCTGGTAGTCTCTTTATCCTCACTGCCCATGCAAATGGTATTGAGACACTCATTAAGAGGCATGTCTACTAAAAGTTAATGTACATTCACAAATGTTAATGTACACTAAGTGCAAGAACACCCATTTATTTCTATTGGCACAGTGGCACTTAACACACATTAATATTTAGTAAACATGCCCCTAAGTCATTGCCAGGACAAAAAAGAGGCTTGTGAAGGGCTCCTTAGAAAGCCGCCTAAAATTTTAGTTGAGCGACATATACATTTTAAAATAAAATAAATAAAATTTATGCAAATGAGTTCCAGTGGCTGTGCAAATGAGACCCCGCAATGAGCCTCCACACATGGCTCTGCATCATCCTTGGGCCGCCCCTGACATTTGGGAGCTAAAGCTGTCATTAGAAATAGGGAGCTACTGGAGCAGGGCAGAATAGGGATCACTCATTGCCTCCCTCTTCGCCCACCCAAATGTTTGCACACTCTATTTTTACATGCTCTGATAAATGTCCAGGTGGGAGGATTGGGGGGTTAGGTGAGTATGTGAAAAAGGTATTAAGAGATGCGGGAATATGAAAAGATTGGACTGGGGGTATTTTTCACAAACCGCCGCCCCTTTAAGCTGCTCGCCAGGAAGATCAGGCCTGATATTAGTGGACTGATGCTCCTGGGAAGGAAAGATATTGATACCTCTTGAGATGTAATATTTCCATGAATAATGCAGCTTGCAATGATTAACACAAACTGTGTTATTCATTTTGCATATTAATGACTGTTTTGCATACATTTGCATGCAGAACATCTCATTAACAAGTGCATTGTGGTAAAAATCCCATCTTAAGATAATTTATTGGCAAATTATGCATGATAATGCCAGTTATTGTGTTCATTGAGAAATAATGTACGTTATTGCATAGCACAGCTTAGTAAATAAATCTATATGTATGCTATTTTCCTCTCCTAACCTATACATACCCTAGTGTTGTCCTCTCTAAGTGCTGCTAAAAATCCATGTTTATCAGGTGTTTTTATACCATTCTATCATTTTACTCAGAGAAGTTTATATTGTAACTTAAACTTGGTAATGTACGTTAAACAGGGACATTGGTAACTTGGATTTTTCTGAGGCAATGGGGGGTTAAGTGACTTGCCCAAGGACACAAGGAGTGCTAGTGGGAATTGAGCCCTGGTCCCCAAGCCAGTGCTCTAGCCATTTGGCTACTTTGCCACTCCAATTTAAACCACATTGTATGAGATAATTTGTTGAGTAGGAAGTGACAAAGTTGTAGTGGTAAAGGAAATTCACTTTGGGATCAATTCAGAGCAGTGTTTAACAGGGATGGACATCCGGTTTGGACGTCCATCTCCGCTAAATGCTTGGGTGGCAATGCAGCTGACAGAGCTCCCTGCATGTACAGCAAAGATGTGTGGGTTTATTAAGCCATGTCATGAATTTTCAAGGACAAGAGTTCATCTCATCAGATGCCTTTCTAGAATTCTCTAGTGTGACCTCATTTGACGCTGTGCCTTCAAAAAGATATAAACAGTATGGAGCCAGTACAGAAGGCAGCTACTAAAATGGTCACTGACAAGGGTGACAGAATCTCAGTGTGTATCTTTTGGAGAGACTGAAGAGAGGAACTATGATCAAAACGTTGAAATGTCTCCATGGCATAAGTGCACGGTATTCAGACCTCTTTAATTTGAAAGGAAGCTATAGAAAGAAAGGGCAAAGGATGAAGGTAAAATAAGATAGACTCTGGAGTAATGTAAGGAAATATTTATTTATGAAAAGGGAATGCATGGAACAGCCAATCAGCAGAGGTGGTGGAGTCAAGACCTGTATCTGTATGCAAGAAAGGACCTCTAAGGGATAGGAGGGAATTATAGATCTTAGCAGTTGCTATGGATGGGCAGACTGGATAGGATGTATTTATTATCAGCTTCCTGTTTCTGTGTCATAATTTGCACAGCTACTCTCTGTTATAGTTGTTTGTACACTCTATTTTTACATGCTCTGCTGTGTCCCTGTCATTTCAAATTTTATTCTGTCGGCATGCTATTACTTCTGGTTGCCGCTTGGCGCTGAAACTGCTAGCCACGCCCACCAAAGCCAGCAGGCGAGGTTATATAGGCAAGATCAAGACTATTTCAGCACAAGTAGCAGCGGTGATCGCCTCTCTCACTGCTACTCCCTGTTATAGTTGTTTGTATACCCTGTTTTTACCTGCTTTGCTGTAATCCTGTAATTTCAAATCTCAATCTGTAGGCACACTATTACTCCTGGTTGCTGAATCCTCTAGCCCCACCCACCAAAGCAGACATGTAAGGTAAGGTAGGCAGGATCAAAACTATTTCAGTACAATTAGCAATGGCATTCATGCCATGGCATTGTGCACCTTGGGCATGCACCAGAGGACCACACATGTGGAGTAGGCCAAGCTCCTTGGGCATACTCCTTGGGGCATCTCCAGGGTTGATTATGTTGCCTTCTGGTTTTTCCTTAATGTTCCTCCTTTGCCATCTTCCTTTAGTTTAACTAGTATTACCTCCCACCAGTGCCCACCTGTCCCCTATGTCTTCAGTTCCTGTGATATGGACTCCATGGTGTTCCCCAGGGCACCATTACCCACTGTACCTCACAGCACCCTATCTCACGTTTTCGCAATAGCCCACCTCCCCCATCTGCTCTCTGAATAGTGCTTCTTAATTGTAGGTCCATAAAATCCAAGTCCAATTTGATTGCAGACCTCTTTCTCTCGCATAACTTAGACATTCTCTGCCTCACAGAAACCTGTCTCCAGGAAGGAGAGAACCCATATTTGCAGCTCTGCCTTCCCCCAGGCTACTCTTCTCTCTCAGCCCCCAGGTCCTCCCGAGGAGGAGGAGGAGTAGCAGCTCTTCTGTACAAGAAAATCTACCCCCATCTGAACTCTCAGAAATCTCATCAACTGGTATTGAGCTTCTGTTAGCTAAGATTGGCCCACTGTTTGGCTTTAATTTACTTCTCCTCTACTGCTCTCCTTCACTCCAAGTTGCTGCTTGGGAAGCTATGCAATAATCACATCTGGAAATCACAGCCACTCTTCATTGTGTCTTGATCCTAGGTGACTTTAACGGCCTTTCTGATAATCCCTCTAGGCCCCATGAAAAATAATTGACCCAATGTCTTATTGACCATAATTTTGTTCAATATGTCCATGAGCTTAGTCTCCCAACTGGCCACACCTTCGATCTCATCCTCTCACCCCAAGATTTTTCACCACCACCAGTGTCCCTTACTACCCTCCCACTTTCTTGGTTTGACCATTCCCTAATTCATTTTTGCCTTCCTTTGAGTTTACCACCTGCTGTCAACACTCAGTCCACCTACCGTCATAGGCTCTTTTCATCTTCCATGGCTCAACTTCTCACAGCTGATATGTGGTTCCCTGCAGATTTTTCCTCCTTACCACTTAATGACCAAGCTTCTCTCTGGTTGGGTAACCTTCTACAACACTTGAGACAGTTGCCCAGAAAAAACAATATCCCATATCTAAGAAAAAGTCTCACACCTGGTACCATTCAGGACTATGTATGATCAAACAATAGCTTAGATATGTTTAAGGATCCTGGAGGAAAACTAAACAACCTTCAACTCTCAAAACCTTCCGCCATTGCCACTCCTTTTACTGAAGTCAGATCACCACAGCAAAGAAAAACTATTCTTCTTTAGTGCTTAAAGCAGCCCACTCTCTGAAGACTAATTTTGCGATTGCTTTTCATCTCTCCTCCCTAGCTTTGAAACCACAGACATTTTGCTGGTTGGGCCCTATGCTAGAATCCTTATCCTAATTCTTCACTGGTAAAATTGAGTCTATAAAACTGAATTTGCCTTCCTCTTTCCTATTCAAGATTTCCTCCTCTTGAAAAACTCCTACTCATTGTCCCATGCATAGTCTGAATTTGCCCCCATATCAGAAACATTCTTGAATAAATTGGTTTCTGTAATGAGGACGATTGCAAATGCTCTAGAACCCATTCCTTCCCCATGGCCAGTCAGGCAATCACTAAGCCTTCTACCGATAACTCATTCCATTATCACAAAGAGACTCCACTCAGGCCCTGATTGGCCCCATTCCCAAAGGTCCCAGACTAGATCTAACTACCCTTTCAAACTATCACACAATCTCAATGTAACCTGAGGGTTACAAATAAAATACATTTTTGCCTTGCTAGGCTGGGGAAGTGCTATCCAGCATTATCTGTGGCCACTGGATTTGTTTTCCTTTTGGCTCTAGGGGAGCTTTGCAGACTCCGGATTTGTGTGTTTAGGTGGGGGAGGTGCAGGGAGCTGAGTAGTGAGCAGTTTTGCTGGGAAAAGGAAACTGCGGAAGGTTAAGAGAGAGGGAAGTGTAACAAAAGCAGCAGTGTGGGGCAGGAGAACATAAGTGTAAATGTAGGGCTCTCTGTGTATGAGTCTGATTCGAGGTTTTAAAGTACTGATGTAGAGAAGAACATAGCAGAGAAAACATTGGCTATCTTTAGATTGACTTTGGTGAGAAAAGCTGGGGTTAAAAATGCCTGTTACAGGAACTTCTTCCTGGAAAATAATCCTACTCACCCTGAATTAACTGAGCATTGGAGGTGAGTGCTTGGGTTTAGCCTTGAGAGCTTTTATGGGACTATTTTGACTTGATTTATTGTTGGAAAATCTGAAACTCCTGTGGATTTTAAGCAGGAGTCTGTGATTATAGAAAAAAACAAACAAACGCTGTATGTTTTAAAAATTGCTGATCTTGGACAAAAGAAAGAGGTTCAACATTTTTTCTAGTGACAATCCTGACACTGTATCCTAGTGTCCAAAGGAGCAAATTGGATGGAAAATCGGAATAACTAAGTTCAGTGCTTTTTTTGTGACGGTACGTGGCGGTACGACGTACTGGAAAATCTTGAGCCAAAAAGGAGGAGCGATGGCAAAGGGCAAAGGTTGGATCCGCCCCGACAAGAGCCGTTCCGTCTAACAGCATTTGAAATAACTGTATTTATTTATTTAAAGCCCTTCTATAGTGCGTAAGAGTATTGCATGCTATTGCTCGAAATAAGTGTACTGACAACTGACTCCTGAGGAATGCGTACCGGCAAATATCTTTTTCCAAAAAAAGCACTAAGTTGGAGAGAAATAGAAGAGGCCCTCCATGCTAGTTGGGATTTGTTGAGGCCTGGAGCTGTGGACTTCTTTTAATGAGAACTTAAACAAAGCTCACATCCAGGAATGTGGAAGAATATTTTCTGAATAAAACAAAATACGTTTAAAAACCCATCTGAACTCTCACTAGGCGGAAGCCAGAAATAAAGGGAATGTCGATGAGCTAACTGGCTGGTACTGCTATATGATTCTCAGAAGATTTGGATTTAAAAGTAAGTGCTTTTGGACAGACTGCATTTACCAAATAATAGCTTCCTGGCAGGAAACTATTAAGGTTAAGGATTTCCCTCCAGAAATGGTGAATTTTTAGAATACCCAGGAGAATGTGTGAGTGAGTATGAGTGTCAGGGTAAGGGGAAATAGATAGGGAATTTAAATAATATTTTTATTTCCATCTAGTTAGGGATTTTGCCTTGTTCTAAACATTCTGAACTTAAATTCCTTCCAGGCTGTTGAGAAGCCCTCTCCCAGATAGGGTTTTGCTTTATTAATTTTGGTAAAGATAGGGAACAGGAACTGGAATCCTGGAAAGAGCTATACAGTGTTCTTGATAAGGTTCAAATAGCTTTGATAATTTCCCTAGATCTTTCCGCCACATTTGACCTGGTAGACCATAACATCCTCTTCTTCTGCCTTTACAACACTGGCCTCCAGGGAAATGTGCTCTCCTGATTTACTGTACACCCTTCTTGTTAGAGCAACCATTTCAAATGTCCACTGGAATTTCCTCTTCTCTGTCACATGCATTGACTTGTGGCATCCTGCAAGGGTCAGTGTTATTCATTCTTCTATTTAACATATTCTTCAGCCCCTTAGCTACACGCATCCAATCTACAAGACTATCTGTCCACATCTTTGCTGATGATATCCTCCTCATTGTCTATACAGACCCTTGTCATCCTGAACTAGCGCTTGTCACCTCTAGCCTTAGCAAAACTCTACTTGACTCTATTCCAGTGCTTTACAATGTAATCTAAAAAAAATACTGCCACCTGGATTACCGGGAGTAGCTCAACCCCTACCATCTCCCCTCACTTAGACAAGTCCTCCATCACATCATAACCTTTCTTTAAATACTTTAGTATTATCATCGAATTGTATCTGGCTTTATTCCCCCAGGTCAGTTAAGTTGTCAGATCATCATTTGGAGCCTGCGATAATTCCACGCTCTCTGCCCCTTCTTATATTCAATACTTCAAACTTCAATTATGCTCAGAACAGTCATCACCCACTTAGATTATTTTATGCAGGTATTCCGGCCTATGAGCTAAAGAAACTATGGGCCCGATATTCAAAAGGCATTTACACGGTTAACAGCCAGCAACCATGTAAATGCTTGCTAACTTGATATTTGGGGGCACCTACATGGGTAGTGCCATTGAATATCCCCAATTAAGTCCCCTATGCACCCCGATGCTAGCTGGCTAGCATTGGGGCATACCAGGAGTGTTCTGGGATGGAGTGGAGGTGGGGACCAGTGCAGCACCAATATTGGAAGCTGCATGGTTAGTGCTTGGCGCCTACAAGATAGGCGAGGAAAAACCTTGCCTTATAGGTACTGAGTGCTAACCGTGCAGCATCCAATACCGATGCTGCATGGTTAGCCTCGGCAGCTACCGGGTAGTGCGGCCAGACCCGGATATTCACTTCCATCGCTGCGGAAGTGAATATCTGAGGTTAAGGGGTCATGTGCAGGGCTAAGCAGCTATGGCGCTTAGCCCTGCCCAGATGAATATCAGACCCTATAATCCTAAGCGCCACTGAGAAGAAATGGAGAAACTCTAGAACATCTGATAGTCTCAACGCCTATAATACTGATCTCAATGCCTATAATACTGAACTGAAAGAATATCAAACAGCCACCCTCAAAGCAAAAAGAGATTACTACTCAAAGCTATTTGAAAAATCTGTCAACTGCCCTCGAGAACTCTTTGATGTAGTCAAGTCCCTCACAAAAGATCATGCCCAGCAAACAGAAAGTAGAAATCTGACCTCACAGCAGATGGCCAACTACTTCCAAACTCTAACCTCCCTCAATTGTAACACTACAAACACCTTTGTGGACACTCCAAATGCAGACTGTTTGGAACTCCAGCATACTTGGATGACATTTTCAAGTCACAACTAGACACCTAGAAGATGTTATCTCCAGCATCAACACAACGACATCCCCTCTTGACCCATGTCCAGTCAGTTGGATCAAGATGGCCAGACAAGGGGGGGGGGGGGGTTGGAGCCTGGCTTTGGACAAGATGGACGTGTAAGAGCTGTGCTCTGGAGGGTAATGGTCAAGAATCCTGACTTCTGCAGTCTTTAACTAAATAGTTCCTACCTACTTTGATATCATTTGATCTTGAACATATCTGGCCCCAAACCAATGTGGCTGGATTACCAAATATCTCAAAATGCCAGCGCAAAGAGAACTAAAACAGAACCTCCCTCATTTATTTATTTTTATTTATTTTATTTATATTCTCTTATATACCGCACTATTCAGCATCAGCGCGGTTCACATAGAACAAAAATCTCAGTACAGTCAACATGCATGAGTTTACAGATAACAAGGGAAGGAACTTGGCTAACAAGGGAAACTATTTACAATCTATTTACAGGGGAGTCATTTGAGATTGTCCTGAGGCCTTGCAAGAACTTTTGGCTGAGATTCGTGCTGTTAAAGATTTGATCAAATCCAATGGTGACTCACTGTGCATAATGCAGGAAGATGTCAGCACCTTGAAAATATCTTTGTAGTCAATTACAGCGTGCTTGGAGAATGTGGTGGCAGTGCATGGGGAGCGGCTCAAGGCCATCGAGAGGCAGGCAAAGTTGATATGCTCATTGCAAAGAGAGTTGGAAGACGATAACAACTGCGCTCGAAGGAACAACGTAAGAATACTGGGAGATCCCGAGGGAGCTGAGGGTCCTGACATGGTGGCCTTTATGCAATCAATGATTCTGGGTGTGTTGAAATTGAAATTCACCATGCCGTTTGAGATCGAGCGCACCCATCGAGTGCCTACTCAGTCCGTGACTGTGGACAAGTGTCCCTTGCCAAATCATCTTGAAAATTCTTCATTTTCAGCAAGTCTCGCAAATAATGGAAGCAACCAGAGCACTCTCTACCTTGGAATATCAGGGACACAAACTCCTATTCTTCCCTGACTTTGCGAAGGCGACGATGGATCGGAGAAAGAGCTTTTTGGTGCTACATCCACGCTTGTTGCAGCTGCAGGCCCAATTTGAGCTGCTTTACCCTGCCTGCATGAGAGTCACGCTGCACAACCAGGCTAAGACTTTTGATGATCCAGGTGAGTTACATACGTTCTTGGAGGACAAGGAGTCAGGGTTGATGCAGTGAAATTTGCCTTGCACTTTGTGGTCTGCTATAGTTCTTCGGTGCCTTCTATCATGGACATTTGACTGGTCTGAGGTCGTGTAGTTGCGGCTTAATTCATACAGAGTTGGCATTCAATCATGCAGAATTGTCATACACTGGGACATTCACTTTGTCTCTCTTGGAGAAACTCCAGGGTGTTACCCTTACCAAAATGTCTCTTTTTCTGTCTCTCTTTTCTTTTGTGTTTTATGTTGTCTGTGATGTCTATAGTGGTTGGGAGGTTAACAGGGCTTGGAGGAGCGGGATGGCCCTTCTCCACTTATTTGGGGCCTTCATTGACCATAACTGCTTTGATGGGGGCAGTCCTGTGATAATGCTCTGGCATTCTGGGTTTGGGGATACTGTCTCTGTTCCTGATATGGGTGATGTGTAGTTTGCGTTGCTTTAAGTAACAAAGAAGTAGAAGTGCAATAGCAACTTAGCCCTTCATGCCTGTTTTGTCTTCTTGGGCTCACCCATTAAGTTTTCTGTTTTTTATAGCCCCCCAGGGTTTTTGGTGATTTTGTTATTCAGAATTATGTGTCCTTCCTATAAGCGATCAGGTGCAAGGGCTTTGGCTAAACAGTGGCTTTTCTTCTTAGGTTTTCTTTTTTGGGCCATAAGGGCAGCTATCATTGTGTGGGTTTTCAGGGTGTGGAATTACAATGTAAAATTGTATGCTACATTTTGGTATGTTTCTGCAACATTTGATTATCACTCTGTGTTATATTGTGAATATGTCTTCCTTTAAGATTGTTTCACTGAATGTTAAGGGCATTAATAATCCCATAAAGAGGAAAAAGATTGTCAGGCTATAAAATTAATTGGTCAAAATCTGCTGCGTTCCCCTTAATTTCAAGAGTGTGTAGGGCAGATTTGGAGGATGCTCCTTTTGTGCGGGAGCCTAAGATGGTGAAATACTTGGGAGTTCACTATTGTTACCCACTCAGTGAAACTTTACAGTACAATGAAGGGGAGATCCTCTCTACTGTTTGTAATATAACAGCAAAATGGTCGCCAGTCTATCTCTCTTGGTGGGGTCGTCTTGAAGATATAAAAATGACTATCACTCCTAAAGTGAACTATGTGTTAGAAATGTTGCCAGTCTTTCTCACTAATAACATTTATCATCAAATTGAAAGGATCCTTGTCCAATTTCTATGGAAAAACAAACCGCCTAGAATTGCTCTTAGAAAACTTAAATCTAAAAAAGAAGAGGGGGGTGCGAATTTTCCTGACTTTCAGGCCTATCACTGTGCTTTTTTGCTAAAACAAGGTTCAAGATGGGTGGAGGGGGCCGTAGGGAAACGCCCAGTATGGCTTGACCCGGAAGAGAGATTAAGTGCTCCGTTCTCCGTTAAAGCTCCTTCCTGGCATGGTGCCTTTTAAGAGGTTGAAGTCTCATAGGGTAATAGCTGACATTCAAAGGGCTATTCCTAAGGAGGATTGCCTAGCGAAATTAATCCCCATCTGGCACAGTCCTATTTTAAAAATTAATTAAAGTTATTTGGCAACGGTGATTCAGTAGGGGCATTTGGACTATTGGCCAACTATTTTCGGATGGCAAGTGGAAACCTTTTGCTTCCCTACAAAGTGACTTTGATTTGCCAAAATCCCTATGCTTTCAGTGGATCCAGCTGAACCACTGTAGAGAGAAATCCCCTATTGAAATTAAGTTTTTGCCTGAAGAGTGAGGGTTGTTGAATATCATATGTTCAGCCCATACGGCTTCTGGGGTGACTTCTTACTACTATAAATTAGTCATTCAGAACCACACCCCACAGGTCATTGGTGTTCAATGAATTTGGGAGCACAACACTGGGGAAGCTCCTTCTCCGGAAGCATGGGTGAATTTCTGGAGCAAGACAAACAGAGTATCCCAATCTGCCTCTATTTTATAAGCTTTATGCTTCTTTGCACACAGAGCTCACTTTACTCTGGTAAAGGTGGCTAAGTGGGATAAGGCAGCTGGGAAAGAGTGTTGGTCCTGTCAGAGTGATGTTGGCACTTTGAGACATGTGGTATATGACTGCCCTAACTTTCAGTCTTATTGGGTTTTGATTTGGAATCGTATCCAAGAGGTGTTGAGATTCAGGGCTACTCTTTCCTGGTCTGGTCGTTTTTTGGTCAGCAAATGGCATCTCGTCGTTGCAGAGGGATTGCAATTTTTTATTTGATTTTATGATGGGAGTGGCCCTGCATCTCGTTATTTCTTACTGGAAACATACTGCAGAGCTTAGTTAACACAAACGGTGGAATCACCTGTGTTTATGCTGCAAATATGAACAAATGTCACATTATGCCTTCCACTTTTCTCAAATGGAAACCCCTATATAACTACATTTCCAAAGCCCATTATGATGTAGAATAAGGGGTCATTAGTCAAACCATTTTGTTTCCTATCTAGTGGAGGGCTACCTGATGTGTCACAGCCCTTGCAGGCCTTTATTGGCCTCTTGTTTTTCTTATATATTGTCTTGATGATCGCACGGGGTTGGGAGGGTCATGGTTGGGGAAGGCTGTTTAAAGCCTTTTTTTTTTTTTTGCTCTTATGTTAAAGAGAAATATCATTTTTATTTGTATTTTTGGTTTTGTTGTATCTGTTTGAAAATATAAATAAAGAAGTTAAAAAAAGAAAAGATGGCCAGACAAGAACTCTTATCGACAATCCTCACAGCTCTCTCTACAGCAAGGGTATGTACTACCCAAGCTCAAAATAGCCTCCATCTAACCAATAAGAAAAGGTACTACCAATGACATCAACCATTCAGCATCCTACAAACCCATAGCTAGTCTTCCATTTATGGCCAAGATACTGGAAAAGATCGTACTCTTCCAGTTACATGACCACATTGACACACACTCCCCTCTTGACCCCCAACCATACGGCTTTCCACCTCACCATGGAGTAGAATCCCTCACAACAGCACTCATAAGCAACTTATAGTTAAAGTCGAAGTCTTGCTATATGAGCTTCTAAAGAAAGCTTAGGTCTGATCTCCTCTAGTACTGATTGGTTTGTTCTTTGGGCAATCCATGGGATATACAATATTTGTCGCCAACGCCATAATTCAAAGGCATCGATTTGCTTCCTGTCTATCTTTTTCACTGTCCAGCTTTCACATCCATGTGATGTTATTGAAAATACCATGTCTTGAACAAGTCAAATATTTATGTGGAGAGAGACATCTTTGCTCTTGAGAATCTTGTCTAGGTCCTTCATAATCATTCTGCCAAGAGCAATGCATCGTCTGATTTCGTGACTGCTTGTTCTTTCTTTATTGATTGTTGATCCAAGTAGGTTAAAGTTGTCAATTATTTCAATTTCTTCTCCATCAATGATGAACTTATTGATTTTGGAAGTTGTCAGAATCTTTATCTTCTTTACATTAAGGTGCAGGCCCATTTTAAGACTGTCATGCTGATGCAGAGAAACAGTGCTGAACACGAGTGTTACAGATTTTTATGTGTGTTCATAACGCACCAATAATGCACGTCTGAATGCACAATTTAGAAAGAAGAGGCCATGCAAATGAAGAGCACACAAAACTAAGCTTATGCAAATGTGATATGTGTAAAACCTCAGTGCTAAAGAAAGAAAACATTGCAAAATTCTGGTGTTAGAAAACGTATGTGCATGAGAGGGAAACCCAAGAATTAATTGGTAGTGAATGCACATGATTTTGCAATACTATCCGGTCCTCTGTGGATGTCATCAGACAGTGTGCATACTCCTACATCCACTGCAATTCATTAATATAAAAGCTAGAGTACTGAGATCTATTTTATGTGGTTACTGAGGCACACGCTGAAGTACCATGCGTTTTATTCAGGTTTCCTTCTGGTAGACTCAGGGATGTCTGGTGAGTACATATCTAGGAGAACCTGGTGCACATGGGTTGTGGGATTGCAAGCATGCTCAATTTTACAGCTATCCTTTTCTCATTTCTTTCTGATTTGTAGAGATGCAATGTGATTCAGGATCAAATAGTGAGGCTGAGCAGACTGCCAGTCAAAGGGCAAATGAGTTTCACTCTTCGATGTTTTCAGAGGAGGAAAAGGATGTGCTCTACTGTCGTGTGGTTGACAATTAGCACAATTTATTTCTTGCAAAGAATACAGCTGGGCAAAGGAATAAGTTGTGGGATCAATTTGCAGCAGAGGTGAATGCCCTAGGGATGAAGGTGCCCACAATACCACAATTAAAGCACCGATGACGTGATGAGCAATGTGCAATTAAAAAAAAAATGATTGCAATTGAGAGATCACATCAGAAGACCCCACTGAAGCAGTTGGTTGCCTCCACCTTTCAGCCGGAAGCTCTCAATGGTTTGTCCGGTGGTGTAGACTCAGGGATGTCTGATGAGTACATATCTATGATTTATGCTTTATGGTTTATTTAAACACTTGATATGCCGCCTTTCTTGACAATCAAAGCGTTTTACAATAAACATCAGAAATACAATAAATAGAAACTGGAAAAAAAAACATCAACAATTTAATAGGATAGAAAGAGGGAGGAGGAAATTTGGAAGGGGGGATCCTAAACAGACCCATTCTTAAGATCAAAGGCCAGCTGGGAAAGATGAGTTTTGAGGGCAGCTTTAAATTTTGAAAAGGAAGATGCCATACATAGTAAGGAACAGAGGGAATTCCAGAGATGAGGAGCTAGAAAAAAGAATGCAGTACTATGATAGGTACTTTCAAGATGAGCCTGAGAGGGGGGGAGGAATGAACAAACAGCATGCACTGAACGGAGCATGGGGAATGAGGTGAGAATAAAGTCCTGAGAACCAGAGTGCATGATCTTATGAGTGAGAGTAAGTAATTTGTATTGAGAATGGTATGTGATAGGGAACTAATGGAACTTGATGAGTAAAGGAGTAACATGGTTAAATCTTGAGGCATGATGTAATAGTCTTATGGAAATGTTTTGAATGGACTATAGTCGACGAAGCTGATATTTTGGAAGACCCAAGTAAATGATGTTGCAGTAATCCAATTTTGAAATTACCAAAGATAGAAGCAATGTAACTAAAGATGATGAAGCTGTAGAAGAACCTGGTATATTTAGGTAGTGGGATTGTGAACATGCACAATTTTACAGCTATCCGTTTCTCAATGCAGTGTCTACTTCCATTGCCTCCACTTCTGCCAGTGAATATACCCACCCAGCATTACCTTGGGCTTCTTTTGGGAGCTCGGCCTGGGAGGAAGATGGCTGTTTTAACTCTTCCCCTTGCTTTCTCACTGCAGTGTGTTCCTCTGCAAGCCTTGCCTCTGGGTGCTTGTCTGCTCTGCCCTCCACCTCTTCCGGTGAGTATACACACCCAGCACTACCTTAGGCTTCTTTTGGGATTTGCACCTGGGAGGAGGATGGTTGTATTAACTCTTCCTCTTGCTTTCTCATTGCAGTGTGTTCCTCTGCAAGTCTTGGGTGCCTGTCAGTTCTGCCCTCCATTTTATCATTTTGTATGTACAGGGGGTATATTGTAGTGTATCTATGTACTGTATATATTGTATATTGTACTTTGTATATTGTACTGTATATATTGTATATTGTAAGTATATCCTGGCGGCTTTTGCAGGATTACATTTTTCTTGTTGGATCTGGTGTTCTATTGTGCTCCCATACACCACAATTATCACCCACCTCCTTTCCCAAACATAGGCAGAATAAATTGGCAAATCCAAGAAACGACATTTATTTGGGTGTAACATTGGCCTGTATAAAACTATTTACAAAGCATACAAAGCTAGTTACAAAACATATTTACATGGGGGAGGGAGGAATGTAAAAAAAAAGGGCCAATCCAGGAGGAAGAGGATCAGTGAGGGGAGGGGGGCAATATGTGATGGGCAATATGTGCTACATCCTCAATTACTTCTGTAAAGAGGACATTGAACATATTGCCCACGGTGGCTATGGTTGCTAGCCACCCCATGATGCCCCATAGCATGCTGTGGACCTCCCCTGCTGGTTGCCTAGAGGAGGGTGCCACAGCATGTGGAACCCTCACATCCCCTTCCTCCGGGATTGGGAAGGGGGCATACCTTGAGATTGCCAGGCATGAAGATAGGATGGGGGGTGGGGGAGGATCAGGGAAGGTAGTTCTGCAGGGGAAAGTGTGGTTGTTGCAGGGCATGGCTGGGAAGGGAGGTTGTTTGAGATGAGGGGGAGGTTGTTTGGATGGGGGGATAAGGTTGCTCTGGCTGGCAGTGGTATTGGTATGGATGTGGCTGGGCGGAGGTTGTTCAGGATAAGGGGGAGGTTGTTTGGGTTGGAGGGGGCAGTTGTTGAGACTGAGGGGGGAGAATGTTTGGGTGGGGGGGAGATTGTTCGGGTTGGTGGTTGTGGTGGTGGTGTGGATATGGCTGGGAGACAGGTTGCTCAGGGGGGGGTGATGGTGGTGGTGGTGGTGAGGGCGGTGACCAGGATCATCCTCGTCCTTCTCCATGCTGGACTCTGCCAAAAGAAAAGGGAAAAACATGTCATGTGATATGTACAAAGCAGTGTACACACCAAAAAATAGACCGAATACAACAGCCCCCAACTTCTGTTTACTTAAGATGCCTACTTGAGGATATCTCCCACTTACATCAGGTCCACATCAAATACAGTGGGTGCCTCCTCAGCTCTCTGGCCTTTTTCTTGAAGTCCTCAATCTGAAATACAAGAACCATACATTTGTATCATTTGTTACAGTATAAATGGGCTTTCAAGTGCCCAAAACCAAAAGGCGTGCTAGGTGGGAATCCAATACAACCATGCAAGTTTTTGCAAGAAAGGAGACATCAGGAAGAGATACTAGATCCTTAAAAAAGACCAATGTCTCCTTATCCCTTGACAACATGGCAATATCAGGCAGATGCATTGGACATGCAGGCTTGGCAGCCAAGGAGGCCTTCTGGATGCATAGTATCTCTGTCCAGATCCCCAGTTTCACATTCGATTGTTTCCTTACCATTACCAGTCATATCCCCAGGTCAGTAACAGCCTGATGCCACTCACCCCCTAAATAATACCAATCAAAAGTATTCTCACCCCAAAACCATTTATTAAGAAAGGACAAGTAATCATATCATATCAATCCACATAAGGATTACTGATAACATGAAATGCAAAGTCATCTAGAAAAGTAATCCTCTAAGTCTTCTTCAGCACTCATTACCCCTTGCTGCATTGGGGTGGGTAGGTGCATAGATGTAAGGTTCCGGTGACAAATCAGGAGCTATTTCACAGGGCATTCCATGTTCCAGGGCTATGTTGTGCAGCCTGCAGTATACTGTAACAATGTCCCCAACCTTTTCAGGTACGTATTGCAATGCACCCCCAGAATGGTCCAGACAACTCTTGAGGATCCCAAAAATGTGCTGTGTCACACCCCATGTAGCAATATGTGCAACTCTTGTAGCACATCTCTGCAGGTGTGCTTGGTGAAATCAGCAAAGTCAACCGGGTCTTATATCCATATCCAGCATCACCTATGGCATTAAAAAGAAAGACAATGGTTTGAAAATATTGCCTTATGGAAATGTATAGCTGTTTGCCCTCCAATGCCCAGCATCCCTTATGAATACAACTCCAACAAAGCAGCCTAGATAGATATACATAACAGATATACATATATTAGTAGTTCTTGTACAGGTGTCCCCTCTACCCCCCAAAGTTTCAGTGTGCCTATGTGGCACTTACCGATGAGCCAACCTTCACCGTACTTTCCGTCTTCAAAGTTACGGCCAAGTGCTGAGTTGGAGAAGATAAAGGCATCGTGACAGCTGCCCGGGAACTTGGAGACCACATTCATGTGCGCATCACACACCTCTTGGACATTAATTGAGTGGAAGTATTTCCTGTTTCAGAATGCCATTTCTCTCTTGTTGGGAGGTGTTAGGGCTACATGGGTGTAGTCTTTTGCTCTGATCACATTTGGTAGTCTGGCAATATTAAAAAAGTCAACCTTCAACACCTGCTTTTCTGCCTCCTTCTCTGGATACTGTATGTTCCTTGATGTGATTTTTCAAGGCCTGCAATACCTGCTTGAAATATAGTAGCATAGTAAATTTTATTTATCTTATATACTGTGCTATTCTGCATCAGTGTGGTTTAATTTGAACAAACTGAAATGACATTGAACAGGGCATTATAACTTGGAGATAACTATTTTACAGGGAACATGGGCTATGGAGGGTTAAGTGGCTTGCCCAAGACCACAAGGAGCACCTGTGGGACAAGAAACCCCAGTCCTTCTGGCCCAAGGCTGCTGTTCTCTAGTGGGATTTGAACCCATGACCTTCTGGCTTGAAGTACCTTGCCCCAACCACTAGGCCACTCCTTCACTCCATGAAATGCAATAATTGACACAGATAAAGACCAGTATGGTCCTTCTACCGTGTGCATCCATCTCTTTTCTGCATTCGGCGTGCGTGTTGTGTGCACATTGTGTGCCCATAAGTGTACATACAAGCCCTCACTAACTTTCTGCATTGGCCTGTATGTTCCTTGATCTTGAGAAGCAAATGCTTCAGATTGTCTTTACTTTCAGTCAGTAATGTGGTATCATCAGCATAGTGAAGGTTGTTGATGAGTCTTCCACCGGAACACCTGATCATTCTCTTGCACAACCTTTACATTGATGAAGAATTAACAGTTCATTTGGAACAAGGAGAAACAGAATGGTTTAAAATTAGCAAAAGTGTATGAAAAGGCTGCATACGTTCCCCCTACCTGTTTAATTTATATGCAGAACAAATCGTCAGAGAAACAGGACTGTATGAAGACAACCAAGGTGTGAAGATTGGTTGAAGAATCATCAACAATCTTTGCTATGCTGATGATATCTCTGGAGTTTCTAGTCCCACAGGTGCTTCTTGTGACCTTGGGCATGCTACTTAACTCTCCATTTCCTCAGGTACAAAAACAGATTGTGAGCCCTTCGGGGACAAGAGAAAAAAGTATATTCAGTGCCTGACTGTACGCTGCTTTGAGTGGTAGAAAAGAGGTATATAAGCCTAGTCAAATAAATAAATAAGTAAATAAATAAATTACTGGATGAAAGACAGTATATCAAATTCTTCTAAACCATAAATAGCAAATTTATATGCAATAAACACAATATCCTCATAGAAATGGCTTTGAAAATTGCCCTCAAAGGGGATAATTTTATAAAAGGGCACCTACTTTATGCCTATTTTACAAAAGGAAACATATTTGGTAGCTCAAATGTTAAAGAACACATTTATCTCTGTTTATGTTTATTGCATCACTTCATATACCACCTTTAAAACATCAAGGTGGTGTACATTTCAAAACCAAAAGAAAATAGGGTCAATGTCCAAGGCCCAGAAATGAAGGTCTAAATACGTTCATCTACTCTATGGGGGTAGTTTCTAAACACTTTTTTG
This sequence comes from Ichthyophis bannanicus, assembly GCA_033557465.1. Classification (NCBI taxonomy): domain Eukaryota; kingdom Metazoa; phylum Chordata; class Amphibia; order Gymnophiona; family Ichthyophiidae; genus Ichthyophis; species Ichthyophis bannanicus. Next base: position 1,374,986,150 of record CM066033.1, read on the forward strand.
TATTTTTGTGCAAGTCTACTTTATGTTCATAAAATGCTGCTTATAAAGTTGTCCCCCACCCCCATAAAAGAATTTAGAATGGGAAGAATGTATGCACATTTGCACAGATTGAGTGTAGGAATGTCAGGGAGTAGATTTTGGGAAGATCACAAGCAGAATCATGACTTACATACATATTTTATGTGCCTATGGAGGTCCATCCAGAACACAAATAAGGGGTTTGTATGTGTGGTGGGGATGTTTATCTGCCGAAAAGGTCCCTGACCATATTCTGAAATACTGCTGATGTGCACATCCACAGCGCTAGCACGGGGATCTCAGACCATGGGCAGAAGGGGTGGAACATGGGCAGGAATGGGGCAGAATTGGGGGCGTGGTCAGCCAAGGAGGTATGGCCTGTGTATGCTTCCCACAGATGCCCATGTTATTCCTGCAGAAACAGAGAATAAGGGAAGGACTTAGAAAACTATCCATTGCTTAAGAGTCTACATTGCAAGCAAGATAATACTGTATGACTTTTAAATACAAACTGACTGCCTGAGAAGTCTTAAAGGGGTTTGGTCTTCATTGTTAAAAGCTAAATCTTCGGACCAGAGGATGGGGCTGGGGGCGTGACTAACTACCGTCAGGACGCTCTGAATCTCAGCGCTGCAGGAACCTGGGTGAGGTGGAACGTGCTGCTCTCTCTTACCTTGCTGCTATGGGTAGGAGGAAGCGAAAGCAGGTGGCTGATCCTCCCGGGCACATGCTCCTCCAGCTACGGCCCAGCGAACCCTGGTTGACTGTGGATTTGGGCCCGGAGCGGCAGCTGTGTCTTCGGCAGCGTTGGCGGAGGGAGAGTCGGCGCTGAGTGTTTCGGGGGTTTGGCTTTCGCCTGAGCTGCGAACCCCCCCGCCGCGACCCGGAAGTATCGGTCAGGCAGTGGTTGGTCCCCTTGACGGCAGGCCGACGAGCACGCCGCAGGAGGGGTCGTCGGGAGGAGCTCTGCCTGATGTGTCTCATCTGAATGAGCCGGTTATGCGGCAAGGAACAACTGTGGCTGGATCAGCAGTAAGTGGAGAGAGTGCTGGGAAAGCTGCTTCAGGACGAGACCTTCTGGGAGGCATGGAGTTAACAAAACCGGCGGTAATAACTATGGAATCACTGTGGGACGGTATTGCTTCACTTAACTCTTCCCTTAGAACTGTGTTTTGTGCTGTGAAGGAAGAAATCTCGGAGGTTAAAGTTTCTTGTGGAACTCTGACCAGTGCTGTGGCGGGCCAGGAGGAGAGGCTATCCAAATTGGAGCAGGAAGTCGGGCACTTACAAGATTTAGTGAATGCCCAGGCTTTGGATAGGACTGTCTCTATTAGAAAGGTGGAATATTTGGAAAACCAGGTTAGACGCTGTAACCTGCGTTTTCTAAATTTTCCACGTTCTCCCTTGCTGTCCCCTCTTGAGATGGTGAGGAAGTACTTCGGAGAGGTTCTTAAACTTCCCCAGGACCAATTACCACCTTTGGTCAGGGCGCAGTATCTACCCTCGGGGGTCAGGGAAGGTGTTCCCTGTTCTCCCCTTGCTCTGGTTGAAAAGGGGGACTTATCAGGTTTTTTAGAGTCCTCCTTAGATGTCATCACGGATAAGGCCACCTTACTGGTTACCTTGGCACTAGAGTCAGATAAGTTTTTTATTCTTCGATTATATTTTAAGAATATCAATGTAGACTTTCTGGGCTCGAAAGTACGAGTATTTCCTGATGTTGCACGTAGTACGCAGTTGAGAAGGAAAAGCCTTTTGGCTCTTCGCCCCAGGGTCTTAGCCCTTGGGGCGACTTTTCAACTGAAATTTCCCGCCAAATGTTGTGTGGTGTATAAGCAGAAAGGTTATGTTTTCTTTGAATCCAGACAGCTTCTTGATTTCTTATTAGCTAGGGAGGAAGTTATTGTTGAAGTAGTTAAACCAGCCCATACGGCTGACATGTAAGTCTGTACCTGTACTTTGGTTGTTTTTTTTTGTTCTTTTGGTATAGGTATATTTTACCTTTGCCTGATGTTATATTGCCTAAGACGCCCCCTTTTATTTCTTTTTGATTGAGGTCTAAATGATATGGCTGAGATGTTTTCTTTTTTCCTTGTGATTCTGTTAATGTTTGCATTTTCTGATATACATCTAACAGCCATTGTTTTCCTTCATTCAAGTGTATTTTTACCTGGATGTAATATTATATAATGTTATAAATAAAAAAAAAAAAAAAAAAAAAAAAAAGCTAAATCTTCTGTATTGCAAAAGGGGACTTTTTTTTTTGGGGGGGGGGGGGTGTTGGGTAAAGCTCTGCCTATTAGACTTCATTGTTTAATTTTTCCAGTTTTCCATTCAGTGTGAGCTCTTTGAAGCCACTGACCTCATCAGGTATTAGATTCCTCCCTACACACTCCAGCTCAGACCCACCTACCCCATGTGAGAATTATTGCTTTATAGAGCAACTCCCCAATTAGCTACACACAATGACATAGAACAGTGCAGTTAGAAAAGACAAAAAAAGGTTAACTGCTTTTTTTTTTAAGGGACAGCTGAGGAAAAGTTAGGGTCTTTGGTAGGTCCCTCTCTCGTTTACTTCAACAGGTACCAAAGCTCCACCAACAGAAAGATGACTGGAAAATTCATATTGCCAAAGCTGTTGCCCCATTACAGCTTCTGCCTCTGTCCAGACAGAAATCCTGATGCCAGTAGAAGAACCAGTTCCAAGTGCAGGATGCCTGCAAGCTGAAGCCCTCATGAAACAAGTGTAGGAGCTCAGAGAAGTGGTGGCGACACTGAGAAGCATTCAACACAGTAAGAAGTACATTGATGAGATGCTTCTTGAAATATTCAAGCTGTCTGACAGAGGTGAAGATGGGAAGCTACAGAATGAAGAGAATTGGGCAAGAGTCACCAGAGTCTGCAGAATCAACAATGCAACTCCACCAGCCCTTGAACTGAAGAACCAATATGCAGCCCAGGAAGTGGAGAATTGAAAACATCCCATGAAAGGGAAGAACCAGAGCTCGAGCTTCCCAAAGGTGTTGAATCAGTGAGCACAAGGAAGTGAAGGGTAGTGGTGATTGATGACTCTCTTCTGAGGAGTACTAAGGCATTCAACTGCTAACCAGATGTAGTGTCCAGAGAGGCGTGTTGTCTGCCAGGTGCCAAAACCAGAGAAATTACTTTGCTAAGACTCATCACGCCTACTGACTATTATCTGATGCTGCTCATCCATGTCGGCACAAACAATATCAAAAGTGACTTTGTGGCTCTGGGACAGAGGATGAAGAAGATATGTTCTCAGATGGTGGTCTCTCCAATCCTCCCTATGGAGGGTAAAGGCCAAGGCAGAGAAGCTTGCATCCTGCAGATTAATGTATGTCTGCATGGATGGTTTTATTGAGAGTGTTTTGGTTTCCTGGACCATGGGATGATGTTCCAAGGGCTACAGATCAGAGATGGTGTCCATATGTCCAAGAACGGTCAAAGTGTCTTTAGCAGCAGAATGGCTAACCTACTGAAGAACACTTTAAACTAGATTTGTTGGGGATGGGTGAAGAAAGCCCCCAGGTAAATGAAACTTTAAATACCTCTGTAGAAATGGGTAAAAGGGGCAACATCTGGAACATGGGTGTATAAATGACCAAAGCATGGGAAATAAGATTCTAGATGTTGAAGCTTTAATGGAAGAGGATGGTTTGGATTTAGTGGCGCTTACGAAGACAAGGTTCAAAGAAAACCATGACTGGGATGTAATTATACTGAGCTACGCTTTATTCAGGAAGGATAGGGTAGGAAGACAGGGAGGAAGAGTGGCACTATAGGTAAAAAATAATATTAAAGATATAGACTTATAGGGCTTAAAAGGGAGCAAGGAGACACAGTGGGTTAAACTAGAAAGAGGGAAAACAAAATCCATTTGTATAGGTGTGATATGCAGATCTCCCTCAGAAGGAGAAGAAGTGGACGGGGATTTAATAGAAGATCAACGCAGTATTGCCATGAATGGAGAAGTGTTACTGATAGGTGATTTCAACATGCCAGATGTTGATTGGAACATCCCTGCTACAGTGTCATCTAGAAGTAAGGAGATCCTATATTCTCTACAGGGATAACTATTCTGGCAACTGGAAAGAGAAACTACACATGAAGGGGTCATACTGCACTTGGTGCTAACCAATGGGGAAAATGTTTCTGATGCCATAGTGGGAGATCATCTCGCATCCAGTGATCACCAGATGGTGTAATTCAATATTAGGGCTAGGGCTGATAAATTCAATTCAAAAGTGAGGGTTTACAGACTTTAGGAAAACTAACTTTGCCAAGATGGGACAATACCTCAAGGAGTCATTAGTGGAATGGGAACAGCTGGGGAATGTAGAAAAGCAATGGGTAAAATTGAAAGGGGACATTTTAAGGGCAACAAATCTTTTTGTTATACGGGTAAATAAATGTAAAACGAAAAGGAAGGTGTTATGGTTCTCAAAAGAAGTAGCTAAAAAGGTAAAGAAAAAGAGTGTGCCTTCATAAAATACAAGAGATCACAGAGAGAGAAGACAAGCATCTATATGTGGAAAAATTTAGAGAAGCTAGCAAAGTAGTCAGGAAAGCAAAGATACAAAAAGAAGACAAGACATTTTTCAGATATGTTAGTGAGAGAAGGAAGTGAAAAAGTGGTATTGTCAGACTCAAGGGTGAAGTGGAGGAATATGTAGAAATAGAATTCTTTAGCAAATAATTCTGTTCTGTGTTCACAGATGAAGGGCCAGGAGCAGGACCTCATAAAGCACCCATAAATACTAACAAAAGTGGCAGAGATCATGTATGATTTCAGAAGACTGTGTTCATGAGGAACTAGCTAAATTAAAAGTAGACAAAGTGATGCAACTGGATGGGATAGATCTGAGAATATTGAAGGAACTTGGGGACGTTCTAAAGGCTCCAATGACTGACCTTTTCAATACTTCTTTAGAGTCAGGAATGGCCCCGGAGGACTGGACAAAGGCACATGTGGTCCCTTTACACAAAAGCAGACTTGTAAACAAGCTGCGTACCCTAGGGATGGACCATAAAGTGGCTGACTGGGTTATAAATTGGTTGAGTGGGAGGCAACAAAGGGTACAGATAAATGGAGCTCACTCTGAGGAGAAAGACGTTACCAGTGGTGTGATGTAGGTATGTCGTTGGTCGAATTATTTTTAACATCTTTGTTAGTGATATTGTGGAAGGGCTTTTGGGTAAGGTTTGCTTCTTTGTGAATGATACTAAAATCTGCAGTAGAGTAGACACCCAGGAAGGAGTAGATAACATGAAGAGGGACCTAGCTAAGCTTGAAGAATGTTCAAGAATTTGTCAGCTCAGATTTAATGCTAAAAAATGCATTTGGGCTGCAAAACTCCAAGGGAGCAATACAGTGTGAGGGTGAACTACTTTATCCACAAAAGAAGAGCAAGACCTGGGCACGATTGTTTCTGATGATCTTAAGGTGTCTGGACAGGTTGAAAAGATGATGGTGAAACCCAGAAGGATGCTTGGGTGCATAGGGAGAGGAATGGCCAGCAGAAAAAAGGAGGTGGTAGTGCCTCTGTGTAAGTCTCTGGTGTGACCTCATTGGGAGTATTGTGTGCATTTCTAGAGACCACTCCTTCAAAAGGACATAGACAGGATGGCGTGGGTGCAGAGGGTGGCTACTAAAATGGTTAGTGGTCTTCATTATAAAGCATATGAGGACAGACTTAAAGATCTTAATATGTATATGTTAGAGGAAAGACAGGATAGAGGAGATATGTTAGAGACACTTAAATGCCTCCATGGTATAAATGCACAAGAGGAGAACCTCTTTGATTGAAAGCAAACTCTGCAATGAGGGAGACATAAGAACATAAGATATGCCATAATGGATCAGACCAAGGTCCATCAAGTCCAGTATCCTGTTTCCAACAGAGGTCAATCTAGGTCATAAATACCTAGCAGTTTCCCCAAAAGACACAGGTTCCTTAATGCTTGTATCTCTTTTCCAAGTTGAAGAGTCCTAACCTTTTTAGCCTCTCTTCATAGGGGTATCCTTTAATTCCCTTTATCATTTTGGTGGCTCGTCTCTGTACCTTTTCTAATAACACTATATCCTTTTTAAGATACAGCGACCAGAACTGCACACAATATTCAAGGTGCGTTCACACCATGGAACGATACAGAGGCATTAGAATATCTTTTTGTTTTATTTCATTTTAGTTATTTATTTATTTAAAATTTATATACCATATTTTCCAATGTTCAAATGCAGTTTACATTAAATGAAACATTGAATTGTACAGAAAGGTACATATTCGGTTACATAAAACATTTAACTATGTACAATTAAACAGGAAACATAGTGAATGCTTTGCTAGTTACATAGGGTGGCCATTGGCAACTTTTTACAACTCTGTAAAATGGCTTTAGAGTGTTGGGGTATGTTTAATTTCCCATTCCTTTCCTTATGTTTATGTTTGTTTATGTTTATTAAAAACTTAATATACCACCCATAACATATGTATCTGGGCGGTTTACAATGAAAATTAAAAAAATTAAAAAGCTGCAGGAAAAGGAAAAGAAACACCATTAAAACTTAGAGACAGGACAGAAGAAAGAATAAGGGCAGAAAAAGAGAAGGGGACAGTGGGACAACAGTTAGCAAGGGGGTGCGGGGAATGCTATAATGACAAGGGGGTGAAACAGGAAGGCATGTAATGGGGAGGAGGGGAGAGAGGGGAAAGGGAGGGGGTAGGTCACAAGATAAGCAGAAAAGGTGGGTTTTCAGCTTTGCTTTAAAGGCAGTGAAAGATGGTTCTAAACAGAGGGCAGGGGGGAGCGAGTTCCAGAGCATCAGGCCAAGGAAATAAAAAGCTGAGGAACGGGTGGACTCCAAGTGAGCCTTGGATGGGGAAGGAAAGGACATGCAATTTGCATGAATGGACCAGAGGGAATGGTGAGGGTATGAAGGTGGACCTGATCAGCAAGAGAAAGGGGAGTACCTGTGTGGATTGACTTGTGGACAAAAATGAGAAGCTTGAATTGGATCCGGAAAGAGATGGGGAGGCAGTGCAGACATAGAAGGGGGGGGGGGGGTGACATGATCAAACCATGAGGCATGGGTTAGAATACGAACGGCAGTGTTTTGGACGTGTTGGAGGCGAAAAAGCTGGGACTGAGGGCGACCAGCTAAAGTGACATTACAATAATCGAGACGGGATACAATGAGGGAAAGAAGAAGTGTAGTCAAGGAGGAAGATGAGAGAAAGGGACGAACGGCACAAAGTTGCTTCAGAGTGAAAAAAGAGCACTAGACAACAGAGATGATCTTTGAAAGAGAGAGACAAATCAAGGGTGACACCGAGGTACCGAAGAGAAGAAACAATAGGGATAGGTGAGGAGGAAAGCAAAGGGGTGAGGAGAGGAGGGGGGGGGGGAGTTCCCAAGAGTAAACCAGATAGTAGAGGTTTTAGCAAGGTTAACATGAAGGAATTTGGAAGAAAGCCAGGATGCCACAGAGGAAAGACAAGTGTTTAGGGGGTGATGTCAGGAGCAGAGGAGTCGGTATGATGGAGAAGAAAGATGTCATCTGCATAGTAATATACAGAGATATCATGTTGTTGTACCAGAAGGGTGAGCGGGGAGAGGAAAACGTTGAAGAGAAGAGGTGCAAGGACAGAACCCTGGGGAACACCACAGGGGATGGGGGTGGAAGGAGAAGAGGAAGTCCCTGAGAGAACCAAGTAAGACCGACAGGAAAGAAAAGAACAAAACCATTGAAGTACCGAACCGGCAAGGCCGGCTTCCCCAAGACGAACCAAGAGAGTGTGGTGATCAACCAAGTTGAAAGCAGCAGATAGATCAAGAGAGACAGAGAGAGAGATAGAGCCATGATTGTGAGCAGCATGCAGTTCATTGAAAAGAGAGAGGAGGACAGATTCCATGCTGTGGCCAGGGCAGAAACCAGATTGCCATGGGTGGAGGGTGAGTGAGGCTTCAAGGTGAGAAGAGAGTTGAGATAAAACTAATTTCTCTAAGAGCTTGGAGAGGAAAGGAAGGTTAGAAATAGGATGCCAATTTGCAAAAGAGGGGTCCAAGGAAATTTTCTTCAGGATAGGGCAGACAGAGGAGTGCTCCCAGGGTGAAGGAAAAATCCCAGTAGATAAACTAGAGTTGAAGATGGAGAGAAAGAAAGAGGACAGAGCTAGAGAGGGTTCCAAAAGCCAGTGGGAAGGGATAGGATCAGTGAGAGGTGGTTTTGTGGGTGGAAAGAAAGGCTTTGGACAGGACTGGAAGGGAAATGGGCTCAAAGGTGGACCAGAGGTGGGAGAGGGGAGGGGAGGGAGATGGGGGAGAGTAGGGAAGTGGAGCAGTAAAGGATGGTGCCACAGGAAGAGGGGAAAGAGGAGGAGGGCATGAGGGCATGAGGGGAAGGTAAGGCGAAGGGAAAGGACTTTAAAGGCAAAATAGGAGGCTAGGGAAGTGGGGTCAGGCAGATTAGGGGGAGAGAGGGGGATGAGAAGGAATGGGGAGCAGAGAGGGAACGAAGAATAGAGTAGAGTTGACGAGAAGAGTTAGCAGAAGTGGAGATGAGATTAGAATAGTATTTATGCTTGGCTGAGTGGAGAAGAGAGCGATTATGATGGTGACCTACCTAGCATTCTATTTACTCTCTTGGCAGTCTCTGCACACTGGGCGGAGGGTTTTAACATGTTATCCACATTGACACCTAAATCTTTTTCCTGGGTGGGAGTTTCTAATGTGGAACCTTGCATTGTGTAACCATAGTTTGTTTTTTCCTTTCCTAGGTGCATAACTTTGCACTTGTCCACATTAAATTTCATCTGCCTAATGGATTCCTGGTCTTCCAATTTATCAAGATTCTCTTGCAATATTCCACAATCGTCATGGGTTTTAACAACTTTAAATAGTTTTGTGTCATCTGCAAATTTGATAACCTCACTCATTATTCCACTTTCCAGGACATTTATGAATATGTCAAAAAGCAGTGGACCCAGCACACATCCCTGGGGTACACCACTATTTACCTTTCTCCATAGGGAAAACTGGTCATTTAGCCCTACCCTCTGCTTTCTATCTTTTAACCAGTTCCTGATCCACAATAGTACACTGCCTTCTATCCCATGACTTTTTAGTTTTGACAAAAGTCTCTGATGAGGGATCTTATCAAAGGCTTTCTGAAAGTCCAGATACACTATCAACCGACTCACCTTTGTCTACCTGTTTATTCACACTTTCAAAAAAACATAACAGATTACATAGTAAGACAAGATCTTCCTTGTCAAAAGCCATGTTGGCTGTCTCCCATTAAGCCAAGACTATCTACATGTTCAGCAAGGAAGAGATTGCAGTAATCTAGATGGGAGGTTACTAAGGAGTGGACAAGAGTTTTAGTTGTGTGTTCAGAGAGGAAGGAGCAAATGTTGTTAATGTTATAGAGAAAGAAATGGCAGATTTTAGCAATTTGTTTAATATGTGATTAGAGGAAAGAGAGGAGTCAAAAAAGGATTCCAGGGTTAAGGGCTCAAGAAACAGGAAGAAGAAGAGTATTGTCAACAGTGATGGAGAAAGGAGGAAGGTGGGAGGAGGGTTTGGAGGAAAGGAAAGAAGTTTAGTTTTAGCCATGTTCAATTCCAGATGGCGGTGAGACATCCATGTCAGACAAACAAGCAGAGATACGAGCTTGGAGTGCAGGAGAAATGTCATGTGAAGATAGATAGATCTGAGAGTCATCCATATAAAAATGATACTGAAAGCCATGGGAAGAGATGAGGGCACCAAGGGATGGTGTAGAGAGAGAAAATGAGATGTCCTAGACAATGTTCCCTCTAATTTTCTGTAGGCTGTGTGCGCATAAAATATCAGCTGTGTGCAGCTTTTGAAGGAAGGTTACATTTTTGTGCGCCACATAACGACACTCGGAGTTATATACTTTAAAATTTGACTATACGTCAGAATACAGTATGTACACCACATTGATTTTAATCAAATTAAAAGAAAATAGACGATTACTAAATGAAGTGGGAAATTTCTAGTAATTACATTCATAACTTTTACATTTTAAGATGTCTGTGTTGTTTTCTATCAGAATCAGAGCCGTAATTTTTGTGCGCTCTGTTGTAAAGTATGTGCGCTCACTCGGCGAGGTGTGTGCACGCGCACACGCACACAGCTTAGAGGGAACAGTGGTCCTAGAACAGATCTTTGGGGTACACCAACTGTTCCCTGTAAAATAGTTATCTCCAAGTTATAATGCCCTGTTCAATGTAATTTCAGTTTGTTCAATGTAAACCGCCTTGATATCATGAAAGGTGATATATAAGAAATGTTAAATAAATAAATAAATAAATTAATTAATTAATTAATTAATTAATTACTTAATTAATAAAAGAGGGATGGCTGAAGAGGAGGAACCAACAGAACAAACACTGAAAGAGTGATTGGAGAGATAAGCAGAGAACCAAGACAGTACAGAGTCTCTAAAACCAAGAGAGAGTAATGTGTTAAGAAAGAGAAAGTGATCAACACTATCAAAAGTATCAGAAATGTCAAGAAGAATAAGAACTGAGTAAAGACTTTTGGACTTAGCCAGGAACAAGTCATTGGAGGCTAACATCCGTGCAACAACATTAACACAAAGGAGGGTGTTTCAATGGGGCCGTGGCTCCGATATCACATGGAGTCCACTACCGCCGTTTAGTAAACACCCCCCAAAGAGTGCTCACATGACTTTATATAGCCCTTGACTGATGACTATAATGTTCTTATCATCTTTGATTTATAGCTTACTTAACTGTTAATCACTGTTTATCGATTATTTTCTCTATTAGCTCCCTGTCTTATGACTTTTACTTATCCATTTTAGTTTACTTCATTTTTATTTTACTTCATTTGTTTATATTATTTTATCTTTATTCATTTATTATTTATTATCCCTTTCTTTCTTCTGCCATTCTTATGGTCCCACTTCATTCTATGTTCCTTTTTCTGATCCACCCTAACCTTCTCTCATTCCACAAACCCATTACTCTTCTTGTCTCTTACCTTCTCCCCACCTTCCCTATTTCCTCCCCATCTTATCCTCCACCCTTTTCTTAACTCTTGAGCTTCACCTGCTCCTTTCTCTCATTCATCCCTCTTCTTCCTCACTAAAACAACCTTATCCTCGTTTCCACTGTGCTGCCTCCTCTCTCCCTCACACTCTTCTTCTCCTCCTTCTGTTCTGGCAACATTAATCCCAATCCTGGCCCCACTTCTTTCTTTCTCCATCACTGCAATCACATCCACATACCTCTCCTTTCCCTCTCCTCTCTCCCCTTCTCATGTGCCTTATGGAATGCTCATTTCAATTCTAACAACCTTCCTTTTACCCATGATCTCTTTATCTTTCATGTTTTTCATCCACTGGCTGTTACTGAAATTTGGTTCCTCACTGATGACACTGCTTCGGTTGCTGCCCTCTCTCTTGGTGGCTTCCAATTCTCCCCTCATGCCAATGGCCATGTTGGTTGTGTTGGGCTTCAACTTTCTCCTTCTTGCCATTTTCAACCCCTCCTCCTACCTCAGTCCCATTCCTTTCCCTCCTTTGAACTCCACTCCATTTGTCTTTTCAATCCCCTTCCTCTTTGGATCACTGTTATCTATAGACCCTCTGACAAGTCTGCTTCTACCTTCCTCGCTGATTTTAACTTGTGGCTCTCCTTATTCATGGATTCTTCCTCTCCATCCCTTATTCTTAATGATTTCAGTTTTCAAATTGATTACCCCTCTGACTTATGCATCTAAGCTCCTTTCCCTTACCACCATCTTTGCTCTTCTGCCCCCACTCATCAGCTTGGTCACTGCATTGACCTCATTTTCTACTATAATTGTTTACCCACTAATTTCCACACCTCATTTCTTCCATTATCTGACCACCACCTCTTAAGCTTCACTCTTCATCACTCCCCACCTCTATCTCGCCCTATCTCCTCTTATCTTTTTAGGAATCTTAATGCTTATGATCCACTGACTCTATCAACTACTGTATCTTCTCGTCTTTGTTCCACTGTCCTCCTTGTCTGTGCTGTTTACTGTTGTCCTTCTATTGCTGCTGTTGCTGCCTTCTCATAATCAGCATTCTCTGTTTGCCTCCCTGCTCCAGGTACCTCCAGGACCTTCTTTCCATGCTACTCCATGCTACTCCATTGGTCCCTGTCTACTGGAAGTGATGCGGCTGCGTAATTGTGGCCACATTCCCTCCAGCATTATTAACCCTATAGCAGCAGCGATTGATGAAGCTGCCCTCCTTGCCTGTGCTGTTTGCTGCTGTCCTGCTATTGCTGCCACTGCTGCCTTCTCATAAACAGCATTCTCTATTTGCCTCCCTGCTCCAGGTACCTTCAGGACTATCCTTCCATGCTACTCCATGCTACTCCATTGGTTCCTGCATACCGTAAGTGACATGGCTGCGTAATCACGTCCGCATTCCCTCCAGCATTATTAACCCAATAGCTGCATCGTTTCACGCTGACCCGCTCCTTGGGGCAGCTGAGGGTCCACTCTGTTTTCATTTATGATATCTCCACTGGACCACATTTCACCTTTTGTAAAACTCCTTTGTCTCTGCATTTACTTTTTCTGTCCTTTTGTTTTTTCCTTCTGTGTCCTACCTCGACTATGTCTGCCACATCCATTCACTGGGGTTGGCGCCCAGCACCTCCCCCCCCCCTTTCTCCATGCAATCTCTCCTATTCTGTCTCATTCACCAATCAATCTGTTGCCATGTCCCACAGTGCTGCTGGATCGTGTCTCTGTTCCCTCTGTTTCTTCTTGCCTTCTTCTCACCCTCGTGCTTATCAACTGCCTCTCTGTCCGGGAGAAGTAGGCACTAGTCCATGATCTGATCCTGGATCAGTCTGTGGATATCCTTTTTGCCTCGGAGACTTGGTTGCGTGATGGGGAGGAGGGACTCTTGACTCACTGCATACCCTCTGTTTTTTCTGCCTTGTCAGTCCCTCGTTGAGGCAGATCGGGTGATGGTCTGGCTGTTTTGTATCACTCTACCCTCCCTCTTCTCAAGGTTACTTCCCCAGCTGTTCACTACCAGAAAGCTCTTTTCCTCAGACTTGATTCCTCACTCACTATATATTTTCTTCTCCTTTATGCCCCGCCTTTTATTCTCCTCAGGCTTGGGATGATTTACTTTTAACTATCTCCGAAGTCTCCTCCCTTTTTCCCCATGTCATGTTTCTGGGTGACTTCAATATCCACTTTGATTCCTCCCTTCGACCCTGGGATAAGATTTTTGTCTATCTCCTTGATGATCTCTCTCTTGAACAACATATCCATTTCCCAATGCACATGGATGGTCACACATTGGACCTCGTTATCTCCTCATCTACCTCTCTCTTCCTGCTGCTAACGCTGTCCGGTCATGTTCTCCCCTGGACTGATCATGCATGCCTTCTTTTCTCTCTGAGGTTTTCTTTCTGTTCAAACCCCTCCCTTCCTCCCCCTCCAGTTCAGCATGGGTGACATTGCATTCTCCCCTGCACTTTTTTCCTTCTGCCTCCTTCCCTCTGATTTTTCTCTCCTCTCTCCAAGCTCTCAGGTCTCCACATGGAATGATATTCTTTCCACTACATTAGATCTTCTAGCTCCCCATCACCCCCTCTCTGCTGTCCCCCTCCCCCCCCCCTACCAGCACCCCTGGTATAATCCTGTGCTCAGGCTTCTGCTTTTTCATTTGTGCCATGCTGAGCGTGCTTGGCGCTCTTGACCAACCTCTACTACCTTGGCTATTTTCCGGCAACGTTATCTGGACTATCATTCAACGATTCATCAGGCCAAATGTGAATACTGTTCTCATTTTATCTCCTCAGCTTCCACAATCCACCCGTCGCCTTTTCACAATATTTAGAGCTCTCTCCTCTCTCTCTTCATCTTCTTCCCCTCTTGTTTCAATAGTCCCTGATTCAACTGTGTTAGCAAACCTTTTCTCAAATAAAATCCAATCCCTTTGCTCCTCTTTTCCCCTCTGCCCTGATTCTCTCTCTCCTCCCTCTGGCACTACTACTCTTCCTCCATCCTCCCTCCCTGTGGTTCCCTCCCTTATGCATTCCTAGTCGGCCTTCAGTCTAATTTTGGCACCAAAATTGCTCTTGTCCCTCTCTGCTGCCCGGAAAACTACCTGCTCTCTTGACCCTATTTCTTCGACCTGGCTCCTTAAGCCTTCTCTCTGTTTTCTATCCCCTCCTCCCTTCTGTCAATACTCAATGCTAGCCTGTTCTCTGGCTGTTTCCCTGCCCCTTGGAAGCATGCTCTCGTCCGCCCCATTCTTAAAAACTCTCTCTGGATCCCTCCCTCCCTCCCAACTGGCACACAGTGTCCAATCTCCCCTTTCTCTCTAAAGCCCTTAAATGCTTTTTTTTCACATAAATATCCTCCCATCTTCTCACCATCAATGCCCTCCACCCTCGGCAGTCTGGTTTCCGTGAAGGCCACAGCATTGAATCTATGCTATATTCACTTCTAAATGAACTTCATGTCGAGCACGAGCAGGGTGATTTCACTATTGTGGTTTCCTTGCATCTATCAGCCACCTTCGACCTTGTAGATCATTGGACTTTTCTTTCCCAACTGGCAGATTTCAGTGTTGTTGGTACGCCTCTCAAATGGTTTCACTCCTTTCTCACTGCATGCACACTCTCTGTTCACATTGGGGTTTCTGCTTCTCCTAGGGTCTCCCTTCCGAGTGGTGTCCTGCAAGGTTCTCTCACCAATGTTTTCTTAGCACCCCTCTGTCTTCTGATTCAACAATTCAGCATTTCAGTCTATTATTATGCCGACATTCTACTCGTGCATCGTACACCCCCCCCCCCCCCCCTGCTCCCAATCTCTCCATTTTGAACTCTTGCCTAGGCCAGGTTCATTCCTGACTCGGATAATTTTCTTCACCTCAACACCGCAAAGTCTTTGGCTACCTGGATTACTTTTGGTGCCCCCTCTCCATTGCTGACCTCTGCCATTGCGTCCACTGCTATCCCCTTCATACCTTCTTTCCATTATCTGGGAGTTATCTTGGACTTTGCTTTGTCCTTCTCTGATCACATTTCCTCTGTATTCAGTGCTGCTTCTTTCATTTCCATCAGATCTGTTTGGTTCATCCTTTTCTGTCTTCTGAGGCACTATCCACACTCCTTCTGTCCCTAGTTGTCTCCCAGATCGATTACTGTAATATAGTCCTAGCCGGTCTCCCTCATTGTCAACTACACAGATTACAGCTACTACAAAACACTGCAGCACGTATTCTCATGCACTCATCCCACTTCAAACACATCTCTCCTCTCCTAGCACGTCTACACTGGCTCCCTATCCACTATCACAGAAACATAGAAACATAGAAACATGATGACAGAAAAAGACCACATGGCCTATCTAGTCTGTCCTTCCATATCAACAACTACAACAGTCCACTTTTTACCTTTAGAGCACTGTTCCCTCTAAGCTGTGCGCATGTGCGCGCGCACACACCTCGCCGAGTGAGCGCACATACTTTACAACAGAGCGCACAAAAATTACGGTTCTGATTCTGATAAAAAAATAACACAGACATCTTAAAATTTAAAAGTTGTGATTGTAATTACTAGAAATTTTCCGCTTCATTTAGTAATCGTCTATTTTCATTTAATTTAATTAAAATCAATGTGGTGTACATACTGTATCCTGACGTGTAGTCAATTTTTAAAGTATATAACTTCGAGTGTTGTTATGTGGCGCACAAAAATTTAACCTTCCTTCAAAAGCTGCACAGCTGATATTTTATGTGCACACAGCCTACAGAATATTAGAGGGAACATTGCTTTAGAGATCCTCTGTGTTGGTCCCATGCTTTTTTGAATTCAGTTACTGTCCTCATCTCTACCACCTCCACTGGGAGACTATTCCATGGATCCACTACTCTTTCCATAAAGAAATATTTCTGCATATCACTCCTGAATCTATCCCCCTTCACCTTCATCCCATGTCCCCTCATAGCAGAACTTGCTTTCAATTGAAAGAGGCTCTCTCCCTGAACATTTATGCCACAGAGGTATTTAAACATCTGAATCATATCATCTCTATCCCGCCTTTCCTCTAAGATGTACATATTAAGATCCTTAAGTCTGTCTTCATATGCTTTATAATGAAGCCCACTAATCATTTTAGTAACCACCCTCTGCACCGACTCCGTCCAGTTCACATCCTTTTGAAGGTGCGGTCTCCAGAATTGCACACTATACTCCAAATGAGGTCGCACCAAAGACTTATATAGAGGCATTATCACCTCCTTTTTTCTGCTAGCCATTCCTCTCCGTATGCACCCAAGCATCCTTCTAGCTTTTGCCGTCGCCTTTTCTACCTGTTTAGCTACTTTAAGATCATCAGACACAACCACGCCTAGGTCCCGCTCTTCTTTAGTGGACAAAAGTACTTCACCTCCTATACTGTATTGCTCCCTTGGATTGCTGCAGCCCAAATGCATGACCTTACATTTTTTAACATTAAATCCCAGCTGCCAAATTCTAGACCATTCTTCAAGCTTAGCTAGATCCCTCCTCATGTTATCTACACCTTCCTGGGTGTCTACTCTATTGCAGATTTTGGTATCATCTGCAAAGAGGCAAACCTTGCCCGACAGCCCTTCCGCTATATCTCTAACAAAGATGTTAAAAAGAATCGGACCAAGGACATATCCCTGGGGCACACCTCTGGTAACATCCTTCTCCTCAGAGTGAGCTCCATTTACTTGTACTCTTTGACGCCTCCCACCCAACCAATTTCTAAACCAAGCAGTAACTTTAGGGTCCATCCCTAGGGTGCTCAGTTTGTTTATAAGTTGCCTGTGAGGAACAGTGTCAAAGGCTTTATTAAAATCTAAATACACCACATCTAGAGCTCTCCCTCGGTCCAACTCCCTGGTCACCCAGTCAAAGAAATCAATCAGATTTGTCTGACAAGACCTGCCTCTGGTGAATCCATGCTGCCTCGGATCCTGTAATCTGCTGGACTCCAGAAACCTCACTATTTTATTTATTTATTTATTTATTTTATTTATTTAACATCTCTTATATACCGCGCTATTAAAATCAGTGCGGTGTACATTGAACAAAATATACTGCAATGTGTACAGGTAACATCGAAGTTTACAGAGAACAAGGGAATAAATAACATGGAATAACAGGGATAACTATGTACAATCAACATTATACTATGAATATGCTTTTATTATATACCATATTTAAACTCGAGTGGATATTGTACGTGTATTCATGGGTGGCATGGGTCAATAGTAGTAAAGTGAAATATCGTGGGAACTAACCATTTTCTGATTGGATAAAGGTGCTAAGGTGTTTGGTGTGAGTGGGAGGCCTGTTGGCTGTGTGAGTGTCTGTGGTCACTTCTGGGTAGTATTTTGTGAATAAGTGATGCTTTACGGCTTTGCGGAATTGTAATAGGCTTTTGATTTCTCTTTCAGCAGCGTTTCCAATAATTTACTCACCACCGAAGTTACACTAACCATCCTGTAGTTTTCAACCACATCCTTACTTCTGCTTTTTTGTAAAGGCACCACATGAGCCTCTCTCCAGTCCTTTGGCACCACTCCCGACTCCAACGAGGCATTGAAAAGGTCAGTCAGTGGAGATGCTAGAACATCCCCAAGTTCCCTCATTATTCTAGGGTATATCCCATCCGGTCCCATCGCTTTGTCTACTTTAAGTTGAGCTAGTTTCTCACGAACACAGTCTTCTGAAAATTGTTCAAGATGTCCCTCGCTTCTGTTCCTATTTGTGGGTGTTTTCTGAGGTCCTGCTCCTGGTTCTTCATCTGTGAACACAGAACAAAAATATTTGTTAAGCAATTCCGCTTTATCCTTATCAGCTTCTACATATTCTCCCCCTGCACCCTTGAGTCTGACAATACAATTTTTGCCCTTCCTCTTCTCACTAATATATCTGAAAAATGTCTTATCCCCCCATTTTATTGCATTGGCTATTTCCTCCTCCTTTTGAATCTTTGCTTTCTTGACTACTTTGCTAGCTTCTCTAAGTTTTTCCAAATACAGATGCCTGTCTTCCTCTCTCTGTGATCTCTTGTATTTCATGAAGGACTCCCTCTTTTTCTTCACTTTTTCAGCTACTTCCTTTGAAAACCATAGTAATCTCCTTTTCCTTTTGCCTTTATTTACCATTTTAACAAAAGGGTTGGTTGCCCTTAAAATACCCCCTTTCAGTTTTGCCCACTGTTTTTCTACATCCCCCAGCTGTTCCCATCCCACTAACGACTCTCTGAGGTATTGGCCCATCTTCGCCAAGTTAGTCTTCCTAAAGTCTAAGATCCTCACCTTGGAATGGATTCTAACAGCCCTAATCCTAATACTGAACCACACCATCTGGTGATCACTGGATGCAAAATGATCTCCCACTACAACATCAGAAACACTTTCACCATTGGTAAGCACCAAGTTCAGTATGGCCCCTTCACGTGTGGGGTCTGTTACCAATTGCCTGAATAGTTCTCCCTGTAGAGAATCCAGGATCTCCTTACTTCTAGATGATACTGCAGCAGGAATGTGCCAATCAACATCTGGCATATTGAAATCTCCTATCAGTAGCACTTCCCCTTTCCTAGCAATGCTGTGTATGTCTTCAATTAACTCTCTGTCCACCTCTTCTTCTTGTGAGGGAGGTCTGTATATCACACCAATGCAAATAGATTTCTCTTTCCCTCTTTCTAGTTTAACCCACAATGCCTCCCCTCTCCCCTTTTAAGCTCTGTAATTCCAAAGCTTTAATAGTAGTTTTTACATATAGTGCCAATCCTCCTCCCCTTCTTCCTACCCTGTCCTTTCTGAATAAAGTATAGTCAGGTATAGTTACATCCCAATCATGGTTTTATGTGAACCATGTTTCTGTAACTGCCACTAAATCCAAGTCAGCCACTCCCACCAAAGCTTCAACATCAGGGATCTTATTTCCCATGCTACGGGCATTTATACACACTGCTTTCCATATGTTACCCCTGTTACCCATTTCCATAAAGGTATTTAATGTATCATCTACCTGGGGGCTTTCACTTACCTGGGGGCTTTCTTCACCTATCCCCCACGAATCTAGTTTAAAGCTCTCTTCAGTAGATTAGCCAGTCTACTACCGAAGATGTGTTGACCTTTCTTGGACAGATGGATGCCATCTATGCTCTGGCATCACATTCAGTATAAAGTTTTCATTATAAACCATAAGATTATTCACACTTCCACTCCATGCTACTTGGCTGACCTCATCAACCTCCACCACCCCACCTGGCTCCTACGTCCCATTCATACCCACCGTCTAGTCCTCCCCTCTTTTTCGCAGGCCCACCTGAAGCGTACTTACCATAGTGCTTTCTTTTTCCTAGCCCCTGCTCTCTGGAATTTCCTCCCCCTCTGTGCTCAGAATTTTCTCTTCCCAGATTTAAAACAGCCTTAAAGACACATTTCTATCAACTGGCTTTCACTCACATGTCTCACCCTCCATGTTAAGTGGGTTTCTGGGTTCCTGGCGTATTTTCTGTGTCTGATCTTCCCTTACTAGTGTTTTTCTTTCTTTCTCTTCCTCTGTCCTTTGCTGCTACTTTTCTTTTATTGTACTGGCGTTCCTTTCTTTTTCTCTCTTTGCAGCTTTATGTTTTATTGTAAACCGCCTTATGCTTTGACCCTGGCAGTATATCAAGAAGTGATACAAATAAATAAACAAATAAACTTTGTCAGCTAAGTCTGTTGATGAGGCCATAATTTCCTATATTACCACTCTCTCCTCCACTATAGATACCTTTGTGGATGATACCAAAATCTGCAATAGAGCAGACACCCAGGAAGGAGTAGATAACAGTAAAGCTAGTAGTAATGCTCCCCATCTTATCCTCCACCCTAGTAAAGCTTTACAAATGGTTGAGAATGGGCAGCTAAGATTTAATGCTAAAAAATGCAGGGCCATGCATTTTGGCTGCAAATACCCAAGGCAGTGGTCCAGTGTAGGAAGCAAAGTATTTATGTCCACGACAGAAGAGTGGGATCTGGGCATGATTGTTTCTGATCATCTTCAGGTGGCTAAACAGATAGAAAAGGCGATAGCGACAGTCAGAAGGATGCTTGGGTGCATAGGGAGAGGAATGGCCAGCCGGAAGATGAAGGCGATATGCCTCTGTACAAGTCCTCGGTGTGAGCTCATTTAGAGTATTTTTGCAATTCTGGAGACCACACCATGGCTTCCACACCCATACAAACAGGAAGTGAAATCGGAAGGAGCGAAAGGACGAATGGCACTGCAGCACCAGAGCAGAAGGTAACTCCAGCGCTTTGGCACCATTTTAAATGCATTGCTACAATTGCATATGCACATGAGGGGTAGCAGCTGTGGCATCTGGAGCAGGGGCTGAGCTAAGAGGATGCATGTTTTTATTTTGCCAGTATTGTTTCTTTATGTGCAACGGAGAAGATATCCAAAAAGAACTATTCTAAGAGTTATAAACAACAAAAATCTTTGGGAAACTTGGTAAGATAATGTCCTAAGTGCAAAGCATATGGTTGAAAAATTCTAATCTTGTTACATTTAATCGAATCAGTGCACCTTCTGTAGGTTTCATGTTTGCTTACCTGCAGTCTGGAGATTTACATTCATTTTAGCAAATTTTAATTGCCATTGCAATATATTTAAATTACACAAACAACAAATAGCAAAGAATGTGCTAATTATTGTAATTCAGCTGTTCTCTATAGATTTTTTCACAAGGAAGTGAGACTACATGAACGTGTTCATTCAAATTGTCTCCAATTTTGGTATACACCTTGATAGGTTCCCTAAAATGAGATGGAGATTGCTTTCTTTAGTGATTTTCTCCAGTTTTCTAATGAAAATAAAATCACCGCAGACATAGTTGCTTCAAACAGTACATTTAGACCCATCTGCAAAACAAGAAGCTTCCTCAAGAACTATGGGACCAAATTCCCAGAACAGCACCTATGGTCTCTGCACATATGTTGATCAAAACAAAAAAAAAACACTCCCATACTAGCCTGGAAATTTGGAGTGAATAAGACACCAAACTAAAATGTAATTTAGAACATACACGCAAACACATAAAATTCTTATGATAATATTAAGATGGATGTTTGCACCCTTTCTTAGTATGTAGGCCATAGTAATCTAGCCATACTCTCCGTATCATTACTTTTGTGCATTGGGAAGATATATAGTAGCAGTGGGATTTCTCCATGGGAATTCCTCTCAAAGAGGCCTAGAAAAGCCAAACAATTCCATGGTATTGATGATAGTCAATAAAAGAGGTAAAAAATAGGCTATTACAACCTGCTCCGCATTGGTTTTCCCTAGAATCATCTCTCTCCCCTTCAATCTATTCAGAACTCAGCCTCATGGCTAATCTTTTGTCAGTATCTCTATGCTCATGTAACTCCTCTTCTCAAGTCACTTCATTGACTCCCTATCCACTTCTGCATCCAATTCAAACTTCTCTCACTGACCTAGAAGTATATTTATTCCATGGTTTCTCATTACCTCTCCTCTTGTATTTTTCCCTAGATCTCTCCTCAGGAACGCCACTCATCAGTCAAAATCATTTATCTATTCCTATTTCTTCTACTGCCAGCTCCAAATATTGTTTGATCTACCTTGCTGCAACCAACTACCTGAGTTGGTGCTTCATGCCCATCTCTGGTCCTATTCAAATCCAAGCTAAAAACCCAACTCTTTGAGGCTGCATTTGGATCTTGTTCTCCTTATGCTGTCTACCACCTGTGTGTATTATGTTTCTCCTTAGTTTTACCCCAGTCCCCTCTTTATTGTGCTAGTCTGTCTTGGCTATATTGTAAGCTCTATTTAGGAGGGACTGTCTCTTACGTGTATGTCAGTCTGCATTCAAAGAGGGGTGGGGAACACCTGTGTGGCATTCTTTGAAGATTGGTAACACTGTTGAGATATCCCCCCATGAATGGTGAAACCATGGCCAGGTCAGAATGGTTCAGTGGTGTGTGATACATTTAATTAAACTGGAGAGTTTCCATTTGCAGTTTAATATATGAGAGATGGACTGAAGATAAGAACTTTTATGCAAGTGGCTTAAAGTCAGCATCAACTTAATGTGCAATGGAGAGGACTCTCTTAAGTTAAGTAGCCATGGTTTTTAAATGCAAAACTTTTTTCTGAATAATGAAAAGATTTTCAGTGGGAGTTAGCGATGATGAAATGATTTTGTGCTGGTGGTCAGTTATTTCTGCTAGGGTAAGAGGGAGTTTTCTCCCTTATTTTTTGTGTTTGAAGAGGAATCAAGAACTGTAAATTTGATGCTGAACATTAACTTAGAAAATTAATGATAAATGATTACAAATTATTTTTGGTGGCAATATTTAAATTGATTAATTCTAGGATACATGTGTTGACTAGCGTGTGATTTTGGTAAACTGTCTTACGTCTACATGTGCAATACTGAGTATGCCTTGCAGAGCTACACAAATGCTAAGTAGTGAGTAGTAGTAGTACTGATAGCAGCATTGTGCATGCCAGTATCATTTTTTCCCCAAAGGGCATGCAAGTGGTACATAATGGGGAGCTGTTCTATATGTTTTTACTTAAAGATTTATGAAAAGGAGTAATCGTGCATTACTGTATAATTCAGGAATGTCAAGGTCCCTTGAAACATCAAACCAGGCAAATTCTGAGAGATTATTGGTAAATGTTGTGTCACGGAACCACATCCTGGTATGACTTAGGGGCCCTTTTACTAAAACGCGGTAAGTGTTCACATCCAGATTGCAAAGGTTAAGGTGCGGAAAGTGCAAATATTGTGCTGTAAATGCTGGCAGGCTTGCACTTAAAGCAGACAGTAGACATGGGACTGTATGGGAGCCACATTCCCTGTCTCAGCAGGTAGGGTAGGAGCAACCAGATTACCTTCTGAGGCAGGGAACATGGCCCAGTGCCTAAGAGGAGAAAAATGAAACAACTTCAGAATCAATTACTGTGGAGACCCCCCCTCTAATCACATCTCCCCTTTAAATACCCCTCCCCATAATATCTGATGCAGTCTCCAAATGCAAAATGAACTCCCCAGTCCGATCCCCCCATCCAGAGACAAAAGTATCCCCCTGCCCCAACAGCTCTTCCCTCACCTTCCGAAGCTCCTGGACTGCAGGCAAGCAGTCACAGTACAACTGCTACCGATCATTCGTATAGCGCTACAAGGTGTACGCAGCGTTGAACAGACATATGTAAAAGACAGTCCCTGCTCATCAGAGCTTACAATCTCTTTGCATCAGATCCCCTCCCCTGGAAAGGAGAACTAGCTGAAAATGGCCTCTCCCAACCATATGCCCTGATCAGCACAAAGCCCCGCCTTCCATCAGCTTACCCAACCCACACTGGTTCTTACCAGACTCTTCTCTGGTGTTTAGTGGGGTCAAAGCAAGAGTGCCCCCCTCCACTTCTTCCCCAGCTACTGTCACTTTTATAGGGGTTTGCACTGATCAGGATTCTGTGCTGGGGGGGGGGGGGTGTCCGTTTCAGCCTGATCTCATTTCTGGGAGATAAAGAATGGAAAAAGGATGATCTGGTGTAGGGCTCTTTGGTGACTCCTAAGCAGTCCTGGAGAGAGTGCTGGTTGTCGATAGGCTGTTGGTATGGGGTGGATATGATGGGGGCCTTCATGGGGGGAATCAGAACTGGGGGGGGGGGAATTAAAAATGGGGAATCGGCTCATCTTCGGAGGAGGATCAAAGCTGGGAAGGTAAAACAGGGCAGGGCTAATTTTTGCAGTTTTATAAATTCTCTTTCTCATGCTGGGCCACGTTTCTGCCTTGGCAGGGAGGGCAGGTGTTCCCGCATAACCAATTTTTAAAAAGGGTTCGAGGGGTGATCCGGGAAACTACAGACCGGTGAGCCTGACATCAGTACCGGGAAAAATGGTAGAAACCATCATAAAGAATAAAATTACTCAGCATATAGATAGTCATGACCTAATGGGAGACAGCCAACATGGCTTTAGACAAGGAAGATCTTGTCTTACTAATCTGTTATGTTTTTTTGAAGGAGTGAATAAACAGGTGGACAAAGGTGAGTCGGTTGATATTGTGTATCTGGACTTTCAGAAAGCCTTTGACAAGGTCCCTCATGAGAGACTTTTGGCAAAACTAAAGAGTCATGGGATAGGAGGCAGTGTACTACTGTGGATCAGGAACTGGTTAAAAGATAGAAAGCAGAGGGTAGGGCTAAATGGCCAATTTTCCCAATGGAGAAAGGTGAATAGTGGTGTACCCCAGGGATCTGTGCTGGGTCCGCTGCTTTTTGACATATTCATAAATGACCTGGAAAGTGGAATAACGAGTGAGGTTATCAAATTTGCTGATGACACAAAACTATTTAAAGTTGTTAAAACCCAGGAGGATTGTGGAAAATTGCAAGAGGATCTTGATAAATTGGAAGACTGGGCATCAAAATGGCAGATGAAATTTAATGTGGAGAAGTGCAAGGTTATGCACCTAGGGAAGAACAACCCAAACTATGGTTACACGATGCAAGGTTCCACATTAGGAACCACCACCCAAGAAAAAGATTTAGGCGTCCTTGTGGATACCATGTTAAAACCCTCGGCCCAGTGTGCAGCGGCGGCCAAGAGAGCAAATAGAATGCTAGGTATGATAAGGAAAGGAATGGAAAATAAAACAAAAGATATTATAATGCCTCTATATCGTTCCATGGTGAGACCGCACCTTGAATATTGTGTGCAATTCTGGTCGCCGTATCTTAAAAAGGATATAGCAATTTTAGAAAAGGTTCAGAGAAGAGCCACCAAAATGGTAAAGGGGATGGAAGGCTACTCCTATGAAGAAAGGCTAAAAAGGTTGGGGCTCTTTAACCTGGAAAAGAGACGGCTGAGGGGAGATATGATAGAAGTCTATAAATTAATGAACGGAGTGGAACGGGTAAACGTAGATCGATTGTTTACCTTATCAGAATATAGAAAGACTAGGGGACATGCAATGAAGCTACAGGGTAAACTATTTAAGACTAATAAAAGAAAATATTTTTTCACTCAACGTGTAATCAAACTCTGGAATTTGTTACCGGAGGATGTAGTAAAGGCTGTTAGTGTAGCTGGGTTTAAAAAAGGTTTGGACAAGTTCCTGGAGGAAAGGTCCATAAGCCATTATTAAGAAGGGACCCAGGATATCAATGCTTGAACCAATACAAGCATTGTGGAACCTGTGTCCCTTGGGGAAACTGCTAGGTACGTATGACCTAGATTGGCCACTGTTGGAAACAGAATACTGGGCTTGATGTACCTTGGTCTGACCCAGTATGGCATATCTTATGTTCTTATGCTGAGGCAGGCAACGTGGATCTATTTGTGGAAAGTGTGCCCTGAGCACCAAAGATAGGACCAATGCTGGGCACGCTCCCTATAGTTACTGCACAGGCTTGACACCTACCACTCTGGCCAGATAGGATATGGTAAATGCAAATACTTACTATATTTTCATAAACATGCCCTTTATGGTCCCAGTTCTGTCATAAGTATTCTAACTTAACATGCGGTTTGGATGGGTGCCTTTGCTGTTCCCTTTCCACCATGGTGTCAGAAGCTTATATGGATTTCTCTTAACATGCAGGCCTGAATGAGTAGCCCAATGGTTAGAGCACTAGCTTAGAAACCCAGAGACCAGAGTTCAAGTCCCACCAGCACTCCTTGTGGCCCTGGGCAAGTCACTTAACCCTCCATTGTCTCAGAAAAATCCAACTTATCAATATCCCTGTTTAATGTACATTGCTAAGTTTCAGTTGCAATGTAAACAGCTTTGATTGAAATGATAAAGCAGTATATAAAACCTGTTGAATAGATATTATGACTCAGCAGCATCTCCTAACCAGAAATTTATTAGGAGATTAATTGGATTGTAAATTTTCTTAACTCAAGAAATATTACTAGAGGTATGAACAGAGTCAGCCTAAGGGCATCGATGCCTTAGGCTAGGGGTTCCCAAACCTGTTCTGGGGCCTCCCCAGCCAGTCAGATTTTCTGGATATCCACCATGAATACGAATGAGAGAGATTTGCATACAATGGAGGCAGTGCATTCAAATCTCTTTCATCCTTATTCATTGTGGATATCCTGAAAACCTGACTGGCTGGGAGGCAGGTTTAGGAACACCTGCCCTAGGCGAAGCTTCAATCATACACTTCCACCTCCCTTCCCCTCTCCAGTGCATAATCTCCCTTCCATGATCCCCTTCCCTCATAGTCTGGCATCCCTTCCTTTTCATGTGTGGAGGATCACCTCATCTGCTGCCCTACATCGTCTTTTCCCTCAAACCACAACTGCAAGTAAAATAAACTTTGCCTAGCAGTGGGCTTCAGAGCTCTAGCGTGACCTATAGACCAGCTTTGATTCACCCTCTCCAATGCAAATTTCCTGTCAGAGAGGAGCAGGGTGAGGCTGGCCTGGAATGCATGCTAGAGCTCCAAGACCCATCGTTAAGAGGAACTTGCATGTAGCCGTGGCTTGGGAGAAAACAAGAAAGTAGAGCAGCAGATGGGGTAATCCTGCCCATGGCAAGGAGGAGTAGATAGGGAAGAGGTTAGCGCAATGGTCAAAATGCCACCACATGACCTTTGCCACCCTAGGTGGATACCTAGTTCTTGTTGTGGCAGGGCTGGTCCTAGTTATCTCCCATGTGAAAATTTCATCACGGATAAAAAGCCATCTTTCTGGAGACCGCACCTTCAAAAGGATATAAAGAGGCTGGAATCCGTACAGAGGAATATGAGGACAGACTTAAGGATCTTAATATGTACACCTTAGAGGAAAGGCAGGATAGAGGTGATATGATTGAGATGTTTAAATACCTCCATGGCATAAATGCACAGGGGAAGAGCCCCTTTCGATTGAAAGCAAGTTCTGCTATGAGGGGGCATGGGATGAGGGTGAAAGGGGATAAATTCAGGAGTGATATGCGGAAACATTTCTTTACGGAAAGAGTGGTAGATCCATGGAATAGTCTCCCAGTGGAGGTGGTAGAGATGAGGACAGTATCTGAATTCAAAAAAGGCATGGGACAAACACAGAGGATCTCTAAAGGAAAAAAGGGGACTGTTGTAGTTGTTGATATGGAAGGACAGACTGGATAGGCCATGTTTTCTTTTTCTGTCATCATGTTTCTATGTTTCTATCTAGCTAAGCTTGAAGAATGGTCTAGAATTTGGCAGCTGAGATGTAATGTTAAAAAATGCAAGGTCATGCATTTGGGCTGTAGCAATCCAAGGGAGCAATATAGTGGTGGGGGTGAAGTACTTTTGTCCATTAAGAAGAGTGGGACCTAGGCGTGATTGTGTCTGATGATTTTAAAGTAGCTAAACAGGTAGAAAAGGTGACAGCAAAAGCTATAAGGATGCTTGGATGCATAGGGAGAGGAATGGCCAGCAGAAGAAAGTAGGTTATAGTGCCTCTGTATTGACTTTGGTGTGACCTCATTTGGAGTATTGTGTGTGGAGACCGCACCTTCAAAAGGATATAAACAGACTGGAGTCAGTACAGATGGTGCCTACTAAAATGGTTAGTGGTCTTTGTTATAAAGCATATGAGGACAGACTTAAGGATCTTAATATGTACACCTTAGAGGAAAGGTGGGACATGGGATGAGGGTGAAAGGGAATAGATTCAGGAGTGATATGCGGAAATATTTCTTTATGGAAAGAGTGGTGGATCCATGGAATAGTCTCCCAGTGGAGGTGGTAGAGATGAGGACAGTATCTGAATTCAAAGAAGCATGGGACAAACACAGAGGATCTCTAAAGGAAAATATGGGACTGTTGTATCTGTTGATATGGAAGGACAGACTAGATAGGCCATGTGGTCTTTTCTGTTGTCATGTTTCTATGTTTCTATGGGGCAGTTTCTCCAAATTGGTGAGTTTTGTGCATACCATGACAGTCACGAACTTCACTTCTAAGACAGAGTATGTAGAGTATGATCTCAGTCTCTCTAATTTACTGCTAATGCTCGGCATAGTACTTGCATCGTGCTAAAGAGAGCCTTCCTCTGGAGTTCGCAAGATGTTTCATGTATGGCTTATTTATCAAGGTGTGCTTGGAAATTCCTCTAAATTAGGCCTGTGACACCCAACATGATGGGAAATAACTCAGTATCTTTCTGTCACATTTTCTTGGTCTCCTACTGTAT
This sequence comes from Ichthyophis bannanicus, assembly GCA_033557465.1. NCBI lineage: Eukaryota > Metazoa > Chordata > Amphibia > Gymnophiona > Ichthyophiidae > Ichthyophis > Ichthyophis bannanicus. The sequence continues at coordinate 1,375,014,431 of CM066033.1, forward strand.
TTCTTGATACTTGAAGATTTTCTTCCTCTCAACGCGATTCACAGAATAGTCATTTGTAAGTGACGCCTCTATAATTAGTGTCATTCTGGTACTTTTTTACTTTACCACTATATCCAGCTTCTTCACATCCAGCTTTTTATTTGTCGGAATGGGATTATTCCAGGTGATCATAACCTCTGTACTCTTGGTAATTCTTTTTGGGTCATGATCCCAGTGCTTCTCAGGCACAGTAATGTTATATTGCTTAAAGAGTTTGCAGTGGATAAGGCATTCTACTTTATTGTGCCTTTCTGTACAGAAAGTTTCTACCACCAGAACTTCACAGTCAACTATGAGGTGAGTCACCGTTTCCAGCTGTTTCCCATAATCGACATATGTTTATTTTGCCATTTTTTTCAATGCTTGCTGTAAACCATCTCGTCCTCAAGCTGCTGTCCTGGACTGCAACTATCAACCTCTCATCCTTTAGTTTCAGTTCACTCCTCCTTAATCATTCATGTGTCCATTCATGATTGACAAAGGGTTCCTGGAGTAACACTCTGTATTTCCCACTGTATTTGGGCATCTGCCACTTGTTTTTCCTTGTTTGTTGATCTAATTCTTTGAAGAGTTTTTTCCTCTTGTTTTGCAAATTCTGTTACTTCCTTCCCTGTATATGCTTGTGGATTCTCACTCATTCCTTCTAGTTAGTGGAACACTTGTCCATGTTTGATGATTGAGACAAATTCTGGATATTTACTTTCATTTTTCAGCACTTTTTGCATATATGGGTCTGATACAGTTAAGTCAGCCTGGAGGTCTATGATAACAGCTCTGTATATGGAATCAATCTCCCTACCGATGTTGATGTTGCAATGCTTCTCTCCAAGTGCATAAGGGTCTTCATGCCACTATTTATTTATTACACCGTTTGGTCACTTTCTGAACGTTCACTACTGTTAAGACAAGTTAAATATGTTCAACCGAAACAAATTGTGGAAAATTTAGGTTTACTACCCTGCTTCTTATCGATGTACAAGCACCACAGTTGGCAAAAGGTCTCAGACTAAACACGGCACCCACCTCAGACTTCCGCCTTATTCTCGTGGTGCCTAATAGCATCAACGAGCTTTTATAGATTCAATGCCACTGTGTTAATTTTTAGGGTTTGTTCCTAGTGGAAACTGTTATACTTTCAATTCCTTATCGAATTTCCGTTTATTTCACAAAACTGGAACCTAGCATGCAAGTCAGCTTTCCTGTCTTTTACCGCTGCTATGCATACAATTATGTTGGGTAACTTGTTTTACTTAGCTTTTCTTTTTGTCTAGGAGCTTCTACCACGATGCTCTCCCTGGGTACCACTGAGGCGTTTCACTGCCGCAGTTTCGTCAGGAGATTGCTTCTTAATTCTAGCGTGCTCCATGTTTTCTTGTGCTCGTTACTGTATATAGATGCTGCCCACGTCTTTCTTATTCTTTATAGTTAAATTGCTGTTCAAACGGGGTTCTCCCGATCTTACTTCAGCGCGGCATCTAAAAATTAACACAGTGGCATTGAATCTATAAAAGGTCGTTGATGCTATTAGGCACCACGAGAACAAGACGGAAGTCTGAGGTGGGTGCCGTGTTTAGTCTGAGACCATTTGCCAACTGTGGTGCTTATACGTCGATAAGAAGCAGGGTAGTAAACCTAAATTTTCCACAATTTGTTTTGGTTGAACGTATTTAACTTGTCTTAACACTATTTATTTATTGACTTTACATGTATGAATCCAGAAGTTATGGTTGGAACTAGTCAATAGTGGCTCCTTTGTGACAGCCTGGGGAATAAAATAGAGGTACATTTAAAGGCACATTATACAAATGATATCCAAGTGCAATCTGGGATGTCTAAGCCTGAAAGTCTGAAAAACAGGCAAGCACATCCAAGTTCAGGCAGGATTTCACAAACACGAGTGTGTCCAATATGGATGTCTACAGGGCCATCTACACAGATGTCCCCAGAATAGTATCCAAAACTGGGGACATCGAAGAGACATGCATTAGCGCTTCAAACACAACAGAAATTTCCCTATCACACTACAAATATCATTGCAATTATGGAGAGTACCGGATGGTTGTGTGTCATCTTCTTTACATTCTTCAAAGATTTTACGGCCTAAATGGGTACTTTCCTGATGCCTATTTGTGCCTGGAGCAGGTCTAAACTTAAATGAGGCTGCAGATTTCCCTGATCTTTTTGGAATTGAGTTCCTAGCACCACTCCGGACACGTCCTTGGTACCACCACTGACAAGTCTCTGCCACATCCCTTACCTACTTGAACATCCCTGCGCTGGGGATGTCCTTTAAATATCATTTGCAAACTGGATCTAGGGATGTCTTTATGATTTGGATGTCCATGTACCCATTTGCATGCATCCAAATTGCGAATAAGAAGAAACCCTGAGTTTCTTCATGTGACAGAAAGTAAATTATTGGCATAAAATTCTTCCTGGAAAACATCTTTTAGGATAACTTGGGTACTCCTGAATGTACCCCTCATAAGGCTTATTTTCCCTCAAAATTTAGAACCTGGCTTAATCCATTTGGCACATCCTTGCCCTATGCCCAAAGGATAAGGGATCTTCATACCAATACTGGTTCTATCTAATCTCCCTTTGGTACCTTGGACTTTCTGCTAATGTTAGTGCTGCTTTGACCCTCTTCTGGTACTTTAGGTCTCATGACAATCTTGATGCTGCATTGTCCCTCTCCCAGTATCTTGGGGTCGCCATGTCAAGGTTGGTGTTGCTGTGCCCCTCTTCCATGCCTTGAAGTCATCATTCAACTGTTTATGCTGCTCTGTCCTTTTCGCAATGGCTTGGAGTATTCATGCCAGGGTTAGTGCTCTCTGCCCTCCTTTCGGTTTTGTAGGTTCTTTATTCCACTCGTGATGTATCGGAGTGCTGTTTCTTCTTTGGCATCCGTCTTCCAGCGTGGTTGATTGAAAATGGATGGAAACTCCCACTATTGGAGTGGAATGTTGTTTGCCCTACTGATTTTAATGAACCTGAATGATCTGGGTGATGCAAATAGTTTGCAATCCAAGAACAAACTAAATGAACCGAACTCCAAATTTTTGCCATCCACATTTCTAGTAAAAAAAAATTTAGAACAATATAATTTCACATGTGCCACTGCTCTTGATCATATCACCAGCAAGCCCCCAGAGTTTAGCTTCATCCTGATAAAAAAATGTCCAAACTCCTTCCTTTTTACAGCGGAAAGCGAGAGAACATTTATACAGAACTGTTTCATCTCCCATGCATAACAGATTGAGACCCAGATACACCGGGTCATAGTTGTCTCCCAGCTGCAAATTTCTGGAAACATCGGATATTTCAGAAAGACAAAATTTTAACTTTGAAATGTAGTTAAACATTTCAAATTCAGTAGCACTTATTAAAATATGTGACTTATAAGTTGGTTATTTTAAGGTCTTTTGGCACACTGTCAGACACTAGGCTAAGTTTCTAAGCATATCCATGGAATCTGCAAATCTGTAAATAGCTCACATAAGCTTCAAGTAATTAATTAGCAAAAGTTCAACTCTGTGTCAGATAACAAAAAGGCGGAAAGAAACCCCTTAAACGTTCATACACATAAGGATTTGGCACTGAAAATTTGCACCTGGCAGAATGAAAACTCTTCTTGCCAAATGCTAATTATTTTTTTTTTGGGGGGGGGGGGGGTGGCTGGGGGTGGAAGTAGGGAGGAGAGATTCCAATTTTTTTCTATTACAAAAAAGGACTTTGACAGAATCCTTACAATAAAAGTTAAAAAGAAAAAAAGAAAGAAAGAAAAGCAAAGAAATAAATTTCACCTAGAAATAAAGTTCACCTAGATAATGGAAAAGCTGTATTTGTCAATAACATGGAAAAAGAGCAGAGAACAAAAAGACAATAAGTATATTAGCCTAAGGGGAAAGATTTCTAAGTAAACTCTCTTACAGGAAGCTTGGCCACATCTTTTTGCAACTCAACAGGTTAAAAAAAAAAACCCACATAGGCAACACAGGTACAATGGGATTTTGATGCCGTGAAAGCATACAGTATTGCCCTTCAACAGATGAAATGCTGTCTAACTAGCCTTAGGTCAGATTGTCTAATCAACTGAAGTCCTATGGGGGAGGACTTGGAAGCAGAGCGCGGATGAGGAGATTAGTTCACTGGAGACTGATCATGTCAGAAAGATAACTTTAACTACTTTTTAATAACATTCTAATGTGGAAGAGGTCAGGGGGGTCCAGAGATTGCAAAGCAATCAGGAAATGTGTAGTAGCTGACATGGAGAAAAAGGTTTTGAGCTATATTATTCATTGGTAACTCCTTATTGTTATTCTTCTGAGATACCTACTTGGAAAAAAAAATAAAGTTGCAAAGCTGAATAGGCTTTGTGTCATTTGTGATTGTTATACTGAGAAATACAGTATAAACTCTTCCCGGGTGTAATGAATAAATGCAAATGACCTCAACTCCGTGGTTAATACTTCAAAGAAGGGACTTGTTCTGTCATGAAATTGATTTTACTTGGATGGCAGTATAAGGTAAGCAGGAGATTTTGGAATTTGCAAAGCCTACAGTACTTTGGTGCTATGGAACAGTCATAATATCAAAGAGGACTGTCCCAAAGTAGAATCAGCAGTGAACGAGCAGAATTGCATTTGCTGTGGAAGTTGAGCCCAGATGCATCTCGCCAAGCAGTAACAATACCGACATGGGTTCTGAAATTGTGAAGTTTGCTTTCTTCTTTTTTCAAACTGTTTACTTCAGAGTTTAATCCCTCCCACCCCCTCCAATCAAAAGGGTACCTCTGTGTACAAGAGCCCATACAAGGCTTTTTGTCCCTCTTCTTTACATCGTGCCTTCAATATATTGGTAAATTAGTAAATTAGCCGCTGGACTGTGAAGCTCTGTTACTCAGATTTTGACTGGCAGGCCAAGAAAAATAAGGCACAATTGAAGAATTTAAATGACAATTGAACCATTATGCATATGTGTCATTTCATATCGGCTACTTCGTTCTCATGCTCCTAGTCCTTCTTGCTAGAGGAATAAAAAGGTATTATACAAGCATGCCCTTTCTCATGCTATTTACCTACCCATAGGGCATCTTCCAGAAACAATAAGAACGTTTTGTCTTTCTTCTGAAAAGATCCCGAGTATCATAAATAATTAAGAGCTTACTTGAGTTCAAATTAGCAGACAATGTAGACTGTAAAATCCGTACCAAGATACTAGCCCAAAGATTAAGCAAAGTCATGGGAGGATTAATCCACATGGACCAATTAAGTTTTTCAAAGGGTGAGTGCTTCACAGATAATGGAAGGTTATTTTGTAATATCCTGCACAAAACTAAAGAGCGGAAGGTTCTGGCTATAGCAGTTTTACTAGATGCAGGAAAGGCTTTTAGATTTCAGGGGATTGGGAGTATTTATTTCAAGTTTTAGACAGGTTTCGTTTTTAGAAAATCTTTTGTACAAATAATAGGTGCACTGTGAGTTATTTAATAACCGTGTGTCAGCATAAAATGTACCAAATGCTCAACACTCTGCCAACTTTGCAAATGTTTCTAAGCAGAAGTCTAGTCCCTACGCTTTATGAGCATTGATTGTTTCAGCAGTTGCCTTCTCGACTGACTCAATCTTCTGAAGGTTTGGCTCCCAGAATTAGATACGCCACCCAAAAATGATGTCTTACCAGAGACTTATACAGAAGTAGCATCGCCTCCTTTTCTAGAGAAGTGCATAGGCAAGATAAATTTGGTTATTTTCCAATTGTCAGGATTTGTTTTCCATTAGTTTCACACATTTGTTTTAATGGGGAATTTTTAGTGTGCACTAAATTGATTTACTGTGCACTAACCAATTAATTAAGGTGTGCTATATTAATTAATGCATGCTTAATCAATGAAGTACACACTGAGGGGCCTGTTTATTGGTAGCATGAGACTGCACTGCCAAATTAGGGTGAGGTCTGGAGCATGTGTATCTGTTCCCCTATCCTTTGAATGTGGGTGCACTGAATGCCACCCATTGAGCTGGTGTTAGGTGCATCTATGCTAATTGCAATATTTGGAGTGGAGGAGTGGCCTAGTGGTTGGGGCAAGGTACTTCAGGCTGGAAGGTCAGGGGTTCAAATCCCACTAGAGGACAGCAACCTTGGGCTGGAAGGACTGGGGTTTCTAGTCCCACAGGTGCTCCTTGTGGTCTTGGGCAAGCCACTTAACCCTCCATAGCCCATGCTCCCTGTAAAGTAGTTATTTCCAAGTTATAATGCCCTGTTCAGTTTGTTCAATGTAAACTGCACTGATGCAGACTAGTGCAGTATATAAGAGAATATAAATAAATGCATTTGCAGTTAACACACAACCCATAATGCCCACTCTAACCACAACATGCCATAAACATCCATGTTCCACCTAGAACTTGCCCAGTCACATGATTAGCATGGAATTTTTAGCACGGGGCCTCATGCTGTTAGTTTGGTGCCCTTAGCACATGGAAAACCCCACACTAATGGTTAGCACGGTTTATTATTTATTTATTTTATTTATTTATTTATTTAACATTTATATACCGCATCTTCCAAAGTTCAGTTGCGGTGTACAATTAACAACAATTAACAAAGCGCAGTTTGTTTTACATAGAACGTCATAACTTTTACATAGAACATCATAAATTAAACAAACACAGTTTAATAAACAAACAGTATATTTAAGCTAGAACCGTGTGTAACAAGTTAACTAACGTAGTGTAGTGTCGAACAGCGTAAAAAAGATCATAACATATGCAACTATATACATGTGGAGGTATTTGGGCATAAGAGCTTGGATCGTCATTTCGTTTAAGCTATAAGTGTTGTCCGGATAGAGTTAGGTTTGTACTTGATGTGAACAGGTGGCTATTTAGCCTTTGTCTAATATGGGTTCTAGGGTTTCCATTGTATTATAGTGTTTAGTGAATAGATATGTTTTCAATTTTTTGCGGAATTCCACGATCTCTGTTAGTGATCGTAGATCCTCTGGTAGCGAATTCCAAATGGTTGGAGCTATGTGAGAAAAGGCTCTAGTATTTGTTAATTTATGTGCTTTTATGAAGTCTTTTGGAATCTTTAGTTTATTTGATTGTCCTTTTCTGTGGGTAGGCTTAGAAAGTTCTTTGCATATTAGACTACATAGAGTAGTCGGGGCCATGTCATGTAAGGCTTTGAATGATGTTATTATTATTTTGTAAATTATCCTGCTTTGAATAGGTAACCAGTGAAGGGATGCTAGAATTGGTGTTATGTGTTGGAGTGAGTTTATTTTTAGTATAATTCTAGCTGTTGCATTTTGAGCTAGTTGAATCCTTTTAATGTTTTGTTTTGAAATGCCCATTAGTATTAGGTTGGCGAAATCAAAGTGAGGGGTTATGGTAGCCTGTATTATATTAATAAAATCCTCTATAAATACTAGCGGGCGTAGTTGTTTGAGTATTTTGAGTTTAAAATAGATTTTCTTTATAGTATTTTTAATGTGGGTTTCCATTGTAAGGTGTGAATCTATGATTACGCCTAGATATCTTATTTCGTTTTTTATTTTAATTTCTTGGTCTTGTAGTGTTATGTGGGTTGGAGGGATATATGATTGATTTTTTGTTACAATTAGGACTTCTGTTTTGGCATGGTTTATGTGGAGATTTTGAGTTTTTAGCCAAATTGCGATTTCGTTATAGCAGTCTGATAGGCGTTGTAGTGGTAGGTTAGGGATCGTAAATGGAATGTACAACATAATATCATCCGCATAGAGGTGATATTGTACTCCAAATTTCTTAAATATGTTGCAGACCGGTTTTATGTAGATATTGAAAAGTAGGGCTGATAATGCTGAGCCTTGTGGTAAACCTATTTCTTGCTTATATGTAGTGGAGGTTTGATTACCTATTCTTATATTTTGCGTTCTGTTATTTAGATAGGAGGTGAACCATTTATGTACTGTGGAGTTTATGCCTAACTGCCTTAGGTTGTTAAGTAATATTGTGTGATGTACACTATCAAAAGCTGCTGATATGTCAATAAACAGGAGGATGAATGCTTGTTTATGGTTGTCAATACCTCTTAGGAGAGTATCAAATAAAACTGCTAGAAGTGTTTCTACTCCGTGGCGTGGCCGGAATCCATATTGTTGTTCATCAAGTGGGTAAGATGCATCTATATATTCCTGTGTTTGTAATTGTACTACTTTTTCAATTATTTTGGCCAAAAATGGTATGCTCGAAATGGGTCTGTAAGATACCGGGGATGTTTTGTCTAGATTGCAATTCTTTAGGATTGGGCGTATTTGAGCATGTTTAAGCGAGGGTGGAAGGTAACCTTGGGTTAATGAGAGGTTGACTATTGTGAGAATGTAGGATAGGAGTGTTGGCAGTGTGTTTTTTATCCAGGATACAGGGCATGGATCTAAATGGGAAGTTGTAGTGTTGAGTCCGGAGATGATAGTTTTTAATGTCATTTTTGTAACAGGGTAAAAATCTGACCAATCATCTACGGATTGGTGAGAAATGTTAAAGGTATCTACGGGTATTGATGGTTTCTTTGATTTGTTTTGGTAGTAGTTAGCTAGGGTTTGTGGTGATATGTCTGTGATTTCATTGCTGGAAGTTTGAGCGTTATTGGTTAGATTTCTGACGATGGAGAATAGCTCTCTAGGTCTGTTATATGATTTTGATAGGGTTGCTGCATAGTAGTTTTTCTTAGTAGTGTCTAATGTTTCCTTATATTTTGTGAGATGGTTATTGTATATTTCCTTGTGTATTGTCAACTTGGATTTTCGCCATTTAGTTTCCAGTTTTCTTAGTTCTCTTTTCATTTGTTTTAGTGTGTTGTTAAACCATGGTGTACGGTTTGTTTTAGAGTGTACTCTCTGTTTATTTGTGCAATTATTTTTAGCTGCATTGCTGATAGTTCCATTCCAATTGTTAACCGCATCATCCAGGTCTGCTGTGGATAGTAAGAGGTGTGGGATAGTTGAATCGAGGAATTCAGTTTCATTAAATTTTTTAAATTTTGAGATAGGGCCACTACTTGTGTAATTTTTGATGCTAGTGGTAGGATATGTGAGTTTTATTTTGATAATATAATGATCTGACCAAGGCATCTCTATGCATTCTACGGAGTTTGAGTTGACTAGCTTGAAGAGTGTATCAGGGAGAAAAACCATATCAAGTGTTCCTCCTCTAATATGTGTTGCTGTGTTAATTATTTGATGATAATCTATATCTGATATAGTGTCCAGAAATAGTTTGGAGTCTAGTATTGGTAGTGATGGAAGATTAAAATCGCCTAGCATGATTATAGGGTTTTGTTCGGTGGATGAGCTAAGGAGTTCAATAAGAGAGTCCAGGCAATCTGATCTTTGGTCTGGGGGTCTATACATTAAACAAATTCTCAAGTGGTTGATTTTGATCAATAATGTGTCTATATTACTAGGGATGTTTGATTGGATTGGTTTGGCATTTAATATATTTTTTGTCATCATTAGTACTCCACCGCCTCTTCTATTGGATCTATGTTTGTAAAATATGTCATAGTTTACATTATCAAGTTGATTTAGGTAGATTGTATCTGTTTCAGAAAGCCAGGTCTCTGTGACACATAAGATATCTGGTTTTAAGTCTGTTATCAGATCATTAAATATAGGGAGCTTGTTTTTCATTGAACGTGCATTGATGAGGATGCATGATAGGGCGGATGAATTGTTGGCGCAGATTTCCTTGCATGTTTGAGGTTTTGTTTGGTTTATTTGTATTAGTCTATTATAATTTATTTTTGGGCGGTTGTGAGAGTGGGTGTGTTCAAAATAACATACATTTCTGGTGTGTGTGTGTATTATAGGAATGGTCATATGATTATTGCTGTTTAAGCTTAGGGATAGATTGATTATTATTATCATTAATAATATGCATGTGTATGATATTCTTAGTAGCATGATGTTAGGGTGTGACATTTTCAGTATCTGGCTCAGTGGTATGTTTGCTTAGGTGTTAAAGACTTGGGTTCTTGGTTAGAGTGGATGGACAACCATTGAGAGGAGAGATAATGGTTAGCGTGGGGAACATAGGAAGGTTTACAACTGTTGAGCTCTCAGCTGTTACATAGTAGCAAGGTAGTAAGTAGAAATCAGTACTAGCAACAATAGTATTTCTGGATTGGCTTACTGACAACAGTAATATTTTGAGAGGAGTTGCTGATAACAGTAAAACTGAAGTGATTCATGAACAGCAGTATTGAATCAGAGAGTAAGTTACTGAGATGAGTTACTAACAACAACTATTCTGAGAGGAGTTACTGACAACAGTAAATATGAAGTGAGTCAAAAACAGCAGTATTCAATCTGAGAGTAAGTTACTGAGAATCTGAGAGTAAGTTACTAAGTTACTGACAACAGTAATAGTTAATGCATTGCTAAGGCTGGTTTTTGGCCACAGTTATAAACACTAACGCAGTTGGGAAGAGACGTGATATTAGTTACTAGTACATCTTTAGAGTCGTTTAGGTAATACTTGCAGTTCAGAGTAAGAGACAGATGGATTTCTTGTTGTTTTATGGACGTACCACCGCCAAAGGGCCCTCTGGCGAGGCCCGCAAGGCGCGGGCGCGCTCTGTCGGCACTGTTTTTAAAGGCCTGGTGCCTCGTGCCCCGATTGGGTGATGCTGGTGGGAGGCTCCGGGCCTGCTCGATTCCCGCCGGGAGAGCTCTTCAGGAGGCCGGAAGGAGGAGAAGGGCCGAACACTCTGTCGGCGCTGTTTTAAAGGCCTGGTGCCTCGTGCCCCGATTGGGTGATGCTGGTGGGAGGCTCCTGGCCTGCTCGATCCCCGCCGGGAGAGCTCTTCAGGAGGCCAGAAGGAGGAGAAGGGCCGAACACTCTGTCGGCGCTGTTTTAAAGGCCTGGTGCCTCGTGCCCCGATTGGGTGATGCTGGTGGGAGGCTCCGGGCCTGCTCGATCCCCGCCGGGAGAGCTCTTCAGGAGGCCGGAAGGAGGAGAAGGGCCGAACACTCTGTCGGCGCTGTTTTAAAGGCCTGGTGCCTCGTGCCCCGATTGGGTGATGCTGGTGGGAGGCTCCGGGCCTGCTCGATCCCCGCCGGGAGAGCTCTTCAGGAGGCCGGAAGGAGGAGAAGGGCCGAACACTCTGTCGGCGCTGTTTTAAAGGCCTGGTGCCTCGTGCCCCGATTGGGTGATGCTGGTGGGAGGCTCCGGGCCTGCTCGATCCCCGCCGGGAGAGCTCTTCAGGAGGCCGGAAGGAGGAGAAGGGCCGAACACTCTGTCGGCGCTGTTTTAAAGGCCTGGTGCCTCGTGCCCCGATTGGGTGATGCTGGTGGGAGGCTCCGGGCCTGCTCGATCCCCGCCGGGAGAGCTCTTCATTCTCCTCGTTTTAAAAATGCACTAATGAATCCAATACATGAACTAATGCACACACCTATCTTTTTCCTGTTGACCAGTTTTCTGTGTACCTAAGTATCCTTCTGGTATTTGTCATCAACTTACCTACCCATTTGACTACTTTCACATCATCAGATATCATCATCCCTAGAACACACTCTTGTTTTATGCATAGAAGAACTTTATACCTTATATCGTTCCACCTTTTGTGTATTTACAATCGAAATGTCTGGACCTTCATTTTTTAGCCCTGACGCTTAGCTTCCAAATTCTAGATCATTCTTCATGCTTCACTACATCCCTCCTCATGTTTTCCATACCTTCCGGGATGTCTATCCTGCTGGAATTTTGGTATCATCCCCAGAAGAACAAGTTGCAAAGTGTACATTTAACAGTGTAATACAATGGTGAATTTGCCTTTCCACCATGGGCAAACTCAGGTTTGCCAGTGTTAGCGACTCAAGGGGATAGAACTAGTGAAGTTTATCCTAGTAGGGCAACAGGAGGTATGTGGGAGGAGGATTTTACATGGTGTGTGTGTGTGTGGTAGAGGTGATGTATTTGCATGAGTTGGAGTGTGTATGTTTGTGTACATGGGAAAGGTGTAGGTGTGGGGTATGCTTGTTCAGTATGTATCGGTGGCAAATATAGGTTGCTTGTGTTGGCAGATATGTGTGTGTGTCTTTGTTTCAGAGTGAGGCATAGAGATACAGTTAACTTCTTTGAAGAAAGATTTTGGTGAAAAGAAATGTAATTCTCAATTTAATTCCACAAAATAACTCCAGTGCGTTCAATGAAACATAAGGGAATTTTTCCCACAAATTGATTCTCTTCTTTTTCAACAATGCATCAATCTTTTCAATGTCTATCAGCAGGTCTCAGACTTATAATGGCACTAATTCATTAGACTAAGGGGTATGTTTACTAAACCGCGCAAATGTGTGGGGCGCACTTGAGCGTGCGCTAAGGTACCTTAGCGCACGCTAATAGTGTGTTTTTGGTGCCCCGCATGCGTGCACGCCCCCCGCACAAGTGCGCTCTGCCCGCACAAGAGCGGGGCGCGCTGATGTGCGATAGAGGCGTGGAAAGGCATTTCGAGGGCGGAGGAAGGCTCCCGAGGGGCGGGGGGACGGGCTCAATGGGTGGAGAGTGGGAGGGGAGAGGCTCCCCGCACAGGAGCGGGGCTGAATTTCATCAAAAAAAATACCGCGAGTGAAACCCTCGCGTTAGAGCCGATTTAAAGGGAAGAGAAACCATTTCCGTCAGCAATGTACAGCAAAACCGGGGAAACCTAAAGAACGTGAGCAGTGTGATACATGTGCACAGAACAAAATAGCAAATAAAACCTTAAAATGACCACAAGAAAAATTGAATAAAATTATAATTCAGCTGGGCAACAGTGATATCACTGGGTAACAATAAAAAACACTCCCAGGAAAGCTAAAAAAAAAAGGAAATGATTTTTGGAAGGGTCTACGCTCCGTAGACTCTTTCAAAAATCACTAAATTTTAGTGGAGCTTTCCTGGGAGTGTTTTTTATGTTGCCCATTGCTATCACTGTTGCCCAGCTTGGTGTTAGGTTTTTGTCCACTTTTTTGGAGGTCATTTTTGAGGTTTATTTGCACTTTTGTCCCCATACAAGGTGAATGAGCCCACAGTAAAATTGTGCAGAGCAGGGTGTTTGACTTGTGCGGCCAGGTTTCCTATCTCCAGGGACCACACTGTCTCTGTGGCCACAGTGTGGTGCAACAGACACAGCTAGTGACTGTAGGACCAGAAGACCCAGGTTCAAATCCTGGCTGGGGCTCCTACCAACCCAGTCCCCATAGCCTTACCCTCCACCAAACAGTGATAGTACAGGCACTCCTTTATTGCAGAGAACATAAGCATGGTTCCAACACCTATATTTTACCCTACACCGCACACAAACCATAACAATGGGCATTACCTACAGCCAAGTCCCCCAAATTCAGTCCTGGAGTGCTACAACTCAATCAGGTCATATGCATTTTCCCAGATAAGGACATGTCTGCATGTTGGCGGAAGGGTACAGGTGGCGGAGGGGGAAGTGGCTGCAAACCACAGCAGACAGTAGCCTAGGCCCTTGCAGGCTGGCATGTCCACCGTAACAGACAGGCTCTGTCGGATGTACATTCATGGACTCCCCAGGGAATGCAGCATATCTGTGGCAACACGGTGGTGCAGCACACACAGACAGTGTGTGCAAGAACAAAGGTCACAGGTTCAAAGGCCAGCTGGGGCTGCTGCCAATCCTGTCCACATATTTTTCCCACAACTAAACCGTGATAGTAAGGACAAACCTTTATTGTTGAGAACATACGCATGGTTAATATGCCTATATTTAACAACACCAAACACAGACACCATAAACAGCCGCATTACCCAGAGCAGAGTCTCCCAAATGCAGTCCTGGAGGGCCCCACACCATTCAGGTTCCATGCTGCCTCTAATAAAGATGCCTGTGCTGCATATATGTAGATCATGCATATTTATGAGGGACAGCATGAAAACCCGAACAGGGTATGAAACACCAGGACTGGATTTGGGAAACTTTGCCGTAAAGCAGCAGCCAACAGGTCCAGACACCCACACCCACACACCCACAGGCCCCATTGGCCAATGCCCCCTGGAGAGGCAGGACATTGGGCCCTGCCTGTATCTCCCAATACTAGCAGTTGCATACCTTAGCAATGCCACCCTACACCTGGGTATATGGTAAACAGCTATCAAATGTTTCCCATGATACTTGGCAGATATCAATTCCTACGTTAAGCACATTTTGCTCCTTGGGCTCCACCATGACAATCATTCTGATGTCTGCGGTGTGTGCTGCAGGTCTGGTTTCTGACAGTGTTTACCGCCCTGGGGAGTGACCCCCAACAGTATTGCGTACCATATCCATGCCTGTACTGTGCCCAGGATTGTAGTGGTGGGTATGGCTGCTGAACTCCTCTATAGTAGCACAATGCTGGCATAGGTGTGGGGGTGGCTGTCTGTCTATCCAGTGTGTGGTGGCTGCAAACACCTTCCACAGCCCACACTGCCAGCAATGTTGCCAGTATTGGGCTGCCAATGTGCATAATGAGGAGCAAGGTACCATGGGTATAGGCCGGACAGGGTGGCCTGGCCAGGGTGCATCTGCACAGGGCATAGGGCACTGACTGGGACATTTTAGTGCCCGGCCACCACCTACACGGACAGGGTGACCTCAGTATGTCCTGCTGAGAGATCACTCTCACCCTGACTGTGCAGTGACCACAGCATGGCTAGGCACCTCCATAGTGCCATATAGTATTTCTCTCATGTGATAGATATGGGTTTTCTTTTGAGGGCTCAGTCACTGATTTATCTGCTTGCTGTGTATGCTGACATCCCAGTTCTGGGTGCATGCATCTCCACTGGGAACATGCACTGTGGACTAGCTAGCATGTTGTTTGCAGCTGGTATGTGTCTTGATGGAGCAGCTTGCAGGGTGCAGTGGATGATGACTTGATGCAGGGGAATATCAGATGGTGGTGGGGTACAGCTCACCATCTCCAGGCCTAATGTCTGTCTGCTATTGTGCTATGGATGTGTATAGAACTGCATTGACTGCCCTGTGGGGTGTCTGTTCCTCAGCAGGACTGGGTTTGATGGACCCCTCTACTGCCACCTTTGCAGGGAGGTAGAATGTGGATGTATTGATGGGGGACCCTGTTTGCCACCCCCAGCCCTGGGGGAGGGGGGTGGTGGTGGTGGTGGTGGTGCATGTCCCACCAAGGGGTCCATAGGGGCTACACCTGACTGAAACAGACAAAGATATCCAAGGTGTTTATGCAGAAACTACCTATCTCACACATTAACACTGCTTTGGACCTCCGGCATGGCCTCTTTCAGCCATGGAAGGTGTGGTGGACCTGGTCCTGGGCGCCTCATTGCACCTTCAGGGTAAGCACAGTACCCACACAATGTGACGGTGTGTAACTACTCTGTGCCAGTAAAACACACGGTCAGTACCCCCTACCAGGCCGAGGTTGTGTGTGGGTGCACATGGTCACTTCCCTCTACCAGGCCGAGGTGCTGTGGGGGTGCATTGCCCATCTTGTGTTAATCTGTGGACAGCTGATTTGCATGTGCAGTGCATCATGGGTATGGGTGGGCTAACCCTATCCTGGTGACCACAGCAGACTGTCTGTGTGGTGACGTGCATGCTCTCTGCAGCCAGCCAGGGGCTTGCTAGCAGCTATAGAGCTGTAGCCCAATGGTTACTTCACTGCCTCTGAAGTCAGAGGTCATGGGTTCAAACCCACAGTGGGGTTATTTGATAGGGTTGTCCAATGCATTATCTTTTTTTAATGTACATATTTGGATGCCAGCAAAAACACCCTCAGCGTACTGTACCCATAAGGTGCCTCTGAGGGTGCTTTATAGGGCGCCCTATAGGGCACCTTATGGTTCCTGTCCATATAAGGTGCACTATACATTATCCTGTGATGCAACCTATAGGGTGCACTATAGGGGACATTTTAGGGTGCTGTGGCGGACAGTGCAATTTATAATGTGCCGTATGGAGTGCCTTATAGGGTGCCTTATACGGCACCTTCAATTACGGCACTTGAGGGCGTGTTTGCTGGCAGCAATTAATAACATAAAAATAAAGTGCTGTAGGACAAAATATGTACAATGCAAAGCTGATGCCTCAGCCAGCCTTATGTATTAGGCACACTGGGGAGCAAACTCATGACCCCTGTATCAGCAGTCAGTGCCATTGTTCTCCACTGCTGCTCCTCCTTGCCTGTCAGCGCACCTACTTATGCTTTTCATTCCTTAAACTGCACAGTGCTGCCATAAACAACAGTACACTGACCTTGCGGTACCTCATACGGCACCCTCTAAAGCGCCCTATAAGCAACATTCTTGGGTGCCTTGGATGACAGTGCACTTCAAAATGTGCCTTATAGGGCGCCTTATGTTAACACGCTTTGAGAGTGTGTTTGCTAGTAGTGATAATTAAAATATGCCTCCTAAAGCAATCTTCCCCATAATATGTTGTGCCTCAGCCAGCCTTGTTCATTGGGTACTTTGGGGAATTGAACCCCTGATCCCTGCACCGTTGGTCAGTGGCTTAACTATTGTGCTGTGGCTCTGCTCTGTTTCTTGCATTTCAGCGCGCCACTTATGCCTCCCGCGCAGCTATTTCATGCGCTAAGGTGCGGGACGCACATGGGCGCCTTGCACTTTAGCGCATATGTAAATTCCGGCTTTTCTTTTTCAGGACGGTACGCCCACTCCTTATATGGCACCCGCACACTATTGCGGCCCGCACTTTACCGGGGTTTTAGTAAACATGCCCCTAAAAGTCTGTATAGAAATTTTTGTGCCCAATTGCATCAATGACCTCCACGCAAACACTACAGACTAAAGCTCATAGGTATAGTTGTTGTTGTTCAACATGTATGTTTCTCTAAGTTGATATACTACTATTTAATTCCCTGGTACTAATACTTAAGGCTGTCAGTCCTGATGGCACTATCGAATGATCCCGACACTCTCCCCCAGCGCCTTCATAGCGTTTCTCCTAAAAGGGTTCTTCAGGGGATCAATTCTAAACCTCAGAAATGCTGCCCGCGTCTAAAACCGAATATCTCCTCCATTCTCAAACAAAATGCTGTTCAAGTCTCGAAGGCAGCGTCGGTGAATAACTTACCTGGATGTTTAGTTTTGTGGCTGCCGGGGCACAGATGGAGCGGGGGGGGGGGGGTGGCAATGAACATTCCCTGCAGCCCAACCCTGGCCTTAGGAGGCCAGATCGGGGGTTGGGCTGTGGGGAATTAGCATTTGTTGCAGACGGCCAGCATTGTGCTTTTATATGGAGTCGTGGTGCCATGGCAATAGGACACCATGGCACCACATGGCAATAGGACACCATGGCACCACAGCTCCATTTAAAAGCCCTGACAGAGTTAGTCGGGCTGTGCATGAATCACAGTTCCAGCCTGCACGTACATGCCTGATCACGATTCTGATCCCACAGGGCTAGACATGCCCTGTGGTATCAGAATCGTGATCCCCTCTGTACATCCAGCTCAGACCGAATGTACAGAGGGGATTCACATCTGGGATGGAATCGGACTGATATTGTTAACTTTTAAGGAAGCTTGGAAACAGGATACTGGGCTTGATGGACCTTCGTCTGACCCAGTATGGCATATCTTATGTAAGCTGTGTTAGATATTTAAGAAAGACAGAACATCACCAAATTAAGATCAGCAATAAATCCTGGAATTCGAAGAGTTGACAAAGGAGGAGCCATGGTATTGCAGAATTTAGAAGATTATGGGCCCGAATCAGAGACATGGGCAAGCCATCGGGACCCTATTTCACCTCCTGCTCTCCCCGGATGTCCTGAGCACTTGATATACCATTTTTATCAAATGTCAGCAAGACAGTGCTACTCAGGCTTATTTATTTTTATTTATTTATTTAATTAGCTGTGCTTTTATACCACTTCTCGCTGGGTCAAAGCGGTTTCTTCATTTCCTGGAAATTAAAATCAATCAGGAAACAGTTTACCTTTTTCACAACTTCTATGATATAGATGTATTTATTCTGACAACACAGAATTCAATATTCAAGGAAAAGCTTTATGCAAAAGACTGTTGGATAGAGAATATCCTTAGCATACGGTGAGAAAGTGTGTATAAAAACACTGTGTAATGATTGAGTGTTTTTGTTAAAGCCTGAACAATACAAAAATACAATATAAAATAGGATCATATGTGTCCTAAGACATTCACAGTTGTCAGGCATGACTTCATCTATTGTAAGATATATTGGTCAATCCTACAGTTACACAAGTGTTTTTAAGAATATCCATTGTTTGCATATATCAGAAATCATAATTTGAAAGAATTTATTAGCCCTTCAGATATTGATTATGGGGGTCATTCTGAACCGCATTTAATAAGTCTGGATGTTCAATCCGGTGTCCAGACCCACTAAACACCTGGGACCATATTCCCACTCCAAAGTTAGTGAATTACATTGAACTAGGTCACAAGTTATGATATATTGTACAAACTATGATGCATTGTTAGGATATGAACAACTATGTTACATTGAACTGGTTCATCAAACTGTGATACATTGTAATACTATGAGCAAACTATGGCACAATCTAATTTAAAATTTTAAGGTTGAGGTTAAGCCTAGGTTAAGATTACACTCTGAGATTTGTGTAGGGTTGTCCATAATGTATTGGAGAGTCTACTCGGTAGTTGGTCCAAAATGTTCTGAGAAGAGTAGTGTCTTCAACTTCTTTCTAAAATCTGAAGTGACTTTTATTGAATGGAGTTTAGAAGGCAATGAGTTCCATAATGTTGGCCCGCACATTGAGAATGCTCTCTGGCAGATTACTTGTAGACTTCTAGCCTTTTTTTGGAGAGGATTGAAAGGAAGTTTTGATGTGACTGTCTTCTTGCTCTAGATTCTGGAGCTTACTGTATCAGTGGGAAGAGACAATCAGCTGATTGGAGGTGTATGGTTTTAAATGTGGTCATTTATGCCTTATATTTAATATGAGATGGTATAGGTAGCCAGTGTAAGCTTTGAGCATTGGGGTGATATGTTCCTGTTGTGCAGTTCCTGAGATTAATTGAGCTGTGGTATTCTAAGCTAGCAGTAATGCGTGGATAGCGTAATCAGGGAGTCCTTGGAGAATCAAATTACAATAGTCCAGGTGTGGAGTGATAATGGTCTGACCTACGGTGTGGAAATAGTTGTGGTCCAGGAGAGGGTAGAGGTTTTGAAGGGCTTTCATTTTGTAATAAGCAGTAGATACCATCTTCTTAATAAGTATCTACTTGTTTAGTCGCTGGTCTAGGGTCACTCCAAGATATTGCACTTCATTTTTGATGGAATAATCATGTAATCACATTCAAATACATCTGGGGGGGGGGGCAGTATGAGGTGTCATGAGTAATGGTAAGGATTAAAGATTTGTTAAAGTTGATCAACAGGTTTTGCTCTTTTAACCAGCTTACGACTGTCTTCAGACAAGCTTTTAGTGCAGAGTAATCCGGGTTTTCAGAGTAAAAGGGGGCGTAGATCATTAAGTCATCTGTATATAGATGGTAGTTGAGGTGGTACTCTTGAATAAGCTTGCAGACTGGTTGCATGTATAGATTGAATAACAGGGCAAACAAGGAGGATCCTTGAGGTATACCTTGTTGCTGCTTGATTGTTCTTCAAATTTTGTTTTTTACAGTACCTTGACCTGGAAGACACAATCTGAGATGTAGGATATGAACCAAGAGAGGGGAATACCACTAATTCCCAACTCCATAAGTCTAGAGTTATGCCCTAACTGATTTAATTTAAATGAAAGCTGGTTTTCCCAGAGTTTGTCAATTTTCCAGCAGGTAAATTCTTAGCAGGAGTGGAGGAGTAGCCTAGTGGTTATCACACTGGCTTAGTAACCACAAGCCAAGCTTCAATTCCCACTAGCGCTCCATATGGCCTTTGGCAAGTCACATAATTCTCTATTGCCTCAGAAGAAAAGCCTGGCAAACCAAGCTCTTCCATAAGATCCAAACAGTCTTCCAGCTCTTTGACTTTAGCATTTAGTGCTTCTGAGCTCAAAAAATAGAACAAATGGGAAAACCCAGTGATACTTAATGCTCATAGTTTATAATCATTGCTTTAAAGGCCTAAAGCTGTGCTTCCTTTCCAAAGTATAAGAATTCAAATTCAGAAATTGTTGAATATCATCTTAGAAACATGACGGCAGAAAAAGACAACATGGCTTATCTAGTCTGTCCTTCCATATCAACTACTACAATAGTCCCCTTTTTTCCTTTTGAGATACTCTATCCCATGCTTTTTTGAATTCAGATACTGTCCTCATCTCTACCACCTCTACCACCTAGGAGACTATTCCACGCATCTCCCATTCTTTCCATAAAGAAATATTTCCGCATAGTACTCCTGAGTTTATCCCCTTTCACCCTCATCCTCGTAGCAGAGCTTGCTTTCAATCGAAAGAGGCTCTCCTCCTGTGAATTTATGCCATGGAGGTATTTAAACATCTCTATCATATCTCCTCTATCCCACATTTCCTCTAACGTATACATATTAAGATCCTCAAGTCTGTCCTCATATGCTTTATAATGAAGACCACTAACCATTTTAGTAGCCACCCTCTGCATCAACTCCAACCTGTTTATATCCGTTTGAAGGTGTGGTTTCCAGAATTGTACACAAAGACTTATACAGAGGCACTATCACCTCCTTTTTTCTTCTGGCCATTCCTCTTCCTATGCACCCAAACATCCTTCTAGCTTTCACCGTCACCTTTTCTACCTGTTTAGCTACTTTTAGATCATCAGACACAATCACACCCTGGTCCCGTTCTTCTTTTGTGGACAAAGGTACTTCACCCCCTACACTGTACTGCTCCCTTGGATTTTTGCAGCCCAAATGCATGACCCTGCATTTTTTAGCATCAAATCTCAGCTTCCAAATTTTTTACCTTTCTTCAAGCTTAGCTAGATTCCTCCTTATGTTATCTATTCCTTCCTGTTTCTACTCTATTGCAGATTTTAGCATCATCCACAAACAAGCAAACCTTACCCGAAAGCCCTTCTGCTATATCACTAACAAAGATGTTAGAAAAAATCGGACCAAGGACAGATCCCTGTGACACACCACTGGTAACCTCCTTCTCCTCAGAGTGAGCTCCATTTACCTGTACCCTTTGCCGCCTCCCAATCAACCAATTTCTAACTCGGTCAGTAACTTTAGGTTCCATCCCTAGGGTGCTCAGTTTGTTTATAAGTTGCCTGTGCAGAGCAGTGTCAAAGGCTTTACTGAAATCCAAGTACACCACATCTAGGGCTCTCTCTAGGTCCAACTCCCTGGTCACCCAGTCAAAGACATCAATCAGATGTGTCTTCTTGAAATTATATACCTCGCTTGCTCCTAGTGTTACTTATTGAAGCTTGCTTATCCATAAAGTAATGGAAACAAACAATTATTGGTCTCAGACCAGCTTTCTTGCCTACTTAATGGCCCAATCTGCTATGAGTTCTTCAGTGAACAACAAATGCTCCAGGCAGTGAGTGGGAATATATAGGAGAGGAGATTGTGAGCAAAGGCTGCTTCTGTATTTTCCCCAGGCTGTTCTCACTGAGGAGAGAATCATTTTGTGGTCCTTACTGAGGTCAGTCACTGCAATGGCTTGGCTGAGGTGGAGGGGGATATAAAAGAGGAGGCAAAATGTATATTGTTGTGAATTAAGCCTGATCCTTATAGAGCTATAAGTGCACAAGAGCAGGGCAACATGCCAGATCAAAATAAAACCCAGTCTCGAGCACAATGCAGACGGAAGCACTCATAAGATTCTTGGTTTGAGGTAATATACCGTAAAAGATCATATATGTTCAAGATCAATACAGCTTCCAGCTCTGTACTGCATAAGTGATGCGATGCTATAAACATCAGCTGAGCCTTTCCCCTTTTCCTCCTAAAGAGATCTGAAACAAAGGTCAC
Source organism: Ichthyophis bannanicus (assembly GCA_033557465.1). Classification (NCBI taxonomy): domain Eukaryota; kingdom Metazoa; phylum Chordata; class Amphibia; order Gymnophiona; family Ichthyophiidae; genus Ichthyophis; species Ichthyophis bannanicus. The sequence continues at coordinate 1,375,036,420 of CM066033.1, forward strand.
GTTGACCAGATGTTTTTGTAGTCTCCGAACGTTGTCACATAAATGACCCTATTAGCACATCACAGAGATAACAATATTTTCTTTATCTAAACTATAGCTTTGAAATACATGATCCTATGATCACTGGAAATGAGAGTTCAGCTTGCAGGAGGGAAACCTCGTCTTTTCTTGCTTGGTCTCTGCAGTTTCCAAAGCTGCAGGACAGAATCAATAACAAATCATTCTGATTCAGCAACAGCTTCTCAAAAGGCAGCAAATCTGTTCTGTTTATGGTATTCTATTCATTGAATGCTCTACTTAGATAAGAGTACATTTAAGAGATGGGCATAAATTGAAATAGCAATAAAAATAAACTACCTGAGCTGTTTGATACTATGCAATCAATGTTTTGAAGTCTGGAAATGATTTAGAAGAGGCAGATCACAGAAAATGTGTTAAATAAATCATAAATAGTATGAGCATTGATTCCAGTTTGCAATGATATACTGAATATCTGATGCTTTCTTACAGTATCGGGATTTCATGGCAATTATGTGGACGGTTGCAATTCCTATCACAGACTTAGAGACTGCTTCTGAGACTCATGTGGGATCCCATTGACTGATAACTCTATAAGGGGGTCGGTGAATCAAATTGAATCCATCCTAGGGAATGGCAAGTACAATCCAAATGGAAAGTTAAAGGTTATGAAGTATAAAGAATCTCCCTCCACCCATACATACTTGGAGGTTAGCATTGCCATGCATATCTATTTTTCAGTGAACAATGAAATAATTTATTAGCTGTTCGACTTTATTCTAGAACATAAGACACTTTTTTTTATGACTGTGGATCATGGTTGTATTCAAGCATGCTAAGAAATGAATTGTGTCCAGCTGGTTATGCTCTTCGACATTCACCTAGGATTGGTAAGAAGGGTGGAAGGTTTGCCCTGCTTCATAGTAACAATTCATTCCAATAAGAGGAATATGAAATCACCTGAAAATTCAGAGGGCCCGATATTCGAAAGGCATTTACATGGTTTACAGCCCAGTAAACTGTATAAATGCCTTAAATGAATGGAGAAATTCAATGTCACTTACATGGTTAGTGCCGTTGAATATTCCCTACGCACCTCAAAGCTATCCAGTTAGCATCAGGGCATGTTGGGGCATTCTGGAGACTACCGCTAACTGCGTAGCGGCGATATTGCACTGCTACCCAGTTAGTGATCCGTGGCTAAATTTAGGCCAGCTTTTGCCTAGTTTTGGCCATGGATGCTAACCCGGTAGCGGCGCAATCTTGCCACTACCTGGTTAGGCTCTGCGGCAGTTTCTTCTGTACGTCAAACCTGGATATTCAGTGCTGTCACTGTGACATTGAATATCCATGGTTCGGAGTCAGCGGGCAAGGCTTTTGCACCGCAGTGGTGCATAGCCTACCCAAATGAATATCAGGCCCAGAATGTTTACTGGATTCCTTGGGCAGCATAGGTGGACTCAATTGAACCTTGATGACTATTATTTTAGTTGACACATTGGCTCTTAAATTTCCTACTTTTTTCTTAGTGACGATGTCAGTCTTCATTTTAATGATCCCTGATATCCACTTATTATGCACTTTCTGAATTCCCTGGTGTCACTGGGATTTATCCAGGTAAATTTCACACCAACCCATTCAGCGGGCCATCATCTTGACCTCTTTATTTGTGTTTATCCCAGAAAGGATACCAGCAACTATTCCTTTCATCTGGTCTGAACATAGCTGTTTGTAGTTTTCCCAAGAATCTTAAAATAGTTAGGGAGAATATGGCCATTGCTCTTGGACTGGATGAAATTGACCTTGGAGATTTTAATAAATGGATATTGTTAACCAAAATATTTTGGTGCAGGAAATGACATATTGAAAGAGTTGATAAGATATTGGAAGCAGACATTTCTGGAGACTTTGAACATGACAGTCCCAATGCTTGAAGTTAAAGGTCTAAAGGACAAATTTCCCCTTCACTTACACATGATCTTAAAAAAACTTGAAAGAATGTGAAACTAGAGAAAAGATATTGGAGACATTCAAGACATCTAATGACATTTAGAGAATATAGGGGTAAATGCTTGTCAGCTAAAAAAAAAACTATACTGAGGCAGAATAACAAAAAAAATATAGCAGTATCCAGAAACTATTTCAGATTATAGATAGGTGTTTTTAACAATTGACTGCTGATTTAGATTTAGGGAAGGAGTATCTGGGTTGTGACCAGCTTGCCAATTACTTTAGTCATAAAATTAGGAACTTACTTGTGTCCTTCATGGCCACTGAAACTGAATCTCGGTTGATGTCTGTAGATTTAAATTGCCTTGATTGCAAAAGTCTACTCCAACTAAATATAGTTGGAACTCTTTTTCAATGGTCTCTGATCCACAAGTAAGCTCGCTGGTAAAGAAATTCACTAAGGGCAATTGCTGTTTAGATCCTTGCCCCAACACATTTGCATGCTGAGCTAACAGATGAGTCCATTAGTCGGAGTAAAGATCTGATAAATGGAAGGCCAGCGCCGAAAGGGTACCGGCCTCAAAACTGGGCGGCCGGTGGCAGAGGGCCGAAGCAAGTGAGCTCCGATTGGCAGGGTGAACGGGACGGGGGAAGCCACACCAAATAAAGGGAGGGGGACAGAGGGCCACCTTCCCTTTTCTGGATGGCAGTATGGCCCTCCCTCCACTCCCAGAGGCACAAGAGGGGTTGTCACATTGGCGGCAAGGTGGAATCTCATTGGGAAGGGAAGGGGTTCCACAAAATGAGTTAGGGGCCTAGGTACCGATACGGGGGACCCGGTGATGGGGAGTCAGGTACCAGGACCCAGGGGTGCCTGACCCCGGTCGCCAGGAGCATAGAAACACAGAGCAGCGGGTGATGGGGTATAAGGGGCACCAAACCTGGTGACATGAGAGGCGGGGAGGAGTGTGTGGTACCCCTCAGGGTAATCTGATTAGCCTAACACTGTATACCAATTGCTAATGCTGTTAATATTGTTAATACTGTTAATGTGGTTGAGTGTTGTATTCACATGCTGTGGTCGACTTGATCCACTAATCAAAAGTTGAAAAGATGGATCGGGCCTGGTTATTTGCGTGCATGGGGGAAAGAAGGCACAGGGCAGGAGAGGGAAGAGAGGACAGAGAAGAAGGGGGGCCTGAAGCCACTCTGGCATGCCCTGGGTTATGTCAGTTTAGATTTCGGGGCTTTCTCATCCAATCTGAAACTGTCCATGCTTACTCCTTTACCAATGAATGCATCTTTGGATCTTTTAAGAACAAGTTAATAAGACTATCTGCAGCTAAGTTGATCAAGTGGACTGTAGCAGCTCAATTAGTAGAACATTTAGGGGGTAATTTTATAAAGTTATTTTCATGCATATGTAGACACTTATACTTGCTAATGGCCTTCATAATGACTGGTATAAAGGTATGCAGATAGGTATGAATGTGCCTACTTTATTGGTAAGTGTAGCCAGGAGCCTGGTCTGGGTTGAGTGTAGGCAGAGTTTACAAGTACGCATGTTGATTATAAAATATCTTAATTTGCCTATGACCTCGCCTGCTTTTAAGGCACAATCCCTGTCACTTATGCCAGTATTTTTATAAAGACAAATAAGCACCTATGTGTTTTCATACAATAAGCATAAAACAGATGACTGTTTATGCTCTTATCCTAGGTGTCCTTTTATAAAATTACCCTCTTAGAGTCCTATAATCACCTGGATATGTCTCAGTCTGGTTTCAGGAAGAGTTTTCACACAGACCTCATTGGCATCTAATGTTGGCTCAGAGAAAGGCTGAAGTACTAATACTGTTTGATGTATTTATGGCATTTGACTTGGTCGATCACTCTTAAAGTGCAAAAAGTGAGAAAATGAGTTTCTTCTTACTTAGCTGATCAACAGTCTATAGAGATAGGATAGAAATATATAGCAATAATAAAGAAATGGGGAAAAGGGCTACATCTTGAACAGTCTATGGGTATACCAATGCATGTAGTATGCCTTGATAAATACGATTCTGGATCTAAAGGTTGCAATGGAAATGGATGGTTTGGATTTAGTTGGCATTATGGAGACATGTTTCAGAGAACCATTGACTGGAATATATTTATACCAAGCTATAATCTATTCAGTAATGACAGGGTAGGAAAAAAAAGGGAGGGAGAGTAGCATTATATATAAAAAATAATATCAAACAACAGACTTGCAGGGCTTACCAGGTAAGGAGGAGGCACTACGGGGTCATCTGGATAGAGGGCCTGGAACATCTGTTTACATTGATATGATAAACCATGGATAGCAAAGGAAGAATTTATTTTATTGATTGAATCCAGCCATTGGCCAATCCATGGTTTGTACTGTGTTGGTTTGTTGCACGTGGATTCGTGTTTTTGTGTTGGATTCATTGATATGAAATGCAGACCTCCGTCACAGGAAGAAGCGGCCAGATTGAATTGAAGACATTCACAATATTGCTGTGGAAGAAGGTGTGCTACTTATAGATGATTTCAATATGCCAGATGATGATTGGGATATGCCTGCAGTGGTGTTGTCTAGAAGTAGGGAGATCCTAGATTCTCTATAGGGAGAGCACATTTATACAAGAATTAGATCAGCAAATGAAACAAAACAATTGCACAAATACAGTACAGTGGGAAAACACAAAGGGGCTTGTTTACAAAGCCGCGGTAGCGGTTTCCGATCGTTATCGGAGCCGCGGCCCCATTGAAACCGCTACCGTAGCTTTGTAGACAAGCCCCAAAGTGGTACTTCAGAAACAATTTTTTTTAATCAAAAACAGACACACAAGAGGTTGAGGAGAGGTGAACTGAAACCTAAGGATGAGAGATTGATAGTTGCAGCCGAGGACAGTGGTTTGCGGCTGATATGGTTAGATTGTGCAAGGAAAGTCTAGAAATGGCTGCTCATCTTGTAGCTGACTGTAACGTTCAGATAGAAGAAGATTTCAATATAGAAAGCACATAAGGAGGCACATGTCATTAACTGGAAACGTTGTAAAAATAACATCACTGTACAGGAGAAGCATTGGGATCATGACCCTAAGAAGTTACGATCACCTAGGATATCCCCATTCCAACCAATAAGCTGCTTGATGCAAGAAACCTATACAGATATTGTAGTAAAGGAGAAAATATAGGAACAGCATTGATAATAGAGGTGTCAGTGCCAAGTGATTAATCTGTGCATTGAGTGGAGAAAGAAGATTTAAGGAACAAGCAATGCAGACAGAGATGTGGCAGAGATATATAGAAATATTTCCCATCGTATTGGGTATCATAGGCTTGATTAAAATAAATTTTCAAGAATACCTTACTAGATTGCTTCTACATGCTGTATCTTATGAACTCCAGAAGGAAGCTTTCTTTGGCACCATTCAAGGCTATGGTGAGCATTAGCAGTAAATACGAGAGACTGAGATCCTATTCCACATACCCTGGCTTAGGAGTGAAGTTCATGGCTGTCATGGTATGTGCAAAACAAACACATTGGGAGACGTTATCCTCGAAAGAACAGGTCCAGCAACTGGTAATGGAACCCATGTGGGGGGAGGGCATATTTTGACCTGGTGCTTATGAATGGGGGGAGCATTTCTGATGTTATAGTGGATGATTATTTGGCATCTGGTGATCACCAGATGATGTAGTTCAGTATAAGATAGGGGAGGGTAGTTCAGTATAAGGTAGGTATGTGCATTAGTTTTCATATGAGTGGAAAGAAAATCAATGTAAATCACAATTTTCACTCCTCGGCCTGCGCATGTTCGGAAAATTGTACTGATTTGCCATTTGTGAACTTTGTTTTCATCATGCATGCTGATATGCCCAGACACATTGGAGTCAGTCTCGAATGGGGGAAAGCCTAGGAGGGGTCACAGGCAGCCAGAACAAGGCACTTCAGTCAATCCTGCTGCATCCTTGAGAAGCAGCCAGAGAAACTTATCTCCCATGGACCATAATGTCACAACTGGGCTGGAACATACAGCCCAGCACAAACTCCAGGGAACTTAAATGCAACGAGGAAAAGGTGATAGGGCTTGAGCGCTGAAAGTCCGAAAAAGAAAGATTGTTTTCAGCTTAGGAGAACTGTTATTGTCTGATTTCACAAATGAGAGTATGAAACTTTTGTGGGCTTCTTTCTCCAATCTGATCCTCTAGGGAGTGCTTCTCTGAACGGGAAAAGATCAGGAAAGTCAGAGAGAGATTAGGAAAATTCTGTCTTTAGTTTGCCCATTGGCAATTGTTTACTGTCCTAAGCACTGGTGGAAGGTTTGGACTGTGCACTAGTGCACACAGATTATTTGTATAACACTTTCAATGTATGCTGTGCCAGTGAGGAAGGATAAAATAATAAATTATGGTCTTTCTCTGAGCGATTACTGACTAGTAATAGAACCTCCTCCCCCCCCCCCCCCCCAATACGCTCACTATTATTAATATGAAACTTAAAGCTTCTTTTTACTATCTCTTGTGGTCTCTCCAAGCATCCAAATTGAAATTGAAATTGAAATTCGCTAAAGGTCTCAGACTTATATGGCACACATTTTCGGACTTACAATACGTCCAGCATCAGTGCCTGATAGCATCAACGACCTTTTTGCGAAAAATGTCCAGTGATTAAGAAAGCGGATAGAGCTATTCTCTCATTCCCCCGTTCCTCATTTTAAAAAAAAATATATATATAATACTGTCAGTGCTTCAATTCAATATTTTCCGAGGTCCAACTATTGGGGAATACTTAACTTCATTTCTTAAACTGTTTCTTCGTGCTCCCTCACGCTTTCAGATCCCAACACCTTCCCCTGACGCCGCACTAGCGTTTCACCATTACTGTTTCATCAGGGGATCACTGTTTTCTATTTTTTTTACTATAAAATAAAATAAAACAAACCACTTATCAAAAACCACTTACATCAGCTAAATTCCAACCTACCTTGTTTTCTAACCCTACTAACCAAACACCTACCACATATAAGAACAATGCTGCACATGTTTCTCAGGGAAGTTATCTTAAACTCATACGGTAAATTCCAATTCCATTCTTCACTCTCCCAAAAATGCCGCCCATACAGACTACTAAGCACATCTAGTAATTTAAAGACCTCTCATTGCTATCCTATTGGTAGTCTTCCCTCCCGACGTCAAACTTCATCACTCTCACCGGGGATCTCCGGAAAATTCCAATAGTGCCCCGGGAGTGTAGCAGGAACCCGACTGCCAACCAAATCTGGTATGGTCACCCACCTTATGTGTGACCCCCCCTGTTTCCTTTACTTGTTATATACAAGAGGACCAATCAATAGCGGCATTAAGTCCCATAGGCATTATAGAGTTTAAATTGAAAATTCAATTTTGCTCCCGAACCAAAAGAGTTTGTTCTAACAATTTCCCCATCATTCCTGCCTCAATCTGATCAATACAGAAGCACCTCAACTGTTCAAAAATATGACCCTTTAGTATACAATGTTGTACCAAAGGTGCCTCCTTAACTCTGCAATTCAGACGACTCCTGACTTGCCTACATAAATCAACATACATGGGCATTGGATAACATACACCACATTCAAAGACGCACATGTAGTATGATCTCTCAATTTGTGCGTAATCCCTCTATGTACAGAAACATCAAGTTCTATGGTGATATCACATATGGTGCAATGCCCACATTTCCTATGACCCTTCTCAACCCCCAACTCAGTTACTGATGGAACTACAGGTGGCAATACCGTCAGACTAAGCTGTTCCTTCAAGTTATGATTGAACTGCCATACGCATCGTATCTTTTTACCTATCAATCCAGTGACAACTTCTATAATATTACTATATATTTTTTAAATTTTCTGAATCCCTGAACTCAATGGGGAATAATGAGTGATTAAATTAACACTATTAGAATCAACATTCACCTGTTGACCAGACTCCTCACTCCCATTACCAGCTCGGGAGGGGAGACTACCAATAGGATAGCAATGAGAGGTCTTTAAATTACTAGATGTGCTTAGTAGTCTGTATGGGTGGCATTTTTGGGAGAGTGAAGAATGGAATTGGAATTTACCGTATGAGTTTAAGATAACTTCCCTGAGAAACATGTGCAGCATTGTTCTTATATGTGGTAGGTATTTGGTTAGTAGGGTTAGAAAACAATGTAGGTTGGAATTTAGCTGATGTAAGTGGTTTTTGATAAGTGGTTTATTTTATTTTATAGAAAAAAATAGAAAACAGTGATCCCCTGATGAAACAGTAATGGTGAAACGCTAGTGCGGCATCAGGGGAAGGTGTTGGGATCTGAAAACGTGAGGGAGCACGAAGAAACAGTTTAAGAAATGAAGTTAAGTATTCCCCAATAGTTGGACCTCGGACTGTTAATGAAAATATTGAATTGAAGCACTGACAGTATTATATATTTTTTTTTTAAATGAGGAAAGGGGGAACGAAGGAATAGCTCTATCCGCTTTCTTAATCACTGGACATTTTTCTCAAAAAGGTCGTTGATGCTATCAGGCACTGATGCTGGACATATTGTAAGTCCGAAAATGTGTGCCATATAAGTCTGAGACCTTTATCAAATTTCAATTTCAATTTCAATTTGGATGCTTGGAGAGGCCACAAGAGATAGTAAAAAGAAGCTTTAAGTTTCATACTGATAATAGTGAGTGAATTTGGGGGGGGGGGGGGGGTTCTATTACTAGTGAGGAAGGATGGCATATGGTATCTAATCTACTCCACTGTAGAACAAGAAGACTCCTGCATGGACTTCAGTAACATAGTAACATAGTAAATGATGGCAGATAAAGACCAGCATGGTCCATCTAGTCTGCCCAGTAAGATGGCAAGAGTAGGTACACCTGACATTCCGTGCAGGCCACCCCCCCCCCCCCATGTCTTTGTTTTAGGGGTGAACCCACCGCTCCGTGTAGGACACCCCTGTATGTTGAGAAATTAGTTAAGTTTATTTTGATTTTATCCTGTTGCTGTAAATGGATCCACTGTGTCTGTCCCATTCCATTTTGAATTCTGTTACTGTATTTGCCTCCACCACTTCCTTCGGGAGGGCATTCCAAGCGTCTACCACCCTTTCAGTGAAAAAGTATTTCCTGACATTGCCTTTCAGTTTACCTCCTTGCAGCTTCATGTTATGCCCTCTAGTTTTACAGCTTCCCCATCTTTGGAAGAGGTTTGTTTGTTCATTATTTCTCTTTAAGTATTTAATGGTCTGAATCATAACTCCCCTGTCCCTCCTCTCCTCCAGAGTGTACATATTTAGGTCTTCAAGTCTCTTCTCATAAGGCTTCTGACGCAGGCTCCAAATCATTGTGGTCGCCTTCCTCTGAACAGTTTCCAGTCTTTTTATATCCTTTGCAAGATATGGTCTCCAAAACTGAACACAATATTCCAAGTGAGGCCTCCCAGTGACTTATACAGTGGCATTAGTACCTCTTCCTTTCTGCTGGTAATTCTTCTTTGTATGCAACCCAACATCTTCCTGGCTTTTGCCACTGCCTTGTCACACTGTTTTGCCACCTTGAGATCCGCAGAAATAATCAAACCAAGGTCCTTCTCCTGGTCCATGCGCACCAACCTCTCACCCCCTATTGCGTACATTTCCCCTGGATTTCTGCTTCCCAAGTGCATGACACTGCACTTCTTTGTATTAAATCTTAACTGCCAAGCATTAGACCATTCTTCCAGCTTTTGCAGATCTTTCCTCATGTTATCCACTCCCTCAGGGGAGTCCACTCTGTTGCAAATTTCCGTGTCATCTGCAAAAAGACAGACTTTTCCATGTAGTCCTTCAGCAATATCACTCACAAATACATTGAACAGTGCCGGGCCCAGGACCAAACCCTGGGGCACCCTGCTAATCACCCTCCTTTCATCCGAGTGAGCTCCATTTAACATCACCTTCTGTCGTCTGTCAGTTAACCAATTTCTGATCCAGTTTACCACCTTATGACCCATCCCCAAACTACTGAGTTTATTGATAAGCCTCCTATGAGGAACAGTATCAAAGGCTTTGCTGAAATCCAGGTAGATGACATCCATCGCATGCCCCTGATCTAGTTCTCTGGTCACCCAGCCAAAGAACTCAATCAGATTTGTTTGGCAAGATCGTTCTTTGGTAAAAACCATGTTGCCTCAGATCATGCAACCTGTTGATTTTGAGAAAGTCCACTATTCGCTCTTTCAGAAGCGCCTCCATTTCGTTTCCCACCACTGAGTTAAGGCTCATGGGCCTGTAGTTTGTCACTTCTTCCCTGTCTCCACTTTTGTGAAGAGGTACCACTTCCACCCTTCTCCAGTCCTGAGGAACTACTCCTATTTCCAAGGATCTGTTGAAAACATCCTTTAACTGCCCTGCAAGAACCTCTCTGAGCTCTTTTGGTATCCTGAGATGTATCCCATCTGGGCCCATGGCCTTGTTCACTTTCAGTTTTGCAAGTTGTTCTAACACATCATCTTCAGTGAATGGTGTGGTATCTACTTCATTCCCATTTTTATATCTGGGAGTCACAGTTGGTCCTTCTCCAGGATTTTCTTTAGTTAAAACAGAGAAGAAGTATTTCTTTAGCAATTTTGCTTTTTCAATGTTACTTTCCACAAATCCGTTCCCAGCACTTCTGAGTCCTGCAATTCCATCTCTGATTTTCCTCCTCTCCCGAATATACCTGAAGAAAGTTTTGTCGCCACAATTCACATCTTTAGCCATCTTTTCCTCTGCCTTTGATTTTGCTTTCCTTATTTCTCTTTTTGTCTCTTTTAGTTTGATCCTGTATTCCTTATTGGGTTCCTCTGTTTGCAAGCTTTTGAATTTTGTGAAAGCTGTGTTTTTTGTCTTTATTTGAGCAGCCACGTCTTTGGAGAACCAAATAGGTTTCCTTCTCCTCTTGTTTTTATTTACTTTCCTTACATATTTATCTGATGCCCCTTTTACTGTCACCTTTAGTTAGCCCATTGCAATTCCACTTCCCTTATCCCCTCCCACCCTGCCAACTCTTCCTTCAGGTACAGTGACATATTTCCTTGCAGAGCCCATTGAGGCCATGCACAAAGATTCTTTGGCATACTGGAATCACAAGTTGGCAGTCTGGCTAGACCTGGCCACAATTGCACAGCATTTCCAGTCCTGCCCTCAAATTAGTGTGCCAATTGAACATATATCCTCCATGACAGGGGGAATCATGGTTCCCCTTCATTCACAGGGGTTGGTGGAAATGCTAGTGTTTCTGAAAACAAACTCCCCTCGTTTGGTTTCCCGTCATTTTTCCTGCAACTGGAAGGAGAAATTAGCTAGAGCTGCACTGAGGAGCATTATCCACACTCTCTGCCTTCAGTGTCTATCTGTGGTTTTCCACAGTTTACACTGCAATCTCCCCAGGATGGTTCCCATTTCCAGTGCCTACCTTCAGACCCCATACCAAAACAAAAGAAAAAAGCAAAATATAAAATAATAATAATAATAATAATAATAATAAAGCAAAAACCAGAACAAAAAGAAAGGAAATAAAATAATAAAAATTGAACAAAGTATCCCTATGCTGTTTGTGTCAATGCCACTGCACTGTCATTTCTATAAAGGTCTTTCTCTTTCTTGCAAGTCCTGCTCTTGAGATCTGAACCAAAGCCATATTGCAGGGCAAATCACGCTCATACCTGCACAGTCACAGTGTGGCCTACTGTCACATTTACAATGGGTCCATTTAGTTTCACATAGATAAATCTAAAAAAGGCCAACAATATAAATTCAAGGCCTTCTTTCCCCATGCCTCTGTCTGCAGCTGATGCCTGCATTACTCTATTGGCACCACCCTCATGGCTTCCTTCACTGCTGCCCTTCGCCCCTCCACTGCTTATCTAAGTAGTACATGCCAACCTTCTTGCTGCATAGCTCTGCAACCAGTATGCTTTGGCTTTTCTGTGTCACTTCTCATCCTCTCTTCCTGCTTTGCATCTTTGTGGGTGCCTTTGGCTTGTCATTGTATGTCTCTTTGGGTGTTCTGCAACCTACTTTGACATTCAGTTCCTAACAGCACGAGTCTGGGAGAAAATGAACTCAGCATGGTGGGGGGGGGGGGCACTACAAGCAGATTGGATTAACACGGCTTATACTTGGGTTAGATTGTGGTCCAGTGTCTGTTGTAGATGATGATGCTATGAAGGTATACAGCCGCATATCCCTTGTGCAGTCTCAGTAGGCAGTTGACTAGGCATTGAAACATGGCAGGAGCCCCATGTAATCCAAATGACAGTACTGTAATCTGGAACAGACTTTGCAGTGTTGAAAAAGCAGTCTTCTCTTTGGCAGCCAGAGCCAAGGGTACCTGCCAGTATCCCTTGGTCAAATCCAAGGATGAAATAAGGCATGCTCCACTGAGTCACTTGATTAGCTCATCTTTTCTGGGCATGGGATACGCTTCCAGTTCAGAAGCTTCATTGACCCTCCAGAAGTCAATGGAGAATATGATGCTTTTGTCGACTATAGGAATCAAGATGATGGGGGATGACCAGTCACTCAGATTCTCCTATAACTCACAGTTTAAACATCTCTTCCAGCTCCTTGATGATGGCCTGTCACCAGACCTCTGGAATCCAATAGGGTTATTGCTATATAACCACAATATCATGACAAATGAGGTGGGTTTGTCCTGGGTGAGTGGAGAACACCTTTAAAGTTCTGGTGTATCAAACCTTCTAGATCTCTTCCCTGAGCAGCAGAGAGCTGGTCTCCAGTCAGGACTTGAGTTGGATCTGATGGGGCTGAAATGTCTGCCCCAAAATCATCTTCCTGTACTACCACAGCTGTCACTGGAATCCACTTTTTCAATAGGTTGATATGGAACATTTTTGCTTTCTTCTAATTATCTGGCTGGGAAATCTTGTAGTTAAAAGGCCCCACTTTCTCTTCTACCTCATAGGATCCTTGCCATTTATAGAGTAACCTGCTCTCGGATGAGGGCAGCAGGACTAAAACTCTGTCTACTGGTTGGAAGGTGTGGTGCACATCTATCCGATTGTAGCCCTTGGCCTGCTTGGCTTGGACTTTTTCCAGACTGATTTTGGCTACCTCTCCAGATTTCCTCAGTCGGTCTTGCATTTGTATAATGTACACAACCAAATTACACCTGGCACAGGCTTCTTCTTCCTAGATTTCCCTTGCCACATCTAATATGCCTCTTGGCCATCTTCCAAAGAGCAACTCAAAAGGCAAGAACCCCGTGGAATTCTGAGGTACCTTATGGATGACAAACATCAAGTAGGGTAGGATAATGTCCCAATTCTTCCTGCCTTCCTGCATAAACATTTTAAACATCTATTTCTGAGTTTTATTGAGTTGCCTGATGAGGCCATCCATCTGTGGGTGATATACTGATGTTCACAGCATCTTGATCTTCACCAAGACACACACTTGCTTCATCATCTTGGATACAAAGGGTGTTCCTTGATCTGTGAGGATCTCATTGGGTATTTCCAATCACGAGAATATTTTTCAGAAGGCATTCACAATCATAGTAGTCTTCATATTCCTTAGAGTTATGGCCTCTGGGTATCAGGTAGCATAGTCCGGTATGACTAAAATCTACTTGTTGCCTCGGGTAGTTCGCTCCAAGGGGCCTACCTCTCCATGGCCATTCTTTCAAATGGGATTTCAATGATGGGCATAGGCACTAGAGAGGCAGATTGGACTCTGGCAGGGTTATGAAGTTGGCAGATGGGGCATGACTGGCAACATAACTGCACCTGTTTATGGACCGCAGGCCAGAGAAATTGGGCAAGAACACACTCTAGTTTTCCTTCACCCCCAGATGTCCCCCTAATAAATGGCTATGGACCAATGATAACACCTGCTGATGATAGTTCCCTGGCCCTATCAGTTGTTCTACCTCTTCTCCCTCTAGGAACCCTTGGCCACTCTTTATAATAAATCTCCCTTTAGCACAAAATAGGGAAAGGTTCTTACAGGGGACTCTTTCTTACAACTGGGAACCTATCCACCTCCAAAACCCATTTATGGGCATGTTTAAGGGACTCATTCTCTTTCTGGGCCCTCCTAAAGCTCCCTGAGTCTTCCCCCAGCCCCCACTCTGGTAAGGGGACAATTGTATTTGGGTCACTACTGTTGAGCCCTGAGCTATCCCCAGGAATTTATTCCCTAGGCTCTCCCTCCCCAGATCCCTCCCCCGTAGCCACCCCAGATTCTTTTGGTAGCGTAGTTTTTCCAAGTAATGCCGACTCCGGGACTTAATGGGCTTGGGATTCTTGACATATAGATCTGGGTCTTCTAGGGGAAAAATCTCCGGGAAATCCTCTTGGTCTGCCTTAGTGAAGCCATCAGTTAGCCGGGCCCATAAGACTCTGAGGTTTGGATAGTCTCAGCCGATCGCCACTGGATACTGGAGCCAGTGCAGCACCACAACCTCGAATGTGGCTTGCCCTGTGAAAGTCTTGAGTGAAACCTGTGCTGTTCGATTCTGTCTCTGGTCTCCATGCACATAGGCCAGTGTTACTGTCTTTGCATAGTCAAGTTGAAATCGGATTACTGTTTACTGATGAATGGGGGTCCGCACACTCACAGAGTCTATCAAGGGCTGGAGACTGGTCCCCTTGAGCTCCACTGGAATCGCAAAGTTCTGTGCCTCTGGGTAGGGAGTGTCCACAAAAGTGCAAGTCTGAGGAGTGGTTAGGCTGACCTCTATGGGTTCCATACCCAGGGGACATTCAGAAGCAAAATGTCTCCGGGCTTCACACCTAAAACAGGTGAAGGGGTCATAGCTGGGGCCATGCCCTCACCTAGGAGGTGACTTTGGGGGTTGGAACATAGGAGCCAACATCTGTTCTGGCTTCCCCTTCTGTCCTCCTGGGCTAACAGGTGACTTCTTCCTCTTCTCACTGTCCGCTTCAGTCACCGGCTGGGTTTCATAATATCCTTCAGCTATTTCCCATGCACTCTCCAATGTATTCTTGGGGTGCTGACATACCCACTGTTTCATCATGGCAGTCAAGCCCTCCAAAAATTGTTCCTAGAGCACAATCTTGGCTATCTCGGGCTCAGTCTTTCCCTCTGGTTGCAGCCACTTCCATGCAAGCTCCTTCAAATCGACAGAGAAACCTCCGAGAGCTCTCTTTTATCTAAAACCCCCTTGTTTCTGAAGCACTGGCAGTAGGCCTCTGGTATAAAATCAGCCTGTTACAATATGGCGGCCTTGACAGTTGCATATGTAGCTCGCCCATCAGGGTTGGCATCCTGGAATGTAGCCTGACTGCAACCTATCAGCAGATTCACCAAATAAGTAGTCCATGTTGCCTTTGGCCACCTGGCCATACACCTAGTTCATTCAAAGTTCACCAAAAAATTAACAGGTCCATGTTCTGCTAACATTTTAAGTAGTACTTGCGCTGGAGGGTGGAATGGCAGTCTCTATAGGGATTGAGTCAACTGAGCCAGGGAACTCCTCTGTAGTTCACCTTGCTCCTGAATAATATTTTGTACCTGTTGCTGACATCTTTGTTGATACTGCTAATACTATTGTTGTTGCTGTTGCCCTTTTTCCAGAATCTGGAGGAATGACTCCATTCTGACTTGTCACTGTTCTCTTGCAACGTCATCACAGATTTCTCTTCTGCAGCTGAGTCAACCCTGCAGTATTCCAGCTCCAACAAACTTTAATGGCTTCTAGTGGCCTAAATAAAGCCTGCCTCTCTGGTACTGACTCAACTTTCTTCAGTCTCCCTAACTAGGGCAAGGTTAACCCTCTTAGCCCATACAAACAAAAAACATCCTGACCTACTGTAGAGGCTGAGCACTGGAGGGATGTGGATTTCCCCTCAGTCAGGCGGTTAGAAGAAATCCCCAGCTGCCACCATATGTTGTAATCATAGCGTGCAGTGGGAAGGGGTTTTCTTTAAAACTCAGAACAGACAGCAATTCATGGAAAACAAAATCAGCTTTTATTCTGTCCCAGCTTGTTAAACCTCCACAAAGCTGGTTCTCCCAGCCCCTCCTCCAGCCCTAGTTAAAGTTCTCATCTCAGCCCTCCTTTGCATGGCTTGTCCACCCCCAGTTAAAGTTCCTATCTCAGAACTTCTTTGCAGGGCTTGCCTTGGAAGAACTTCTGACTCCACAGGCCCTTCTCCCTCCTGCAGCCTGCTGGGTTCTTAATCCCTCCCTGTGAGCCACGCCCTCCCAGCCCTGAACTCTGGCCATCAGACTCTCCTAAAGGGGACCTCTGAAAATGCCTTAGAAAAAGGACAGGTAACATTCTATATACCCCATCATAGAGTCCTACTCTACTGGGTTGGATAACCTGAGGGAAAAGGGCAGGTACCAGGTAGTATTGTAATTCTCACTGGGAGAGTGAGCGGAAGCTGATGGTGTTCAGGATTTCAAACCCTCATTGGGAGAATGAGAGCAAGCTGGCACTGCATGCTTTTTCTGTAGCACTAAAGGTATTTGACTGGGTTGTAGTTCAGGTGAGAAAAAGTCCTGACTGCAATTAAGGAGTTGTAACAATGAATGTAAACTAAGCTGAGGAGTTATGAAACCAAATACAAGTTTCACTTATCTTTGCAATGCACCAGCTAAGCTGAACAGGATGAAGGAGTTTGTTTTTCCTCTCTCTCACTAAACGCTGAGACAAGTGTGAACCTAGCAGAGCAAATGACTATAATTACATTTACCCTGTGAAACAGAGGGTTAAACAAATGGGGGCATGTTTACTAAAGGTTAATACACCTTAGAGTGGAGGAGTAGCCTAGTGGTTAGAGCACTGGCTTGGTAACTCAAACAACCAGGGTTCAATTCCCACTAGCACTCCTTGTGGCCTTGGGCAAGTCACTTAACCCTCCATTGCCCTAAAAGAAAGGCCTAGCAATCTACTTCCAGTGACACTGCCAAGAAAACCCAGGAGCTTCTGGGTTACCAGGAGTCAGGACTGACTTGAAAGCACACATTGCATTTGCAACATGCATTAACTGCCATTGTGCCCATAGAAATAAAAGGGCTCTGGGCACTTAACACGCACTAATTTCATTAATGTGCATTAAATCCTGGTGTTGTATAGAGGATATTCCTGAGTTAGGAATGGGGAAGGCGTTGACCTGAAGTGATTTGTTTTAATGTATGAGGGAGGTTCTGCAATGATGAGGAGAATGGCTGCCGGGTGTATGTAAACACTGAGGTTTTGAGTTACCCTGTAATCCTGTGTTTGGTGATCCATTGATATAAAAGCTTGGGGGGGGGGGGGTCACGTGATGAGACAGAGTTGAGCGGACACTCCAATGCCATGCTCCATCCCTAGACTGCATAAAACAGCTAAAAACAGCCTTAACAATGGCATAAAGTGTGGTGAAAACCTCACCCCCTTACCCTCCCTGATCAGGCAGCTGGCAAAAACAACTTTTGGAAACAGGGAATGACGGAATGACAGGGGACCCTATGGAATGCCCACGAAGACTGTTAGGCCTGGGAAAGACCGTGAGGGAAAAATGGCGGTCGGTAAAGCCTTGCAACCCACAATCCCCACACATGTCAAGGAAATTACCCGCACAATGACGGCAATCTTAGATGAGTGTCTTTCCCAGCTGCCTGCGTCTTTCGAGGAGGTAAAGGGGAGTCTGGAAGTGCAAGCACAGCGAGTGCAACAAGTTGCGGGCCAGGTATCACAGCATGCACACAGATTAGAGGCCTTGGAACGCAGGTTGGCAGACTGGAGAATACGCAAAAGCAGCTCATGGATCAGTTGGATGACCAGGAAAACCAAAACAGGTGCAACAACGTACTGCTGATTGGTCTTCCCGAAGCATATAAAGAAGGTGAGCCAGCGGAACTTTTTGAAACATGGCTACCAAAGCAGCTAGGCTTACAACTACCAGGGAACGGCATGATAGTGGAGCACATGCACAGAGTGGGCCCAAGACAGGAAAATGCTGGATGACTGCGGCCTGTTATTGCACGTTTACTAAACTTTGCAGAGTAGGACATGCTAATGAAAAACATTTGAGTACCAGGGACATAAGCTTCTATTATTTAATGATTATTCCGCAAAAGTGGCGGAGAGGAGAAGGGCGATGGCTCCTCTCTGCTCTCAGCTAGTGGCTAAAGGACTGAGGTTTACCCTTCAGTACCCAGCGCTGGTCCTCTTGCAATACGAGAATCACACATTCCAGTCTGAGACACCTGCAGCGCTACAAGAATTCTTGGACAAGACAACGGAAGAATAATTGTGTGTTTTAAGCAAGGAAGCAGAGATAACAAACTATGGATTACAAGGAACAGCAGTACTTAACAGTGAGAGTTAGGTGGCAACTGGACAAAGATAAAACGCGTACTGAGACAAAAAGGAGGCTGCCCCCCCTCCTACCCATACAAACTGCAACAGAGCAAAATGTAGTGTGATGCAGGTGACAAGAGAGAGAATGGGATTAAATTAACATAATGAAATGTCACTTGAGAAAGCCTGAGAAAAGACCTCCACGACCCAGGAGTATTGGGCCATAGGAGAGACCTGGAAGGAAGATCTGGGAGAGGGCGACATTGAATATTGAATAAGTATCGGAGTTAAGTCTGTACATGAAGTGTATATGGGGCGCTGCATGAATGAGTGGCGGGATAGGAGGAAGGAGGCTGTCGCGGGACAATAAAAAGGGGAGTTGGGGGAGAGATGGAGGGAGAGAAGATTGTGATGGAGCAGGCAAGGGAATGATTGCAGAGTGTGGGAGATGAGAGTGGGGGGAAGGGACGGGAGCAGAGGGAGGAGAGGGGGGTGGGAGAAGGGAGAAGGGGGGAGGGGAGGGGAGAGGAGAGGGGAGGTGGGACAAAGGGGGGTGGGGAGAAGGAAAAGAGAAAACGGGGGCACAGCTAAGCTAGAAGGCTGGACCTCCTGCACGATACGTGATAAAATTAAATCAGGGGAAATCAATGCTACAAAAAGGAATTGGATAAGCTTAAAGTCGGCACCCTCAATGTAGAGGGTATAAACTCCCACATTGAATGCACCAAAATGCTTAATCACTTCAAGAAGGAAGAAGCAGACATTATGTTCTTGCAAGAGATGCACCTCTCCGACTGAGAACATTAAAAACTCCAGCAGCGATGGGTGGGGGAGTTGGGTTGCTCATCATACAATGGGAGGCAGCAGGGGGTCACAACCCTGGTACATCGCTGGATGCCCTTTATCCCCCTTAAATGTGTGGTAGATACTGAGGGCAGATACCACATAATGTATTTATTTATTTAGACAGATTTGTATACCACCTTATCCTACAATCAAATTGGTCACATCACAATTGAAGGGTTACATTTAACATGAGGGTACTTAACAACATTATACAATGGCTCTTATGTCTAGTTGGGATGGCCAGAGACATGGGGGGTATAAAGCTGGTATTACTGTATGTAATGTATATGCTCCAAACGTTTATAAACAGGAATTTTTGTTATGCTACACTTCCACCTGTTGCAATTTAGCGATTATTAGCCCAGAGACCCTTCCCTCAACTGCAAACATCCACAAGGTGACCCAATGAGGAATAAAGGGAAAGGGTTGGATTTCTTACTTGAGGAATTAAACCTGGTGGTTGCTTGGTGAATACTACACCCAGAGGAGGTGGACTTTACCTTCTACTCACATCCTCATAACAATTATTCAAGACTAGATTACTTGCTTGTAATAGAACTATTATTTAAAAACCTAGAGAGGGTGGAGATAAGAGGTTGCCATATCAGACCACACTCTGGTGTACATGATACTGAGGATAGGAGGAGGGGGAGGAGAGGGGGAAAACCCTGAGGAAAATGAACGTGACTCTATATAAAGACCAGGAATTTAAAACACATCTGCGAGAGGCATGGCTTGTATATTGGCGAGAGAACAATACAGAGGGAATAGACCCCTGAATGGTGTGGGAAGTGGCTAAAGCTACCACGCAGGAGGAGATCATAGCATACACAGCAAGGGAAAGGAAAATCCGCAATGCAAGATTTGTTAGACCTTTCAATATAGTTGCAAATGATACTGAGAAGCCACATATATAGCTTAAACACTGCAGATTTATTTATCATTTCTTATATATGGCCTTTCATGATATCAAGGTGGTTTACATTGAACAAACTGAAATTACATTGAACAGGGCTTTATAACTTGGAGATAACTATTTTATGGGAACATGGGCAATGGAGGGTTAAGTGGCTTGCCCAAGCCCACAAGGAGCACCTGTGGGACTAGAAACCCCAGTCCTTCTGGCCCAAGGTTGCTGTCCTCTAATGGGATTTGAACCCCTGACCTTCTGGCCTGAGGTACCTTGCCCCAACCACTAGGCCACGCCTCCATAGAGCCAAATGCTTAGTGGTGCGAAAGGAAATCAGCACACTCCTGTCACAAAGAGTGGAGGGGGACATTACATTGTATAAATACAAACTCCATAAGTGGGGAAACAAATGTGAGAAACGTCTGGCCCATATGGTCAGTCTGGCCAGGCGTAGGGCAGTAATCAAGGGCATTAGGACACCACGAGGGCAACTAGAAGAGGAGGGGGGAGAGATCTGCCGACAGAGGTTTTATCAACAGCTATATAGTGGTGGACCAGGCAATGAAGAAGGGAGAGAAGCTTTCTTTGAAGGGCTTACCCTGCCCCAAGTTACAGCTGAAGACCTGGACAGGATTAAATGCCCCTTTTGACACACAGGAAATCTTGGCAGCTGTTCGTGCAATCAAACTGGTTAAGGCACCCGGGCCCGACGGACTGGGGGGTGAATTTTATAAGATCCTAAGGGATTTCATGGTGGGACCATTCCAGAGACAATGTGACACAATGCTGGTGGGGGGCAATTTGGGGGTCAGCAAAACTGCAACCATTGTAGTGCTTCCCAAACCTGGGAGGGATGAAACACAAGTGGGTTCATACAGATCCTTTTCTCCAATTAATCAAGATGTTAAACTAATCCCCACATCGCTGGCCAAACGCCTGGCAAGTGGTGGCAGCTCTCTAGCAAGGACCAGGAGGAGGATAACATCATTGCAAGCCTCGATGCTGAGAAGACTTTTGATAATGTTTCCTGGGATTATCTCTTTTGGGTCATAGAGCGCTTCAGAATCAAGGGAATGTTTTTGGACTGGGTAAAGATGTCGTATCTTGGGACCGAAGACCAAATCTTGGTAAATGGAGCACTGACGGAGCCCTTTCAACTTCACCAGGGCACACAACAGGGCTGCCCACTCCCCACAATGCTGTTTTTACTATCATGGGAACCCCTACTCGCTAAAATTAGAGACACTGACGAATGGCAGGGCATAAAGTTGGAGGCATCCACATGTAAAATCAGTCTTTTTGCGGACAACATGCTACTCTTTATTAGGCAAGCAGGGACACATATACAAAAAGTCATCTGCATCATAGCAATGTTTGGGATATTCACGGGGCTGAAGGTTAATTGGTCCAAGTCAGAGGCTATACAGGTCTAAGCCAAGTATGTGGGCACAGAGGGGGAGACGTTCCCACTTAAGGGGGCGGGTGACTTCATGAAATACCTCGGGGTGCACCTGAGCGCCAATAAGAAATTGATATATCAAAAAAATGTAGTTGACAAATTGGCACAGATGCAAAGCTGGTATTCAAAATGGAGAAGTCTTCCTCTCTCGTTACTAGATTGAGTTGCATTAATAAAGATGGTGCTATTGCCCCACTTACTGTACCCATTCCAAGTGTTGCCTCTGTGGGTCAAAGGGAAAGAAGAGAGACTTTACAGAAGCATAGTGAACAATTTTATATGGAGGGGGCGTACGGCCCAGGTTAGCTTTATCAAGCTGACGGCGGGCCGAGATAAACGAGAACTGAACTTACCAGATATATATATACCTATATTAGCAGAACTAGGTATTCACCGAGACCACTAAACTTGCAGGGCAGCAGGAAGTACTCTTGAGAAAGCCGTTCTCTGATCTTCTGCCCCCGTCATTACTGCTACTGCCACATTTCTCTGAGAAGATGTGCGTCAGAGGGAGCGGGACTGGCGGCACTTTCAGAGCGCCGTGCACAGGGGTTCAGAGGCTCATCTCCATGCTGCAATGTTTTGCTGTTGTATTGTCACTGCAGCAAGAATGATGGTTTATTAGGGTGCTTAATGTCCTTGCACTGACCCTGCAAACTAACCAAACACTCATGATAGGGAAAAATTCATTAAATAAATTAAAACTACCCACATTCTTCTTGCTTCTACGCATCCCTGTTTCATAGCGTTGGACCCATTATGCCCTGTGTGAACAGTATAAAATTTGACAGGGAAGAGCGGTTTATAGTAGCTTAGGAAAAGGCTTCAACAGCAATCTCAAATCTTTCAGAAAACTTCTCGGTAAAACAAAATAGAAGACCTTGTTGCACAGATTGTGTTCTGGTTAAAGACACAAAACTCAGTGACCTGTGTTATAGCTTATGAGCTTGGGGTCACTGCTTATACATCACTTTCATCTTTTAATCATGATGCTTGTTGGTAGCTGAGATCTTTCAATAGCATTCTTGCTGAAAAGTTAACATCTGGCCCAAAGTCGGTATAACATTTTAGAGATTTGCAAGCTCATACTAAATAGTATATGCAGAGCAGACCTCTCAATTCCCCTTCATGCCTGATAAAGCCTAGTTTGCATCCAGTGTGTCCTCATTGAGACACAGAGAAAATGATTTTGGTGCATTTCTCTAACGTCTTCTGGGGCAGGTTTAGTATAAATGCTATGGCCTTAGTATATAAAACACTATTCTGAATGTGCACTAAACAGCTTTAACATGCATGCTAAGATTTAGGGGTATGTTTGCTAAACACCTTTAAGGGCACACCATGTGCGAACACAAACGGCATTGTTAAGGGCCACATCGTGCTTTAAAGGCTGGGGCGGGGAGTAGACGTTCCAGCGGTAAGGAAGCTAGTGGCTAGTTAGAGGCCATTAACAAGACATTGAGCAGTAAGGGTGCCAAGAGTGTATGTTAACCCCCTCTGAGGCCAGTTGCCTTAACGCAGGATAAGGGAGCCAATGGAGAGGTCAGAAGTGAGATGCTGGATGGGAATAAAGGGAAGTGGTGATAGAGAAGTCAGATCCATATCTCACATGTGAGAAAGTGAGAGTGCGGATAATGTGGGAGGCAGTTGGGCAGTAGCAGTGAGGAGTGCACGTGTAATCCACTATGATGTCCATGGGTAGCAAGTGTGTCAAAGAGTAGCCACCATTGCCACGTTGTAGGCATAGAAAGAATGCCTGGGCGGCAGTGGTGACCTGCACATCAGCTGCAGGTGAGGTGGGAGTGATACGCCCCAATGAGTAAAATGTCACAATGTGGGCCAGAGTGCAGCAGCTGCAGGAGAATACATGACTGAATATGATGGATATATGCTCACAAATAAGAACATAAGAACATAAGATATGCCATACTGGGTCAGACCAAGGTCCATCAAGACCAGTATCCTGTTTCCAACAGTGGCCAATCTAGGTCACAAGTATCTAGCAGTTTCCCCAAAAGACACAGGTCACACAATGCTTGTATTGGGTCAAGCAGTGGATATCTTGGGTCCCCTTTAATAATGTTTTTTGGACCTTTTCTCCAGGAACTTGTCCAAACCTTTCTTAAACCTGACTACACTAACAGTTTTAACTTCATCCTTCAGTAATAAATTCCAGAGTTTGATTGCACATTGAGTGAAAAAATATGTTCCCTTTTTAATCTTAAAAAGGTTGCCCTGTAGCTTCATTGCATGTCCTCTAGTTTTTCTATATTTTGATGGCATAAAAATTTGATCTACGTTTACCCGTTCCACTCCATGTGTTAATTTATAGACCTCTATCATATCTCCCCTCAGCCATCTCTTTTCCAGGTATCCTTCCATCTCCTTTACCATTTTGATGGTTCTTCTCTGTACCTTTTCTAATAATGCTATATTATTTTTAAGATACGGCGACCAGAATGGCACACAATATTCAAGGTGCGGTTGCACAATGTAATGATACAGAGGCATTATAATATCCATTGTTTTATTCTCCATTCATTTCCTTATGATACCTAGCATTCTATTTGCTCTCTTGGCCGCCGCTGCACACTGGGTGGAAGGTTTCAACATGTTATCCACGATGACACCTAAATCTTTTTCCTGGGTGATGATTCCTAATGTGGAACCTTGCATCGTGTAACCATAGTTTGGGTTGTTCTTTCCTAAGTGCATAACTTTGCATTTGTCCACATTAAAATTCATCTGCCATTTAAATGCCCAGTCTTCCAATTTATCGTGGTCCTCTTGCAATTTTCTTTGCAATGATCTATTATAATGCCTCTGTATCGTTCCATGGTGCGACCGCACCTTGAATATTGTGTGCAATTCTGGTCGCCGTATCTTAAAAAGAATATAGCGTTATTAGAAAAGGTACAGAGAAGAGGCACCAAAATGGTAAAGGGGATGGAAGGATACTCCTATGAAGAGAGACGACAAAGGTTAGGGCTCTTCAACCTGGAAAAGAGACAGCTGACGGGAGATATAATAAAGGTCTATAAATTAATGAATGGAGTGGAACGGGTAAACATAGATCGATTGTTTACGCTATCAGAATATAGAAAGACTAGGGGACATGTAATGAAGCTACAGGGTAAACTATTTAGGACAAATAAGAGAAAATATTTTTGCACTCAACGTGTAATCAAACTCTGGAATTTGTTACCGGAGGATGTAGTAAGAGCTGTTAGTGTAGTTAGGTTTAAAAAAGGTTTGGACAAGTTCCTGGAGGAAAGGTCCATAAACCATTATTAAAAAGGGACCCAGGATATCAATGCTTGACCCAATACAAGCATTGTGGAACCTGTGTCTTTTGGGTATACTGCTAGTTACGTATGACCTAGATTGGCCACTGTTGGAAACAGGATACTGGGCTTGATGGACCTTGGTCTGACCCAGTATGGCATATCTTATGTTCTTATGACGATCCTCTTGGGTTTTAACAACTTGGAATAATTTTGTGTCATCTGCAAATTTGAATCCCTCACTCATTATTCCCATTTCCAGGTCATTTACAAATATGTTAAAAAGCAGTGGACCCAGCACAGATCCCTGGGGTACTCCACTATTCACCTTTCTCCATTGTGAAAATTGACAATTAGCCCTACCCTCTTCTTTCTATCTTTTAACCAGTTCCTGATCCACAATAGTGCACTGCCTCCTATCCCATGACTTTTTTAATTTCATCAAAAGTCTTTCATGAGCAACCTTGTCAAAGGCTTTCTGAAAATCTAGATACACTATTACCAACCAACTCACCTCTACCTGTTTATTCATAACTTCAAAAAAACATAACAGATTAGGAAGACAAGACCTTCCTTGGCTAAGACATATTGGCTGTCTCCCATTAAGCCATAGAAACAGAAATATGACGACAGAAAAAGACCACATGGCCTATCTAGTCCGTCCTTCCATATCAACAACTACAACAGTCCCCCTTTTTACCTTTAGAGATCCTCTGTGTTTGTCCCATGCTTTTTTTGAATTCAGTTACTGTCCTCATCTCTACCATCTCCACTGGGAGACTATTCCATGGATCCACTACTCTTTCTGTAAAGAAATATTTCTGCATATCACTCCTGAATTTATGTCCCTTCACCCTCATCCCATGTCCTCTCGTAGCAGAACTTGCATTCAATTGAAAGAGGCTCTCTCCCTGAACATGTATGCCACGGAGGTATTTGAACATCTCAGTCATATCACCTCTATCCTGCCTTTCCTCCAACGTATACATATTAAGATCCTTAAGTCTGTCCTCATAGGGAGCTGCCTACCGGAGAGTGAGGGAGGAGTGTGCGTGCCCTGCTGAGGGCTGTTGGAGTATGGGGACTACCTTGCTGCTGCTGCCGGTCCACTGCAGGCACTCCTCAGTCAGCCTGCTACTCGAGGGACCTCCGGTGCTTTAAAAACCTCCTCTTTGCCATCTGGGAGTGGAGCTGCCTACCGGAGAGTGAGTGAGGAATGTGTGTGCCCTGCTGAGGGCTGTTGGAGTACGGGGACTACCTTGCTGCTGCTGCCGGTCCACTGCAGGCACTCCTCGGTCAGCCTGCTACTCGAGGGATCTCCGGTGCTTTAAAAACCTCCTCTTTGCCATCTGGGAGTGGAGCTGCCTACCGGAGAGTGAGAGAGGAGTGTGCGTGCCCTGCTGAGGGCTGTTGGAGTACGGGGACTACCTTGCTGCTGCTGTCGGTCCACTGCAGGCACTCCTCGGTCAGCCTGCTACTCGAGGGGACCTTCTTCTGTATAAAGTGGTGACCTGTTTTCTTCGCGACCGTGGAGCGCGGCCGTGGGGCGTGTATGAAGGGGTGTGTTTAAAGGGGCAGGTCCTGCCCCTTAGACGCCCCTTTGACGCTGCTTTGACGCCGGATAGCTAGAGGAGCTGTATATTCTGTTGGTTTGAATTGTGTCTGCACTGTGAGTTTGGCTTTACTTTTGGTTTGTTGTTTAATCAGTGTTTGCTTATTATGGGTAAAAGAAAAGCTAAGCCACAGGGTAAGGTCCAGTCGGCTGATGCTGGTGGGGTGAAACCAGTAGGCCCCCTGGACAAACACTTTGTTCCTGTGCCTCTCGCACAGTCCTCACCGGAGGGGGTGTCCCTGAGCCCGGGAGGGAGATCTCCTCCCCCCTGCCCTGTCGTTGATAATATGTGTAATTCAGGGGTTTCTTCTCAGTTTAGTAGGGATAAGGCTGCAATTAAGTTGCCTTCTCCGGTTCAGTTGGCAGTACTGGAGGGTTCTAATGAGCTACCAGTTTTGTCTTCTGATACTGAAGTTACCTTAAAGGATTTATGGGGGGCTTTGAAGTGCATAGATGCTAAAGTGTCTACTACTTTTAGTTCCTTAGCGTCCTTCTCACAAGAGGCTGCAGTGGCTATGCAGCAACTTGATAAGAAGGTATCTTTGCTTGATAAGGCAGTTGATAAATTGGAATCTCAGGTGCTTCCACTCCAGTCCATAAATGTGATAGGTATTAAGGATTCTATGATACTGCATTCTAAGCTGGAGTCACTCGAGGATTCCATGCGGTCCCTGTAACTTGAGATTTTTGAATTTTCCTTATACCTCTCTATTGTCACCTAAGATTTTGTTTGACAAATATGTGAAAGAAGTTCTTGCCTTATCAGATATTATTGAGGTTAAGCAGATATACTATATTCCCTCTGGCACTAAAAAGTCAAATGTTGTAGATGCAGAATTTGATGAGATTGTTCCTAGTGTGGCCAATCTTACTGCTTTTCTTGAGGACTCCTCTGATAATATCACTGTGCGATCTACTTTGCTGGTCACTTTATTTTCTGTTGTGGCAAAACAACGTATATTAAAAGCTTTTTTTAAAGTGAAGTCAGCTTTATTTTGTGGTCAAAAAGTTAACATTTTTCCAGATGTTTCACGTAGCACCCAGATGCGGCAAAGGCAATTTCTATCTCTTAAGCCTCAAGTCTTGGCGTTGGGTGCTACGTTTTTCTTACGTTTTCCCTGCAAGTGCCTAATTAATTTTGAAGGTGCTTCATTTGTTTTTCAGGATGTAACTCATCTGGAAAAATTCTTGATTGATCGGCAGGGCTCAGCAGGGTTAGACAGCATTGATATTAGTTCCTCCTGATATGTGGCCTTGTTGGCTTGTTTTCCTGTTTTAATTATTATTTCCTTGCTGTGATGGTTGTAGTTGGCTCCCATGATGTGGTCTACATATGCTGTTTTTTGTTCTTGTATGCTGAGTTTCCTGTAATGTATATCGGCAATGTGTCCTGCATTTAATTTGCTTATTGTATGTGACTGAAAAACTTCAATAAAAAAAAAAAGTCTGTCCTCATAAGCTTTATAATGAAGATCACTAATCATTTTAGTAGCCACCCTCTGCACCGACTTCATCCTGTTCACATCCTTTTGAAGGTGTGGTCTCCAGAATTGCACACTATACTCCAAATGAGGTCGCACCAAAGATTTATATAGAGGGATTATCACCTCCTTTTTTCTGCTAGCCATTCCTCTCCATATGCACCCAAGCATCCTTCTAGCTTTTGCCATCGCCTTTTCTACCTGTTTAGCTACTTTAAGGTCATCAGACACAACCATGCCTAGGTCCCGCTCTTCTTTAGTGGACAAAAGTACTTCACCCCCTATACTATATTGCTCCCTTGGATTGCTGCAGCCCAAATGCATGACCTTACATTTTTTAACACTAAATCCGAGCTGCCAAATTCTAGACCGTTCTTCAAGCTTAGCTAGATCCCTCCTCATGTTATCTACACCTTCCTGGGTGTCTACTCTATTGCAGATTTTGGTATCATCCGCAAAGAGGCAAACCTTACCCGACAGCCCTTCTGCTATATCACTAACAAAGCCATGACTATCTACATGAATCATTTGCTTCTCAAGATCAAGGAACATAGTCTTAAAATGGGCCTGTACTTTAATGTAAAGAAGACAAAGATCATGACAACTGGCAAAATCAATAAGTTCATCATTGATGGAGAAGAAATTGAAATAGTGGACAACTTTAACCTACTTGGATCAACTATCAATAAAGAAGCAACAAGCATTCAAGAAATTAGATGATGCATTGCTCTTGGGAGAATGGCTATGAAGGACCTAAACAAGATTCTCAAGAGCAGAGATGTCTCTCTACATACAGAGATTTGACTTGTTCATGTCATGGTATTTTCAATAACATCATATGGATGCAAAAGTTGGACAGTGAAAAAGATAGACAGGAAGAAAATTGATGCCTTTGAATTGTGGTGCTGGTGTTGAATACTGCGTATACCATGGACTGCCTGAAGAACAAACCAGTTAGTATTAGAGGAGATCAAACTTAAGCTTTCTTTAGAAGCTCAGATGACAAGACTTCAACTTTCATACTTTGGACACATCATGCAAAGAGAGAGATCATTAGAGAAAGACATCATGCTTGGCAAGATAGAAGGTCAACGCAAAAGAGGACAGCCAACAATGAGATGAATCTATACAGTAACAGCAGCTATGGGTGCCAGTCTGTCAACAATGAGCCGTCTGACTGAAGACCGAACACAATTTAGGACAACTATCCAGAAGATTGCCATGAGTTGACACTGACTCAAAGGCACTTAACAACAACAATATCTACATGTTCAGTAATTTTGTTCATTATAATGGTTTCTACCAATTTTTCCGGTACTGACGTCGGGTTCACCGGTCTGTAGTTTCCCGGATCATCCCTAAAACCCTTTTTAAAGATTGGCATTACAATGGCCATTCTCCAGTCTTCAGGTATTACAGATGATTTTAATGATAGTTCACAGATTACTAATAGTAGGTCTGCAATCTCATTTATCAGTTCTTTCTACACCCTTGGAGGTATACCATTCAGTCCAGGTGGTTTGCTTCTCTTCAGTTTATCAAATAATTATAATACAGCTTCCCAGCTTATTGATATTTCTTTCAATTCTTCTGTGGCATCACCTTTAAATATCATTTCAATCATGGGTAACATCCTTACATCTTCCTTGGTAAGGACCAAAGCAAAGAATTCATTCAGTCTCTCCACTATGACTTTGTCCCCTCTTAATGCCCCTTTTACCTCTCTATCATCTAATGGTCCAACTGACTCTCTCACAGGTTTTTTTGCTATGGATGTACTTGAAAAAGGTTTTATTATGCATTTTTGCTTCCACAGGAAACGTTTTTCAAATTCTCTCTATTCCTGCCTTAACGATATCTTGCATCTAACTTGCCAGTGCTTATGTTGTTTCCAGTTTTCTTCATTTGGCTCCTTTTTTTCATTTCCTGAAAGATGCTTTATTGGCAGCAACTGCCTCTCTGACCTCACCTTTAAACCATGCTTGCAGTTTTTTGGACTTCCTTCTACTTTTCTTAAAGCATGGAATGCAGCTGGTCTGGGCTTCCAAGACAGCATATTTTTTTCTGGATTTGAGGCAGCACAGCAAGCCACCTGGCTTTATGTCCAATTTATTTTTACTAATAACATAACAACTGCCCCAGCATGTAGGTACTCTTACACATTGGCAAGAACATATCGTGCAAACATATATACAGTCCTTGTTTTTTACATTTTACCTCTTTATATCCCCCCTTCCTTCCTTCCCTCCCCAATAAGCTCCAGGAGTATCTGCAGAATTTTTAAACAGCACCCATGCTTGATGTAAATCTTTAACCTTTGCAACTTCTCCTTTTAGTTTTTTCTTAACTATTTTCCTCATTTTATCATAGTCTCCCTTTTGAAAGTTAAAAGGTAGTACTGTGGATTTCCTTGCTATCCTTCCTGCATGTATTAAATCAATCATGATCATGCTATGATCACTATTACCAAGTGACCCTAACACCCTTATCTCTTGCGCCAGATCTTGTGTTCCACTAAGGACTAGGTCCAAAATGGCTTCTCCTCTTGTCAGTTCATGAACTAGCAGCTCCAAGAAGCTGTCATTTATTTTGTCTAGAGATTTTATCTCCCTAGCATATCCTGTTGTGACACTGACCCAGTCGATACCAAGGTAATTGAAATTGTCCATTATTATTACTATGCTGTAGCTTTTGATAGCTTCCCTGATTTATTTAAGCATTTCATCATCCATTTGTTCATTCTGTCAGGCGGTCGATAGTAAACCTCCACTGCCATCGCCTTCCCCTTTTACATGGAATTTCAATTCATAGAGATTCTACAGTGTATTTTATATCCTGAAAATGTAAATCTTTTGTGACTCAATGCCCTCTCTAACATAGAGCGCAACCCCTCCACCAATTTGATCTACTCTATCATTGCAATATAGTTTGCACCCAGATATCACAGTGTTCCACTGTCTTCCTTCCACCATGACTCTGAGATACCAGTCATATCTAACCTCTCATTTAGTGCTATATATTCTAACTCTCCCATCTTATTTTTTAAACTTCTAGCATTTGCATACAAGCATTTTAGAGACTGTATTTTATTCATAATAATCTGGTTATTAGTAGGCAAGGGTAATTTCGAATTTTTAAGTTCTGTCTGCTCTGTACTTAAGGGCATTTGTGTTACTTTTGTCTGTGGTGGAACTTCTCTGTCAATATGCCCTAACTTCAATCTTTTGCTAGTAGTCTTCAAGGATATATTTTTCCGAACCATGCACTCTTGTGCGACTGTCGACTTTCCCCTATTAAAAGCTGCTCTATCTCCTTTTTAAAGGTTAATGCCAGCAGCCTGTTTCCATCCCAGTTAAGGTGGAGTCTATCCCTTCAGAAAAGTCCCTCCTTTCATCAGAATGTTGCCTAGTTCCTAAAAAATCCAAAACCTTCTTCCTTGCACCATCGTCTCATCCATGCATTGAGACTCCGGTGCTCTGTCTGTCTTTTGGGTCCTGCGCGTGGAACGGGAAACATTTCAGAGAATGCTACCCTGGAAGTTCTGGATTTCAACTTCCTACCTAAAAGCCTAAATGAGGGCTCCAGAACCTTCCTACCAAACCTTCTATGTCATTGGTACCAACATATACCAAGACAGCAGATTTCTCCCCAGCACTATTTAAGACCTTGTCTAGATGGCATGTGAGGACCGCTATCTTCACACCAGACAAGCCTGTTCAAAGATAGATATAAAAAGGCATGCCTGCTCTTTGCCCAAACCCACTTTATGAGTCCAAAATCCTTCTGGAAAATGTTCTGTGGACAGATGAAACCAAACTTCAGCTCCTTGGCAATGCAGACCAGTGATACATTTAAAGGGAAAGAAATGAAGCTTATAAGGAAAAAACACCCTTCCTACAGTTAAATATGGTAGAGGTTCCATAATGTTCTAGTTCTGTTGTGTTACCTCAGGAACTGGAGGCCTGGAACATATTAAAGGAATCATGAATTCAGAGGACTACCAAGGTATTTTAGAGTGAAATGTGCTGCAGTACCCAGTGTAGGAAAGCTAAGTCATGAGTCCTCCAGTAGGCAATGACTCAAAATGTATATCCAAAAGTACAAAAGAATTGTTAAAAAGGGACAAATGAACTGTTTTAGAATGGCCAACAATGAGTCCTGATCTCAATGCAATCGAGAACCTTTGGAAAGAGCTGAATTCTGCCATTGGCAAAAGGACTCTGGAGTGGAGGAGTGGCCTAGTGGTTGGGGCAAGGTACTTCAGGCCGGAAGGTTGGGGGTTCAAATCCCACTAGAGGACAGCAACCTTGGGCCAGAAGGACTGGGGTTTCTAGTCCCACAGGTGCTCCTTGTGGTCTTGGGCAAGCCACTTAACCCTCCATAGCCCATGTTTCCTGTAGAATAGTTATCTCTAAGTTATAATGCCCTGTTCAATGTAATTTCAGTTTGTTCAATGTAAACCACACTGATGCAGTGTATAAGAGAATGCAAATAAATAAATAACATTTGTAAGCTGGAGCAAATTGCAGTTGAAGAGTTGGAGAAACTACTATCAGACAGATATATGAAACTTATAGATGGCTACAAGAAATATTTGGAGGCTGTCATCACTGCCAAAGGCTGTGCAACCAAATATCAGTGAAGGGTGCTATTAATCCTATCCAGGTCATATGTTGTTTTTTCTCTGAAATCTCTTTGTCTAAGTTGCACAGACATATTTTATTTTGTTGTATATCTTTGAACATACTATTAAAATATTATGATGATAACAATTGGAATATTTCCAATTATTTCTCAAAATATTATACATAATATACCTAATGCAAGGATGCCAATAATGTTGAACACATTGTAAAATGCTGAGTTCGGTGTAAACCACATTGATCTACAGAAATGTGGTATATAAAAAATGGCAAATAAATAAAATAAATAATTGTGCATGGCGCTAAGAGACCTTCAGTGTTCACTCTGTCTGCAGCTTAGGACAAGAGCACAGAATCTTTACTGTTTCACCAACTCAATGACTCCATTGGACATTCACAGAGGCCAGCCCTCCATGTGAACCTAGTTCCCAATAGGCTGCAGCTGCACCAAGGGGGCTGACAGTGTTGCTGTGGATGCTATTATGACAATTAGAATTAATCAGGCCTCTCGCCTGTGCAGCCAGGTGTGTCCTGAGGACTGGAAGCTCAGTCAGAGGTGAGGGTTGCTGCACACACACATATGATGGAGCTTTCCTTGGTGAGACCGTGTCTCCCCAGCTCACTCAGTCATACGAACAGGCTATATGGTAGCTGTACAGCAGTGTCATGTTGGGAGGTAAGTGTAGGGGTAGGCTGTGGGGATGGACCTTGACGATGGTGTAACTGGGAATGCATTTGAGTATCATGGCTTTGGGGACAACATGTGTACAGGTAAACTAGCCTTTTGCCCATAAATGATGACTCAGACAGTTTGTGCAGTTGCTGAATAACTGACCATGCAGCATGTTGTATGCCGAGCTATAAAGCCTGGGTATCACATGCACGCACAGTGTATTGCTGCAGCTCACAGTCCTCTGGAGACACACACACACATGGCCCCACTGTCACAAATAGGTACCAGTTGTCATTCTTATTTGGCCCTTAGGCCTCCTTTAATGCTTGGACATTGTCAATGCCTGCTCTTTGAGTGTGCACACTATTAGTGCCTGCACACATTCATCGTAACACTCGCACAGTGTATGGGTGCTAGCAGGGTGTTCTGCCATCCAGCTGGTGTTGATGAAGCTTCTCAGTTTGGCAGCAGAGTGTTAGGACTCATGCTGGACCTGATGGGGAGGGTTGCACATGTTGATACAGCTCTGGAAATGCAGAATAAAGTTAACACACCACAGGCTGGTTTTGAACCTGTGATCCTTCTCTTTTACACATAGTGGCCATGTACTTGGAGCCATAGAGCAGCCATGAGAGAGTCTGAGTGCATCACTCCCTGTTTATATATGTGTTCATTGTCAGAATGCAGGAGGGCATAAGTTGGGGTATGCCTCTGTCTGCATAGCTGTTTGCAGGCTCTGTGCCATACTTGTCAGACAACTTACTTTATGTTAGGCAGATGTGGGAGAGGAGCATCTTGTTAGGTCTGTAAGTAGCACTGCATTGATATGCTGCTGGTTCAACTGACATTCATGTCTTACGTATGGGATCTGTCCTGCCAGAGGGGCAGCGCATGATACATGAATATATACATGCAAGACCCTGGATGACCTAGCAGAGTGACCAACGTGACTGTTTCATGAGTGTGCTTGTGGTCCAGTCCTGGAATAATCTCACGGTTGGAAGGCCACACTGACCAGTTTGGACTCCCATGTGTCTCAGATGAATGTGGCACATAATGAGTGCTTGCTCATGAAAGGGTCACTGGTTTGTGCACTAGGCCCTGGTCATCATTTGGCAACTGAGAACACTGTGTGGGTATTTTTCCTCTGAAATAGGATGTTATCATATTGCATAGTATTCCTGCCTCAGTGACATTTCCCCCCCCCACACACACACACACACATGCACATATCCACTTAATATGTGCATGTGAGGGGGGGATCCTAATCCAACCCTCCCCTGTTAAATTGCTGTGACACTGATGATTACTGCAGGATGTAGGGGTCATGGGTGGACACAGACAACCTGGGCACCACTGATGATTTAGCAAAGAGACACCACATGTGCATTCAGGGCATGAAGGTGATAGCGGTTGGCAGACACCACTTCCCAGTCTCTGGGTTTTATAGGTGCCACATGTGTGCTGTGTATACAGTAGGTGCCATTAATTGTGCTTGCCCATGCATACTCTAACACTACAGGTTATGGGTCAAGCACTATTATCTCTCATTAAGAATTGTATGGTCAGTCCTAACTCAGCTGCTCATGGCTCACTGTACCTGGGGCCGGCCCATCCACTAGGCAAACTAAGTGGGTGCCTAGGTCCATTGAGCATGGTGGACAATATGATGGCTGATCCCTTCCTCAATATGAGTGTGGCACAGTCGCCATTTCAGTGCTGTGGGTGGCTTTCAAGCAGTGGCGCATAAGCAGCTAGTCACAGCATGCCACTCCTGCCCCCTCTGAGAGGAGGGGGCAGGAGCAGCAGGCCATGAGCACACGTGCTGCTGTTTTATTTATTTATTTATTTTTATTTATTTATTTAGCTGTATTTATATCCCGCTTTTCACCGGGTCAAAGCGGTCAATTGGGGGATACATTTAACATGAGGGGATATGAGACACATACGCTAATACTTACAGGGAACATGGGCAATGGAGGGTTAAGTGGTTTGCCCAAGACCACAAGGAGTGCCTATAGGACTAGAAATCCCAGTCCCTCTGGCCTGAGATTGCTGTCCCCAGGTGGGACTTGAACCCCCGGAGGGCCAGGGGTTCATGGCTGTGTGGTGGCAGTGGTGATGGCAGGATTCCTTTGTGACAGTGGCAGCAGTATGTGTGCCATCGCTGTCACTGCAGAGTTGCACTAGACATTGCAGATGTAGACCCTAGGCAGCCACCTGGTACACTTAGTGGACCATCCGGCCACACTGAATCGCTTTTGTGTAATCACCATTGTCAGCTTTGGCATCCACAACATTGTGCTCTTTGTTAAAAGGGTACCATGCTCTGACTGGCAATTGACCACTACTATCACTAATTTCATGGCTTCTATCTAGGAAGTGCACACTACATACAGGTGAATGGGCTCACTGTGTGTTTAACCTATGAAAATGGCCCTCTCCCTACAAGGAAGCCCTTAATGCCTGCTTTGAGTTATGTGCAAAGCCTCCTCGGTAACTGTCAGGGGCCTAACCAGCATGTTACTGACATTTAATGTGTGAATGTGCTCAATAACGTGCACCGACCTCCTCCTATTGAGGTGGAGGTAATTGTACCTGTGCTAATTGCAGCATTCAAAGAGCATGATATACAGTATGCCTCCTCATTAACTTCAATGTGCTCCTCATGCCCAATCTCTGCCCTCTAACCTACCCATTCTCCATTCTAATGTGCAAGTGGCAGTTTGTGGTGGATTAACATGCAATAACTGTCATACCCCTGCGCTAAGTTACTGTGGCTAAAGAATGTGGGGTGGCACGCATCAAAATAAATGCTGATTAGTGTACTTTAGTTAAAGGGCCCCACAATCAGGAAAGGTGGAAAAGGGGGCAAGAAAGAAAAAGTACAAAAAGATATGGGCCTGGAGGCATGGAAGAAGACAGTTTTACTTATGTTTTATGCAATGGTGGATCAATGTTAAATTCATATAAAGATGAAGAGGGACATTCAGCATGATGGCTAACACATGTAATGCAGCTGGATGTCACCACTTTAACATGCCCCAGATATTCAATCCTGGGTCATATGTAGCAACCGGTGACCAGGGAGTTGGACTGAGGGAGAGCCCTAGATGTGGTGTATTTATTTATATTCTCTTATATACCGCACTATTCTGCATCAGTGTGGTTTACATTGAACAAACTGAAATTACATTGAACAGGGCATTATAACTTGGAGATAACTATTTTACAGGGAACATGGGCTATGGAGGGTTAAATGGCTTGCCCAAGACCACAAAGGAGCACATGTGGGACTAGAAACCCCAGTCCTTCCGGCCCAAGGTTGCTGTCCTCTAGTGGGATTTGAACCCCTGACTTTACGGCCTGAAGTACCTTGCCCCAACCACTAGGCCACTCCTCCATGGTTGAGGCAAGGTACTTCAGGCCAGAAGGCCAGGGGTTCAAATCCCACTAGAGGACAGCAAATCCATTTAGATTTCAGTAAAGCCTTTGACACTGTTCCTCACAGGCAACTAATAAACAAACTGAGCACTCTAGGGATGGACCCTAAAGTTACTGCTTGGGTTAGAAATTGGTTGAGTGGGAGGCAACAATGGGTACAGGTAAATAGAGTTCACTCTGAGGAGAAGGAGGTTGCCAGTGGTGTGCCACAGGGATCTGTCCTTGGTCCGATTCTTTTTAATATCTTTGTTAGTGATATAGCTGAAGGGCTGTCAGTAAGGTTTGCCTCTTTGCGGATGATACCAAAATCTGCAATAGAGTAGACACTCAGGAAGGTGTAGATAACATGAGGAAGGATCTAGCTAAGCTTGAAGAATGGTCTAGAATTTGGCAGCAGGGACTAAATGTTAAAAAATGCAAGGTCATGCATTTGGGCTGCAGCAATCCAAGGGAGCAATATAGTATAGGGGGAGAAGTACTTTTGCAAACTAAAGAAGAGCGGGACCTTGGTGTGGTTGTGTCTGATGATCTTAAAGTAGCTGAACAGGTAGAAAAGGCGACGGCAAAAGCTAGAAGGATGCTTGGGTGCATACGGAGAGGAATGGCTAGCAGAAAAAAGGAGGTGATAATGCCTCTGTATAAGTCTTTGGTGCGACCTCATTTGGAGTATAGTGTGCAATTCTGGAGACCACACCTTCAAAAGGATATAAACAGGATGGAGTCAGTACAGAGGATGGCTACTAAAATGGTTATTGGTCTTCATTATAAAGCATATGAGGACAGACTTAAGGATCTTAATATGTACACCTTAGAGGAAAGGCGGAAAGGAGGTGATATGATTTAGATGTTTAAATACCTCTGTGGCATAAATGCACAGGGGGAGAGCCTTTTTTTGATTGAAAGCAAGTTCTGCTACGAGGGGACATGGGATGAGGGTGAAAGGAGATAGATTCAGGAGTGATATGCGGAAATATTTCTTTACGGAAAGAGTGGTAGATCCGTGGAATAGGTGGTAGAGATGAGGACAGTAACTGAATTCAAAAAAGCATGGGACAAACACAGAGAATCTCTAAAGGAAAAAAATGGGACTGTTGTAGTTGTTGATATGGAAGGACAGTCTAGGCTATGTGGTCTTTTTCTGTCATAATTTTTCTCTGTTTCTATGTTTCTATGAATACCTGGTCTGCTCGGATGGTGTGTTAGCTTAGCAGGCAATGGCGATATTCAGCCATTGCCCAGTTAGCTAAGCCAGCTAAAGTTAGAAGAGTCTTTCAAGAGCCTAACTTTAGCTGGTTTAGGATAACTGGCGAGTGGCTGAATATTGAAGTTGACTGGTTGTTGTCAACTATGCGGTTGGCATCAGAGCATCTAGCAGCATTAAAGGGGATATTCAGCGACACAAACTGGCTATGTGTCGCCGAATATCCAATGGAGCATGATTAGTTTAGTTAGCAGGTCTGCAATCTTCATTCATCGCTTTGAATATACCCCACAAAATATTTTTCAGGTCTGAAGGTGGTATATAAATAAAGGCATAAAATACACGTACAAGGTCAACAACACTGAAATTATAAGTATTGGCTAAATCTACGTATTACGTTGAATTTTCAGTTCGCACAGCCACTGTGTTAAGGACTGGCACCAGCACTTTACTTTATTTATTTGACAGGTTTTATAAACCACATTTCCAAGGGTCAAGGCGGTTTACATAGTACAGAACACAGCATTACATAGAACTTACATGTAACAATTGGAAGCTAAACATAATAAATAACATTATAACCTAATATATACTAGCTATGCACATAGTGATATATGTAGCTTTTGGTAGCATTAAAATTGTGGGGGAAGGAGGGATATCAGGAAAGAACTAGAGTAAGGGGAGGGAAAGATTTGAGGAGAGGGAAAGAAGGTCTAGGTCAATTTACATCTGCAAAGAGTTCTTTAGATATTAAGGTTTTTAAGGACTTGTGGAAGGTTTTGAGGTCCGGAGAGTTGCGAAGGTCTTGTGGGAGTGAGTTCCAGGTACTGGGTGCATACAGAGGAAAAGCATGTGAACATGTTGTCTTAGTTCTGGTGGTTAGCTCTTGAGGAAAGGCAAGCATGTTTGTTGTTGAACTCCTTCTAGGGCAATTATCAGGAGGTCTAAGTAGGAGGTTCTGCCGGTATTGCAGGCCACAGCTGTGGAGGAGTTTGTAGGTGATTACAAGGGACTTGTAAGTGCTTCTGGATAGGTAAGGTAGCCAGTGTAGATCTTTCAGTATAAGGGTAATATGGCTAGATCTGGGTGTGAGTATCCAAACAGCAGCATGTCGTGCACGTTGTAGGGGATTAAGGAAGTCTTTGCAGGATAGCTTTGCAGAAATCAAAGTGGGGGAATATTAGTGTTTAAAAGACTGTCCTGAAGTCGTGTGGCTGGCTGCAGGAGTGGTCAAAGATGTCAGGTGATTCTGATTTTATTGTAGTTGGCTTGCTTTACTTTACTGATATGAGGCTGGAATGAAAGCCGGTGGTCAAGATAACACCTAGGTAGTGTACTGTAAGTGTTGATGGTGGTGAGAAGGCCTGGTCTCTGGTTCTGAAGAGAACTTCAGTTTTATTATTTATTTAATTTATTTATTTATTTAACATTTTTATATACCGCACTATTCATCATCAGCGCGGTTTACATAGAACTACAAAACATCAGATAAGATAAGATACATATATCTGTTTTTACATGTAACAGGAAGAAAAACTTGGAAAACAGGGGTAATAGTAACATTGGATAATAGAACTTGAACTATATACATATGATAGTAATATTACTTGAAAAAGTATCATGTTAGATAGGGATGGGATTGGAGCTGTTTAGATGAACTTGTGTTATTGTGTTCTCTGGAAAGTATATGATGAAAAGGTGATGCTTCAAGGCCTTTTTGAACTGGGGGATATCAGAGATGGCCCTAATGTGTGGTAGTTGATGGTGAGTTTGTGATTCAACAGCCATTGGGTGATGGCGTTAAGGCAGTTGGCAATAGCAGTGAAGGTTGTCTGTTTTGTGGAAAATAGTGCATAGATCATAATGTCATCTGCTTAAAGATGGTAGAAGACATTGTGCTCATGGATGATGCACATATTGAACAGTAAAGCATATAGGGCAGAGCCTTGTGGGACTCCTTGTTTTTGGGTATATGGTGGGTATGTGTAGGTTCCAAAGGGTACATATTGTTGATGTCCTGTCAGGAATGAACAAAACCATTTAAGTGCTGTTCCTTGTATCCCAATATTCTGAAGTCATTGTAGGAGGATATCATGGCATATTGTATCAAAGGCAGCTGCTATGTCCAGCAATATCAGGAAAAGCCCAGTTTAGAGTTTTCTATGCCCTTAATGAGTTTGTCAGTAAGGGAGACTAGGAGAGTTTCAACACCATGGTTGAATCAGAAACCATACTGATGCATATCCAGAAGAGCAGAGGTGTCGATGTGTTCTTACAGTTAATGAAGAACAGTTTTTCCCAGTATTTTTGTTAGCAACAGTAAACTCGAGATCGGTTGGTAGAATTTAGGATCGCTTGGATCCAGTTTGGGACTCTTTATCCATGTTTTCAGCACTGCTATCAGTACACTGGTCATGAATTGGCTAGACTGCTTATCCTTTTGTGTTTACCTTATGTCTCTTTCATTCAGTTTTATTTGTGCTTGTTTTTTTGATAGTTTATATTCAGCGGTGGTGGTTTATGCAGTTTCAGTGGTTAGCCATTGCTGTTGAAACTTGAATCTGGATATTCAATACCAGGGTCATAGCCAACCATCAACATTGAATATCCAGGTTGGCCAGATGGCAAAGAAGCTAACGGGGCAGCAGTAATATCATCCACTTCCTGGCTAGCTTTGACAGTGAACGGCCATTTAACGACCAGAGGGGACAAAAGAGCCGGTGCGAAGGATGGCAATGTTGACGGCACAGATTATTTTGTTCTCTCTAGTACCTTGCAGGTGCACTTTGCTCCTTGTTGGACTGTTGTGCCATTTAGCGATCAGTACAATTTTTGAAATTCTGTGCGACCAATGCATTTTATTCTCACTGGCACTTGTGACCTTGAACAAGTCAGTTTACCCTCCATTGCCTTGGAAGAAAAGGCCTGATAATCTACTTCCAGTGATACATTACCAAGAAAACCCAGAATCAGCTGGGTTGCCAGGAGTCAGCACTGACTCGACAGCACTAAACAAAAAAAAAAAAAGATCTGCCAACAGGTTAAACCACTTTGAATATGCCCCCTAAGGTTTTATATCCAACATACCACTGATGTGCAAGTCTCTTTTACAAAGTTTTGCATGTCTTTAGCTTTAAGATGAGACAATATTGTGAATCGTAAATTAATTCAACTTCTATTTTCCAGTAGTATCTTTTATGTTGTACTTCAAGATTGCAATAAAAAAAACCCTTAGAAAACAGAGGAAGCTCTATGTATGCTATGGGCATTATTCCTCATGACATTTGAAATCTTCGGTGATTCTAAATTAGCAGTACAGTATTTACAATTGCTCAAAGCTGTGTGACAAAATCTGGAAAAAAGAACAATTGCACAGAAATACAGTAGCTGTACCAGCAATAATAAAAAAAAAAAAGCTGTTCAAAAAATCTGCTGAAACTTTGCACTTGAAGGGATGAATTTCAGGATCAGGCAAAAATTTTGTAGTACTTTATTAAACTAATTTACATTACAGTATGCACTCCGACAGCAGAAGAGAAGAAGGATGTCTGCAAACAGCCAGCACTACAAAGAAAGAGCGGAGAGGGGCCACATCCATAACAGATAAATCTTCTGTCGAAAAACTTTATTAGAAACTCCACCTGGACAAATTTTGGCAAACACATCTGCGTCAGGGGCCAACATATGCATCAGTCAATACTATAGTAGAACAAAAAACCCTAATGGTAATAGCCGGAAACAATAATGTTTGGTACTTCAGTATATGTCACCAAACATTATTGTTCCCGGCTGTTACCCTTGATGGATTTTTGTTTAACTATAGCAATGGTTCTTAACCCAGTCCTCTGGGACCCCAGGCCAGTCACGTTTTCAGGATATCCACCATGAATATGCATGAGATAGATCTGCATGCACTGCTTCCATTTTATGCAGATCTAACTCATGCATATTCATGGTGGATATCCTGCAAATCTTACTGGGTTGAGAAGCACTGAACTATAGCATTGACCAAAGCATATGTTGACCCCTGACACAGGTGTGTTTGCCGAAACTTGGCTAAGTAGGATTTCTAATAAAGCTTTTTGACAGAAGATTTATCTGGTGTGACTGTGGTCCCTCTCCATTATTTCTTTGTGTAAGTTTAGAAAAGCAAGTATTTACACAAGTTACACAGATTTTTAAAGAGAAAATATGCACATGCTTTTGTTTTGAAAATTACCTTCAGAATGCACACACGCATATACACATGTTTACCTCACTAGTTCATATGCACAAATGTTCCTGCTAATTTTGCAGGCATAAGTTGGCATTTTCAAAGGGATGTCTAGGGAGCATTTGGGACATCTAGAGCAGAACATCCAAAAACCCAGGGGCGTGGCTGCAGTGAAGGGAGGAAAGCAATAATACCATCTAAAATTGCATCCTTCCTACCCCAAAAGATGGGCATCCTCGTAGCTGAGAATGGAGGTGGGTCTGTGAGGCTGGAAATGTGCCTGGCTGTGGATCATTTAGAATGGTGGACTTCTCCAAATTGGTTGGCCACAAAAATCGCCTCATGAACATCCCAGCCAATGATTTTCAGAAGAGATGTCTATGGTCATCAATAGTGCAGACACTCAGACATGTGGTGGCGGGTTAGTAAATCTGCTTGAGGGTTATATTTACCTCCAGGTTTCTTTCTCCAACAAATATTGACTGTGACAATGACAGTGCATTGTACTCTTCCCCCTGAAAGCATTGCAGCCCATGAAAGGAGCACATTTGTGTTCCTAATTCATGGTCAAGAGCATGCCAATTTTTAAAAAGGGTTCCCGGGGTGATCCAGGAAACTACAGACTAGTGAGCCTGACATCAATATCAGGCAAAATGGTAGAAATCATTATAAAGAACAAAGGGCCTGATATTCAAAATAAATCTGAGCTCCTAAATTTAGACCCCTAAGTTAGGCTACCAAATTTGCACCTTATGTTCAGGCACTTAGGAGCCTAACGTTTCAGCTGAAAATTCAACCTAATTTAGAAGCTTAAAATGTATGGGTCCTAATTTAGAAGTTTAAAATGTATGGGTCCGATTTTCAGCTGTCTGGATCTTCAAAAGGCTATGTGCCTCATCATTGCATAGCCCTACCCACCGACTTCTAAACCAGATATCCAATGCTGGTGATAGCCACAGAAGCCAGAAGTCGCCGGAGCTAACCGGGCATCAGCGACACTGGAAGTTGCCCGGTTAACTCCAATACCTTAAAGATAGGCAAGGAAAACCCTCTCCTATCTTTAATGTGCAGGGGCTTAAGAGGAAGCATCCAATATCACTGCCACTCAGTTAGCACCATTCTCTGCCCTGGAACACCCACAACACGTCCCAATGTTAACCAGATAGCATCGGGGTGCGTAGGGAACAGAGATGGGGATATTCAATGGCACTAAACATTTAAGGCATTTGCATGATCTACTGGGCTGTAAACCTTGTAAATGCCTTTCAGATATTGGGCCCTAAGCTCTTAAATTCAGGCCTGCCATTCATTTGCCTAGA
Source organism: Ichthyophis bannanicus (assembly GCA_033557465.1). Taxonomy (NCBI): domain Eukaryota; kingdom Metazoa; phylum Chordata; class Amphibia; order Gymnophiona; family Ichthyophiidae; genus Ichthyophis; species Ichthyophis bannanicus. The sequence goes on from CM066033.1 coordinate 1,375,079,801, forward strand.
TTTGTGAAACTAAATGTAGATACCTAGTGATGAAAATCAAGGCTAATTCGTTTCTAACTTCTTTCCCCACTCTAAAAACGCCCCCATTGTCACCCGCTTTTTATGCTCTTACATTTTGCAGTTTAGTGAAATTTTAAGTAAGTATTTAGGCATTCAGCCCTGGTTCATTTTCAAAGAGGCCAAATTAAGAGCATAACTTCAAAGTTAGGAGCATAAATCTATAGTGTCCAAAATGACTGAATATATAGATAGTCATGGTTTAATGAGACAAAACCAACATGAGAAATACTGTGCAGATGATGAACTCAGCATGTAGACAGTCATGGCCTAATGGGAGACAGCCAACAAGGCTTTAGACGAGGAAGATCTTGCCTTACTAATCTGTTATGTTTTTTTGAAGGTGTGAATAAACAGGTAGATAAAGGTGAGTCGGTTGATATTGTGCATCTGGACTTTCAGAAAGCCTTTGACAAGGGTCCTCATCAGAGACTTTTGGCAAAACTAAAGAGTCATGGGATAGGAGGCAGTGTACTACTGTGGATCAGGAACTGGTTAAAAGATAGAAAGCAGAGGGTAGGGCTAAATGGCCAATTTTCCCAATGGAGAAAGGTGAATAGTGGTGTACCCCAGGAATCTGTGCTGGGTCCGCTGCTTTTTGACATATTCATAAATGACCTGGAAAGTGGAATAACAAGTGAGGTTATCATATTTGCAGATGACACAAAACTACTTAAAGTTGTTAAAACCCAAGAGGATTGTGGAAGATTGCAAGAGGATCTTGATAAATTGGAAGACTGGGCATCAAAATTGCAGATGAAATTTAATGTGCACAAGTGCAAAGTTATGCACCTAGGGAAGAACAACCCAAACTATGGTTACACAATGCAAGGTTCCGCATAAGGAACCACCACCCAGGAAAAAGATTTAGGCGTCATTGTGGATAACATGTTAAAACCCTCGGCCCAGTGTGCAGCGGTGGCCAAGAGAGCAAATAGAATGCTAGATATCATAAGGAAAGGAATGGAAAATAAAACAAAACATATTATTATGCCTCTATATCGTTCCATGGTGAGACCGCACCTTGAATATTGTGTGCAATTCTGGTTGCCGTATCTTAAAAAAGTTATAGCGTTATTAGAAAAGGTTCAGAGAAGAGCCACCAAAATGGTAAAGGGGATGGAAGGATACTCCTATGAAGAAAGGCTAAAAAGGTTAGGACTCTTTATTCTGGAAAAGAGATGGCTGAGGGGAGATATGATAGAAGTCTATAAATTAATGAATGGAGTGAAACGGGTAAACGTAGATCGATTATTTACATTATCAGAATATAGAAAGACTAGGGGACGTGCAATGAAGCTACAGGGTAAACTATTTAAGACTAATAAAAGAAAATATTTTTTCACTCAATATGTAATCAAACTCTGGAATTTGTTACCGGAGGATGTAGTAAAGGCTGTTAGTGTTGTTGTTGTTGTTGTTGTTAAGTGCCGTCGAGTCGGAGTCGACTCATGGCAACCCTCTGGATAGCTATCCTAAATTGTGTTCGGTCTTCAGTCAGGCGGCTCATTGTTGACCAATTGGTACCATAGCTGCTGTTATTGTATCGATCCATCTCATTGCTGGCCTTCCTCTTTTGCGTTGACCTTCTATCTTGCAAAGCATAATGTCTTTCTCTAATGATCTCTCTCTTCGCATGATGTGTCCAAAGTATGAAAGTCAAAGTCTTGTCATCTGAGCTTCTAAAGAAAGCTTAGGTTTGATCTCCTCTAGTACCGACTGGTTTGTTCTTCGGGCAGTTCATGGTATACACAGTATTCACCGCCAGCACCATAATTCAAAGGCATCAATTTTCTTCCTATCTGTCTTTTTCACTGTCCAGCTTCCACATCCATATGATGTTATTGAAAATACCATGGCTTGAACAAGTCGAATCTTTGTATGGAGAGAGATATCTCTGCTCTTGAGAATCTTATCTAGGTCTTTCATAGCCATTCTGCCAAGAGCAATGCATCATCTGATTTCTTGACTGCTTGTTGCTTCTTTATTGATAGTTGATCCAAGTAGGTTAAAGTTCTTCACAATTTCAATTTCTTCTCCTTCAATGATGAACCTGTTGTCCTGATCTTTGTCTTCTTTACATTAAGGTGCAGGCCCATTTTGAGTCTATGTTCTTTGATTGTGAGAAGCAAATGTTTCAGACCATCTTCACTTTCAGCCAGTAATGTGGTATCATCAGCATAGTGAAGGTTGTTGATGGGTCTTCCACCAATCTTCACACCTCTGTTGTCGTCATACAATCCTGCTTCTCTGATGATTTGTTCTGCATATAAATTAAACAGGTAGGGGGAAAGTGTGCAGCCTTGTCTTACACCTTTGCTTATTTTAAACCATTCTGTTTCTCTTTGTTCCGTTCAAACTGTTGCTTCTTGATCAATGTACAGATTGCGCAAGAGAAAGATCAGGTGTTCTGGTATACCCATGCTTCTTAATGTGGCCCAGAGTTTCTCATGGTTTACACAGTCAAAAGCCTTGCTATAGTCGATAAAGCACAAATAGATATCCTTTTGGTATTCTTTAGTCTTTTCAAGGATCCATCTCAAATCTGCAGTGATGTCTCTCATTCCTCGCCCTTTCCTGAACCCTGCTTGCACTTCAGGTAGTTCTTGTTCCAGGGATGGTTGTAGTCTCTTTTGAATAATCTTCAGTAGAATCTTGCTGACATGTGGGATCAGAGTGATTGTGCGATAATTTCCACAGTCAGTAGGACACCTTTCTTTAGTATTGGTATAAACACAGATCTTTTCCAGTCAGTTGGCCATGATGTTGTCTTCCATATTTTTTGGCAGAGCCTTGTGAGTACGGTAACAGCTGCATCAGATCGCTGCAATACTTCTATGGGAATGCTATCAATGCCTGGTGCTTTGTTCTTTGATAAGGCTTTCAATGCTGCTTCAACTTCTTCTTTCATCACCAATGGTTCCCGATCATAAGGTACAGGTTGAAACGGCTGTTGGTCCACTTGATCTTTATCATATAAAAACTCTGTATATTCCTTCCACCTTTTCTTGATCTTCTCAGTATTATTCAACATAGAACCATGAGCATCTTGTAACATTCCTATTCGAGGCTGGAACTTTTTCTTTAACTCTCGTAGCTTTAGGAAAGCCAATCTTGTTCTTCCTCTAATAGTTTCTGCGTCTATTTCCTTGTAAGTGTCATTGTAGTACTTTTCCTTGTCCTGTCTTGCTGCACATTGGAAATCTCTGTTGAGTTCTGCGATTGTCTTTCTTTCTCCTCTGGCTTTAGCTTCTCTGCGTTTCTGGGCAATTTTCAGAGTTTCTTCCGTCATCCATTTTGGCCGTTTTTGCTTTTTCACCTTTTGTAGAGACTTCTCGCTTTCTTCCAACACAACCTTCTTGATGTCATTCAGTAACTCTTCCGGAGCTCTGTCATTTCTATCTAAAGCAGCAAATCGATTTTGCAGGCAGTCTTTAAATTCCAGTGGTATATTCTCAAGGTCATATTTTGCTGCATTCATGAGTGGTTTGCTATTTTTCAACTTTAGCTTGGGTTTGCATACAAGTAGTTGATGATCTGTACCACAGTCAGCTCCAGGTTTTGTCTTTGTTGATGTTACAGAGCTTTTCCATCGTTGACTTCCACAGATGTAGTCAATTTGATTTTTATACATTCCATTGTGTGAAGTCCATGTGTACAGTAGCCACTTGTGTTGCTGGAAAAAGGAGTTTGAGATGAATAGATCGTTTTTCTTGCAGAATTCTATCAATCTTTCTCCAGCTTCATTTCTGTTGCCAAGTCCATATTTTCCAACTACTTTGCCTTCTTCTTTGTTGCCATCTTTTGCGTTCCAGTCACCCATGACTATCAGGATATCCTGTTTGCATGTTCTGTCAATTTCAGCTTGTACTTGTTCATAGAACTCTTCAATTTCATTCTCTTCTGCAGCTGTTGTTGGGGCATATACTTGAATTATAGTTGTGTTGATAGGCAATCCTCATAGACGAATAGAGATTAAGCGTTCGCTGACTGCATTGTATTTCATTACAGTTCTTGCAAGTTTCTTCTTTATTATAAATGCAACACCATTTCTTCTTTGTCTTTCATTTCCAGCATAGTAGACCATGTGATCATCTGATGCAAAGTGCCCCATGCCAGTCCATTTCAGTTCGCTGACACCCAAAAGATCAAGTTGTACACCTTCCATTTCATTCTTGACCACCTCCAACTTCCCTTGGTTCATGCTTCGTACGTTCCATGTTCCAATGTGTAAGACATCTTTACAACTTCTGACTCTCATTTCATGCGCAGCTACATCATCAGTCAGACTTCCAGAAGGCTTTGATCCAAGCACATCATAAATGCTGGCTTTACTCTGAAAAGTGTTCAGCTCTTCCCCAGTAGCTAGTTGAGTGCCTTCCGACCTGGGGGTCTCATCTTCCAGCATCATAGCACAATTTGTTTTGTTGTAACTATCCATTGGGTTTTCATGGCAAGATACAGAAGTAGATTGCCGGGCCTTTCTTCCGCGCAGTTGAAGTTTGGTGTTGTTGCCGTTGTCACAAAAATGTGATCCTCCGCCGTCAACACTGTCCCATTCTGCTGCTGCCCAGATGGGTGGTTTGTCTTGTTCTGGCACCTCAGCTGAGACCTGTCCATTTTGGGAGACCCTGCCAGTAGTTAAACTACCGATAGTTTAGCTCTCAGCATCACTGATGCACGCAAGCCCTCACAGCACAACAAGCTGCAAGCCAAGTGAGAGGGCTGTTAGTGTAGCTGGTTTTAAAAAAAGCATTGGTATCCTGGGTCCCTTCTTAATAATGGTTTATGGACCTTTCCTCCAGGAACTTGTCCAAACCTTTTTTAAACCCGGCTGTTAGTGTAGCTGGGTTTAAAAAAGGTTTTGACAAGTTCCTGGAGGAAAGGTCCATAAACCATTATTAAGAAGGGACCCAGGATATCAATGCTTGACCCAGTACAAACATTGTGGAACCTGCGCCTTTTGGGGAAACTGCTAGGTACGTATGACCTAGATTGGCCACTGTTGGAAACAGGATACTGGGCTTGATGGACCTTGGTCTGACCCAGTATGGCATATCTTATGTTCTTATGTTCTAGATTTGTCCTTTTCCCATTCTTTTCCTTTTGGTTTTTTTTTTGCCTGTCTCCTGCAGTGGCCAATTCGGGTTACAAGTACCAAATAGAATCCCAGAGCAGACTCATTCCTCAAGCTAAATGATGTAAAAGTTCAATGACTGTTACTTGAGAGTTTCCCCCCATTTTCCCTCTTAAGCATGGTGATAATAGTCTTGATAAGTAAACCAAATTTTTCAGTTATTTATGTATTATGTATTTATTTAACACTTTTTTAAAAATGCTTTTCTGAATAGTCAAAGCAGTTCACATGGAACAATAGTGAACTCAAAAGAATTTGATTTTACCATTAACTTGATGGGGTATAATAAATTTGGATAGCATAAGTTGGGGTATAACAATAAGAATTAGCGTACAGTGGAGGGTACAGCAAATAAGGATTACTTTAGCAGAGGATTGAATGAGGCATTGATTATAAATGTCATTGTACAGTTTATAAGCTAGTCATTAGTGTCGGACTCCAAGTGTTCGAGGAATAAGTGTGTTTTGAGTCTTTTTCTAAAGTCCTGCAGTGTTTCTGCGGTTTGTAGGGGTTCGGGTAGGGAGTTCCAGATAGAGGGTGCAAGAAGGTGAAAGCTCTATTGCATGTCTGTTGGTTACATTTTATAACTGCCTCAGCTCTCACTTATATTCTTCTTCTTCTTCTGTCTTCTGGTGACATTAATCACAATCCTGGTTCCCCCTTCATCTTTCTCTCACCACCAGCAATCTTATCCATATCACTCTTCTTTCACCCTTCTCTCTCCCCTTTCTTGTGTGCCTTATGAAATGTTCATTCAATTTATAACAAACTTCCATTTACCCATGAACGTTTTATCTCTTGTCCTTTTCATCTTGCTCTTACTGAAATCTGGCTCCTTCCTAAAGACACCGTTTCGGTTGCTGCCCTCTCTCAAGGCAGCTTCCAGGTCTCCAACATCCCTCGTGCTATTGGTCACAGTGGTGGTGTTGGGTTTCTACTTTCTCCTGCTTGCCAATTTCAACCCCTCTTTCTAACTTAGTTACATTCCTTTCCCTCCTTTGAAGTCCACTCTATCCATCTTTTCTATCCCCTTCTTTGGATTGCCTTGACAAGTCCATTTCTTCCTTCCTCACTGATTTTGTCTCTCAGCATTCTTTATTCCTGGATTCTTCCTCCCCATCCCTTATTCTTGGTGATTTTCATTTTCATAACCCCTCTGACCCCAATACTTTTAAGCTCCTTTCCCGTACCTCCTCTTTCAACCTCTATCTTTGTTCTTCTGCATCTACTCATCATCTTGGTCACTGCCTTGACCTCGTTTTTTACTCTGCTTACCTTCTAATTTCTGCACCTGAGTTCTTCCCTTATCTGACCATTACCTCTTAAGTTTCACCCTATCTCTTCCTATCTTTTTAGGAATATTCATGCTATCGATCCACTAATTCTATCCACTTCTGTCTCTTCTCTTCTTTCTTCCACTTTGTCCTTTAAGTCTGCTGATGAGGCCATTATTTCCTATAACATCGCTCTTTCCGACACTCCAGATATGCTTGCTCTGGCCATTCTATGTCCTGTGAGGTGCACTTCACCTCAGCCCTGGCTATCTTCTACTACCCGCTACCTTCGCTCCTGTGTCCACTTAGCTAAATGCATTTGGCTCACATCCCGCTCCCTTTCTGACTTACTTCATGCTTACCTCTTTCCAGTCTGCCATTGTACTTGCCAAGCAGAACTATGTTATCCATTTGTCAAACTGTCTTGCTTCTAACCCCCATCATCTATTCTCTACTCTCAATTCCCTTCTTAAGGCATCACTGCCTCCTATCCCTCATTCTCTCTCTGCACAAACTCTAGCCCACTATTTCCACGTCAAAGCCCTTAAGATCACTCTTCAATTCATTATTATTCCTTCTTCACTCCCTCTTCCCTCTTAGCAATATCAACTTTTCTCCTCAACTTCCCCCACCTTTTCTTTCTTTTCTAAAATCTCTGAAGAGGAAACAACCCTTCTTCTTTCTTCCTCTAAACTCACTGATTTCTGATCCTATTCCCTCCTTTCTTCTCAGTTCCATCTCCTCCTCCATCATCCCTTCCATCTCACATATTTTCAACTGCAACCTTCCCTGCAGCCTTCAAGCATGCTTGTGATCACTCCTCTCCTCAAAAAATCTTCTTTCGACCCTACTGGTCTTTCTTTTTTTTTTAAACTTTTATTTTCATTTTGCAACAAACAAAAGAAACAACACACCAAAGGAGACAAAACAAGTATACAATAAGGAGAAAACAAACCCTATTACCCCCCACCCCCCTGCTTCTTCTCTAAGTCGACAGTATCAGCATGTGAGTGCTTCCAAACAACAGTGGTTGTACATCAAAACAAAAATAAATAGCATCTGTGATACAGAATGATCATGTGACAGAGATTTATACAAAATTAAACAGTCAGATGAGAGCATTTAGCGGTGTGAACATAGTCATTGAGCATCTTCCATTTAGACAGATGATGGGGGGTCTGAACGGAAGAAGCAAACATACGAGGTATTTGTTCATATTTACTGTAGAGACAGACATGATTCCACCATTCATTGGGGCTCAGATGGGAGCTATTTTTCCAGTACTTCGTAATTAGGGAAATAGCAATGCCCAGCATGAAGTCTAAAAGGAAGTAAGCCGATTTTGGAAGAGAGGGGATCCCCGCAGCTGAGCGGAGTCCCACTATCCTCCAAGACAGGGGCTCTCGAAAGTGCAAAATAGATTGGATACGACCCCAGACCCGACGCCAGTAATACTGTAGTGCGGGACATTCATACATAACATGAGTTAGTGAACCGATGGCCGCATGGCATGTCCAGCATTTATTGCCCTGGGAGGTGTTCCATTTGGCTAATCTGTCAGGAGTATAGAAACACCGGTGGGCTAGAAAGAAAAGTGTCTGAGTGAGTGAGGCGGATCTGGAGACCCGTGTCACTCTACTCCAGACAAGGCTCCATTGCTCCGGGGTCAAAGTTACATGCAGTTCTCGCTCCCATGCTTTCTGTGCTATAGGGGTACCTCTATTTACAGCAGTACTTAAGGTTTTGTAAAAGTTAGATGCAACACCCGGTGAGCTCCCGATAGATCGGATAGTCTCCGACAAGTCCTGGGTAGGGGATTCCGATGGCGGGAGCACCTTAGCACTCCGAAGACAATGCTGTAGTTGCACCAACTGAAAGTAGTGTTTCGCTGGGAGACCAAATTCAATTTGCAATTCACTAAAAGTTTTCCAGCGACCATCATGGAACAACTGGGTAGGGGTCCAAATGCCCCTAGTGTACCAGGGGCTCCACGCCATCGGTTTATTTTGTATTTGAAATCGAGTATTGTACCAGAGCGGGAGTCTGTCTAACGGACAGAATCGGGAGTCTAAAGATTGAATAAGAGTATTAAAGGCACCTAAAGTGTCTAAAAGCATTGGTGGATAGTGGGAGTCTGATGGGAGAGTCATACCAGGGAGAAAAGTAAGAGGAAACGGTTTGCAAAGGTTCTCCTCTATATCTAGCCACACAGGTCTACTTGGTGCTAGGTCTTCCAGCCAACGAGCGCCTTGTTTGAGAAGAAAAGAGTGGTGATATTTCAGGAAATCAGGGAATCGAACACCCCCATTTTCCTTATCCGCTTGCAACTTATGCTTCGCTATCCTAGGTGTCTTGTTTTGCCATAAGTATCTAGTCAGAAGGCCCTCTAAATCTTTATATGTACGTCGAGGTAGGAGACAGGGCAGCATTTCTAAAATGTAATTCACTTTAGGAACAATCATCATTTTTATGGTTTCTAGGCGACCCCACCAGGTAAGTGTTAAAGGAGTCCAACGGTGAGTAAGCGCCCGGACTTTAGAAGTTAAGTCTTTGGCATTAAAGGAGATAGCATCTTCCAAAGGAGAGCAATAGTGGACCCCAAGGTATTTGACCATGCGAGGTTGCCATAAAAAGGGAAAGGATTGCATATCTGCTTGATGAATCAGAGAGTTTAATGGGAAGGCTACCGATTTGGTCCAATTTATCTTATACCCCGAGAGTTGTGAATATTTACCGATTTGCTCTAGGACAGCCGGCACCGAGTCTAAAGAGACAAAGAGCATAAGGTCATCAGCATATGCTGAAATTTTAATTTCTCTATGAGAGAAGGGGACTCAATGAATCTCCTCCGATTGCCGGATTAGTAAAGCTAAGGGTTCGAGTGCAAGATCGAAAAGAAGTGGAGACAGTGGGCATCCCTGACGAGTACCGCGTTGAAGGGGAAATGACTGAGACTTTAAAGCATTAGCACAGATACTGGCTGTAGGCTGTGCGTACATGGCGTGGAGACAACGGAGAAAACCTTCTCCGAATCCGTACCAGCGGAGAGTTACAAACAGAAAAGGCCATTCTAAGCGATCAAAGGCCTTCTCAGCATCAAGTGAGAGGCCGACAAATGGTCGATCAAGATTAACTGCGGTAGTCAGTACATGACATAGAGTCCGAGCATTATCAGCGGTTGATCTACCGGGAATGAAACCGCATTGATCTGGGTGTATCAAAGTAGACATCCTATCAGAGAGCCGGGTGGAAAGAATGGTGGCAAATATTTTATAGTCCGCGTTTAGGAGGGAAATTGGACGATAATTGGCTGTTAGTTGCGGATCTCTCCCCTCTTTCTCAAAAACTACTACATTTGCCATAGAAAAGGACCCAGAAGAAGATCCCTCCTCGGCCAGAGCAGAAAAATAAAGTTTCAAAACTGGAGCTAAGTCAGCGTTAAAGGTTTTGTAGAATTCAGCAGGGAGACCGTCCGGGCCGGCAGCTCGACCTGTGGCACATCTCTTGAGAGCAGAATGAATTTCTGATAAAGTGAATGGTTTGTCCATGGCCTCTCTATCTTCGTCAGATAGGGTCGGTCGTTGTACCCCTGAGAGCAATCGTTCAAATACTTCTGGCTCAAAATCACATTCAGATTGATAAAGCCGAGTATAAAAATCACGAAAGAGTTCTAAAATTTCTGTATCTTTAGTGACCAGGCCCCCCCCCCGACGGATTACGGAGAGCGGTAACACGCTTGGCTTCTTTTTGACCTTTCAGGGCATTCGCTAATAATTTGCCAGCACGGTTATTTTCCCGGTAATACAACCCTTGTTGTGATTCAATATTTTTAGCAGCAGCAGTATATAAAAGCTGATTATATTGAAAGCGGAGGCGTTGTAAACGGAGTAAAATACATGGGTCAGTACGGGACGTAAGGATACGCTCCCCAGTTTGTATCTGTTGCTCTAAAATCAGTAAGTGTTGCTTTCTCTGTTTCCCCTGTCGAATTTGATAGCTGGTTATAGTAGCACGGATAGATGCCTTAAAACCCTCCCACCAAGCCCAGCTCGCTGTGTCATGGGGTGAGTTAAAATGAAAATAATCTTGGATAGCGGCCTTTATGTCAACCTGAAAATCTTTTTGATCCAGTAGGGATCTATCAAAAAAACAAGCACGGGGATGATCATCTCGTGTAGTGACATGCAATGAAAGAGATATGGCAGCATGGTCAGAAATATGGAGAGGGTGAGTCCTAGCCGTGTCCACTTGAGAAATCAGTGCTTTGGAAATGAGAAAAAAATCTATTCTAGATTGTGAGTGATGGGGGGCAGAAAAAAAGGTGTACTCTAAGTCGGAGGGGTGAAGCAGCCTCCATATATCTACTAGCGCAAGGTCTTGCATCAGAGCTGTAAGGGTAGCAAGACTCTTGGGTGGATTACTCGTTCTAGGCGGTTGTCTATCTATCAAAGGGTCTAACACTTGATTGAAATCGCCACCAAGTATTAATGGAGTATTGGCAGAGGCCTGTGCCAACTGCGCAATACTTGCATAGTAAGCAGGGTTATCCACATTCGGGGCATAAATACAAATACACGTGAATTCACTATCTCCAACCTTAAGATGTGCACGGGTCCATCTACCCTCCCTATCAGAGCTAGTATCTATTACAGTAGCTTGCAAAGACTTCTTAACCAGAATGGCCACCCCACACCGTTTGGAAACGGCAGGAGAATAGGCAGCCACCAGATAAGGTTTAGCATTGAGTTTCAGTGTTTCAGCGGAATTTAGATGCGTTTCCTGAAGAAACACTAAATCAGCATGCTCATGATTAAGATAGCTAAGAATTTTCTTTCTTTTGATTGGACTATTGATGCCTTTTACGTTAAGTGATAAGATCTTACATAAGGCCATTGAGCAAGGTTAAAAATTCTGAAAGAGAACATGATAGCGCACCTAGGTTCACAATGTCCCTCATAGTAACTGTATCTGGCTGTACACATGACATGATAGAAAATAAGCTAATGTAATACAATGAAGCGCCCCACATTAAAAAATAAGAACCGCAGCGCGGTAGAGAAGAAGCAGAACCCCAAAAATTACTGGCGACCATGTGTCTGCGGGGAGAAACCCCAGAGAAGGCCGAAATTGAAAACATATAACCTGTATAACTGTGCGTGCTCCGAATCCAACCGAGGCACACATCATGGAGGGATAGAAGACCAAATAAGTCATATAAAGACAGAAAGAAAAGTCCAGGCAGTCTCTGTGCTTGGCGATGACCACCACGTCGGGCCCTTCAAAATGGCGGTCAGAGCCGGCAGATAATAAGTCCAAGTTGTTGGGTTAACGCATCTGCTCTGCTTCTTTGGAGTCTAAAAATGTTGATAGTAGATCAGGATCTTCGAATGTCCTAGTTTGGTTGTGGAGAGTCACTCGGAGCTTCGCTGGATACAACAGGCCAAAGCGAGCCTGTAGCTGTTGAAGTCGAGGGCGAAAAGCAAGGAGTCTCTTCCGACGGTCAACTGTGGGCTTTGCCAAATCAGGGAAGAAGGAGACTTTATGACTTTCAAACTCCAGATGACGATTCGCCCGGGCAGCATTTAGAATTTGTTCCACTTGTTGATATCGTAGTAATCGAAAGATAATAGGCCGGGGGGTCGTTCGGTTGAGCGCCATATGGGTAGGAACACGATGTGCTCGATCAATTTCCAGGTCTCTATGAAATGTGATCTTCAACAAGGAGGGAAGAGTTTTGAGCAGGAATTCTCTGATATCTCCTGCTTCCGCCCCCTCCGGTATTCCAAGGAGCCTCACGTTGTTGCGACGGGCTCGATTATTGCTATCTTCTAACTCTTTTTGAAGATTTTGTATCTGGCGCTCAGCCTTGTCCAGTTTGACCAAGCGCACCGCGTGCGAGTCGAGGACCCCCGCCATGTTGTCCTGCCGTAATGAAAGGCTTTCAAGTCTGTCCTGGAGCACACCGAAGTCTTCTCGCATGGCTCGAAGCGCTTCTCCGTTGGACTGCACCAATTCCTTAACTCCGCGTATTTCCTCTAAGATCTCCTGATGCATTTCGGGGTTTTCCCGAAGTGGAACCATCTTTTGTGGGGAAGACACCTCTGTTTTGGAGCATTTTCCGTGTGAAGAAGAAGGAGACCCGAAGTCCAAGCGCGCTGGTTTATGGGCCGCCATCCCCCCCGAGGTACCCCGGTAAGTTCGGAGCAAAAAATGAAGTTTATGTAGGTATTAAGTCAGGATTCTGTGTAGGCCTCTCGGGAGCTTCAGCGCGAAGCGTCTAACCCGCTGGACATCAGGCTCCGCCCCCCCCCCCTACTGGTCTTTCTAATTATCAACCCATATTCCTTCTCCCCTTCCTTTCAAAACTTCTTGATCAAATTTCTCTCCTCCCATGCCCTCTTTGATCCCCTCCAATCTGGTTTTCGACCTCTTCATTCTACTGAAACAACTCTTGCCAAAGTCTCCAGTGACCTGTTACTGGCTAAGTCCAAAGGCCTTTACTCAGTTCTTATTCTTCTTGATCTTTCTGCTGCTTTTGATACTATTGATCATTCTCTCCTGCTTGACATATTATCCTCTCTTGGTTTTAGAGGCTCTGTGCTGTCTTAGTTCTCTTCTTTTCTCTCAAATCGCTCCTTCAGTGTTTGTTCTGGTGGTTCCTTCTCTACTGCCATCCATCTTTCAGTTGATGTATCCCAAGGATTTATTTATTTATTTAATGGTATTTCTATCCCGCCTTATCCTTTATTCAAGGCAGGATAGATAGATCTGGGATTTAGATAGATCTGTTCTAGGCCCTCTCCTTTTCTCTCTCTACACCCAGTCCCTTGGTGCTCTCATCTCTTCCCATGGCTTTTAGTATCATTTTTATGCTGATGTCTCTCAAATCTATCTATCTCCTCCTGTCAATTCTCCTGCATTTCAAACTTATATCTCTGTCTGTTTATCTGACATTGCTGCCTTGATGTCTCACCACCCTCTGAAATTGAACATGGCTAAAAATGAACTTCTTATCTTCCCCCTAAACCTCTTCCCACCTTCCTCCTTTCTCTATCACTGTTGACAATACTCTTCTTTGTGTTTCCTCAGCCCGTAACCTTTGGATCATCTTTGACTCCTCTCTTTCCTTCTCCTCTCATATTCAACAGATTGCTAAAACCTGTCATTTCTTTCTTTATGTTGTTGTTGTTGTTAAGTGCTGTTGAGCCAGTGTCGACTCATGGAGGCCCTCTGTCAACATACATTTCATGCAGCTATGGACTCTGTTTAATTCAGTCTACAAAGTTAAACTCTGACCCCCTGGTGATGTCAGTCTCTAGGACCTGTCTGCAGCCCCTCCTTGCTAAATCAAGAATAGCAGACCTTAAAGGGAGTGGCTAGCAGAGCTCAAAGGGAAGTGCTGGAAAAGATTCAGTCCACTATAAAGGACAGACACACTTCCTGTCACTCTCTCTCTCTCTCTCCTTCATCGGACAGGTTTGGACACTACCATGAGGCTCTGATCCACATGTTCTGGCCTACCATAAGGCCCTGAGCCACATGTTCGGGCCTATATCTCTCTCTCTCACCATCCATCGGACATAATGGACAGGAGGCTCTGATGATCAATTCCTTTCACCCCTCCCCCTCTCTCTCTCTCTACCCACATGTTCTGGCCTACCATGCGGCTCTGACCCATATGTTCTGGCCTCTATCTCTCTCACACTTCACACATGCACACACAGATTCATTGATGCATACTGAAACAGCTCTGTAACAATCACTATATATCTCTGTTCAATACCTATGTATTAAGCCTATTTTTACATAAAAACCTTTCTCCAAGCCACACCTGTTTGCTTGTCTTATTACAAACCCTCCTGCATCTGTGAAGTGAAATGAACCCAGGACCTACAGAAGAATAACCGGACTCACATCTTACACTTTATGGGGGCTCGTCTTCTCGGATTTCACAGCAGATCTCCAGTTGGGTAAGTAATAATTTTGTATAACACATTAAGTAGATTTCAGACAGAATGAGACAGGAAAATCAATAGCCCTTGTGACCATTTACAATTTTGTTTTGTGGGTTAGACAAGGTGGATTTTTATTGTCAAGAGGCTCTGTAAGAATCTAGAATTTTAAGGACATTACACAGAGTGGCTTGCAATTGTCTTATTTTTATGTATAGGCTTGCTACAGATTTTATATAGTATTTGAACTGCTAAGAAAATACAGAGTTACACAGTTAAATATTCCCTCATTGAATACATTATACATCTTTCCTGATAAAGCTATCACCTCCTGTCCCTTTTAACTTCTATTTCTCTGTCTCCTGTCAGTAACTATCTTAGTGAGAGCAGGCTTATAGCTGGCTGCAACTGATACAATTCTGTTAATCTACTCCACCCGGTTAAATAGGTGTGAAATACTTTTTAAGTTAGCATTCCTCCTTCTAAGGTTACACATTTGAGATTAGTCCAACTACAGCCTTTCTGCAGTATCAAATATGGAAGCATTTGATTTTAAAGAACTTAAAGAAAGTTTAATTTTATATTGTAAGAGGAAAGGGGGTCCATTTGAAGGGGAATTCCCTGAGTCATCATGGTATAATATTCAAAAACACATGTTAAACCATGAGCAAGAATTCAAAAAGAAAACAAATAAAAGGAAATGCCTTTTCATCCAAGGCATGGGCAGGGGCCTAATTAGCATGAGACAAGAAAACTCTGAACTGACTTCTCAGTGTAGCCAATTGACCAAAGAACTTGAGGAGGCACAAATTTGCATTTCTATTCAGAGAACTCAAGTGATCCAAGCCACAAATTCTTTTATAACTGTTAGTGAACAATTAGAAGCACTTAAACTTGAATTGAGGCACGTTAAAGATCAATTGGCCTCTGCAAGAAAGCCAACACCCACCCCTCCCTCAGCCCCCTATGCCTATGACACACCCTATCAGCCATGCATACCAGCTAGTGAGAAACAAAAGAACAAAGATACACCCATTCCCTATGCCTATGACACACCTTATCAGCAACAAAAGAATACTAAAGTATGCATAGTTGAACTTAGGAATGGGAAGAATACAGCTGAATCAGAGCAACAGAATTCTGATAGTTTATCTCAGCCAGATCCCTGCAATAATCAGGATCTCTGTCTGGAGCATAATTCTGATGACTTAGACATGGCACCCAGTAATGAACTCAAAGCACCAGTGAAAGTATTGTTGCATGAGAATTTAAAAGATAGAGATATAGAAAAAATAGTTGAGAAAATTGGCACTATGCCTCTTAATGTAAATCAGTGGGTTAAATGGGCGATTGATATTCTGATTCACTGGGGTCTAGGGAAATACAGAAGAAAACAATCAGACTTTGATAGACTTATGCATCTGGCTCTGGGCCCACATTATTATAAAGTTGGCTCTCTCACTCACCCATACCAGTTGGTTAAAAGGGGTACTGAGAAACTATTTCACTGTTCCCCAATGCAAGTATTTAAAATTATTTCACCTTTACCAAATGATACACTGGAACAGTTTGCATATAGAGCCTGGATTTTAAAAGCAGTTCTTAATGAGCAGGAGTCCTGGCCCAAGGCAGAGGATTATGGGGAGAGCACGCATAAGGAATTTTTATTAGAATTGCTATCCCCTGAGATTACAAAACACCTTCTGTTATTTTCTGAAGACCCTGAAGCAACCCCTTTTGATACTTTAATGCTCAGAATTGGGTCTGTTTGGAAGACCCAGCCCTCGCAGGTCATTACAGTATCAGAAGCACGGAAGTGGCAGGCCAATGAATCCTCTCAGTACATAAGAAACACAGACAGAGGACACACACCTTGGAGAGCACATGGCAGAGGTACTTTTAGAAACTCCTCAGGTTACATCCCCTTTCAAGAGCTCAAAGCACAGAGAGATGGGCTAGAAAAGGAAAAAACTAAATGGGAACAAGATAAAAATATACTGCAGATAGAAATAGATAAATTAAAACAGGATTTACAAGCAGCTCAGGACAAACACAAGGCTACTGCATAGGGATGTCCTGACCTCTTGAGTTCAGATATCAAAATGTATCAAGCCTTCATAGCCCAGCCTGCCTCCTTTATCTCAGCAGAGGACTCAATTCCAGAGCCTCTGGATGATGAAATGGATACAGGCCCAGGACACAATTTAAGGCTTGTAACACCCTTGATACTGGACTCTTGTGCACGCCCCAATGTTATCAGTAGAGTAGGGGGTCAGGATAAATTAGCCTTGATTGACACAGGGGCTGGAATTAGTTTTACTAACAGAGCTTCTCCCACTGCAGATCAGAAAAATATGGAAATTTATGAAATTCAAGGAATTAATGACACAGCTTCCAAATGTGTGGCTATCCCAGTTAAATGGGGTATCCCTGTGCACAGTGAACAAAACAAGCAAATGTTGGAAACCACTGCCTCCACTATAGTGAATACACCAAAAGAAATAATTGGAATTGATGTTCTCAACCAGTTAAATTTGGTGGTGGATATGGCTAATCTTAAATTGTGGCAGTATTCTGGAACTTCAAGTGCTTCTAAAACTTTAGTGCATGAAGTCATTCCCATGCAGTTAGCAACTCAGTGCAGCAAGGCAGCTCAACAGTATGATCTGTGTGTAATTCCTTCAGAGGTGGCTGATATTCCAGTCTGGGCTCAAGACAAGTTAGATTGTGGGAAAATGCACACAGAAATACTGTTGGAAGGTGAGGATCCTCCACCACAGAAGCAATACCCAGTACCTCATCAGGCTATAGAACCAGTGACTAAAATTGTGAAGATACTGGAGGAGAGGGATCTGATTAGACCTATTTCTTCCACATGCAATTCACCAGCCTGGCCAAAACAGTGTGCATGGACTGTGCTTCCACAGGGATATAAGGATTCACCAGCAATATTCCATGAATACATGAAGGAAGCCCTGTCACTAGTGTCTTGCAGAGATGAGACCTAGACCAAACCTCCTCTTTGTAACTGCACAGTGGGAGGGACCGTACTTAGTTACTGATACCTTAGGCCCAAGCCTATACCAGATCCTAATGCCTGACAACCAGCAGTACTGGAAACACATCACCCATTTAAAACCATATGGGTAATATGTGTTTTATCAGTCTTTGTTTTCAGATACCACCTGAAGACAGCACGGACAGCTGCTTTATGAAGACAGCACGGACAGCTGCTTTATGAACAAAAGTCGCTTGAGGACGGTAACTATTTACTTCTGCTGTATAGTTAACATGTGTTTATAGTTATGTAAATAAGTAGTAAAAATTTTTTTGTTTGTTTGTTTTGTTGTTACATAGTATAAGTGGGGAGTATTAGTTTACTCCCTAGTAGAGTGAAACAAGTTAGCTTTTATTATGTCTCGGTTTCCTGTTGTTCTTGTATCTGCTCTCTTCTACTCAAGTCTCATTACAGGAACTATCATCCGAATATGCACGATTGGCTGGGCTAACTCCACAGGTGGGGTATATTGTTATCAAGAAATACCCCCACCGTTCCCGGAAGGAAAGGATCTGGTCATCCTGAGTTTCTGTTCAGTACAGGACAAGCCAGTGTTCTATTCATTAAACATCACTCAAGTACAGTGGGAGCCACCAGTTTCCACTTCTCTAGAAAGGACACAAGAATTGAGGGCACGCCCAGAATGTTACTTTCTAGGTCCTCCTGCTTTGATTTTGTACAATATTTCCTGTCAGGACAGAGGTACCTGGAAAATAACTTATACATGGGTTGTGAGTGATCAACAGCACATCACTGAGACTTCATTCCTTTTGGATGTATCCTGTTTACCTACTACCCCTCATCCCACCCCTCCCACTACTTCTGCTCCTCCTGTACTCTACCTTTCTGATATCCACCCATTTCAGGAAGGACATCCCTTTCAGATTAAATATGATGCACCACACGATGTTTTATATGGTGTGGAATACCATTTTCTTACTTGGCATCTATTTCCCAAATTGTTTCTAGTTACTCACAAATATCCAAATTGCTCTCAGTTTGTTGCCAACCACATACAAATGCTCAATACCTGGTTTGATATGCAGTCAGTAACACCCCGAGCCAAGCAATTTCGACACAAGCGTGAATTAATTGATACAATTTTAGGTGGCACAGGGACTGCACTAGGTGCCCTTAATGTAATTGATATAGAGGTGCTCCGTAATAAAATGGGATCCACTGCTCAGCATGCTGCTGATGGTTTTACCTCACAACATATTATTAATGAAGCTTCCTCTAAACTGTCCAATGTAGTTGTAGATACCTTTGCTCTTATATCTCCCATTATAAAACAGAAAATTGTTACCTTAGCACATGCAGAATATAGATTGGGAAAGAATATTTCCTGGGCTCTTGCCTGTGATCAAGTACAGATCGAGCTTATTACTATACTAAAGGAAATTCTGATCACTGCTAAGTTAGGACACTGGCCACCATCTCTCATCCATATGGCTAGTACCAAAATACCGGAATTTGCTATAGCTCACCTTGATTGGTGGACAGTTAGTGTTTCCATTTGTTCACCACAAGGCTGCTCTATCTGTACTTTGATCCCATGGTCAGGACAACACACAGTTATTTATCCTGTTGTTAATATTGGGGTGCAGTTTGATAATATGCTTATGTATCCTGTGGACCATCTCACATGGGTGCAGCCACTGGACGACACCTGGACTTCATTCAAGCCGATGGACCCCAGTTTGTGTGAGCAGACTACATTTCAGTTCAAGTGTCAACCTCACCAGTTTAAAGAGGCTGACACCTCCTGCTGGAACAATTCTTCCTCTTGCTCCCTGACTGTTAAGCTCTCATATTCCCTGACTACCTCACACAGTTTGTATTACCTTGGAGCTGGACACTTTTGTTTTCATCTGTTCTTTCCCCAGAATGTTTCTTTTTTGATTGCTCCCAGAATGCATGACATTCGCCTTCCCAAGAACACTTTGTTGTACAGTTCAAACTATTTACCAAACAATACCTGGTGCAGTCATACACCACTGGTCTCCCTCACCATTAATGGGACAACTTATTCCACACCGCTGGTTACCAATGACCCTATGGACATTCCAGACTTTATCTCATATGCTGTGCATCCCTTACCACTTGGCATGGGAGAAGAGACACTACATAAACTGCTCAACTTTACAGAACTCCATGCCTATATTGATTACCTTAAAACAACATCCACTGAAGTGAATCACACCATCGCTTATGAGAATGGACATATTCAACAAATTGTTGGACACTTGCTACAAGATGCTCATGTGTCTGTGTGGGAATTGTTATTTGGTTACTCACCTACTGCTGATCATGTCTTTAATGTTTTTATTCACCCTATTATTATTTTAACTGCTGTACAAATATTGCTATGCATTATCGTAATTTTCCTGTGCTGTAAGATGAAAAAAATGTACATTTCCTTGCAGCGCATGTCATACAGAACAACAACATTTTAAGGTAGTTACACTGAACCTCTCCAGCATCCACCCCTACAACCAGGCTAATTTGGCCTGCTAATTTGACTAATTCGGTATTTCCTATTACACTGAATACCAGAGTCAGCTGCAGTCTAGTATTGCTTCCTATCCTCACTCATAGCATCCTGGTACCGTTTGGTTTTAGCCTCCTTAAAAATTCCTGCAGACCTTATGCACTGTTCACTCTCTCTAAGACGGGTATGTAAGTGGCATATTGGGTTCCCCCCCCCCCCCAGTAGTGGCTGCTCAACCTAAGACACGAGGTTTGGACTCATAAGGAGACTTGTTTATCTCTAGAACACTAGAGACAGTACTAGAGACAGTACTGTGCAGGACAGGGGACCTGCTAGACATAGCAAGGTATTTAATACAGGAGGTATTCGACAAGCTGCCTACTATCAGGTAATGGCAGCTGGGACAGGTACCACAGGTTTGCTTCCACCAATTCCAGGCACAAATAATAAA
The DNA here is from genome assembly GCA_033557465.1 of Ichthyophis bannanicus. Lineage (NCBI taxonomy): Eukaryota > Metazoa > Chordata > Amphibia > Gymnophiona > Ichthyophiidae > Ichthyophis > Ichthyophis bannanicus. The sequence goes on from CM066033.1 coordinate 1,375,100,221, forward strand.
TAAAAATAAAAAAGGTGTGGGAGATGTCAGCATACATTTCATGCAGCTATGGACTCTGTTTAATTCAGTCTACAAAGTTAAACTCTGACCCCCTGGTGATGTCAGTCTCTAGGACCTATCTGCAGCCCCTCCTTGCTAAATCAAGAATAGCAGACCTTAAAGGGAGTGGCTAGCAGAGCTCAAAGGGAAGTGCTGGAAAAGATTCAGTCCACTATAAAGGACAGACACACTTCCTGTCACTCTCTCTCTCTCTCTCCTTCATCAGACAGGTTTGGACACTACCATGAGGCTCTGATCCACATGTTCTGGCCTACCATGAGGCCCTGAGCCACATGTTCGGGCCTATATCTCTCTCTCTCACCATCCATCGGACATAATGGACAGGAGGCTCTGATGATCAATTCATTTCACCCCTCCCCCCCTCTCTCTCTCTACCCACATGTTCTGGCCTACCATGCGGCTCTGACCCACATGTTCTGGCCTCTATCTCTCTCACACTTCACACATGCACACACAGATTCATTGATGCACACTGAAACAGCTCTGTAACAATCACTATATACCTCTGTTCAATACCTATGTATTAAGCCTATTTTTACATAAAAAAACCTTTCTCCAAGCCACACCTGTTTGCTCGTCTTATTACAAACCCTCCTGCGTCTGTGAAGTGAAATGAACCCAGGACCTACAGAAGAGTAACTGGATCACATCTTACACCCTCTAGATAGTTCTCCTAAATTGTGTTCGGTCTTCAGTCAGGCGGCTCATTGTTGACAGACTTGTACCTATAGCTGTTATTATTGTATTGATCCATCTCATTGCTGGCCTTCCTCTTTTGCATTGACCTTCTATGTTGCCAAGCATGATGTTTTTCTCTAATGATCTCTCTCTTCGCATGGTGAGTCCAAGGTATGAAAGTCAAAGTCTTGTCATCTGAGCTTCTAAAGAAAGCTTAGGTTTTATCTCCTCTAGTACTGACTGGTTTGTTCTTTGTGCAGTCCATGGTATACGCAGTATTCTCTGCCAGCACCATAATTCAAAGGCATCAATTTTATTTCTATCTTTTTCACTGTCCAGCTTTTGCATCCGTATGTTATAGAAAATACCATGGCTTGAATGAATCAAATCTTTATATGGAGAGAGACATCTCTGCTCTTGAGAATCTTGTCTAGGTCTTTCATAGCCATTCTGCCAAGAGCAATGCGTCATTGGATTTCTTGACTGCTTGTTGCTTTGATCCAAGTAGGTTAAAGTTATCATTGTAGTATATCTCCTTGTTTGCATTTTCTGTCAATTTCAGCTTGTACTTGTTCAAAGAATTCATCAATTTCATCCTCTTTTGCAGCTGTTGTTGGGGCATATATTAAAATTATAGTTGTGTTGATAGGCATTCCTCATAGATGAAATGAGATTAAGCGTTCACTGACTGCATTGTATTTTATTACATTTCTTGCCAGTTTCTTCTTTATTATAAATGCAACACCATTTCTTCTTTGTCTTTCATTTCCAGCATAGTAGACCATGTGATTATCTGATGCAAAGTGCCCGATGCCAGTCCTTTCAGTTCGCCGACACCCAACAGATCAAGTTGTACACATTCCATTTCATTCTTGACCACCTCCAATTTCCCTTGGTTCATGCTTCGTACTTTCCATGTCCAAATATGTAAGACATCTTTACAGCTTCTGACTCTCATTTCATGTGGAGCTACTACTACATCAACTACATCATAAATGCTGGCTTTACTCTGAAAATTCTTTAGCTCCTCCCCAGTAGCTAGTTGAGTGCCTTACGACAGGGGGGTGTCATCTTCCAGCACTATAGTGCAAGTTGTTTTGTTGTGACTATCCATTGGGTTTTCATGGCAAGATGCAGAAGTAGATTGCCAGACCTTTTCTCTACGCAATTTAAGTTTAGTGTTGTTGCTGTTGTCACAGAAATGTGATCCTCCTCCACCAACACTGTCCCATTCTACTGCTGCCAAGATGGGTGGTTTTTCTTGTTCTGGCACCTCAGCTGAGGCCTGTCCATCTTGGGAGACCCTTCCAGTAGTTAAACTACTGATAGCTTAGCCCTCAGCATCAGTGATGCACACAAGCCCTCACAGCACGACAAGCTGCAAACCAAGTGAGAGTCTTTCTCTATAACATTATCAAAATTTGCCCCTTCCTCTCCGAACACACAACTACAACTCTTGTCCACTCCTTAGTTACCTTCCGTCTTGACTACTGCAACCTCTTCCTTGCTGGACTCCCTCAGAATCATCTTTCTCCTCTTCAATCAATTCAGAACTTTCACCAGTCCAAATACATCCTTCTTCTGAAATCACTTCATTGGCTCCCCTTCTGTTTCCCTATCCATTTCAAACTTCTACTCTTAACCTATAAATACATTCACTCTACAGTCTCTCACTACCTTTCCTCAGCTTCTCTCTCCCTACACCCCTTCTCATGAACTTTGTTCCTCCTCTGGTTTCCTTCTCTCTTTGCCCTTTTCTTCTATTGCTAACTCCAGACTTCATTCCTTTCACCTTGCTACTTCTTATGCCTGGAACTAGCTTTATACGTTTATGCATATAAATCCTGAAGTTTAGATAATTTACATGTGTTCTTTGGCCAGGTGCTATTATATAAAACTGCACAATAGGCTGTTGGCATTACGTTTACTGTGCATTCTCAAATAGGCATAGTGTGCACTTAATAAACTATGGGTATACACAGATAAGATATGTGTGATCATTTATCCCAGCCACAGGGATGGTATAAGGGATTGTGCCTAGATTTGACATCTGTTTCCCACTATTTACACCCCTATTTTATATAATATGCATTGTACTTGACTATATAAAATAGGTGCGATTGGCACATTTAAAAATGTGTGTTGACCTAGGTGCCACATATTACAATTACCCTCCACCTGCACAGCATTCCTAGTCCCTGTAAAGCTGATAAGGAAAGCCTGCTCTGAGAATCAAACTCAGGTCTCATATATAGATGTTCAAAACATTGCTGTGAGTCAATCAGGCTGAACAATACAAAGGTGTTTAATCTGTGATTCATTTTTGTTCAGGCTGTCTGCATGTACACCTAAATGCCACACAAAAAACCCACTCAATAGGCTCAAATAGAAATCTGATTTTCTGGAGCTACCTATGCTACATATACTAAGCTAAGTTCAGCTGTTGTTGTTGTTAAGTGCCGTCGAGTTGGAGTCGACTCATGGCGACCCTCTGGATAGCTATCCTAAATTGTGTTCGGTCTTCAGTCAGGCGGCTCATTGTTGACAGACTGGTACCCGTAGCTGCTGTTATTGTAGCAATCCATCTCATTGCTGGCCTTCCTCTTTTGCGTTGACCTTCTATCTTGCCAAGCATGATGTCTTTCTCTAATGATCTCTCTCTTCGCATGATGTGTCCGAAGTATGAAAGTCGAAGTCTTGTCATCTGAGCTTCTAAAGAAAGCTTAGGTTTGATCTCTTCTAGTACCGACTGGTTTGTTCTTCGGGCAGTCCATGGTATACACAGTATTCGCCGCCAGCACCATAATTCAAAGGCATCAATTTTCTTCCTGTCTGTCTTTTTCACTGTCCAGCTTTCACATCCATATGATGTTATTGAAAATACCATGGCTTGAACAAGTCGAATCTTTGTATGGAGAGAGACATCTCTGCTCTTGAGAATCTTATCTAGGTCTTTCATAGCCATTCTGCCAAGAGCAATGCGTCGTCTGATTTCTTGACTGCTTGTTGCTTCTTTATTGATAGTTGATCCAAGTAGGTTAAAGTTGTTCACGATTTCAATTTCTTCTCCTTCAACGATGAACCTGTTGATTATGCCAGTTGTCATGATCTTTGTCTTCTTTACATTAAGGTGCAGGCCCATTTTGAGACTATGTTCTTTGATTGTGAGAAGCAAATGTTTCAGATCATCTTCACTTTCAGCCAGTAATGTGGTATCATCAGCATAGCGAAGGTTGTTGATGAGTCTTCCACCAATCTTCACACCTCTGTTGTCTTCATACAGTCCTGCTTCTCTGATGATTTGTTCTGCATATAAATTAAACAGGTAGGGGGAGAGTATGCAGCCTTGTCTTACACCTTTGCTTATTTTAAACCATTCTGTTTCTCCTTGTTCCGTTCGAACTGTTGCTTCTTGATCAATGTACAGATTACGCAAGAGAACGATCAGGTGTTCTGGTATACCCATGCTTCTTAATGTGGCCCAGAGTTTCTCATGGTTTACACAGTCAAAAGCCTTGCTATAGTCGATAAAGCACAAATAGATATCCTTTTGGTATTCTTTAGTCTTTTCAAGGATCCATCTCACATCCGCAATGATGTCTCTCGTTCCTCGCCCTTTCCTGAACCCTGCTTGCACTTCAGGTAGTTCTTGTTCTAGGTATGGCTGTAGTCTCTTTTGAATAATCTTCAGTAGAATCTTGCTGGCATGTGGGATCAGAGCGATTGTGCGATAATTTCCACAGTCAGTTGGATCACCTTTCTTTAGTATTGGTATAAACACAGATCTTTTCCAGTCAGTTGACCATGATGTTGTCTTCCATATTTCTTGGCAGAGCCTTGTAAGTACGGTAACAGCTGCATCAGATTGCTGCAATACTTCCATGGGAATGCTATCAATGCCTGGTGCTTTGTTCTTTGATAAGGCTTTCAATGCTGCTTCAACTTCTTCTTTCATCACCAATGGTTCCTGATCATAAGGTATAGGTTGAAACGGCTGTTGGTCCACTTGATCTTTATCATATAAAAACTCTGTATATTCCTTCCACCTTTTCTTGATCTTCTCAGCATCATTCAACATAGAACCTTGAGCATCTTGTAACATTCCAATTCGGGGCTGGAACTTTTTCTTTAACTCTCGCAGCTTTAGGAAAGCCGATCTTGTTCTTCCTCTAATAGTTTTTGCTTCTATTTCCTTGCAAGTGTCATTGTAGTACTTTTCCTTGTCCTGTCTTGCTGTACGTTGGAAATCTCTGTTGAGTTCTGCGATTGTCTTTCTTTCTCCTTTGGCTTTAGCTTCTCTGCGTTTCTGGGCAATTTTCAGAGTTTCTTCCGTCATCCATTTTGGCCGTTTTTGCTTTTTCACCTTTTGTAGAGACTTCTCGCTTTCTTCCAGCACAACCTTCTTGATGTCATTCCATAACTCTTCCGGAGCTCTGTCATTTGTATCTAAGGCAGCAAATCGATTTTGCAGGCAGTCTTTAAATTCCAGTGGTATATTCTCAAGGTCATATTTTGGTGCATTCATGAGTGGTTTGCTCTTTTTCAACTTTAGCTTGAGTTTGCATACTAGTAGTTGATGATCTGTACCACAGTCAGCTCCAGGTTTTGTCTTTGTTGATGTTACAGAGCTTTTCCATCGTTGACTTCCACAGATGTAGTCAATTTGATTTTTATACAATCCATTGGGTGAAGTCCATGTGTACAGTCGTCGCTTGTGTTGCTGAAAGAAGGTGTTTGAGATGAATAGATCATTGGTCTTGCAGAATTCTATCAATCTTTCTCCAGCTTCATTTCTGTTGCCAAGTCCATATTTTCCAACTACTTTGCCTTCTTCTTTGTTGCCAACTTTTGCGTTCCAGTCACCCATGACTATCAGGATATCCTGTTTGCATGTTCTGTCAATTTCAGCTTGTACTTGTTCATAGAACTCTTCAATTTCATTCTCTTCTGCAGCTGTTGTTGGGGCATATACTTGAATTATAGTTGTGTTGATAGGCAATCCTCGTAGACGAATAGAGATTAAGCGTTCGCTGACTGCATTGTATTTCATTACAGTTCTTGCAAGTTTCTTCTTTATTATAAATGCAACACCATTTCTTCTTTGTCTTTCATTTCCAGCATAGTAGACCATGTGATCATCTGATGCAAAGTGCCCGATGCCAGTCCATTTCAGTTCGCTGACACCCAACAGATCAAGTTGTACACGTTCCATTTCATTCTTGACCACTTCCAACTTCCCTTGGTTCATGCTTCGTACTTTCCATGTTCCAATGTGTAAGACATCTTTACAGCTTCTGACTCTCATTTCATGCGCAGCTACATCAGCAGTCAGACTTCCCGAAGGCTTTGATCCAACCACATCATAAATGCTGGCTTTACTCTGAAAAGTCTTCAGCTCTTCCCCAGTAGCTAGTTGAGTGCCTTCCGACCTGGGAGTCTCATCTTCCAGCACCATAGCACAATTTGTTTTGTTGTAACTATCCATTGGGTTTTCATGGCAAGATACAGAAGTAGATTGCCGGGCCTTCCTTCCGCGCAGTTTAAGTTTGGTGTTGTTGCCGTTGTCACAGAAATGTGATCCTCCGCCGTCAGCACTATCCCATTCTGCTGCTGCCCAGATGGGTGGTTTGTCTTCGTCTGGCACCTCAGCTGAGACCTGTCCATCTTGGGAGACCCTGCCAGTAGTTAAACTACCGATAGTTTAGCTCTCAGCATCACTGATCCACACAAGCCCTCACAGCACGACAAGCTGCAAACCAAGTGAGAGAAGTTCAGCTAAGGGGTTGGTTTTTTTTTTTTTTGCTATTTATTTGGTATTTGCAATATGGAGAATGCTCACTGTCATTTATAACAGTTTGAAGTTTAAAATTTCTGCAGTTTTTTGGTCTGTTTTTGAGAGTTTTTTCTTCTGACCGGTGATGTATTTTTCAGCAGCCATATTAGTGCTTGTCATTATGACTGGCTGCACCCACTAAAGGATAGTATTATTTTGTAATTATTCATGGGGATACTGAGGTTTTTCTCCTCTTATGTTTTGGTTGAGGACACTATAGGGAAGTGTTTTCTGTTTTCATTTTTGTTTTTGTCCCTTCTTCTATTTTGAGCCTATTGAGTGTTTTTTTGTGCGGCATTTTGTTTACTTATCTTCTCGAAAAGAGGAAATGTTTTGTATCATATTTGTACTATGCATAAATTCCTAACCATTGCTTAAAACTGCAAGGTACAAAATAGGAAATTTGTATTCAGATGTTGTTTTCAATCCATAAAAGAAACAACTTTTTGACTATATATAGTACTAACACAAGTTTAAGTCAGAAAATATTGTTCACAATACATAAACAGATGTCAGTACATCATGTGCAGAATATATAACATTGTTATCTTATTTTAATGATAACATTTTTTTTTTACTTTTCAGAATGTTTGTTATACTCTCTCTGATATCACCATCTGATAGCAGTAAACTAATTTAACCATAATTATAGCAGCTTCCACATCTAAGAATTCATTTTCTCCGAAGGCTCTGTTCCAACAAATGTCTTTTCAAATTTCCAGTATGATATTTCCTGCAGAATATTCCAGATCGTTAACTTTCCGGAAACATTATTATCCCAAGTTTATTTCTTATCAAGGGTAGAGCTGGATTAAAGTAGTTTCTCGTAGAAACAACGTATTTCAGCATTTTAACATCAGAAAATCTACGTTGTGGCATCTCTTCATTCATTGTTCATTTCTGACAAACATGTTCTTAGGCAGTGAGCTCTATCTTCCAAACATGTTCTATCCTACAAATTGTATCCAGATCATTCAAACGGACAACCTTCCTTTCTCTTGGGGACATGTTGACTAAAATGCGGCAGTTCACTATGCATTAAGCCCCAAAATGTAGCATTGGGTGGTGCTGGACAGCACTAACAAATGTAAATGTGCCTGACATGTTGAAATGCAGTGAACATGGGTCCCCCCCCCGTCCCCCCATCCCCCCCACTAAGTGGTTTGCTGCTATTCACACAGGTACACTTAACACCAACTATTGAGGTGGTGGTAAGTGCAACTGTGGTAAGTGCAACCTTGACAGCATGCATTAAAGATGCCAATGTTAATCACAATGCACATGCTCCTCCTCCGAACCGCCCAGTCTTCACCTCAACCAACACTAAGCGGTTAGCATGGGATTCTTATTTGGCGCATGGTAAAGGTTACTGCAACACACTTGGGACATGCTAAACCCTGCCACAGTTTAGAAAACATACCCCTCGGTGATCTTTTCCATATTTCATTCAGAAATCACACTTATGTTTTGATTAAACAATGTATTTATTACATCCAAAGGGGCTTTTTTTAATAAAACATGCACTTTTTTTATTATAATGACCACTGTTAAAACATCCTGTTATGTGTCCATTGTTCAGATGTTCATGCAACATTTGTGCTTAAGAAGGCTGTCTGAGGCATTACCTTTTAATTTAGATCAGTGCTGTCTGAGGCATTTCCTTTTTGCAATTTAAATCAGTGCTGCCAGCAAAAACACCCTCACAGTGCCATAACCTAAGGTGCCAAATAAGGCACCCTATAAGGCACTTCCAGAGGGCACAGTATAAAGTGCCCTGTCTGCCAAGGCACCTTATAATGTGCCCTATAGGGCGCTTTATAGGGCGCATTACAGGGTGCCGTATAGGGCGCCCTATGAGGCACCTTAGGCTACGGCACTGTGAGGGTGCATTTTGCTGGCAGAACTAATGTAAATTAAAAGGAAAAGCCTCAGACAGCCTTATTAAATAACACCACTGTGGGATTCAAACCCATGACCTCTACCTCCACAGTCTTTGAAGTAACCAGTGGGCTACATCTCTATAGCTACTACCACCCTGCTGGCTGGCTACAGAAAGACTGCAGGTCACCACACAACCTGTTTGCTGTGGTTAGCAGGATAGGGTAAACCCACCCATACCCATGATGCACTGCACATGCAGATCAGCAGCCTACAGCTGATCACAAGATGGGGTATGCACCCCCACAGCACCTAGGCCTGGTAGGGGGAACTGACCGTGTGTGTTAAGGGCACAGAGTAGCTACAGACCGTGACAGTTTGTGGGTCCTGTGCTCACCCTGAGGGTGAAGTGGGGCACCCAGCACCAGGTCCGCAGCACCTGACTTGGTTGAGATAGGCTATGCTGCAGGTCCCCATCAGTGCCAGTGTGTGCTAGGTAGTCCTTGCCAATACACCCAGGATACACATGTGTCCATCTGTATTTCCCAGTCATGTCTAGCCCTTGTGGACTATGATGCACCCAGAATTGTGCATATTCTGTGTGGGTGCTATGGTCACATGTTATAGGTGAAGGGGGGTGTTTGGACCCAACAGCGGAATATGTAGCACCACCCATCCCACCCAGGGTGGGGGAAAGGATCTCTCAGTGACAGATCCACATTCTACATCTCTGCAATGGTGGCAGTAGAGGGCTATCAACCCCAGTCCTGCTGGGGAACAGGCAGTCAATGCAGCTCTTTACGCATCACATAAGGCACTGGCAGAACGCTGGAAAAGCTCAGCTGCCCCCCACCACTATCTGACATTCACCACCAGAGGGCACAGTCAGTCTCCACCCACTGCACCCTGCAAGGTGTCCCAGCCATACACATGCTAACTGCAGACATTCTGCTAGCTAGTACATAGCACATATTCCTGGAAGAACTGTGTGCATCCAAAAATTGGATGTGAGCACACACACCAAGCAGGTATGTCAGTGATTGGGCTCCAGAAAAGTGAACCCATAAATATCCCTTGAGAGAAATACTGTATAGTACTATGGGGGAACCTAGCCATGCCGTGGCCACTGCTCAGTCAGGGTGAGAGCAAACCTCCCAGCATGACATGCCGTGGCCACACTGTCCGTGCAGGTGGGGGTCGAGCACTACAATGTCCCAGCCATTGCCCTATGCCCTGTGCAGATGCATCCTGCCCAGGCCACCCTGTCCAGGCCATACCCACAGTACCTTGCACCTCATTATGCACATTTGCAGGCTAACACTGGAAACAGTGCAAACAGTGTGGGATCAGTAAGGTGTAGGCAGCCACAACACACTGGATAGACATACACACACTCCCACACCTATGCCAGCTTTGTGTAACTATATTTTATTTATTTATTTATAGAGGTTTGTGGCAGCCCTGGCCGTCAAACCAGTCCTGGGTACAGTGCGGGCATTGCCATGGTATGCAATACTGTTGGGGTCACTCCACGGGGTGGTAAACACTGTCAGAAGCACAAACAGAAACACACTCCACAGATATCAGAAAGGTTGTTATGATGTATCTCTGACAACAAATTGTGTTTAACCTAGGATTTGTTATCTGACATTAATCATAGCAACCTTTTGATATCTGTGGAACGTGTTCTCAAGTTTAGGACGACATTGCTAAGGTATGCAGGTGGGGGTCGAGCACTACAATGTCCCAGCCATTGCCCTATGCCCTGTGCAGATGCATCCTGCCCAGGCCACCCTGTCCGGGCCATACCCACAGTACCTTGCACCTCATTATGCACATTTGCAGGCTAACACTGGAAACAGTGCAAGCAGTGTGGGATCAGTAAGGTGTAGGCAGCCACAACACACTGGATAGACATACACACACTCCCACACCTATGCCAGCTTTGTGTAACTATATTTTATTTATTTATTTATAGAGTTTTGTAGCAGCCCTGGCCGTCAAACCAGTCCTGGGTACAGTGCGGGCATTGCCATGGTATGCAATACTGTTGGGGTCACTCCCCGGGGTGGTAAACACTGTCAGAAGCACAAACAGAAACACACTCCACAGATATCAGAAAGGTTGTTATGATGTATCTCTGACAACAAATTGTGTTTAAACTAGGATTTGTTATCTGACATTAATCATAGCAACCTTTTGATATCTGTGGAACGTGTTCTCAAGTTTAGGACGACATTGCTAAGGTATGCAGGAGCTAGTATTGGGAGATGCTGCTCCGCGCAGGGCCCAACAGCCATGAGGCTTTGGATAGTGGGGCATGTGGGTGTGGGTGTTTGTGCCCCTGTTGGCCACTGCTCTAGGGCAGAGGTTCCCAACTCCGGTCCTGGTGGGCCAAACACTGTTCAGGTTTTCATGCTGTCCCTAATGAATATGCATGAGATACATTTGCATACAATGGGGGCGGTACATTCAAATGCAGCACAGGCATATTTATTAGGGACAGCATGAAACCTGAATGGTGTTTAGCCCTCCGGGACTGCAGTTGAGAAACTCTGCTCTAGGGATTGCACATGTTTATGGTGTCTGTGCTCTGTAGGGTAAAATATGGGAGTGTATGGTGTGTTTCTTTTATCTGCAATAACAGTTCCATCGTTCTTACCACGATTTCGTACTGGGTAAAATATAGGGATATGGCTTGCAGGAGGCACATCTGAGACTTAAACCTGTGACCTTCTGCCCCTGAACACACTGGCTGCGTGTACTGCACCAAACTGTTGCCACAAAAGCAGATCACTCCCTGGAGATACCATGACTGTTCGTCAGATAGACCTTGTCTGTTGCAGTGCACGGCACCCACCTAAATTGGGCTTGGCCGTGGTCTGCTAAGGGCAGATGCCACTGCCCCCTCCGCCACCAGTACCCCTCCGCCACCATGCTGACATGCGGTTTTGCCAGTGGTGCTGGTGGTGCGCCATCCCAGGCCATCCAGTGTGCCGGTAGGCAGCTGCCTATGGTGCGTGATATGGGGTAGGGGTGCCTGCATAGACATCCATGCTTCCCTCCGGCACCGCCTGCTATTGTTATGTGCCCTTTGGGGTACTTGCTGGGTACTGTCCCCTGGGACACTGTGGGACGCACATTCGTGGTCATGTTTGCCCTTGATCAGTTGCTGTCTTGCTGCTTTTCCGCATCCACATTCCTATATGTCACCTAGGCATCTGCCTAGCCCACCCTGAGCCCCAGCTGCCCCACTGCATGTCCCACCTGCAGCTCCCTGTACCCCATTTGCAGCCTCACCGTAGTGCCCTCTCGTACTTGGGCACTGTGATGTTGCTCCACATGTATCACTACTATCACATTTTTTAGTTTCCCTGCCTTTGTTGCACATTGCTGACTGAAATGGTCTCTCTCCCCTGCAAATGTGCCTCTAGCGCGAGGTTTTCACTGGCGCTACTGTTCAGAGCTTCATTTCATGGCTCTAGTGTGCATGGAGCCTCTCCACGCCCACTCTCCGCCCATTGACCCCTTCCCTCTGCCGCTGGGGAGCCTTACTCCGCCCTCTGGGAAGCCTTACTCCACCCTTTGCGCACTTTACTGCCACAGGATAGGTTATCGCACGATACGTGACGTTCTCGCATGGTAATGCACCATTATCATGCGATAACATCACGTATTGCATGATAACGTCACAGCTGCTATGTCTGCGCCATTTAGTAAACATACCCCATAGACTTCATAGGGTTCTTCATAATGACTAGCAAAGATTTACTTCCAAATTATATTTACCAAGTATGTTAAGGACAGGTTGATCCAGCCCTGATTTTCAACCTATTGTATATATGGGGCTGGAGCTTTCTTTACCCTAAGAACATCAGGACTATAAAGTGGGGAAATACTGGAGCCAGTTTATAATCCTAACATAACTGGGCAACAGTTGCAAGTTGGCTGTTTTTGATTTGATTATTACCTAATGAAAAATTATTTATAGAGATTTTCATCTGCTTTTTGAATAATTCTTTTCAAAATAAAACATGGATATTTTGTTTCATCCTTCCCAGCCACCAGGAATACCCCTGAAGTATGTGGGCAAAAGTATGTGTGTTGTTGAAAACATGCACGCCTAAAAGATGTCCATTCATGACATTTGGGCATGTAAAAATTGTAAGTGCAGACAAACTTGTTCCCTGTAAACTGCCTTGATTAATTGGATAAAGTGGTATATAAAATAAGTAAATAAATACATAAATTTCTTGCACACACACAAATCTATGATTTAACATGTGCACAATCGCTTGCACACATCTACAATGCATACCGGGGAAAAAAAGCTCAAATGAACCCAAAAAACGGACTGAAAATCAGGAAAAAATTGTTTTAAGTGAACATGAACTAGTTTGGGCTGTGTTCCTTTGTGAAGGCACATTTCAAAAAGGCCATTTAGGAGAAATCTGAGATACCAATGTCAAAACATCCAAAATTCTGCGAGAGGGGCAACAATGAAGGTGGAAAAGTGTAAGTGCTTTGTGAAATAGATGACCCCATAGATGAGCTAAGCACTGGTATTTCAGAGCATGCACGTATATAGACAGAGAGATACCCTGCTATGCCAGTAGACATTAAGGCTTCAATATTTACCTGCTAGTTTTTTTTTTTAAGTTGGTGAAAAATATTGAGGGAGAGGGCATTCTTCTCTTCTCTGTACTTTTGCTAGCTAGTCGAAAGAAGGACTTTTCAATTGTCTATTCATATCCATGGGCAGGAATAGACATTGACATGCCCGCTGGTGGATTTAAATATTCGGAGATGATCGAAAATTGACTGTACATGAATATCCTTTTCAGAACACCCCAGACACGTGACATAGCTGTCATCATGCTAGACAGGTGAAAATCTGGGGCATTCTGAAATGGCTCTGAGGATGTGGATGTGATTGCGACATCTGAAAGACCATTTTCAGACCTTCAAATCATGAAAAAGACTTCTAAAATGAATCCCATAGTGTTTACCTGAATGTAGTATGGGTAATAATCAAAACATCCATTTTCATAGCTGAAAAAAGTGGGGGAAAGCCGAGAGTCACCCAAGAATGCATGGTATGTTCATATATTCTTATAAAACATTGTGAGCCTAATCCAATATGGGTCATGTACAGTCAATCTGGACATCGTCCTTAGTGTTGCTAGTAATAAAATCAGAAGAACTTTCAAAATCTGCACCCACTTAGCAGCGAAACATAATTTAAAATTGATATGAAAATTAAATAGGTGTAATTGGTTAAAAAATTACATAATATTTCCATTAAAATGGCAAACTTAATTATGGTAATTTTGTAAGCTTTTTCCAATTGTAAAGAATATTTTGTATGTGCAAAATGGCTATTAATTGTGTGGCAAAATGTATTTGTTGTTGCTAAGTGAAGCTGAGATGGTGTCAACTCATGGTGACCCTCTGGATAACTGTCCTAAACTGAGTTCGGTCTTCAGTCAGGTGGCTCATTGCTGATAGAGTGGCTTCCATAGTTGCTGTTATTGTAATGATCCATCTCATTCCTGACCTTCCTCTTTTGCATGGATATTCACCAATATCATAACTGAAAGGCAATTTTCTTCCTGCCTTTTTCACTGTCCAACTTTTGCATCCATACGATGTTATTGAAAATAACATGGTTTGGACAAGTTGAATGTTTGTGTGGAGATAGACATCTCTGCTCTTGAGAATCGTGTCTAGATCCTTCATAGTTATTTTGCCAAGAGCAACGAGTTCTGGTAATTCTTGACTGCTTGTCATTCCTTTATTGATTTTGATCTAAGTAGGTTAAAGTTATCCACTATTTCAACTTCTTCTCCATCAATGATGAACATTGATTTTTCAAGTTGTCATGCTGTTTGTCTCCTTTACATTGAGGTATAGGCCCATTTCAAGACTATGGGCTCGATATTCAAAAGGCAATTACACACAGGTAAATGCCTCAAACGGGCATATTCAATGGCACGTACACAGTTGGTGCCATTGAATATCCACTCTTAACTCCCCTATGCACCCAATGCTATCTGGATAGCTCAGGGTGTGTTGGGGTGTTTTGGGGTGGAGCAGAAGCAGCGACAAACACTATTCTCGCCTATCTTTAAGGCGCAGGAGCTAACCGGGCAGCATGCATTATTGCTGCTGCCCGGTTAGCTATTGCGGCTTCTATCTTTTGTGGTGATCCCTAGATATTCAATACCGGGTCCGCATATCGCCCTGGCATTTAATATCTGGGGTTAAGGGTTGGTGGGCATGGTTATGCACCGTAAGGGTGCATAGCCTGCCCAAATCAATATCGGGCCCTATATTCCTTGATCTTGAGAAGCAAATGTTTCACTTTCAGCCAATATTGTGGTGTCATCAGCATAGCAAAGGATGTTCATGATTCTTCCACCAATCCTCACACCTTGGCTGTCCTCATACAGTACTACTTTTCTGATGATTTGTACTTCATATAAATTAAACAGGTAGGGGGGAAGTATGCAGATTTGTTGTACACCTTTGCTGATTTTAAACCATTTAGTTTCTCCTTGTTCCATTTGAACTGTTGCTTCTTGATCAATGTAAACATTGTGCAAGAGAACTATCAAGTGTTCTGGTATACCAATGTTTCCTAATGAGGCCCAGAGTTTCTCATGCTTTACACAGTGAAAAGCCTTGCTGTTGTCAATAAAACACATATAGATAATCCTTTTGATATTATTTTGTCTTTTTAAGGATCCATCTCACATTCACAATGATGTCTCTCATTCCTCGTCTTTTCCTGAAACATAGAAACAGAAAAATGATGACAGAAAAGGACCACATGGCCTATCTAGTCTGTCCTTCCATATCAACAACTACAACAGTCCCCTTTTTTCCTTTAGAGATCCTCTGTGTTTATCCCATGCTTTTTTGAATTCTGATACTGTCCTCACCTCTACCACCTCTACTGGGAGACTATTCCACGGATTCACCACTCTTTCTGTAAAGAAATATTTCCGCATATCACTCCTCAATCTATCCCCTTTCACCCTTATCCCATGTCCCCTCATAGCAGAGCTTGCTTTCAATCGAAAGAGGCTCTCACCCTGTGCATTTATGCCACAGAGATATTTAAACATTTCAATCATATCATCTCTATCCCACCTTTCCTCTAAGGTATACATATTAAGATCCTTAGGTCTGTCATCATATTCTTTATAATGAAGACGACTAACCATTTTAGTAGCCAACATCTGTACTGACTCCATCCAGTTAATATCCTTTTGTAGGTGCGGTCTCCAGAATTGCACACAATACTCCAAATGAGGTCACAACAAAGACTTATACAGAGGCATTATCACCTCCTTTTTTCTGCTAGCCATTCATCTCCGTATGCACCCAAGCATCTTTCTAGCTTTTGCTGTCATCTTTGCTACCTATTTAGCTACTTTAAGATCAATAGAAACAACCACGCCTAGGTCCCACTCTTCTTTAATGGACAAAAGTACTTCACCCCCTATACTATATTGCCCCCTTGGATTACTGCAGCCCAAATGCATGACTTTGAATTTTTTAACATTAAATCTCAGCTGCCAAATTCTAGACCATTCTTCAAGCATACCTAGATCCCTCCTCATGCTACCTACACCTTCCTGGGTGTCTACTCTATTGCAAATTTTGATATCATCCGCAAAGAGGCAAACCTTACCCGTCAGTACTTCTGCTATATCACTAACAAAGATGCTAAAAAGAATCGGACCAAGGACATATCCCTGGGGCACACCACTGGTAACGTCCTTCTCCTTAGAGTGAGCTCCATTTACCTGTACTCTTTCTCGCCTCACACTCAACCAATTTCTAACACAAGCAGTAACTTTAGTGTCCATCCCTAGGGTGCTCAGTTTGTTTATAAGTTGTCTGTGAGGAACAGTGTCAAAGGCTTTACTGAAATCTAAATACACCACATCTAGAGCTCTCCCTCGGTTCAACTCCCTGGTCACCCAGTCAAAGAAATCAATCAGATTTGTCTGACAAGACCTGCATCTGGAGAATCCATGCTGCCTCGGATTCTGTAACCCTTTGGACTCCAGAAACCTCAGTATTTTCTCTTTCAGAAATGTTTCCAATAATTTAGTCACCACCGAAGTTAAACTAACCATCCTGTAGTTTTCAACCACATCCTTACTTCCGCTTTTGTTTAAAGGCACCACATGAGCCTCTTTCCAGTCCTTTGGCACCACTCCCGACTCCAATGAGGCATTGAAAAGGTCAGTCAGTGGAGCTGCTAGAACGTCCCCAAGTTCCCTCAGTATTCTAGGGTGTATCCCATCTGGTCCCATCGCTTTGTCTACTTTAAGTTGAGCTAGTTTCTCACGAACACAGTCTTCTGAAAATTGTTCAAGATGCCCCTCGCTTCTGTTCCTGTTTGTGGGAGTTTTCTGAGGTGCTGTTCCTGGTTCTTCATCTGTGAACACAGAACAGAAATATTTGTTAAGCAATTCTGCTTTATGCTCATCAGCTTCTACATATTCCTCTCCTTCCCCCTTGAGTCTGACAAAACCACTTTTGCCCTTCCTCTTCTCACTAACATATCTGAAAAATGTCTTAACCCCCATTTTATTGTATTGGCTATTTCTTCCTCTTTTTGAATCTTTGCTTTCCTGACTACTTTGCTAGCTTCTCCAAGTTTTTCCAAGCCTTCCTCTCTCGGTGATCTCTTGTATTTCATGAAGGCCTCCCTCTTTTTCTTCACCTTTTCAGCTACTTCTTTCAAAAGCCATAGCAGTCTACTTTTCCTTTTACCTTTATTTACCATTTTAACAAAAAGGTTGGTTGGTTGCCCTTAAAATATCCCCTTTCAGTTTTGCCCACTGTTTTTCTACATCCCCCAGCTGTTCCCATCCCACTAATGACTCCCTGAGGTATTGGCCGATCTTGGCAAAGTTAGTTTTCTTAAAATATAAGACCCTCACTTTTGAATGAGCCCTAGTCCTAATACTGAACCACACCATCTGCTGATCACTGGATGCAAAATTATCTCCCACTATAACATCAGAAACACTTTCACCATTGGTAAGCATCAAGTCCAGTATGGCCCCTTCACGTGTGGGGTCTGTTACAAATTGCAAGGATAGTTCTCCCTGTAGAGAATCCAGCATCTCCTTACTTCTATATGATACTGCAGCAGGAATCTGCCCATCAACATCTGGCATATTGAAATCCCCTTTTGAGACAGAAGCAGATACCCAAGGACCAGGCCAAACACAAGGGTGTAGTATATGCAGAAAAGCTTTATTTGGCAGAAAAGCTTTATTTGGGGACCCAAATAAAGCTTTTATGCATATACTACACCCTTGTGTTTGGCCTGGTCCTTGGGTATCCGCTTCTGTCTCAATTGTTAATTTGCGGATTCCCCCTTCTCCTCCTCTTGGTTTGGCATATTGAAATCTCCTGTCAGTAGCACTTCCCCTTTCCTAGCAATGCTGCATATGTCTTCAATTAACTCTCTATCCACCTCTTCCTTTTGTGTGGAAGGTCTGTATATCACGCCAATGCAAATAGATTTCTCTTTCCCTCTTTCTAGTTTAACCCACAGGGCCTCCTCTCTCCCTTTTAAGCTTTGTAATTCCAAAGCTTTAATATTATTTTTTACATATAGTGTCACTCCTCCTCCCCTTCTCCCTACCCTGTTCTTTCTAAATAAAGTATAGTCTGGTATAGTTACATCCTGGTCATGGTTTTCTGTGAACCATGTTTCTGTAACTGCCACTAAATCCAAGTCAGCCTCTCCCATTAAAGCTTCAACATCAGGGATCTTATTTCCCATGCTACGGGTATTTATACACACCTCTTTCCATGTGTTACCTCTTTTACCCATTTCCATAAAGGTATTTAATGTATCACTTACCTGGGGACTTTTACTTACCTGGGGGCTTTCTTCACCCATCCCCAACAAATCTAGTTTAAAGCCCCCTTCAGTAGATTTGCCAGTCTACTACTGAAGATGCGTCAACCTTTCTTGGACAGATGGACGCCATCTCTGCTCTGCAACCCTTGGAACAGCATCCTATGGTCCAGGAAACAAAAACGCTCTAGATGACACCATCCACGCAGCCATGCATTCATCTCCAAGATGCGAGCTTCTCTGCCTTGGTCTTTACCCTCAACAGGTAGGATTGAAGAGAACACCACCTGTGCACCTATCTGCTTCACCCTCTTTCCCAGAACCATGAAGTTACTTTAGATACGCTCAGAGGGATACCTGGCAGTATAATTTGTTGTGACCTGGGTTAGCAACATTGGGTAATAGTCAGTGGGCTTGATGAGTCTCGGCAAACTCTCTGTAACATCTTGGATTTTGGCACCAGGCAGACAGTATACCTCTCTGGACATCAAGTCTGGTCGGCAGATGGATGCCTCAGTACCCCTCAGAAGAGAGTCACCAACCACCACTACCCTTCGCTTCCTTGTGGTCACTGATTCTGCAACTTTGGGGTACTTGAGCTCTGGTTCTTCCCTTTCCAGGGATGCTTTCACCTCCTCCACTTCCAGGGCTTGTGATAAGGAAGCTTATCATAGCTCAGGAAGGAGCTATAGAAAAGGTGAAGTGTCTCTGAACAAGCAACCTGTCAGTTCTGGTAGAAATAAGAAAACAGAATTTTCCCATAAAAGACTACCAGCCCCAGAATGCACCAGGTTTCCAACAGCCATTAGAGGAGCTGAAGTGGGGAAATGTGTGTTCAATCAGGAGGGCTATGAGGTAATCCCCAAGCACTCATCTCAAAGGGCAGGGCCTGATTCAGCACAGCTGTGCTGTGCTAGGGTGGAGCACTCATCTAGGCAGAATAAAGGTAGAGTTTATTCTACAGAGAATTATCCTCAGAATTATCCTCAGTTTCATCTGGGAGATCCTCATCCTCAGTTTCATCTGGGAGATCCTCAGAATTAGCTTAGATATCCTCAGCTTGGACGTCTTCATCATCTGGAGGATCATCAGGAACAGAAGCCAGACCAGACGGACAGAGAGGGCAAGAAACCCTTTGGAAGAAAGAAGAGAAAAGCATTTGGGAGGTCTAAAGGAGTCCAGAGCAGTACCTATACTGGAAGGTATTCCAAGGGCCAGCATACACAATTGGACTGGGGAAAACCAGTGGAATGGTGCTGCAGAGCTAGGAATCTCCAGAGGGTACCTGTGAGGGAGACGGCTGCACTTGGAAGGGACCCTAGGACCCATGCCAGAAGGTATGTGAAGAGAGATCCAGTGTCCAGGGATCTGGATTGGAAGGCTTGACATAAGAACTGGACCACATACTAGCCAGGCTATTTAGAGAGGAACTCTAACAGCAATGGAAGCTCAGGTATGAACACTGATCTATGCCCTAGCTATAACCTTGAAAGACAGCAGGGAAACAAGTATTCTCCTGAGAGTGCTACATTGAGAAATTCCTCTGTGCCAATCCATGATATTGATCCCATGATTGTTGAAGAAGGGGGAGCGGTCTTAGATACAGGCTGTGAATATATGGATTGCTCTCTGTCTAAACTCCTTTGGTAATTTACTGTTACAAAGTACAGCAACCATCACAAAGAAATACAAACTTGTTTTTTAATCTACTCAGAAAAGCTCCTGAGTAGGATTTTGGGCCACGCAGTAGAAAGCAAGCCAGCTAAGGGGTTTCAGCTGGATAACTGCTAGCAATTGAGCCTTACCTAATTGCTTGTGAGCTCTGAGGGAATCACTTCTGAGTCTATGTGTGAAGATATAAGAAGTTAACCTGAAAAGAACAGTTTTTCCCTTCTTTGTGGGTTTTGCTTGTTGTTTAGAGCACTGCTAAGAAAATATTAGCTAAAGCCTACAGAAAAGACCAGTTTGTTACCAACCAGGTCTTTATTCTTTTGCTTTGATTGTCTGACAAGTTCAGCTGTTGTTTTCCTGATTTTGTTTTTCTAAGTTTAACACTGAAGGCAAGTATCCTGTTTTATGTGCTACAAAGCATATCTGTGTTGGGAGAAATAACCCCATAAATAAATATCTTATTGGCTTTACACTCAAGCACAACTAATTATTGTGAGTGGACTGCATTTCCCACAATCCCTTGCAAATCATATTGATATATGCACTTGCCAAGACTGTGAACATTCTCACCCAGGCAGCCGTCTGACAAATGGCGTAGTTTTTCGGATTGCTTTTGCGCAAAGGGATTTACTTGCTAAGGATTACAACTCAAGTCTGAAGGAAAAGACAGTTCAAGCTTAAAAGCTGAAAGAAAAGATTTTCCCTCAACTGCACTTTGGAGGAGAGGTGGCTGTTCCAGGTAGCTGTTCCAGGAAGAAAAGACCCTGTGCAGAGCTGGATTCATCACTGGCATAAGGTAACAAGTACCTGTGCATGTCTAGTGGTGGATGGGAGTAAGGCACAGGGGTAATTGAAAAAAAAAAAGTAGAAAAAAACACCTGTTTGGAAGGTGATGCACTGTGGGGTTTTTTTTTGTGTTTTCTTGCAGGGATCAAGATGGATCCAAGGGAACTAGCTGAATGGATGGCAGCCCAGTTTAGCAGGCAACAGGAGCTAGCACAGCAGGCTCAGGACACTGCTATTAAAGCCTTAATGGACCAGCAGAAGCCAGTGCTTGATCTGGTGCAAGCCCTAGTTAAGCTGAAGAACCAAAGTGGACCAGATGCAAGACCAGCAGTAAATACTGGTACACCACATGTGGGCAGTGTGGGACTCAATCAGGGGATTGGGGCATTTAGCTTTGGGAAGCTAACTCCAGATGATAATGTTGATGATTTTCTAGAGTCTTTTGAAAGAGTGGCACAAGCATTAGCATGGCCAGAGACCCAGTGGGCAGTAAGGCTGGCAGCCTCATTAACTGGAGAGGCACTTGCAGCTTATAGAGCAATGCCAGCAGCCCAGGCTTTGAATTATAAGGATGTAAAGGCTGCTATTAGAGATCGCCTAGGGTTGTCTATTTCAGAGTATAGGCGAATGTTTAGAGCTACTACATTGAGAGTGGGTGAAACACCCAGGGCTCTGAGTCAGAGAATCAGAGGATTAGCTGTAAAATGGTTGGAGCCTGAGCAAAAGACGGTAGAAATGTTATTAGACATTATTATGCTTGAGCAATTTATGTCTGCTGTGCCTAAAGATTTGCACACTTTCCTTATACAGCAAAATTGCCAAAATCTTGGAGAGGCAACCATGCTAGCTGAGAGATTCTTGGAAGCCACGCAGGCTTGCCATAGAATGGGTGGCTCTCTGAAGATGGGTGCTGAGGCAAACTGTGCTGTATCAGAAAAGAAAATAATTAAAAATGTTTCTGAAAATAAATGTACTGTGCCAAAGCAGATGACACAGTGGAGTGAAAAGAAATGTTTCAAGTGTGAAAAATGGGGACATTTAGAAAAGGGATGTCAGTCACACACTAGCTTAATGGGTGTGGATTTAAAACAGCCCAAAGAAGGATTTCTTTTGATGGTTGATGTGCAAGGAATTACCACAAATGCTTTGTTAGACTCTGGGGCAGACCAGAGTATGATGTCAAAAAGGCTTTGGAAGAGGATAGAGGCCCAAGAAGGATTTGTGCCTAGAACCCCTGAAAGCCAAGTTCACATCAGATGCATTCATGGTGCTGCAACATCATATCCCACCTATAGGCTAAAGATTAAGTGCCTGGGGGAACAAGAGGAAGTCCTGTTAGCAGTGGTGCCTAAGCTACCCTTTGATTTGGTTCTAGGAAAGGACTGGCCAAGATTTAAGCAGGGTCTAGTGGAAGGGCTAGGAAAGAAGGAGGGAGAAGAATAATGGAAATAGCTCCCGGGCCTTTCTTTGGAAGTCCTCAGTCCCTAGCTAAAAAGATGGTTAAGCTTCCAGAAGGCCAAACTATAGGTAATAAGAGGGGCCTTGTATCCACCCGCTCGCAGGCTAAGGTAGAGAGCCAGCAGAAGGAGGAGGGGGAGCAGGCAGAGTTATTAGGAGACTTACCCTCTCATGATCACTGTTCCCTCTAAGCTGTGCGCGTGTGCGCGCGCACACACCTTGCCGAGCGAGCGCACATACTTTACAACAGAGCGCACAAAAATTACAGCTCTGATTCTGATAGAAAACACCACAGACGTCTTAAAATTTAAAAGTTTTGATTGTAATTACTAGAAATTTCCCACTTCATTTAGTAGTTGTCTATTTTCATTTAATTTGATTAAAATCAATGTGGTGTACATACTGTATTCTGTATATAACTCCGAGTGTCGTTATGTGGCGCACAAAAATTTAACCTTCCTTCAAAAGCTGCACACAGCTGATATTTTATGTGCACACAGCCTATAGAAAATTAGAGGGAACATTGCTCATGATGATTTAATAACTCCATCATCTGGTAAAGTAAGAAAGTTGAAAGCACAAAAGCGGCGTGAGAGAGTTTGCAGAGCACAGGGAAGGGCTGAGATATTAGCTGGTCAAAGTTTACCCTGGGTGCCAGCTGAGTTAGTGGCAAAGTTTCCTAACTTTCCACAAGAGCAGCGAGCTGATCAAGCTCTCACCCGAGCTTTTAAGTATGCTCATAAGGTCAGGGAGGAGTTGCCCAGATTCAGACTAGATAATGAAATATTATATAGAGAGAGTCAGGACCCCAGGAATGGGACCATATGTAAACAATTGGTGGTACCCACAACTTTCAAAGGGCTAGTACTTAGATTAGCACATGATCATCCAGTTGGAGGTCATAAAGGGA
The DNA here is from genome assembly GCA_033557465.1 of Ichthyophis bannanicus. NCBI lineage: Eukaryota > Metazoa > Chordata > Amphibia > Gymnophiona > Ichthyophiidae > Ichthyophis > Ichthyophis bannanicus. The sequence goes on from CM066033.1 coordinate 1,375,123,390, forward strand.
TGCAAGGAACGCTGGATCAAATACTTATGCGTTTTTACTGGCCAGGTATTTTCAAAGAAACTGCCCAGTTTTGTGCTGCATGTCCAGTGTGTCAGCGAGTTACAGCGGCTCACCCACCGGTGGTGCCATTGATTCCCATGCCAATTATCACAGACCCAATTGGTCGCATTGCCATGGATATTGTAGGCCCATTAGTCAAAACGCCCCGAGGTTTCCAATACATCCTAGTTATGGTAGATCAGGCAACAAGGTTTCCCTGGGCCATACCATTGAGGAATGTTTCTGCAAAAACAATAGCTTTAGAGCTAGTAAAATTGTTTTGTGAAGTGGGATTCCCAAGAGAGGTGTTGACTGACCGAGTGTCCAATTTTGTATCCAAATATTTGGCCCAGGTCTTGGATGCCTTTGGCATTCATCACGTAAAAACCTCAGCCTACCATCCACAATCGAACGGTTTGGTGGAGAGATTCAACCAAACTCTCAAGCAAATGTTGAGAAGGGGGTTAGCAGGAGAGGTAAAAGAATGGGATATGTTATTGCCCTTTGCCTTATATGCCTGCAGGGAAAGAATTCAGGTGTCCCTAGGTGTAACTCCATATGAATTGATGTATGGTAGGGCTCCACGGGGTTTGTTACACATTTTGAGGGAACAATGGATTGATCCTGAACCAGGAAGTCAGAAGGTGCCACAGTTTCTATGTGACCTGAGAGCACGTTTGAATAGGACCTCGCAGGTTGCTGAGAGGAACCTGCAGGACAGTCAAGTACGCCAGAAAGGATGGTATGATAGGAAAGCCAAAAGCCGCCAATTAAGCATTGGTGAAAAGGTTTTGTTTCAAGTAGCAGGTACAGCCCCAAAATTTGAAGTACAGTGGAAAGGGCCATGGAAGGTTGTTAAACAAGTGAGCCCAGTGTCTTATATGGTAGAAAATGCAAGAGGGCGTAGGAAGACCTACCATATTAATGTACTTAAGTCTTGGAAGGAGAGGCCTGTAAATAATAATGACCCTGAAGCCAGTCAGGAAGTAAGTGAGCTTCAAAAAGAGAACACTCTCGTAGGTATTACGGACTGTAGGAAAGAAGTTTCACCATTTAAACCAGTCCGTAATAACTTAAGCAGGGGGGTATGTGATAAGGAAGCTTATCATAGCTCAGGAAGGAGCTATAGAAAAGGTGAAGTGTCTCTGAACAAGCAACCTGTCAGTTCTGGTAGAAATAAGAAAACAGAATTTTGCCATAAAAGACTACCAGTCCCAGAATGCACCAGGTTTCCAACAGCCATTAGAGGAGCTGAAGTGGGGAAACGTGTGTTCAATCAGGAGGGCTATGAGGTAATCCCCAAGCACTCATCTCAAAGGGCAGGGCCTGATTCAGCACAGCTGCGCTGTGCTAGGGTGGAGCACTCATCTAGGCAGAATAAAGGTAGAGTTTATTCTACAGAGAATTATCTTTAGAATTATCCTCAGTTTCATCTGGGAGATCCTCATCCTCAGTTTCATCTGGGAGATCCTCAGAATCAGCTTGGATATCCTCAGCTTGGACGTCTTCATCATCTGGAGGATCATCAGGAACAGAAGCCAGACTGGACGGACAGAGAGGGCAAGAAACCCTTTGGAAGAAAGAAGAGAAAAGCATTTGGGAGGTCTAAAGGAGTCCAGAGCAGTACCTATACTGGAAGGTATTCCAAGGGCCAGCATACACCATTGGACTGGGGAAAGCCAGAGGAATGGTGCTGCAGAGCTTGGAATCTCCAGAGGGTACCTGTGAGGGAGACGGCTGCACTTGGAAGGGACCCTAGGACCCGTGCCAGAAGGTATGTGAAGAGAGATCCAGTGTCCAGGGATCTGGATTGGAAGGCTGGACATAAGAACTGGACTACATACTGGCCAGGCTATTTAGAGAGGAACTCTAACAGCAATGGAAGCTCAGGTATGAACACTGATCTATGCCCTAGCTATAACCTTGAAAGACAGCAGGGAAACAAGTATTCTCATGAGAGTGCTACATTGAGAAATTCCAATGTGCAAATCCATGATATTGAACCCATGATTGTTGAAGAAGGGGAAGGAGAAGTCTTAGATACAGGCTGTGAATACATGGATTGCTCTCTGTCTAAACTCCTTTGGTAATTTACTGTTACAAAGTACAGCAACCATCACAAAGAAATACAAACTTGTTCTTTAATCTACTCAGAAAAGCTCCTGAGTAGGATTTTGTGCCACGCAGTAGAAAGCAAGCCAGCTAAGGGGTTTCAGCTGGATAACTGCTAGCAATTGAGCCTTACCTAATTGCTTGTGAGCTCTGAGGGAATCACTTCTGAGTCTATGTGTGAAGATATAAGAAGTTAACCTGAAAAGAACAGTTTTTCCCTTCTTTGTGGGTTTTGCTTGTTGTTTAGAGCACTGCTAAGAAAATATTAGCTAAAGCCTACAGAAAAGACCAGTTTGTTACCAACCAGGTCTTTATTCTTTTGCCTTGATTGCCTGACAAGTTCAGCTGTTGTTTTCCTGATTTTGTTTTTCTAAGTTTAACACTGAAAGCAAGTATCCTGTTTTATGTGCTACCAAGCATATCTGTGTTGGGAGAAATAACCCCATAAATAAATATCTTATTGGCTTTACACTCAAGCACAACTAATTATTGTGAGTGGCTGTGTCTGGTGTGAATGGACTGCATTTCCCACAATCCCTTGCAAATCATATTGATATATGCACTTGCCAAGACTGTGAACATTCTCACCCAGGCAGCCGTCTGACAGGCTGCATAATGGTTCTTCAATTCAAGGGCTGGAGAAGTTGGATTGGTGATTCTGCAGGCCCTGGTGACTTGTGTCCAACCTTCGTCATTCTGTCGGCACCCATCTTCTCCTCTGGTGGAGAGTGTGGTTGCTGCAAGTAGCATCTCATCAATGTACTTCTCACTGTCTTGAATGTTCCTCAGCCTCACCACCTCCTCTCTTGAGTTCCTCCACTTGTTTCCTGAGAGCTTCAGCATGAAGGCACACTGCACATGGAAACGGTTCTTCAACTGGCATTGGGACCTCTGTCTGGAAAGGGGCAGAAGCTGTAAAGGGGGCAACAGCTTTAGCGATACAATTTTTCCCAGCCATTGTTCTGTTCATGGAGCTTAGGTATCTGTTAAACAAAAGAGTTAGATCTACCAAAGTACTAGCTGGTTTCCCAGCTGTCCTTTCAGAGAAAAAGCAGTTAAGTCTATTTAATTATATTCAAAATGTGCTGTTCCAAGTCCCTGTGCTTTGCTAATTGGGGATGTGCCCTATGAAGCAAGACTGCTCACTAGGGGTGCGTGGGAGTTGGGGGGGAGGGAGGTAATTAACTCTTGATTAGGTGTCAGTAACTCCCAAGAGCTGAGAAAGTTACCAAAGCAGAGTTTTAAACCTAGCCCACTAAATAAAATATTTCTCCTTTTAAACTAAAGCACCAAAAAGAATGTAACTTTGTTTTAAAAATGTACCAAAACCCTTTTAAGAGCTCCCAGTCAGAGAGCTAGCAATCAAACCCCCCCCCACAAATTCTTACCTTTGTTTAAAATGTATAGCCCCTGTTAGGAATGCCTCAACAGTGCAGGGCTCTGAAGCCTTTTATGCAGTCCTCAGCTGCTCTCAGTTCGTTCACAGGCTAATCAGGCACACTAACTCCTGATTAGGTGTCAGCAGCTCCCAAGAGCTGAGATGTCACCACAGCAGAGTTTTAAACCTACCCCACTAAATAAAATATTTCTTCTTTTAAACTAAAATGCCAAAAAGAATGTAACTTTGTTTTAAAAATGTACCAAAACCCTTTTAAGAGCTCCCAGTCAGAGAGGTAGCAATTTATCCCCCCCCCCCCCCCAATTCTTACCTTTGTTTGAAATGTATAGCCCCTGTTAGAAAACCTGCTTGCACTTCTGGCAGTTCTCATTCCAGGTATGATAGTAGTCTCTGCTGGATGATACTGAGTGGAATCTTGCTGGCATGTGGGATCAGAGTGATTGTGCAATATTTTTCACAGTTGGTCGGCTCACCTTTCTTCAGTATTTGTATAAACACAGATCTTTTCCAGTCAGTTGGCCATGATGTTGTCTTCCAGATTTTCTGGCAGAATCTTTTGAGTATGGCAACAGACACATCTGAGTGCTGTACTTCAGTGGGAATGTCAATACCTGGTGCTTTGTTCTTTGATAATGTTTTCAGTGCTGTTTTGACTTCTTCTTTCAACATCAGTGATTCCTGATCATAAGGCATAGGTTGAAACGGCTGTTGGTCCACTTGATGTTTATGGTGTAATGACTCTGTATATTCTTTCCACCTTTTCTTGATCTTCTCAGCCTCATTCAACATGGATCCTTGAGCATCTTGTAAGATTCCAATTTGAGTCTGGAATGTTCTCTTTAGCTCTCATAGCTTTAGGAAAGCTGATCTTGTTCTTCCTGTAATAGTTTCAAATTCTATTTCTTTGCATGCATCATTGTACTTCTTATCTCATCCTGCTGCACATTGGAAATCTTTGTTGAGATCTTTGATTTCCTCTCTTTCTTTTCTGGCTTTAGCTTCTCTGCATTTCTGGGCCATTTTCAGTTTCTTCTGTCATCCTTTTTGGCCTTTTTTGTTTTTTCACTTTTTGTAGAGATGTCTCGCCTTCTTTGAGAACAGTTTTCTTGATGCCATCCCATAACTGGTGCTCTGTCATTTGTATCCAAAGCAGCAAATCAATTTTTCAGGCATTTAAATTTAGGCGGTATTTTCTTAAGGCTATGTTTTGCTACATTCAACTCTTTTTCAACTTTAGCTTGAGTTTCCATACTGGTAGTTGGCTCCAGATTTTGAATTTGGTGATGTACTTCAACAGATGTAGTCAATTTGATTTGTGTACAATCTATTGGGTGAAGTCCGTGTGTACAGTCGCTGCTTGGGTTGCTGGAAGAAGGATCTGATGATCACATGGTATATTTTATTTATTTATTTATTATTTATTTATTTATGTTTCTTATATACCACGCTATTATAATCAGTGCGGTGTACAGTTGAAACAGAACATACTACAATGTAACGGGTCACATTGAGTTTACATTGAAACAAGGGCAGTAAACATGGAAGAAACCAGGGGAACTATATACAAATTATGAATACTCTTACGAAAGACATATATGGATCTTTAACAAGGCATATGTTCATGTGTCAGGGAGAGAAGGTACGGGAAAGCTGATTAACCATTCTCTACAGGAGGCTGAGCTATGGGATGGTCTAGGTAGGAAGGCAAGGTGATGGCTGTGTGTTTTCCAGAATTAGTATCAGGGTAATGTTGTAGGAACAGGTGGTGTTTGAGAGCTTTCCTGAATAATGCTAGATTTGAGATGGCTCGGATTTCATCTGGGAGGGCATTCCAGACCATAGATGTGAAAATGGAGACGGCTCTACTGGCTGTTGTCTTTGTACATTTTATCAACATCTTAGAGACTTCAAGTGTATTCATCAATGTAGATCTCCTGATTCTGTTGACTGTTGTGCTGTGGAGAAGTTTACTGATGGGCGTGGGGGCTGGTTCTTGAGGGCTTTGAATGTCAGGACTAGAGTCTTGTAATGGATTCTAGCATGCAGCGGTAGCCAGTGTAGGTTCCTCAGGACTGGCGTTATGTGGTCTGACCTTGATAGTCCTACAAGTACCCTCGCAGCAGAGTTCATGGCAAGTCGGAGTGGGCTTAGAGTCGACTGTGGAAGTCCATGTAGGATGATGTTGTCAAAGTCAAGATGTGGGATAACCATGGCTTAATAGATTTATCGGTAGTCAGAGAGGTCAAGTAGTGGGTGGAGATGACGTAGTGTTCGAATCTTGTGATATATTGCTTTTGTGGTGTTTTTGACATGTGCTGACAAATCCTTGGTGGACAAATCCTTGGTGGATGTTGTCAAGTACTGTGACTAGGTTGTTGAAGAGGGTCGTGAGGATGGTGTCAACACCGTGTGCTTCTCTAAAGCCGTGTTGAGATGGGTCAAGTGGTGCTTCAGTGTCGATGTGGTGTTGAATCTGTCGCTGGACTACCTTCTCAATGATTTTGGCAAGCAGTGGGATGCTTGAAATTGGTCTGAAGGATTCAACTTTAGATGGATCGAGTCTGCTATTTTTTAACAGAGGGCAGATTGATGTGTATTTTAGGCTCTGTGGGAAGGACCCTGTCGAGAGGGATTGGTTCAAGATTCTGCATATGGTTGGACTGAGGTCATGGCGCAACTCTTTAATCCAGCTTGCAGGGCAAGGATCGATAGGAGCAGTGTTGAGGTTAATAGAGGAAATAATATCTACGATCTCTTCGTTGGATACCTCAGAGAATTTCAGCAGAGAGGTTGGTTGGGAGGACACGTGCGGGGTGGAGAGGGATATGATGGTTGCATTCATATTGGTCTGGAGCATCTTCGATTGTAGGTAGTTGGAATAGTCCCGCGGCTGGGGCATGGGTGGTTGGGCTAGTGCTGGATCGCCTGTTAAGGACTTTACAATATTGAATAAGTTATGTGGTTTGTTCAATGATCGCTTTAGTAGTTCTGAATGTTACTGTTTTCTTTTTTCCATAGTTTTTTCTCGGTGTATTTGTAGGTGTGCGGAGTATGTACAGAGTGCCTCGGAGGTTCGGGAGTGGCGCCACTGTCTCCCGAGCTTGCGTAGGTGGAGAAGCGATGTTCGCAGGTCCTGGGAGTACCATGGTGCGTGTTCCCATTTTGCTGGGTTCTTGTTGGTGGATGGGAGGCAGACAGCGGCTCTGAGGGCATCATCCCAGTTGGATACCAATTCGTCTGGGTCAAGGGATTCGTTGGAAAGGAGAGGTAGGATCTTCTTGAGAGCCTTCTCCTTAACGAGGGGCCGAAAGCGTGTTGTTATAATTCTAGGAGGGGCACATGCTTTATTGTTGAAATTGCTGAAGTAGTTGGTGGGTATGTGGAATAGGAGTAGGTTATGGTCAGACCAGGGTACTGGTGTTATGGAGAGCAGAAGGCTCTGGGTTGAGTTGGCAACAGTCTGAGATAGGTAATAATGATAGGTATACTATTCTATTCTATTCTATTCTATTCTATTAAGGCATTTATATACCGCCCATCTGAGAATGCATTCTAGGCGGTTAACAATCAGGTACTGTATATATACTGTTTACTATGCTGGAAATGAAAGACAAAGAAGAACTGCTGTTCCATTTATAATTTAGCAGAAACTTGCAAGAACTGTAATGAAATACAATGCAATTAGTGTACAACAGAGTGCATCTTGATGCCTTGTTAGGTTTGTTGGTTCACTGTAAGCCACTTTGAATGGAAGAAAGGCTGTATAAAAATAAGTTTACATAAAATAAGGCTTTTGAGATGAATAGATCATTGATCTTTCAGAATTCTATCTGTCTTTCTCCAGCTTCATTTCAGTTGCCAAGTCCATATTTTCCAATCACTTTGCCTCTTTCTTTGTTGCCAACTTTTGCGTTCCAGTCACTCATGACTATCAGGATATCCTGTTTATATGTTTTCTCAGGTTCAGCTTGTACTTGTTCATAGAACTCATCCACTTCTTCTTCTTTTGTTGTTGGGGCATAATAGTTGTGTGGATGGGCATTCCCCATAGACAAATAGAAATTAAGCGTTCACTGCATTGTATTTCATTACAGTTTTTGCAAGTTTCTTCTTAATTATAAATGCAACACCAATTCTTATTTGTCTTTCATTTCTGGCATAGCATACCATGTGATCAACAGATGCAAAGTGCCCGATGCCAGTCCATTTCAGTTTGCTGTCATCCAACAGTTCGAGTTTTACATGTTCCATTTCATTCTTGACCACCTCCAAATTCCCTCGGTTCATGTTTCGTATATTCTATGTCCTAGAATGCAAGAAATCTTTGCAGCTTCTGACTCTCATTTCATGCTCAGCTACATCAGCAGTCTGACATCCTGAGGGCTTTGATCCAACCATATCATAAATGCTGGCTTTACTCTGAAAAGGCTTCATCTCATCTCCAGTAGCCAGTTGAGTGCCTTCTAACCGAGGGTCTCATCTTTGAGCATTGTAGTGCAATTTGTTTTGTTGGGACTATCCATGGGTTTTTGTGGCATGATACGGAAGTGGATTGCCAGGCCTTTCTTCCATGCAGGTAATGCTAGTGTTATTGCTGTTGTCACAGAAATGTGATCCTCTGCCGCCAACACCATCCTATTCTGCTGCTGCCCAGATGAACATAAGAACATAAGATATGCCATACTGGGTCAGACCAAGGTCCATCAAGCCCAGTATTCTGTTTCCAACAGTGGCCAATCTAGGTCATACGTACCTAGCAGTTTCCCCAAGGGACACAGGTTCCACAATGCTTGTATTGGTTCAAGCATTGATATCCTGGGTCCCTTGGATGGTTTGTCTTAGTTTGGCACCTCAGCTGAGATCTGTCCATCCTGAGTGACACATTCTCAGCATCACTGATGCACACAAGTCCTCGTGGCACAACAACCTGCAAGCCAAATGAGGGATGGCAAACATATTTAAATACTTGTGCTGATAAGATCACATTTCTATGTACATGTTGTGAGTGTATGAATTCCTGGGGGATTACTTTGGGCAGAGCTAGGGTGAATTGTGGTTTACGCACATATTTTATAAAATGTACCTATGCTTCCATAAAGCGCACACACACACACACACACACACACACACACACACACACACACACACAACACACACACATGCACACACATATATTTACATCTTCTTTGAAGCGAGTATATTTGTGCAAGACAATTTGTGCAATACTAGGGAGAGCTCTGAGATCTAGTTATTCATTCCATGACTGGTTGCCCTCCAATCGTAGAATGCTCTCCAATTTGGTTACAAGCAGAAGCTACCCTGTTAAGTTTTAGAAAAGATGTCAAAACAATTTTATTCTCTATGGAAGTATAATTTTTGCATAGGGAATTTGTGATCTGAAAAAGTACTGTTTGATTGATTTCTTCTATATTTCAATCTTTTATTATCTTGCTGCTCAGTCCTTTATTATATTTTATGGATTTGTAAGCCATTTTGAATGGCGGCTGTCATGAATATGGTATATAAAAAAATTTCAAATAAATAAATAAATAAATAAATAAATAATTTTATAACAACACAGAGAAACCTTTGTTGCCTATATGAAATAAGGTCAAAAACCATTCACAAACTCCAAGTACACATCTATATACAATTGTTCACATGTCCGGATCCAAATGACAGTGAAAATTAAGTCAGATACTGCAGTGATTAATAAGCAACTGTTAAAACCTGATTATTTCATTCATTCATCACTCCCACAACACAGTCCATTTTGATTCATTTTTTATACTTCAAAAAACATTTAAATTGATTTATTTATTTAATTGTACCGTCACAATGGATCCAGCAATGACAACTATACTCGCATTTTTAGAGTATTTTTTTTATTAAGTCTTCTGGGTTTCTTTGTTGGACCAACACAACGGATTGATGAACTTAAGCGCTTACATTCTTCATGCAGTAATTTGCACAGCGTGAATGGTGACAGCACAATTGAATAAATAAATCAATGCAAATACTATGTGAAGTATAAAAAATTAATGCAGATGGACTGTATTGTGGGACTGATGAATGAAACAACGGTAGCTTATGACTTACTTCAGTAAGTGGCTTGATACTGATGGTCTCTTTAAGAAATGAACTTAATGATCACTGTCATTTGGATCCTGGTGTGTGAGCTGTAACCTCTATAAACTAGGCATAAAATAGTCACACATTTGGACATTTTGAATAGACACCCTGCTAGGATACTGTATTACACCCAACAAGTAGACAGTATTTCCTGGATATATCAGATTCGTATCAAGTTTTGCCTGTTGATAGTGGGATCATATACACATTCATAATAAATGAAATATACAGGATCAGCACTACCATTAGGCAAACTAGACAATTGCCTAGAGTGTAGCCCCTCTGCAGGAGTCTGCCGTGGCAGCAATAGCTCAGTAAATGCAGGGTAGCTTGTACTTCAGGTCACCGGTGCTGCCCCTGTGATTCCTGTGCTTTACAATCCCTCTCCCCCCCCCCCCCTTCTGCTGGAGACTTCAAAATTGGAAGTAACATCAGAGGAAGCAGAAGAGGCATCGTAAAGCACAGGAACCATGGGGGTGGCGCCGGGAATCTGAGGTAAGCGCAGTGCCACATTTGCTGAGCTTCTTTTTGCCGCTGCAGGCCCTGGAGAGTGGCAGCGGCAGTGGCGGCGGAGGAGGAGGCGGAAGGATTTATTTATTTATTTATTTATTTAACAGGTTTTTTATACCGCCTTTCTTACAATCAAAGCGGTTACAAGACTACATCAGGTTAACATAACTTACAAACATCAGACTATACAGACCAATCAATAAATCCAGTTTATACCACCTTATCAAAATATCAAAGTGATAAGCAATGGATCCATAGGTGACAGGGAAGGACTACATCATGTTAACATATAATACAGACATACCTCTAAACGGAGGAGCGGTCTAAGGGAGAAACAGAAAGAGGACATTATATAAAGAATACTTTTTGCCACGGGCCCGCACCTAAGGGCCACGCCAAAGGGCCCTCTGGCGAGGCCTGACAGGCACGGGCCCGCCTGTCGGCGGCTGCTTTTATATGGAGCTGCTTTTTCCCTTCCACAGCCCCGTTCGGGCCGGAGGCAGTTGGTTGCTCACGCGCCTCTCAGGGGACCGGCTCTGCTGATGTTCCCGCCGTCGGCGGCTGCTTTTATATGGAGCTGCTTTTTCCCTTCCACAGCCCCGTTCGGGCCGGAGGCAGTTGGTTGCTCACGCGCCTCTCAGGGGACCGGCTCTGCTGATGTTCCCGCCATCGGCGGCTGCTTTTATATGGAGCTGCTTTTTCCCTTCCACAGCCCCGTTCGGGCCGGAGGCAGTTGGTTGCTCACGCACCTCTCAGGGGACCAGCTCTGCTGATGTTCCCGCCGTCGGCGGCTGCTTTTATATGGAGCTGCTTTTTCCCTTCCACAGCCCCGTTCGGGCCGGAGGCAGTTGGTTGCTCACGCGCCTCTCAGGGGACCGGCTCTGCTGATGTTCCCGCCGTCGGCGGCTGCTTTTATATGGAGCTGCTTTTTCCCTTCCACAGCCCCGTTCGGGCCGGAGGAGGAGGTAGTGATAGCTGGATTGGCGAAGCCTGCGGAAAGTGCAGCTACGGTACTACGCGATGTGAATGTCTGGGGTAGCTGCACAAAACTGAAATGCCCACTTATCGCCCACATGCTGCCCATCCGAGTAGCCACCGTGCAAATTGCAGCTACTGTGGAAAGCGTCTTGTGGTCGCTGCATTTCTCCCACGCTAGCTGTCTTTGCGGCATTATAATCTCGCTTTAATGCTGCAAAGACAATGAACGTGCTTTAGTAAACACACCCCTAATTGCCAAATGTTGCAGTTAGAATGGGTGCACTTAATGCCTCCTCAGTGGATGTTTTTTAGTGTACCCGCATTAATTACAAATGTCATGATCACGCTTTAGGGAACTGCTCAGTATGGTAACTGCTGGGAAAATGCTGGGCACACCTCAGTTAGGTTGTGACTGTCTCACCGGGCATTTGGTTTTGCTCCAAAGGTGCTAAATGAAAACCCTTAGCAACACTTGTGTATGCATAATCCACAGCCTTCAATAGCAATAAGAAAACTGCTATTGCACCAGTGATTCTCAACCCAGGGCACATCTAGGCAGTCAGAGTTTCAGGATAACCACAATAAATACTCGTATGCATGAGGAAGATTTGCAAACAATAGAGGTAATGCATGCAAATCTCTCTCATGCATATTTATGGTGATTATCCTGAAAACCTAAGCACGAGAGAGATTTTCATGCACTGCCTCTATCGTATGCAAATCTCTCTCAGAAATAATTATTGTGGCTATCCTGAAAGCTTGGCTGACTAGGGGGGTCCCGAGGACTGGGCTGAGAATCCCTGCACTTCCAGCAGCTACCCATCCTCTATCATTATTGCACAATGGAGCCGCCATGACCACTCACATCCCTATTGTTTAGAAAAAAAGATGTAACAATTACTGACCAACAATGAAGCCAAGATATGAGCACACAAAAAAAGTCACTGTAAAGATACAGGGCCCAATATTCAAAGGCATTTACACGGTTTTCAGACCTGTAAGCCATGCGAATGCCACTGAACGGGCTATTCAGTGGCACTATTAATGCTGCTACCTGCCCTGATGCTAACCACTTAGCATTGGGGTGTGTTGTGGGCGTTCCGGGCAGCATCAGTCGGTAACCGGACAGCGGTGATATTGTACAGCAAAAGCTGGTCTATCTTTACCCTTGGGAGCTAACCGGGCAGTGGCTCAATATTGCAGCACATAGCCAGCCCAAAAGAATATTAGGCCCACAGTGACCACAGCAAAATAAAAATGCACCAAAAAGCTTTTGTCTGGGATCCAAAAGCAAACCATTTAATCTAAATTCAAATTCATAAAACATATTGCAAATCTTAAGAGTCATTTGTGTGGGCCAGCCCAGTAGAGAACTGGCTTCAATTCCCATGTGAGTTTTTTGGGTCAGTTAGCAGAGTCTCGGGTGGGGGGGGGGAGGGGGGATCCACTCAGCCACCAATGATGACACCCAGTGTCTGGATTTTGGGTCCATGATTGCAAGAGCATTGCTGGCTTCTTACCAAGGACTGCCACTACTATAGCTTGGATAAATGAATTGGCTGGGGATGTGAAAGAGGGGAAAAAATCCCTAGGCAATAGGGAATAAAGGCCTATGGCAGTATATCCCAAACAACACTATTTCTAATTAAGCTAGAAGCCTAAAGAAGAAGAGGGAAACAGCTGGGTCAATAAAGCAAAAAAATACGAAAAATTTGGAGGTTCAGAACTGTCGGTTTATCTTCCTGGCTCCCATGGAACGGTAGGCATGAGTAATATCATTGTTTCTGGAACCCTCAGGCTCTCTTATTGGTGTGGATATTCTAAAGCTTTTATCCCATTTTTTCTTCGATCCTTGGGGCATAAGCTTCAAACATGTAGCTCACTGACATCAAAATCCATTGTGCATTTCACTAATGTAACTGCTGTCTGTCCTGGGAGAAATAATATAGAAAAATCATAAAGGTGAAGAACAAATCCCCACAAATAAATAACACATTTGTAACAATAATTTCAGAACCTCTTATATATCAGAAAGAATTTGTGCATTATTGTTGAGTTTCAGTAAGTAGCTTCAACAGACGTAAATTATTCACGCTAAATGGCAGCTTTCAAAACAGGTATAACTGTATTGTGAAGTACGATGTCATCAAAATACAAACTGATGTACGTGTCAGTGAACTAATAACATCTACCTTATGTGAGATGTGCCTTTCACTAAAATGCAGTATTTGTTTGCCCTAACATTAATTTTGAGTCAAAATCAATGTGCATTAGGTGCCATCACACCGCTGTATGTGCCCAACAGTTACCGTGCAGGCAAGACCCTTGCCAATTTCTGCATGTGCACCTAATGCCACCTTCTGAGGTGGCAGGAGATACACCCTCACTAACTGCAACATTGGAGATTAGCGCATGCTGTTGATGACCACACTAACTGCAATGTGCAGTCAATATGCACATTCTCCCAACCCTGCCCAGACTCCGCAAGTATGCATGATGCGCGGTTAACATGCATTTTAGCATATAGTTATCATCCCACCTGCATGGTAACATTACTGTGGGCCCATGGAAGTGATGCTAACCGTGGGGCAGGGGTCTTCCTGCATTGGATGCAGGACTTTGAGTGTGAACCCAGTGAGATTTCTTGTATTTATTTATTTATTTATTTATTTAACCTTTTTTATATACCGCTTTTCAGTTTTATCAAAGCGGTTTACAGTGAAACAGAACATGTATTACATAGAACAGTATAGAGAACTATATACATTTAACGGTTTACAATGTTTCAACTATTTACAGTAGATTGGTTCTTAGCTTATTTGTCATCTTGTAAGGAGGGGACAGTTTAGCAGGGATTTCAGAACTGTGGTTGTGAACTTCATATGTTGTCTCAGTGCTCGGTGAAAAGGTAAGTTTTTAGATGTTTTCTGAAGTCAGCAATATCTGAAATAGCTCTTAGGTGGTGTGAGAGTGAGTTCCATAGTAACGGTGAATAATATTTGAATACACTGTGAAGTAGTCTTTGTGAAGAGGTGGTCAGTATGGTGGCAGTTGAGAAGATGTTTTGGTGAATCTTCCTCCTCGATCGTTTATGTGGGACTCTTTTGATTGTTTCATTTAAGCATTCGGCAGAGTGGTTATTTATTATCTTGAAGGTCATCATTATAGTAACATAGTAACATAGTAAATGACAGCAGATAAAGTGGCTTTGCATTTTATTCTAGAGCAGATGGGAAGCCAGTGGAGTTCTTTTAAGGCAGGGGTGATATGATCGTGCTTCTTTGTTCCTGTCCAGCCCCTCTCAACCTGAGGCAAAGCTATTTCCCCAGTTAGGTTACCATGGATGGCATGTTGGTGGTAAGGTGGGTTTCATCATCCTTGTCAGTGGTTGCAGTTGTCCTTTAGGGCCCATAATTTGCCACCTTGATGAATTATCCTCTAGTCAAAGATTTAGGGATATCTTGTTTGGGATATCTTTCTGTAGGAGTCATGTTGGTCTAGGCTCATACACAATCTCTTGTATTGATTGGAAATAGTGAGGATCCCTGGATAGACTGGCTTCTTTGTTCAGTGCAATATGTGTGATTTGATGTGGCAGTAGCTTTGGTTCCAGTATGTGGGGGCCAGGTGATGGTAGTGCTGGCAGTGCTCAAGTTAGTCATTCGCTCACTTGTGATTCGCTCAGACTCTGGTGGTGAAGTTTCACTGGCAAGTATCTTGTATGCAAGTAACTGCCATTGGGGGTTGTTCTGAGATATGCTTGTGTTGTGGGGTATTTACAATGTTCTCCTTTTGGCACCCCTGAAAGCGGCAGAGGTGGAGATCTCATGTTCATTGTCTGGATGTCCTTCCTTTTAGAGTGCGGGTGGGATCAGGTAAGGGGCATAGTTGGGGGGCACCTTTTTCAGTAGTGAGAGATAGTGTTCAGGTCCTCCTATGCCCAAAGGGAATTTTGCAGGTTTGACACCCCCTTTTATGAGTTTGAAGATCAACTAGGAGTTAGTGCAGATGGAATCATACCTACAATGGGATGAAATCTAGGATTTAGGGAGTTGTTTCAACCAGCCTGTGTTTGATTGGGAGTGACACCAAGGCAGAAGCAGGAGTTATTTAACTTTATCTTTGTTTGTCACAAGACCTTTGGGGGGGGGGGTAATGTTTATGCAATAGTTGGTCAGGTTGTAAAAAGGGGAAATAGCATTATTAGCAGTCTGAATTGTCACATGCTGGTAAACTTGGAGAGAGTTGACAGTCTTTCTGAAGGATTTCAATGGAGTTAGAGTGGAGCAGACCCCCACTCCAGTGGATAATCAAAACACTGGGTGGTGGCAAATGGGAGGGAGTGGGTTAGAGTGTAGAACCTATTGTTCTATAGTGTGGTATGCTGCGGTCCAGTATGGACAGAGACAAGGCAGATAGAGGTTTGTGCCAAAACATAGCATTCATGGAAGAGTTTGGGTCATATGGGCGGGAGCACTGGGGAATCATGAGATTGGTCAACAGAGTGGTACTGCATGCAATTAATAGTCAGGTGACTTTGGTCACTATGGGTGACCAAAGTCACCTGACTATTAATTGCATGCAGGAGTGGAGTGGAGGAGTAGCCTAGTGGTTGGGGCAATGTACTTCAGGCTGGAAGGTTGGGGGTTCAAATCCCACTAGAGGACAGCAACCTTGGGCTGGAAGGACTGGGGTTTCTAGTCCCACAGGTGCTTCTTGGGCAAGCCACTTAACCCTCCATAGCCCATGTTCCCTGTAAAATAGTTTTCTCCAAGTTATAATACCCTGTTCAATGTAATTTCAGTTTGTTCAATGTAAACCGCGCTGATGCAGAATAGCGCGGTATATAAGAGAATGTAAATAAATAAAATAAATAAATAGTGTTCAAAGTCCTGCAGGTGCTTGGGCTCCATGGCCTACATTTAAATTTGGCATTGGTTGGCCAAGCCTAACACCTGGCATAGAAATTCTAAAGCTTTATTCATTGTCTCATCTGAAGTGGACCAGATTTTGGGCCAAGGCATCTGAAGCAACTACTACTATTAATACTGAGCATTTAGAGCTAACAATCTAGTCAAGACAGACAACATAGTAGGTATAGACATGGGATATATCTAGGGGGAATGGTAAGGAAAAACAAAGGAGATCAGGTGAGTCAAGATCTGAAAGCGGCACCAAAATCTTTCC
This sequence comes from Ichthyophis bannanicus, assembly GCA_033557465.1. NCBI lineage: Eukaryota > Metazoa > Chordata > Amphibia > Gymnophiona > Ichthyophiidae > Ichthyophis > Ichthyophis bannanicus. Next base: position 1,375,139,747 of record CM066033.1, read on the forward strand.
TTAATGACTCAAAACACTACAGTGCCTTAGTCAGACCATGACATCCTCACCTTCTTATCAAATCTCTTCAGCAAACCCTCCTTCAAAACCTTACCATCTCATGCATGAAGATTTCAACGATTCAACAAGGAGTCCTTCATTAGCAACCTCCTACCTATATCCCCAGTTGATCCAACTGGTCTTGACTCCTTAAATTCTGAATGGAACAACAGCATATCATCCTATGCAACCACACCCAACAACCCCTGCCATATCAAGAGAACACATCATATTCCATGGTTCATGCCTGACCTCAAAAAAAAATAAAAAAAAAACTCCAACAGCTGTAGCCAACCACTCTGCTTATTTAACCGCTCATACTGAATACTGCTCACTCACCCTCACTTGAAAGAAGGAGTACCATACCAACTTAATCAGATCTTCCCTCAACCATCCTAGAGAGCTATTTGACATAGCCTTGAAGCTGCTAAAAAGCCCAATTATTAACAAGCTGGATGCAACCCTGTCACCAAGAGACATGGAACAATTTATTCAATCCAATTGCCCATCAATGGAACAACTTTGCAGACTATTGACCCTACTAATGCTCAAGCAAACAAATCTGGTCAAAATTCAGCACTTTATCTCTAGAGCAGTTAGAAAACATTATCACAAACCTCAACACTACCATCTCCCCATTTGACTCCTGTCCAGTGTCCTGGATCAAAATCACCAAGCATGATCTCCTTACAACAATACTATCCGTAGTGCAGATATCTTTATCATTGGTTACACTTCAAAGGCTCTCAATAATGCCTCTATCAGACTCTTAATAAAAAATCCCACAAAAGACCCAATATTACCGTATTATACAGACCCATCTCTAGTATTCCTTCCCTTGCCAAAATCATCAAAAAAGTGATGCAACTACAGACACAGGACTATGTTGACTCCCACGCCCTTCTTGATCAACATCAGTATGGCTTCAAACCATTTCATAGTACAGAAACCTTTCTGACCTCCTTTCTGGATACTCTAATCAAAGGAACCGAAAAAGCCACGCGAGGCTTCATTCTCATTTTACTTGACATCACTGCAGCCTTCGACTCAATAATCCATGAGCACCTCCTATCTCATCTCCATGAAATCAGCCTTAGAGGAACAACATTTTCTCCCCCAACCACAGTAAACCTGGTTAACACTCCAAGTAAAAGATCAAGTAAGATACCTTGGCCATAATACTTTTTTTTTGTTAACTTTATTTTCATTTTCAAAATAAAACAACACACAACCAAAACACTCAAAATAAACATCACTGAACAGAAATCAAACCCCCCCTGCCCACACCGCCCACTCCTCCAAGGTACAAGACATCTGACTGGTGACACTATACACCATTATGACAGACCAGGGTCACCTCTAACATAAACATGCAATTGCATTGAAAACGAGATAGACTATCCCACATCACAATTAGCCACATTCACAAAATCATTTAACATTTTCCACTTAGAACTGTTGTCACTGGTTCTAGGCACAGTCTTCCGGGGCATCTGCTCATATTTGCTATAGAGGCATACATGATTCCACCACTCCAACCAACTAAGATTAGCCATATACTTCCAATTGCGCACGATTAAATGTAGTACAAGCCCCACCATAAAGTCCAGCAGAAAGTACACTTCCTTACATAAAGAAGGGAGGCTTGCTGCCGATCTAAGGCCAATAACCCGCCAAGTAAGGGGTTCCTGAAACTTAAGAATATATTGTATCTGCGCCCAGAACTGCACCCAAAACTTTTGGATCCCCGTACATTCATATACGATATGGGCCAAAGTACCAGGCTGCTTATTACATGTCCAACAAAGAGCATCAGCACCCCGATCCCATTTTGCCACTTTAACTGGAGTATAATAGCAACGGTGCGCAAAAAAGAAGAGAGTTTGAGTGACCGAGGCTGATTTCGAAACTCTTACTTGCCTACACCAAAATTTACGCCACTGCTGCACAGACAGAGTCATCACCAGATCCCGCTCCCAGGAATTTTGAACTCCCCTTACTTGCAAGTTACCGGGCTGTTGCATCATCTTATAGAAAAGCGCCACCACCCCCGGTACTTGCACAATTTCTTGTACAGCCTCCGTCACCCCTCTCACCTATCCCATTCCGTGGGTCAACTTTGGACCTTCCAAGACAATGCCGAAGTTGTAGCCACTGAAAGTATAACTTAGACAGAAGATCAAATTCCTGCTGCAATTCACTGAATTCTTTCCATCTCTTGTCTTTAATGAGTTGATTAACCATCCATATGCCCTTTAAATACCATTGGCTCCACTCCACGTACTTCTTTTGGATTTTAAAATGGGGATTATGCCACAGCGGCAACCGAGTAGAGGGACAAAGATCTGGACCACCCGTTTGTATAAAGACTCCAAAGGCCTCTAATGTATCCACTATCATGCTTGGACATTGTGCACACTGTTGAAGCTGCATACCTGGAAGAAACCCCAGTGGTATTGGGGCAAGCAATTTCTCCTCAATATCTAGCCACACAGGTCTATTGTCCGATCGACCCTCTAACCATCGTGACCCCTTTTTTAGGAGGAATGCTCTATGATAAGTTTGGAAATCAGGGAAACGAACGCCACCCTCCTCACGACAAAGCTTAAGCTTCCACAAAGCGATCCTTGGAGCTTTATTCTGCCATAAAAACTGACTTAAAATACGCTCTACCATCCGATACATTTGCGATGACATTAGGCTAGGCAACATTTCTAAGATATAATTGATCTTCGGGACTATCATCATCTTTATGGTCTCAAGTCACCCCCAGCAAGACAGCACTAAAGGGGACCATTTAGCGGTCAAATCCTGGGCATTTGAAATTATCACTTCAGCATTAAAACGGATAGCCTCCTCGAGGGGTAGCGAAAGTAAACTCCCAAATACTTTACCATATTAGATTCCCATACAAACGGGAAGTCGCTCATATCTTCTTTGAGTAACCAACGCTTCAACAGAAAAGCAACGGATTTCGTCCAGTTAATTTTATACCCCGAGAGCAGAGAGTTTCAATCTATCTGATCTAGTACGTTAGGGACCGAGTCCGGGGTAACAAACAAAAGAAGATCGTCTGCATATGCAGACAACCTGACTTCTATTCCAGCGATCAAGGCGCCACGGATCTCCGAACACTGCCGAATGATAAGGGCTAGCGGTTCTAACGTTAAGTTAAATAGAAGGGGAGATAATGGGCATCCCTGGCGAGTGCCTCGATGTAGTTTGAGCGGCTGGGATTTTGTTCCGTTTACACAAATACTTGCCGTGGGTTGGACATACATTACCTCCAAAAATCTGAGAAAGCCGGCACTGAAACCGAACCATTTAAGAGTGGAAAACAGAAAAGGCCACTCCAGCCGATCAAAAGCCTTCTCGGCATCTAAGGAGAGGCCCACTAGGGGCTGCACATTGTTTTCAGAGCCCGCGAGAATATGACAGAAAAGTCGCTCGTTGTCGGCAGTGGACCTTCCTGCAGTAAAGCCACACTGATCTGGATGGATGAGCGAAGGCATCTTCCCCGACAACCGGGCAGTCAGAACCGTGGCATAGATTTTATAATCCACGTTTAACAGGGATATGGGCCGATAATTAGCCACCAATTGCGGATCTCTACCAGCTTTTTCAAAGACCACCACATTCGCTGCAGCGAATGCGCCAACCTGTGGCGACACCTCCACTAGCATCTGAAAGTATTGATAAAGAAATGGGACCAGCTCTTTAGCAAATGATTTAAAGAATTCCGCGGGGAGGCCATCAGGGCCCGCTGCCTTGCCAGTAGCTAGCAAGGCAATCGCTTGCTGAATCTCCTCTCCCAAAAAGGGCCTGTCTAGCTCCTCTCTCATCTCCTCACTGAGAACTGGCCGATGTATTCCCATAACGAGCTGCTCAAAATTCTCATGAGAAAAGTCCTGCTCTGACTCATATAGCTGCGTATAAAAGCCTCTAAATACTTCCGCGATCTCTGCATCTCTGACCACCACTCCTTGACCTTGTGGGTCCTGGAGGGCCGCCACTCTTTTAGCCTCTCATTTACTTTTTAGTGCACTGGCCAGCAACCTATCTGCCTTATTCCCTTCCCGGTAATAAACGCCCTGCTGCGCTTTAATACTTTGGGATGCCTCAGTGGACAAAATTGCATTAAACTGAAACCTAAGCCGCTGGAGTCTCAACAGAACACATGCATCACTACGTTGAGTTAACACCCGCTCCCCAGCTTTGATTTGCAGTTCGAGAGCGACCAGTTGTTGCTTACACTGCCTCGCCAAACGAATACTAAAACTAGTAATGACCGCTCGAATCATAGCTTTAAACCCCTCCCACCAGGCCCATCCGGAGGTGGCCTGCGGGGAGTTGAAGTGAAAATATTCCCCTATAGCCGCTTTAACTTCTATACAAAAATCCGAATTGTCAAGAAGAGTTCTATCAAAGAACCATTCGGTGGGAGTCGTGGACACCCGATCATCCCGCAACACCATTGAAATGGCCGCATGATCGGACACATGTGTTGGATGTATATCTGCCGCCTCAAGGTTAGGAACAAGTTCCTTGGATATCAGAAAGAAATCTATCCTTGACTGGGACAAGTGTGGAGGCGAGAAGTATGTAAACTCCAGCTCCAAAGGGTGATATAACCTCCACACATCTACCAACGCCATCTCACTAATCAAGCAGAACAACATCAGAAACAGCCACACTCTTAAACCACACATCAAAAACAAGTGGGAAGAAGTGGGCAGAATAAAATCAATGCAAAATACACACAAGCCAGGTAAATGCTGGAAAGCAATGAGCACAAATGCTCGAAGCTTAGCCAAAAAAATTCCAGACCTGGAAGCCCTAATGGTGGAAACGGATTTGGACATCGTGGCCGTTACGGAAACATGGTTTAATGAATCGCATGATTGGGATATAGCCATAGCTGGCTATAATCTATTCAGAAGAGACAGAGAAAATGGAAAAGGAGGAGGAGTAGCCTTGTATGTCAAAAGCAGTATTAAAGCTACTGAAATGCAGGGAACATGGGGAAAAGAAGAAGCGCTCTGGATTGCGTTGGAAAGAGGAGATGGCACTGTCATCCATATTGCTGTAGTCTACAGACCTCCGACTCAAATTGAAGAGAGATAACGAATTGATTATAGATATTGCCAAGATAGCAACAAAGGGGGAAGCGATCATATTGGGTGACTTTAATCTACCTGATGTGGATTGGATTACTCCTTCTGCACATCTGGAAAGAAGCAAAAAAATTGTGGATGCTCTCCAAGATGCATTACTTAGACAAATGGTGATGGAACCAACCAGGGAAAGCTCAACGCTGGATGTAGTGCTTACCAACAGTGATAACGTGTCGAATGTCTGCGTGAGTGCCCCTGTGAGCAACAGCGACCATCACACAGTGTGGTTTGAGATAAAAGCCATGGTACAGGCCAATCATAGCAAGCTCAAAGTCCTAAACTTCAAAAACACTGACTTCAATAAAATGGCCGAGTACTTAAAGGAGGAGATGACGGGGTGGAAGGAGATAAGGGAAGTGGAATTGCAATGGACTAAACTAAAGGCGGCAATAAAAGGAGCAACAGATAAATATGTAAGAAAAATAAATAAAAACAAGAGGAGAAGGAAACCTATTTGGTTTTCCAAAGAGGTGGCTGCGCAAATAAAGGCAAAAAACACAGCTTTCGCAAAATTCAAAAGTTTGCAAACAGAAGAACACAGAAATGAATACAGGATCCAACTCAAAGAGTCTAAAAGAGTAATAAGGATAGCAAAATCAAAGGCAGAAGAAAAGATGGCTAAAGATGTTAAGGGTGGCAACAAAACTTTCTTCAGGTATATTCAGGAAAGGAAGAAGATCAGAGCTGGAATTGCAGGACTCAGAAGTGCTGGGAAAGGACTCATGGAAAGTGACACTGAAAAAGCGAAATTGCTAAACAAATACTTCTGCTCTGTTTTTACTAAAGAAGATCCTGGAGATGGACCAGCTGTGACTCCCAAATATAAAAATAGGACTGAAGTAGATACCACACCATTCACAGAAGATGAGGTGTTAGAACAACTTGCTAAACTGAAAGTGGACAAAGACATGGGACCGGATGGGATACATCCCAGGATACTGAAAGAGCTCAGAGAGGTTCTTGCAGGATCATTAAAGGATGTCTTCAACAGATCCTTGGAAACAGGAGTGGTTCCTTAGTACTGGAGAATGGCTAATGTTGTACCTCTACACAAAAGTGGTGACAGGGAAGAAGTGTCAAATTACAGGCCCGTAAGCCTTACCTCGGTGGTGGGAAAAGTAATGGAGGCGCTCCTGAAAGAGCGAATAGTGAACTTTCTCAAAACCAACAGGTTGCAAGATCCAAGGCAACATGGTTTTACCGAAGGACGGTCTTGCCAAGCAAATCTGATCGAGTTCTTTGATTGGGTGACCAAGGAACTAGATCTGGGGCATGCAATGGATGTCATCTATCTGGATTTCAGCAAAGCCTTTGATACTGTTCCTCATAGGAGGCTTGTCAATAAACTCAGGAGCTTGGGGATGGGTCCCAAGATAGTAAACTGGATTAGAAATTGGTTGACTGACAGACAACAGAGGGTGATGGTACATGGAGCTCACTCGGATGAGAGGAAGGTGATTAGCAGGGTACCTCAGGGTTCGGTCCTGGGCCCGGCACTGTTCAATATATTTGTGAGTGATATTGCTGAAGGACTGAATGGAAAAGTCTGTCTTTTTGCAGATGACACAAAAATTTGCAACAGAGTGGACTCCCCCGAGGGAGTGGATAACATGAGGAAAGATCTACAAAAGCTGGAAGACTGGTCATGCTTGGCAACTACGATTTAATGTGAAAAAGTGCAGTGTCATGCACTTGGGTAGCAGAAATCCAAGGGAAAAGTACACAATAGGGGGTGAGAGGTTGGTATGCACGGTTCAGGAAAAAGACCTTGGTGTGATTATCTCTGATGATCTCAAGGTGACAAAACAGTGCGACAAGGCGGTGGCAAAAGCCAGGAGAATGTTGGGCTGCATACAAAGAGGGATTACCAGCAGAAAGGAAGAGCTACTTATGCCACTGTACAAGTCACTGGTGAGGCCTCACTTGGAATACTGTGTTCAGTTTTGGAGGCCAAATCTTGCAAAAGATGTAAAAAGACTGGAAACTGTTCAGAGAAAGGCGACCAAAATGATTTGGAGCCTGCGTCAGAAGCCTTATGAGAAGAGACTTGAAGACCTAAATATGTACACTTTGGAGGAGAGGAGGGACAGGGGAGATATGATTCAGACCTTTAAATACTTAAAGAGAAACGATGAACAAACAAACCTCTTCCAAAGACGGGGAAGCTGTAAAACTAGAGGGCATAACATGAAGCTGCAAGGTGATAAACTGAAAGGCAATGTCAGGAAATATTTCTTCACTGAAAGGGTGGTGGATGCTTGGAATGCCCTCCCGATGGAAGTGGTGGGGGCAAACACGGTGATGGAATTCAGAACGGCATGGGACAAACACAGTGGATCCCTTTACAGCAACAGGATAAAAGCAAAATAAACGGTACCATCTAACTTCTGAACTATCTAGCGTCTGAACAAATAAGGGTGTCCTACAAGGAGTGGTGGGTTCACCCCTAAACAGAAACAAAAAGATGGGGAGGGGTGGCCTGCACAGAGCGACAGGTGCACCTATTCTTGCCATCTTGCTTGGCAGACTAGATGGACCATGCTGGTCTTTATCTGCCGTCACTTACTATGTTACTATGTTACTATGTAAGGAGGCCAGCACACAATGTCCTTTAGTAGGTTTAGAGGTCCGCAGTGGCTGCCTATCAATCAATGGATCAATGGTCTGATTAAAGTCCCCCCCGATAATCAAAGGCTTCCCCATGTTCAAATGTACTTCTTTAGCAAGTGTAGCAAAAAATTATGGATTATCTGTGGTAGGCGCATATAAACAAATAACCTCCACTTCTAATCCCCCCTATCTTAAGTAGGACCATAGACCATCTTCCTTCAGTATCAGAGCGAGTGTGCACAATGTGAGCATTTAAGGACTTTCTTACCAATATGGCCACCCCATTCTTTTTCTTGATAGCAGGTGAATATGCCTCAACTACGAATGGCTTTATACTCAATTTTAGTGTCTCTCGTTGATTTAAGTGTGTTTCTTGCAGTAGAAAGACATCCGCTTTCTCATGCCATGCATATTCAATATTATTTTTTTCCACTTGATCAGGCTATTAATCCCTTTAACATTTAATGAAAAAACTCTATATGAGCCATTTTTATAATCCATTGTATTATTCCTTATGAAATCGGGTGAAGTTACTCTTTGTTGCCCATGATAGAAAGTGCAGCCAGCAGGAGATCCACAGTTACAAACTATAGCGCAGTAGTGCCATGTCATGGCCCTATTTATCGCTCCCAATGCCTGGTTAACCACATACCCCGGAGGAGAGGCTTTACCCCTGAACATCATTGGCGAGCTCGTCCGAACAGGACAGACTAGAGAGACCTGCCACTGATTACCTGTAACTTGTGAGCACCACAACTTCGGTGCCGCGGATTGCCCACCCCAAAATAGATAATGCAGCCCTCCTTTCTCTCTTCGGTATAGTAAGAACATAAGAACATAAGAACATAAGAAATGCCATACTGGGTCAGACCGAGGTCCATCAAGCCCAGTATCCTGTTTCCAACAGTGGCCAATCTAGGTCATACGTACCTAGCAGTTTCCCCAAAAGACACAGGTTCTGCAGTGCTTGTACTAGGTCAAGCATTGATATCCTGGGTCCCTTTTTAATAGTGGTTTATGGACCTTTCCTCCAGGAACTTGTCCAAACCTTTTTTAAACCCAGCTATACTAACAGCCCTTACTACATCCTCCGGTAACAGATTCCAGAGTTTGATTACACGTTGAGTGAAGAAATATTTTCTCTTATTTGTCTTAAATAGTTTACCCTGTAGCTTCATTACATGTCCCCTAGTCCTTCTATATTCTGATAGCGTAAACAATTGATCCACGTTTATCCGTTCCACTCCATTCATTAATTTATAGACCTCTATCATATCTCCCCTCAGCCGTCTCTTTTCCAGGTTAAAGAGCCCTAACCTTTTTAGCCTCTCTTCATAGGAGTAGCCTTCCATCCCCTTCACCAATTTGGTGGCTCTTCTCTGTACTTTTTCTAATAACTCTATGTCCTTTTTAAGATACGGTGACCAGAATTGCACACAATATTCAAGGTGCGGTCGTACCATGGAGCGATACAGAGGCATTATAATATCCTTTGTTTTATTCTCCATCCCTTTCCTTATGATACCTAGCATTCTATTTGCTTTCTTGGCCGCTGCTGCACACTGGGCGGAGGGTTTTAACATGTTATCCACAATGACTCCTAAATCTTTTTCCTGGGTGGTGGTTTCTAATGTGGAGCCTTGCACCGTGTAACTATAGTGTGGGTTGTTCTTTCCTAGGTGCATAACTTTGCACTTGTCCACATTAAATTTCATCTGCCATTTGGATGCCCAGTCTTCCAATTTATCCAGATCCTCCTGCAGTTTTCCACAATCCTCTTGGGTTTTAACAACTTTAAACAGTTTTGTGTCATCTGCAAATTTGATAACCTCACTAGTTATTCCTTTTTCCAGGTCATTTATGAATATGTCAAAAAGTAGGGGACCCAGTACAGATCCCTGGGGTACTCCACTATTCACCTTTTTCCATTGGGAATATTGGCCATTTAGCCCTACCCTCTGCTTTCTATCTTTTAACCAGTTCCCGATCCACAATAGTACACTGCCTCCTATCCCATGACTTTTTAGCTTTGCCAAAAGTCTCTGATGGGGGACCTTGTCAAAAGCTTTCTGAAAGTCCAGATACACTATATCAACAGACTCACCTTTGTCTACCTGTTTATGCACACCTTCAAAAAAACAGATCAGATTAGTAAGACAAGATCTTCCTTGTCTAAAGCCATGTTGGCTGTCTCCCATTAGGCCATGGCTATCCACATGCTGTGTAATTTTGTTCTTTATGATGGTTTCTACCATTTTCCCTGGTACTGACGTCAGGCTCACCGGTCTGTAATTTCCCGGGTCACCCCTGGAACCCTTTTTAAAAATTGGTGTTACGTTGGCGACCCTCCAATCTTCAGGTATTACAGATGATTTTAATGAAAGTTCACAGATTACCAATAGCAGGTCTGCAATCTCATATTTCAGTTCTTTCAACACTCTGGGATGTATACCATCCGGTCCAGGTGATTTGTTACTATTCAGTTTATCAAATAGTTGTAATATATCTTCCCGGTGTAGCGATATTTCTCTCAATTCCTCTGCAGTATCACCTTTAAATACCACTTCAGTCTTGGGTAACATCCCTACATCTTCCTCAGTAAAGACTGAAGCAAAGAATTCATTCAGTCTCTCTGCTATAGCCTTGTCCCCTCTTACTGCCCCTTTTACCCCTCTATCATCTAATGGTCCAATTGACTCTCTCACAGGCCTTTTGCTACGAATGTACTTGAAAAAGTCTTTATTTCGTGTTTTTGCTTCCGTAGCAAGTTTCTTCTCAAATTCCCGCTTTGCCTGCCTTATCAATGCTTTGCATTTAATTTGCCAGTGCTTGTGTTGTTTCCAGTTTTCATCATTTGGCTCTTTTTTCCATGTCCTGAAGGTTGCTCTTTTGGCAGCAACAGCCTCTCTGACCTCACCTTTAAACCATGCTGGCAGTTTTTTGGACTTTCTTCCACTTTTCTTAATGCGTGGAATACAGCTGGTCTGGGCTTCGAGGATAGTATTTTTAAATAACACCCAAGCTTGCTGTAAGTCTTTAACCTTTGGAACCGCTCCTTTTAGTTTTTTCCGAACTATATTCCTCATTCTATCATAGTCTCCCTTTTGAAAGTTAAAAGGTAGTACTGTGGATTCCTTTACTATCTGTCCTCCACTGATTAAATCAAACATGATCATACTATGATCACTATTGCCAAGTGGTCCCAACACCTTTATTTCTTGCACCAGATCTGGCGTTCCACTAAGGACTAGGTCCAGTATGGCTTCCCCTCTGGTCGGTTCATGAATCAGCTGCTCCAAGAAGCAGTCATTTATTTCATCTAGAAACTTTATCTCTTTAGCTTGTCCTGCTGTGAGACTGTCCCAGTCGATACCGGGGTAATTGAAATCACCCATTATTACTACTCTGTTGTGGCTTTTGTTAGCTTCCTTGATTTCTTTGAGCATTTCATCATCCATTTGTTCATTCTGGCCAGGCGGTCGATAGTATACTCCCACTGCCATCACCTTCCCTTTCATAAATGGAATTTCAATCCATAGAGATTCTGCAGCAAATTGTGTTCCCTGCAAAACTTTAATCCTTTCTGACTCAATGCCCTCTTTAACATAGAGCGCAACCCCTCCACCAATTTGGTGGAAAACAAATACAGCATACAACACATGTCCACCCTAATACATATCGCACAGCAGTACATTGCTAACAGTTTGATCTCCACACAACACCTCTACACTCCATCACCGCAACGTCCGTTCATTCTCCGGATGTAATATTCCCATCAGCAGACCTTTAGACAGTGTCTTTGCATTGTCCCTCTTGAGACCCCTAATGCATCTGTGATGCTTCTTTTTCTTCCAAATATGCCATAAGAGCCTCAGGATCATCAAATGATCTAGTCTGATTATGTAGAGTCACACGCATCTTAGCAGGATACATGATGCCGTAGCGCGCCTGAAGTTGTTGAAGGCATGGTCTAAGCGCCAAAAATCTTCTCCACCAATCCACAATGACTTTAGCTAAATCCAGGTAGAAGGATATCCGATGACCCTCAAAGTCCAGAGGCACCCGTATCCGCGCTGCGTCCATAACACTACCAAAAAACTGCCTCCAGTTTTGCAACTGTTTCCTATAGATTTTGGGGTGCTGAATCCAGGAAAAATAGCCAAAATGTTCCATCACGTCACGTTTTCTTGCAAAATTAGATTTCTTACCCATATAAGGAATGTTCACATAATTTCTTTTTAGCCGACTGCAGTTTATTTTCTTGGCCCAAAATAGAGGTTGTAATGGTTAACTAACTAGAAACACTCCCTCATGATATTTTAGAGTGTTTTGTATTCATTTTATACATTAACAGGACAATTGGGAGGCGGGAGGCTAAATTCAGTACTCGCGCTGGTGCATTTTCTTTCCTGTTCGCCTCGCCTCGTTCGCTCGCTCAAACACGGTGGTTGCGACATGAACGTTCCTGTCAAATTTCAGTTTCTTGCAAGTTCATTATTACCTTTTGTTTGCTCAGTCGTAATCCAGCTTTATTCCGAAGTGGTTCACTACAGTTGTAGTTTGCAGTGCTGTGTATTTGTGATGGCTCACAGAGCCAGAGGTTGCGTCAACTCTCTGGACAGTTTTTGTTTTATTTGTGGGGAATATACCATGAAAAAGCGGCAGAGGAACATTTCTGCATTTATTAAAAAAGTATATTTCGCCTATTTCGGTTTGAAGTTAGGCGATCAAGACAAACCGTGGGCTCCTCACAAAGTGTGCAAGACATGTGAGGAAGATCTACGCTTATGGATGAAAGGTAAAAAACAAGCATTTTGTTTCGGAATACCTATGATGTGGCGTGAACAAAGAGACCACAGCAGTGACTGCTATTTTTGCTCTTGCATTGTGAAGGGATACAACTTAAAAAATAAGAACGTAATAAATTACCCCAACCTTCCCTCAGCAATTAGGTCTATGCCTCATAGCAACGAAGTACCTGTGCCTGAACCACCAAAATCTTTGGATCATATTTGTGTGGACGGTTCTGATCATGATGAGACTCATCAGATGGCTTTTCCCGATGAGTCCAGTACTTCCGAGTTTGAAACTGAACCAGATCCGAAACCTGAACTTTTCTCTCAAGCTGAATTGAATGATTTAGTCCGGGATTTAGGACTCCCAAAAGATGCTGCCCAACTGCTAGGTTCTCGGCTTAAACGGAAAAATCTATTGTCACCAGGAACAACTTTTTATTGGTACCGCAACCGCGAGACACAATTTTTGAAGTATTTCAGCAAAGAGGAAGATTTGGTATTTTGCAACGATATATACGGAGTGATGGAAAAGTTTAAACTCAAGTATGATCCTGCTGAATGGCGGCTGTTCATTGATTCGTCAAAAGACAGCATAAAAGGTGTTCTTCTTCATAATGGCAACACATTCGCTTCAGTTCCTATTGCTCACTCTGTTATTCTCCAAGAAAAATACGAGAATTTGGCCCTGATTCTTCAGAAGATTCCTTATGATGAGCATAAGTGGATGATTTGTGGAGACTTCAAAATTCTATCCATGCTATTAGGGCAGCAATCCGGTTTCACCAAATATCCCTGCTTCCTTTGCTTGTGGGATAGCCGGGCCCGCAACCTACACTGGGGGAAAAAAGACTGGCCAATTCGGGAGTATTTGAGACCCGGTGAGAAAAATGTTCTTCATGAGAGCTTGGTACCTCGTGATAAAATTCTATTACCACCTCTCCACATTAAGTTGGGTCTCATTAAGCAATTCATCAAGTCCCTTCCAAAAGATGGTGAGTGCTTTCGGTACCTTTGCTCAAAGTTCCCCCGACTTTCTGAAGCAAAGCTAAAGGAAGGAGTGTTTGTTGGCCCTGATATAAGGAAACTCATTTCAGATGGAGCATTGGCTGAAACGATGTCTGAGAAGGAAAAAGAAGCCTGGGATTCCTTCAAGGATGTTGTTCTCAAATTCTTGGGGAACAGGCGGGATGAGAACTATAAGGATATTGTTGCCAGGATGCTCAATGCCTTCAAAGAACAAGGCTGTAACATGAGCCTGAAAGTCCATTTCTTGCACTCCCATGTGAACTACTTTCCCGAAAACGTGGGGGCGTACAGTGAAGAACAAGGTGAAAGGTTTCACCAGGACATCAAGGACGCAGAGAGAAGGTACCAAGGAAGATGGAACACCACTATGATGGCTGATTTCTGCTGGTTGCTGCTGCGGGAAACCCCAGATGAAAAATACGCCAAGCAGTGCACCAAGAGAAGCATTTGGGGAAGAAGAAACGGGCCCACCAGGAGATTGATTGACCCAAGAATGACTTTAAAATCTAAACTGTGTTGACAAATATCGTGTTTTTACAAAACTTTGAAATAAAAATTTGCTAGTTATTACCACAGTGTCGGATCTCATTTATTAGAATTTTATTTTCACACCATCGGGTGTTTGTCTTCATGTATTGCAATGGTGCGGTTTGCGTTTTCTATTCTTACATACATACCTGTACAACATTTTTTGCACATTTCTTTGCTTTGCTTTGTGTCTAACCTCGCTCTTATATGCTCAATGTTTGTGGACATGTATGTGGCTGTTTTAAGTGCAGACTATTTTGCTACCATCACAGTGTGTTTTGTTGACATTACTCTATTCTTATGTGCTGCCTTGTTACAATTTTCCTTATTCTTATTTGAATAACTACTAAACAATTAGTATAAAGAATTCATCCAAGAAACTATACGTGATGGAGCAAATTGGTTACCAGATTTGGATTCAGAGCACCAAAAAACGTAAAAATCAATCGAAACATTAGAGGCAGTTTAAAAAAAAGTTTTTTTAGTGTACCTGTGTAATCTGTGCAACCTGCTGATAATGAAGAAACCGGAAGATTATAGGCCTCGGCACCCTGCCTTGTGGCGTGGAGTGAGAAGGGACCCGATGGGCAAAATCAATCTCAAAATCTTTATCAAAGTTAAGTTTGAGCACCGAAGGAATCAGCTTCTCTAGAAAGGTTATCATAGCTTTGCCCTCTGCCCCTTCGGGGACTCCAATCAGCCTCACATTATTCCGACGGGCACGGTTATTACCGTCTTCCACATCTCGCTGCAATGCTCGAAGCTTTTTCTCTAATTTGCCCACTGACTCTAAGCGAGCACCATGTACTGCAAGAATACCTTCAACTTTCTCTTGCCGCAGGGAGATCCCTTCGATTTTACACTGCAGCGTGGAAATTTCCTCATGCACAGTATTCAAGGAGTCACCATTAGCTTTAACCAGCTCCTTCACGCCGCAAATCTCTATCAAGAGCTCCTGAAAGGCCTCAGGCCCTTCCCGTGCGGCCGCCATTTTCTGCGGAGAGGGGGATTTGGTTTTGGACCTTTTTACACTGCAATTCGGCGCACCCGAATAATCGAGCCTGACTGATTTAGGTCCAGCCATCCTTCGGGCTCACCGCAGCAGAACAAATAGCCTCACTTTGTTCTGTACACAGTTTCTAGCAGGATTCTTGACGGGTCTCTGCTAAGCCTCCGCACTATGCGACCATCCCGCTTGGCAGCAGGCTCCGCCCCCCCCTTGGCCATAATACTTGACCAAAATCTAAGCTTCCATGCCCACATCAAACACGTTACAAAGACTGCATATTTCAGAATGAAAACTGTACAAAACCTGTGATCTCTGTTGGAACAGGAAGACTTCAGAAACATCTGTTAAACCCTCATCACTCCACTATTCAACTATGCAAACAATATCTACCAGGGACTCCCAAAAAACACTTTACTCCCCTTAGTTCTCGCCCAGAACACAGCGGCCAGAATCATCACAGGCACTTTTTGGCATGCACACATTACCCCCATCCTAAAACAGTTCCACTGGCTACTCATCCACATGAGAGTTAAGTACAAAGCCTTGCTGAGCAATTTTAAAATCCTCCATAATGTTTCTGTAAACATCCTTCAGCCACTCATTCGGAACCAGTGCTTACAATCTAGTCAAGACAGTCAACACAGTAGCTGTAGACATAGAATACATCTAGGGGAAATGATAAGGAAACACAAAAGAGAGTAGGTGAGTCAAGATCCGAAAGCAGCAGCAAAGAGGTGAGTTTTCAGCCTGGATTTGAAAAGGGCCGGAGATGAAGCCTGACATAGACTCAGGTAGTTGTTCCAGGCATAAATCATGTCCCTTAAACTCAGAGTATTGAAAGACTGAGGAAGTGGGTGTATGCTTGGATGATATGGAATTTTGGGAGGTATGGTTTCATCCCATGACTCGATCTTTGCTGGGGGTCTGGGGGTTGGAATTTCTGGACAGTGCTAATTTGTCCTATATTAAACTGGATATTCATTAAGCACCCTGCAAGCTGTATTGGAGGGAAGTGAAAAAGCCTTGCAAGCCATAGCTCTGTAATAGGGTGCTGGGGACCTGCAGGTTTCAGTCCGTCCCACTGGCAGTAAGGGATAGATGAGCTGACCTCCCAGGATGTTAAGCAGCTCTCCGAGGAACAGAGCAGGAAATGTATACTCCTGACATAGGGGTATCTCTCCTCTGTAGGGAGCAGGTTTAAAAGGGCTCTATTATATATAGAAATTGAAACCTTAGCTGGCTGGCACTACAGCTGAAGGAATGTGATGGAGGAATTGTGAATCTGTATTTGGACGGACTGGGGCATCACTATCTAGTCCTGTAAGACCCATCTGTGAGATCTTTATTTAGTTTTATGGAGTTGTTATGGCTTTGAATTTGTCAAAGGTTAATTTAACCCAGCTCCACTTGTCCCCGGAACGAATCGGGAGTGGGCTGATAATGAGGCTGAACCCACCTACCATTTGAAATGGGAAAGGAGGGGGGAGTTTATGTGGGATTTGAGGGGGTGTTACTGCTGCACAAGTGTACTGTTACTATTAATCATTAATATAGTGCTACAAGGCATACACAGCGCTGTATAAACATTTAAAGAAAACAGTCCCTACTCAAAGAGCTTACAATCTAATCAAGATAGACAGAACAATACAAGAAAAACAAGGTGGTTCAAATAGGGAAGGAGGCAAGGAGAACAAGGGATTAGGATCCTAAATGCAGCCTCAAAGAGGTAAACCTTTAGCATGGATTTGAAGAGGGGGAGAGAAGAGATAGAGGAAGCTTGTTCCATGCATTACGAGCATCAAGGTGAAAAGATTGAAGTCTGGAGTTTGCAGAAGAAAAGGGCATAGAGAGAGGAAAGCCAGAGGAGGAGCGGAGTTCACGAGGAGGGGTGTAGAGAGAGAGAAGAGAGGAAAGGTAATGAGGGGCAGTAGAGTGAATGTATTTATATGTTAGAAGGAGAAGTTTGAATTGGATACGGAAATGTACCTTGTATTTGGATGAGCTTTTCTCTGTTAAGCAGACTGGCTGGGCTGTGGAGCAGGGGCTGTAGAGGCTTAAATTGGCTCAGCAGTGGTGATCTTTTTTTTTCTTTTCTTGGTTGGCTCATCCGGGAGGTTAGGGCCAGGTCAGTTAGGTGATGTGTGGGTACTGGGAGGTGTGCCGCTACTACAGGATGTCTGTTGGATGAGCCTTCGGTTCCCACGGTGCTCTTTGTGGTGTGTCAAGAGTTGGAGGGGCAGTTCCTTCTGGTTGGGAGGGATATGGGGGGTGCCCTGATAGTATGAACCAATGTCCCAGGATGCCTGTAGGACAGCGTGGCAGTCGTTTAGCAGCTGGGGGACTTTGTTTACTTTTGTTCTGCTTTGGGACCTGCTGTGATTTTGGCAGCCCCTGTGGTCCTAGTGCCTTTGTTTGACTGTTTTGCTGAGCATTTGTTGGTGCTTAGGGGGAATTTTTTGTCAGTGGGGTTGGGGAGTGGTCGGAGCAGAGGGCTCAGGGTTTGGGGGCTTGGAGGGGAGGTTCTCTTCATGGTTGTAGGGGGGTTTCATCTTATTTTCTATTATTTTCAAGTCTCTATAAGGGTGCCAGGGTGATGGCTCCAAATAGGGTTGCCAACTGGCCGGTTTTCAGCCGGCCTGGCCGGTTTTTCCACGGCCAGGCCGGCTGCCGGCGCAGAGGCAAAACCAGCCCTTTAAAAGCCGGTTTTTTTGCTCTGGCCGCAAAATCGGGAGCGGCATCACAAAAAAAACCGGCTTTTCTCCGCTTCAGAGGGAGCCGGGGAAGCCCGCGCGAGGCCCCGGCTCCCTCTGAACAGCCACCAGCGTGAAGAGCCTTTACCTTCACGCTGGCGTCTGTTCCTGTGAAGCCGCGAATGCTGGGAAAGGTTAAAGGGCAACCTTTAACCTTTCCCAGCATTCGCGGCTTCACAGGAACAGCCGCCAGCGTGAAGGTAAAGGCTCTTCACGCTGGTGGCTGTTCAGAGGGAGCCGGGGTCTCGCGCGGGCTTCCCCGGCTCCCTCTGAAGCCTCAGACAGCCGCGATGCTGGTCCGGGGGGGGGGGGCAAGGACTGCATGGGCTGTGATGGGGGGACCTGGACTGGAAAAGGGCTAAGGGGGGGGGGGGCTTGGACGGGAAAAGGGCTAGGGGGGGGGGGACTTGGACTGGAAAAGGCTAAGGGGGGGGGGACTTGGACTTGGACTGGAAAAGGGCTAAGGGGGGGGACTTGGACTGGAAAAGGGCTAAAGGGGGGGACTTGGACTGGAAAAGGGCTAAGGGGGGGGACTTGGACTGGAAAAGGGCTAAAGGGGGGGACTTGGACTGGAAAAGGGCTAAGGGGGGGGGACTTGGACTGGAAAAGGGCTAAAGGGGGGGACTTGGACTGGAAAAGGGCTAAGGGGGGGGGACGTGGACTGGAAATAGGCTGTGATGGGGGGGGACCTGGACTGTAAAAGGGTTATGGGGGGGGACATGGACTGGAAATGGGTTGTGATGGGGGTGGAGGGGACCTGGACTGGAAAAGGGCTATGGAGGGGGGGGGGAACTTGGACTGGAAATGGGCTATGGTGGAGGAAGGGGGATCTTGGACTGGAAATAGGCTGTGATTAGGGGGGCTAGGACTGCAAATGGGCTGTGATGGTGCGGGGGGACTCGGACTGCAAATGGGCTGTGATGGTGCGGGGGGACTCGGACTGCAAATGGGCTGTGATGGTGGGGGGGCCTAGGACTGGAAATAGGCTGTGATGGGGGACTTGGACTGGAAATGGGCTGTGATTGGGGGGGGGGAGCTAGGACTGGAAATGGCCTGTGATGTGAGGGCTAGCACTGGAAATGGGCTGATGAAGAGCTGGAATAGGACTGGAAATGGGCTGATGTGGGGCATGGGAGAATGGGACTAGAAGGGAGTGGATGCTGGGTGGGTCTAGAACTATAAGGGAACTGATTTGGGGGGAGGACTAGAATGGATGGGGAATGAGAATAGAGAGGGGAAAAAATATTTTGTGTGGAAGAAAAGTCTATGATGGGCCGGTATTGGGAGAGTAAGAGGGGCTTGAGAATGGAAGGGTGAAATTTAAACGGATGATAAAGGAATAAGGAAAGAATTGGGGGAAAGAGCAAAAGGGAAACAATCAGTATGTTAAAGCAGAAATAGAGAGAGAATGGAAAACATCTGAAAGAGAAGAAAGGACAAATGGATAGCTCGCAGAAGACACGAAGAAACCAGAAGAAAGTGACTGGAGCAATTGCAACTGAAAAATAAAACGCCCAAACAGAAGGTAGAAAAATACTTTTTATTTTGAATTTATTAACTGGAATATGTCTGGTCTGGGAAGTGTGTATTGCTAACATCTTTGCGTTTTTGTTTAGTGCAAGAGGAAATTACTTTATAGTTTTATTTCTCCAGTGTTGTACATTTCATGTTTGGATTTTGGGGTTCCCAGTTTAATTATTATCTGACCAAGGAAGTTAGCCTACACGTATCCTCGGTAATTTTTGTGGGTGGGGCTGGGGGCGGGGCAGGGGTGGGACTAGGGGCGGAGAATGGGTGGAGCATGGCGAGCCACAGGTGTCGGGTTTTTCTCGGTGAAAAAGTTGGCAACCCTAGCTCCAAAGAAGGCCAAAGGGACTGAGTCCCTGTCATTTAGCAGTTGAAGGGCCCCTCAAAGTAGCCTTCCAAGTGGCTAGTTCATTTAATTGAGAAGAACAGAGTGCTACTGTTGCTGGTGTGATTCCTCCAAAGTGTGATCAGGGGGCTAGTGGAGCCAAGAGGGCTGTGGGTGCGTGGGCAGGTGGGACAGGGGGCTGGCATATGGCAGGGGGCTTGAGATGCAAAGCAGAATAAACTCCTGGTTATAATGTTAAGGGACTGAAAGTTTTTGCAGAATTTGCGGAGAGTGGTGAGTCGCATGTGTCAAGAGAAGTGCTTGTCCTGGCTGGGTGTGAGATCTGCGGACAAGGTTTGGAACACTTCAGACTCTTAGGATTTGTCTGACACTTCCTCTTCAGATGATTCTGACTCTGACAAGGAGTGGGGCAGTTTGAGGCACTTTGGCTCAGTTGTACCAGTTGTTTCAGACCCTGGAGAGGGTCCTTCTAGTGGGGCCGCTATTACGGCATATCCTAGGCACACGTCAGGTATGATAGCACCTTTGGACTGTCATGTGTAACTTGTAAAGTAACCTATATATATAACCTATACACATAAAATATATATATATGAATAACCTATATTTATAGATGCTATATATATGCCAGCAAACACAGTGTATGCTGTACCACCTTAATACTGCTATTTTGTCAATTGAAGATCAATATACTGTTAATTTCTTTCTTGAGAAATGTATCATCTCTGTATCACACCCTCTCTCTTTTAAGATAGGTTATATATTAGCATGTAAACCGTACCTCCTCATTATTTGCAATCTCGTATAACTGCTCCTCTGTACTGAAGATTTCTCAGCACTACTTTGGGGCTCATAAAAGCTTCATACCAATACCACAGTAGAGCTCTTCCACACTTCGTACCTACATATAGGGTCTCACACCCAATCGAAATCCTCAGAATGGCCCTCCATGTCGCTGTCTTGCTTAGCTTCTACCTCTTCCACTGGCTTGGAACCTCCCAGGCTCTTTACACACCACAAAGCAGGATCCCAATCCTGAATAGCCATGGAAAAAGATGGAATTGCCCCCCTTACTCCAACCCAGGAAGTAGCACCTACTCGCGCCACTCCCACCTGATTCATGTGGCACTCCAGCTATCCAAGTCAACCAGACAAGAAAAACCTTTGAGATGCCGACCCCTAAAATGTGCCATCATCAATGCACGCTCCATTCGCAATAAATGGCCAGTGGTCCTTGACACAATCTCCTTTTATGACCTGGAAATACTTATGATCACAGAAACATGGCTATCTTCAGAAGACAACGTCATCCTACACCAGCTACTACCCCCCAATTTCTCAATACATACGCGGCATAGGGAAAACAAAAAAGGAGGAGGTGTACTCATAATCTCCAAATCTGAGCTCAACTTCCACATTCTAGACTCTTCCAGCACAAACAGCCTAGACATCCTCTCCATTGCTAATCAACAATGTTCCCTCAACCTGATATATAGATCACCATCCACTTCTCCAGAAGATCTTCCATCTATTATTGACCTCGCAGCTAACACTCTCTCTCCCAATAAGCCAAATTGGTTAATGGGCGATTTCAATCTCCCGTCCTTACCACAAAGCCATGCAAATGCGTTCCTTGAGGCAATGGTTGACCTAGGTCTCAAACAAATCATCGGTGAACCCACACACACAAAGGGGAACATTCTTGACATGGTATTTGCTCCACACCCTGTCATTGACCAAAGCCACTATCCTCCGATATCAGTCATAGAAGTACCCTGGTCCGACCACAAATTGATCATCATACAGATACCCATCAACAATGTCCAACTAGACAGAAGCTGACCTTCGAACACATCCTCTCGAACTACCACCAGATGCTTTCGCCCCTTCGATAGGGAACACATCCTGGCGGAGACCCCATCACTCATCAACAAAACTACACCAGACCTTGATGAACTAATCGCTTACTGGAACTCTAGCCTGCTTGCCATCTCACAACGCCCAAACCCGAAGATTACAGCAAGGTCAAAAAGATGCTCCGCCCCCTGGTTCTCTCCTGAGCTGCGAGCATCCCTTACGCAACTACGTAAACTTGAACGCCGATGGCGCAGATCGCATTCAACTGAAGATCAGACCGCTTACCGAACCCACCTTGCAATACACCGAGAATCAATCACTACCAAAATGAAACAATATCACACTGACACCTTAAAGAGGTCTCTGAACAAGCCACGTGATCTTTTCAATCTAGTAAAATCCCTCTCAAAAGAACCTTCCCCGATACAGCACAGCGAAATTCACCCGCAGGAATTTGCGGATTATCTACAATCCAAGATCGTGCAAACCAATAAGGTGGTAGCAGCCCCATATCAAGAACCAACGGGCCTATCACCACTTAACATATTTTCTACACCATCCACTAAATGTATCGAGGACACCATAGCATCTCTCAACACCTCCACCGCACAAACTGACCCATGTCCAGCTTTTTGGATCAAGGAGCTACGTGATGTGTTCAGCCCGGTCATTGCAAAAATAATGAAACTATCCTTCACTACATCATATTTCCCCACTTCACTTAAGCAGACTTCCATTAGACCACTATTGAAGAACCCCAAGCTTGATCCACAAAGAACTGACTCTTACCGACCAATAGCCAGCATCCCCCTCTTGGCCAAAATAATTGAGAAAGAAGCACAACGGCAAATTCAAGATCACATCGATGCTGCTTCCCCCTTAGATAGCTGCCAACACGGATTCAGAGAATATCATGGGGTAGAGACACTACTCACTGGTCTTTTCAATGAAATCATCACTGGAATTGACAACATCCGTCAAGGTTTTGTGCTCATATTTCTAGACATTGCCGCGGCGTTCGACTCCGTGAGTCACGAAATTCTCCTCGGAAGACTGAAGGAGAAGGGAGTCTGCAACAGTGCACTAGAATGGTGCAAATCTTACCTTGACGACAGATGGCAATATGTGAAATCAGGATCAGAGGAGTCAACACATTTCCATCAAAAGCAAGGAGTACCCCAGGGCTCATCGTTATCCTCATTACTTTTCAATATCTACATGCAGCCCATCTGCAATATCATAAGATCATTCAACGTGAATTGTTTGATATATGCAGACGATATCCTATTATACATGCCCTTCTCCACAACTCACATGGACCTGACCCCCCTCACAGACTGCTTCAACGCAGTTTCAACTTGGCTCCAAACACAGAACCTTCGCATCCAACATAAAAAAACGGAGGTGCTATTCATCACCAGAGACACCTACTTTACCCCCCCATCCCATGTCAGTGTCAATGAAGCTGATTTGCAAACCAAAGATGCAATAAAATATTTGGGAGTTACTTTGGATCAACATCTTAACTTGAAAAGCCACATAAGCAACATAGTCAAAGCCGTCTACTTCAAAATACGCTCTCTCAAGCACCTACGCTCCCTATTGGACCCAGATGACTTCCGAACCATATATCAAGCGCTGATACTGCCACACTTTGATTTTGCAAATGCCATCTTACAAGGTCTCCCCCAATCCACATTAACCCCCTTACAGTTGGCCATGAACACCGCAGCTAGGATCCTTTACGGAGCATCCAGATACGACCACGTGACCCCCATTCTCAAACAGCTGCACTGGCTACCAATCAATGGGAGAATCACCTTCAAAACCCTTCTATTAGCTTTCAAAGCAATCAAAGGTATTTCAGCCTCCTCACTCACTCATCTTATCCACTTTGTCCCTCCCAACAGATCCAGAAGATCAACAGCTGTAAACTTGCTTGCAATACCAAAGGCTTCGACAAAGTACAACTTGTCAACCACAAACAGGACTTTCAGCTGTTACGTACCCAAATGCTGGAATGCTCTACCCCCTGACATTAGGGCCATAGCCAGCCTATATCAGTTCAGGAAGGCCCTCAAAACCCACTTGTTCCTCCAACACTTACCTGACAGCAATTGATCCTAGATATACCCTCCAGGAATTGACCCAATTTAGTTAGAAAAGACCTACATGCATTATCTGACTTTTATCTATCCTTCCAATGTAAATAGATTATGTATATAGTTGACCCTGTTTTCCAAGTTTATACTCCTGTTCGATGTAAACCTGACAGCTTGTTGTTATGGTCGTTAAGTTATAATGTAAACCGCACTGATGCTAAATAGCGCGGTATATAAGAAATTGTAATAAATAAATAAATAAATGTGTCTCAGAAGTTACATGCAAAGGTGCTGTGGGAAAGATACATTGATATTTTTGCTCTTTTGGCCTGGGATCAGGATGTTGGGGAGAGCTCTAAGAAGGAGGTTAAGAAGGGGCAGCACAAGATTTCAAAAACAATTAACAACTGGTTATTGGCTTTTCATGTATTTTCTTCTATTCTGGGAAGGGCTAAGCCTGCTCTTTACCCAACCTTATTACACTATTCCAATTTGATTGTGTGAGCTCATAGGATGGGCTTGGCTCAATTGTTGGTGTTAAGTCCCATTGAATCAGTGTCGACACATGGCAACTCTCTGGATAGTTGACCAAATTTCAGATTTCAGTCAGGCGGCTCATTGTTGATAGAGTAGCACCCATAGCATCTGTTATTGTATCGATCCATCTCATTGCCAGTCTTCCTCTTTTACATTGATTTTTTACCTTGCCAAGTATCGCGTCTTTCTCCAGCAATTTCTCTTTTTGCATGATGTATGCAAAGTATGAAAGTCTAAGTCTTGTCATTTGAGCTTCTAAAGAAAGCTTAGGTTTGATCTCCTCTCCTCCTTTGAGCACGGTGGTGTTTCCTGGCAGCCTGGTAGTGTTCTAGGGGTGTTGGTAGGGGGTCTGGCTTAGAATGTGAGAGGGGAGATAGTGGTAATGGAAGGTGGGGTTCTGCTGGTAGGGTTTGCTGGTGGGGGAATGCCATTTCCCAGCTTTGGTGGGTTTTGCCGCTCAGGGCTTGACAATGCCTGTTTCCAGTTTAACACAGGCCGTTGCAAGCATTCAGTGTGTCGGTTCAAGCACAGATGTTGCATGTGCAGAGGTGGCACCCAGCCTTTTGGTGTTCCAGATGTGGTGGAGGGCTGCCCAGAGAGGAGCAGGTTAGGTCAGCAGGTCCATCTTCAGCAATGGTCTCTGGACAGGGTGCTATCCCGCATTAATCTGGAAGCATCGCACTACTGTCTGAGTGGTTATCCATATCAGCCAGCAGCACAATTGATAAGGGAGGGTTTCTCTAGGGGGTTTATTATTTCTCTGGGCTGCCTTTGTGTCACCAGTCCCGCAATGCCCCATTGGTACAATGGTTGAAGGGAAGCTCAGAGGGAGATGGAACTGGGTAGAGTGGCGGCCCCTTTTGAACACCTCCCATCGCCTGATTTAATGGTGATACCTTTGGACGTTGTGCCAAAGAAGGAGTCAGGGAAGTATTGGCTAATTCACAATCTGTCTTACCTGGTTGGAAATAGAATAAATGACTTTATATATCCGGCTTTTTTTTGGTGCAGTACATGCCCTTTGATTCGGCCATCCATCTTTTTAAGGGTGCCTGACATGGTGCCATAATGGGAAATGATGATGTTGAGTCAGGCTTTTGGTTGCTCCCCATTCATCTCATCTCCTTCTATCTTCTGAGTTTTCGATTTCAAGGGGCATATTATGTGGACAAGTGCATGCCGATGGGTTGCTCGGTAGCATGTGCCTGCATTGAGACATTTTCTTCTTTTATTCATTGGGAGGTGCAGCAGGCAGAAGATTCCAATTCTACTGTCCGTTATTTGGATGATTTTTCTCTTTGTAAGCACAGTGGGATTGATTGCTGGAGATTTCTATTAGCTGGAAGCAGTTTTTTGCTTGCCACTTGCAACTAAAAAAAATGGTCTGATTACTTTGCTCACATTCTTGGGCATTGAGCTGAGTTCTATGAGCATGAAGTCCTGCTTGCCAGTTGAGAAGGTACATAAGCTGGTGCACTTGATTCAGCAGGCTTTGACCTGTTCTATGTTGACCTTGACACAGTACAGGAGCTATTGGGGCACTTTAATTTTGCCTGTAGAGTCATGCCCATGGGCAGGGTTATTATGAGACTGCTCGCTCAGCTAACAAGAGTAGTTGTGAGGAAGCATCACTTTATCTGGTTGATCTGGTCCTTTGGTTGTTTGATTGTTTCTTTGTTTTGCAAGGTTTCAGTGGGGTTTGTGTATGGCAATTGCCTGCAGAATCAAACTACAACCTGGAACTCTACATGAATGTTTCCGATGTGTTCAGGTTTGAAATTTATTTTTGGGGTGCCTGGTGTGTGGAATCTTGGCCAGACACTTGGCATGACAGGAGCTGGTGTCACAGAATATTGTCCTCTTGGAACTATTCCCTGTGTGGGTGACTTTGTCGATTTGGGGACAGCACTTGTGTCACCGGAGCTTGTTATTGCGTTCAGATAACACAGTGGTCATGCAAGCAGTCAACAGTCAGAAAGTTCACCATTGATAGTGGAGCTGCTGTGCTTGCTGGTGCTGCAATGTTTGTTTTTGAATGTGATGCTGGAGGTGAAGCATGTTCTGGGCATGGATAGCTGATTCTTTGTCTCATATGTAATGAGCTTGGTTCCGAGCATTGGTGCCAGGAGTGGACAACTTTCCTTCAAGGGTTCCAGAATATTTTTTGAATGTCCTTCTAGACCACTTGAAAGATTGAGAAATGCTTTACTAGCAGTCAACAAGAGGAAGGCTTATGCGGCCAGCTGGCACCACTTCTTATGCCTGTTGCTAGTTGGGACCCTTGCCCTGGAATGACCGATTGTGCAGAGTGATGTTTTTCATTTCATCAAGCGAGCATTAGAGCATCAGTTGTCTGCCCATCCTGTCTGAATGTCTGGCTAATTGTTGCCTTTGTATCCAAGACTGCATGACCCCACCTCATCCTTTTTTGGTGTGGAAGCTGGTGTGGGACTTTACGAAAGCTAGAACAGTCTTGTCGGTGCAGCCTCTTTGGCACCCTATATGGTATGATATGCTTTGCGCCCTTCTTCGGGCCATACCTAGGGTGTGCTCTTCTTTGTTTGAGGTGCGGCTATTTAGTGTTGCCTTTTCCTTTGTCTTCTTTGTGGCGGCTTCAAGTCAGTGAGTTGGTGGAAATTGCAAATACATCCTGTGGTGATCGGGGTTTATTGACTGATGATGTGATGGTGTTGGTGAAAGAGGTGCATTTGTGCATTCAGTGCAGTAAGACAGACCAAGTGGGCAGGGGTGCTTGGGTTTGCCTCAGTTGGGTTCCTAGACTCATTACCTGCCCAGTTCATTGTACATATATCTTCTTAGGCTCAAGGCCACAGGGTGCTTTGTTTTAGTTATGCCATGAGGGAAAATATGCATTGACTAAGTTTCAGTTTGCTACCATCTTGCAGCATGGTTTAATGGTGGAGGGCTTTCATCTGGAGAGTTTCAGAATGCATTCATTTGGGATTGGAACATTATCCTTTTCTACTACACAGAGCGTTTCTGCGCAGACAATTCAGCGCATGGGTAGAGACCTCTCTCTACTGTTAAGCTATCCCCTAAAAGGTGGGGAGGGGACAGGGGAGTAGTAGTCTGGGGTATTCTACAGCATATGCATCACTGCCAAGTGTGGCGCATCACAAAGGAGGCTCCCTCAGTTTGGAAGTAGGCCTCAGCCTGGCGCCACTGCAGTTGATGGTCTGAGATAGGCTAGGACACCACCATCTAAACTACATTGTCCAGATAGTCATGGTTTGTGATACAAATACTGTGGCGATATTTCCATTGTTAAAAGTTTCTGGTTGTTGGAATAAAATGGCAGCTATTTTTTTTCCAAACACCTGGATTTGGTGGGTATCTTTCTATTCTGAGATTGTGGTTTGGTGAATAGGTGGTGGAGGTGCAAATGCCAATGTTAAAAAGCTGTAGCCATGTTTTGCCACTATCTCATGGAATCAGTGATGGTAGCTTCTTAAAGAATCTGTGTGATAATGGGGCAACTGACTGGTTACTGATCAGCTATCTTTTCAAGCATTCTTTTTCTTTTTTGTTTATTCATTGTTCCCAATGTAAAATCAAGAATATTCTTGAAATCAGGTAAGGGATCTCATCAACCAAAGAAAACTATTACATGAAAAAAAAAGACAGCAGCATGCTCCCAAATAGCTCCATTAATAATGGAAATGAAAAGAAATCCAAGATGAAAGAAAAACAAAGGGGATAATGGAGATTATCCCCCAGTGAAAACAACAAAATCCCAACAAGCACAAGTCTTACAACAGTATTGTTATCCTTTAGGCCATCTTCAGCATTCTAAGGCCTTTGTTGACCTTCCCATAGGCACCAAATATGAAAAAGTATTTTCTGATAAGGCCTACAAGTATTATGAAGATATCTTGAGATCTTGTAGTGACTGCATTCCAGTTGACTACTACCACAGCTCCCCCTGGCTTTCC
The DNA here is from genome assembly GCA_033557465.1 of Ichthyophis bannanicus. Lineage (NCBI taxonomy): Eukaryota > Metazoa > Chordata > Amphibia > Gymnophiona > Ichthyophiidae > Ichthyophis > Ichthyophis bannanicus. The sequence goes on from CM066033.1 coordinate 1,375,168,001, forward strand.
AAACCAGCAGAAAAATCAGTTTATTTAAATTTGCCCATCAAGTCTTAGAAGACAGTATGAAGTCAACTTTAAAGACTAAAGCTTCGTAGCAGAGCCAAAAGCAAATGATTCGGCAGAAGATAAATGGTAAAACAGCAAAAAAATATTTTCAGTATGGTTAATATTAATTACAGTTTTGTTCTATTCAATTTGTCTAGGGGTCTTTTCCCTTACCTTAGTAGAATTAAGAAAGTGGCTAAGGATAGCAGACACAAGTCAGACAAGAATAGTACTAGCAACAGCACAATAGGGTTCTGAACAAAGAATGGAAGATCTGCTAAAGCAAGTCAAGGAGCAGCAGCAGCAGAAGTCAGAATGAAGACGAGATCCCAAATCATCCATGGAGGGGCAGGTGAGGGAAAGTTTGTTTTTTTCTTATGTGTAAGTATTTAGGGCCAAATCAAGCAGGCCAAGCAGCGGCAGAGAGTAGCACTGGAAATAGCATATCAGGGTGCTGGTCCATGATTTTATTTATTTATTTATTTAGAAGGATTTAGTATACCACCTTATCATTAAATTAAGGCGGTTTGGCACATCAATCAATAATAGTGTGTGGTCTGTAGCATGCAGTGGGAGAGCTGAGAAGAGTGGTGTGTGGTGCAGTGTGTTAGATTTGATCGATGAACTATTTACATAGTGAGCAATATATATATATACAATAATGGGACCATTTGAAAGGTACACTAGGATCATGAGCTGTATTGTCTTGTAAGTAGTCAATCGGAGCCATTTATGTGAGGTCCTTGAAATGTTCTGTAAATAGAGCAGTCTTAAGAAGTTTTCTGAAGTCTTTGAGGTTCTTGATTGAGCTTAGGCGGTCTGGGAGGGAGTTCCATATGGCGACAGAAACAAGGCAGCAGGAGCAACCCAGATGGGATCAGTAACAGCAGCAAGATTGGAAATAAGACATCAGACCACCAAGGGCAAAAAGAGTTGGTAGCGGACCAGTGGAGGTGAAGCCCCAAAGGATTGGCCATTGTCACGAGGTATGCTGGTGGGTGAGCAGGAAGGAAATTGCTGGGTGATCTTGATGAGATATGGCCAGACCACAGCCTCGTGTACCCAATATGTCAATGGGTCATCAACTATGACTTTGATGAGCTTCAAAAGGTAGCGATCACCTTTTGAGGAGAACCACAGGGCTCTTCTGTCAATTGGTCACCGTCAGACCTCACCTGGCTGCACGATCCACCTGGGAGGTGAGGCTTGCTGAGATCGCCCCTCCTGCGGCTCCCTGAAGGCCCAATAGGGGATCGGAGCAACAAACTTAAACTACCTGCACGCTGCTGAGAAGCTCTCTTTGCCGTCGGACCCCACCTGGCTGCACGATCCACCTGGGAGGTGAGGCTTGCTGAGATCGCCCCTCCCACGGCTCCTTGAAGGCCCAATAGGGGATCGGAGCAATGAACTTAAACTACCTGCACGCTGCTGAGAAGCTCTCTTCGCCGTCAGACCCCACCTGGCTGCACAATCCACCTGGGAGGTGAGGCTTGCTGAGATCGCCCCTCCAGCGGCTCCCTGAAGGCCCAATAGGGGATCGGAGCAACAAACTTAAACTACCTGCATGCTACAGGCATGCCCACGCCTGGCATGCCCGCGCCTGAGGGCCTCGCCAGGCGTGAGTCCGTGGCGTAAAATTGTCATCATCGATTTCAAACAATAGCTTTCTACGTATAAAAATCCATTCAAATTTGAGAGATCAAACATACTTATGAACACTCTAGTCTGATCAAGTTGCAACAATCTTTAGCTCAGCCTCTCAATAATCAGTTACCGGTCTCGCCCCTGATTACAACAGACGCAGATTGACCACTCGATCCTGTGTATTAACGTTGGTTTGCACTAAGTATTGTATGAATACTACACTGCTGTAACCTCTTCACAGATTATAACATTGTATTTTAATTACTGAGTACAAACCCAGAGTTTACTACCTCTCAAAAATTGTTACATTACATGTTTTATTCACAACATAAGAACATAAGATATGCCATACTGGGTCAGACCAAGGTCCATCAAGCCCAGTATTCTGTTTCCAACAGTGGCCAATCTAGGTCATATGTACCTAGCAGTTTCCCCAAGAGACACAAGTTCCACAATGCTTGTACTGGGTCAAGCATTGATATCTTCGGTCACTTCTTAATAATGGTTTATGGACCTTTCCTCCAGGAACTTGTCCAAACCTTTTTTAAACCCAGCTACACTAACAGCCTTTACTACATCCTCCGGTAACAAATTCCAGAGTTTGATTACACGTTGAGTGAAAAAATATTTTCTTTTATTAGTCTTAAATAGTTTACCCTGTAGCTTCATTGCATGTCCCCTAGTCTTTCTATATTCTGATAAGGTAAGCAATCGATCTACGTTTACCCGTTCCACTCCGTTCATTTATTTATAGACTTCTATCATATCTCCCCTCAGCCGTCTCTTTTCCAGGTTAAAGAGCCCTAACCTTTTTAGCCTTTCTTCATAGGAGTATCCTTCCATCCCCTTTACCATTTTGGTGGCTCTTCTCTGTACCTTTTCTAAAATCGCTATATCCCTTTTAAGATACGGCGACCAGAATTGCACACAATATTCAAGGTGTGGTCTCACCATGGAACGATATAGAGGCATTATAATATCTTTTGTTTTATTTTCCATTCCTTTCCTTATCATACCTAGCATTCTATTTGCTCTCTTGGCTGCCGCTGCACACTGGGCCGAGGGTTTTAACATGGTATCCACAATGACGCCTAAATCTTTTTCCTGGGTGGTGGTTCCTAATGTGGAACCTTGCATCGTGTAACCATAGTTTGGGTTGTTCTTCCCTAGGTGTATAACCTTGCACTTGTCCACATTAAATTTCATCTGCCATTTTGATGCCTAGTCTTCCAATTTATCAAGATCCTCTTGCAATTTTCCACAATGCTCTTGGGTTTTAACAACTTTAAATAGTTTTGTGTCATCTGCAAATTTGATCACCTCACTCGTTATTCCACTTTCCAGGTCATTTATGAATATGTCAAAAAGCAGGGGACCCAGCACAGATCTCTGGGGTACACCACTATTCACCTTTCTCCATTGGGAAAATTGGCCATTTAGCCCTACCCTCTGCTTTCTATCTTTTAACCAGTTCCTGATCCTGATTGTATGGTGAATACTAAAGTCTAGTACTGTCACAGTTTTTCAACATAGTAGCTTTATATAAATGCAGAACACAATTGCAACATAGTATTTATAATTGCTAATACAATCCTACAACTTAATTTGCAACATTTTACAATACTGTAGCTCTTTTAATTTCTGAATACAATTGCAACATAGTACCTCTCTAAACTTGCAGAATACAACTCTACAGCTTATCTTGCTAAATGTTAAACTGCACAGGTCAGCTTATATATTTTTTCATAGATTGGATAGTGTACATAGACTATATATTGTTCAGAATATATATTGTGCATACTCAATTCGATACCTTTAGTTGATACTGAATCGCACGCAGCTAAATTTTCTAGTATGAACATTAAGAAAATGATACTATTTACTATGAACCTCACATTCTATGCATTTAGCCTATTGATCTCTATCTGTCCCTTCCCATCTTATACATTCACCCCACTTTTGAACCTCCCTGAATCATCATATATCCATGTCATCCCTTACCGCCAAAAACAATTCAACTACAAACAAAACTCTAAACAGCTATATCTAGGAAAAACAAATATAAACTACCAAAGATTGATTCAGATAAATCCAACCTATAATATTGAACAATTGAACATATCTAATACTCTCTCACATATTTCTCTCATCATCATCAATGCTAGGTCAGTTAGAAACAAAACTCCACTTTTAACCGACTTAGTAAAGACAGATGACCCTGACATCCTTTGTGTTACTGAGACATGGTTAACAGAACCTGACTCAGTACTACTAAACCAGATAAAAGTGCAAGAATACTCCATCTTCACGTGCAATAGGAACCGTACTAGGGGAGGGGGAGTCCTCATTTTAGCAAAATCTAACCTCAACTTATCCTCTACCATCAGTGAAACCCAAGATGACATGAACATCCTCAAGGTAGAAAACAAAGACATAATGATCTGTCTGATATATAGATCCCCATCTACAAACAACCAAAACCTAGCTACCATTCTAGAATATGCATGCAACTCATCAATAAGAAAACCCTTTATTATGCTAGGTGATTTTAACCTACCTTCCTTATCTAATAATCAAGAAACATCATTCTTAGAGGCGATGGAAGAAATGGGTTTTAAACAAACAATTAATCACCCATCTCATATTAAAGGCAACATCCTTGACTTAATATTCATTCCAACACATTACATTACATCACCATTCTATATCCCTCCCTCCATATCTCAGGTTCCCTGGTCTGACCACTTTATGATAAGGTTATCACTGCAACACTCGTAGTCTACTAAAGTACATACTGACATTTCCTACCATGGCCGGAAGTTCCGTCCGTTCAACAAAGACGCATTTCTTGAATCAGCCCTCACCAGGTTAAACCCTTTCACCATTAACCTTGATGAAGCAATATCTAACTGGAATGCTATAATAGGTTCTGCAGCTAAGCCATTTCCTTCACAGAGACGATATAAGCCCAGAATAAATGAAAAATGGTACACTGCCGAACTAACAACATTAAGGAAAGGCCTCAGGAAAATGGAAAATATCTGGAGGAGAAAGAAAATTGCTGAACTTAGAATACAATATTTTGCACAGCTCAAAGCTTATAAAGAGGCAATTAATTCCGCCAAAAAACAATACCACTCCAAGGTACTATCTAAAGCCATAAACCGTCCTAGGGAATTATTCGAGATTGTTAAATCTCTAACCAATTCTCCAGTTAATGACACAGGCAAGATCTCCATTAACCCCCAAGTTCTAGCCTACCATTTCACAAATAAACTTAAGCAAAACTGCCATTTCACGCCAGCCTCTCTCACACTCCAAGATGACATCCACCTTAAATGGAAAGCCTTCCAGCCTATTACACATAATCAATTGCTTCAAACAATCTCCAATCTTAATACTACAACATCACTGTTAGACCCTTGCCCAGTGGTATGGATAAAGGCAACAAAAGCTGAACTTGCCCCAGACTTGTTGAACATAGTGAATCAATCACTTCATCAGGGATATATTTCTGAAACCCTTAAAAGGTCAGCAATATGTCCACTATTAAAGAACAAAAAACTGGACAGCAATGACCCAGCTTCTTATCGTCCTATTGCAAGTATTCCATTTCTTGCTAAAATTATCGAAAAGGTTGTACAGATTCAATTGCAGGACTACATAGATTCATCTGCGCCATTAGATGAACATCAATATGGATTCCGTCCTCACCACGGTGTGGAAACCCTGCTATTAGTGCTATTTGATACTATCATAAGAGGTATCGATAACACAAAGCAAGCCTTTATTCTCATATTCCTTGATATCTCATCTGCTTTTGACAATGTAAACCATGCCACCCTCATCTCTAGACTTGCCCAAATTGGCATTAAAGAAAAAGCCCTCGATTGGTTTAAATCCTACTTCTCTAAAAGAACCCAATACGTTCAAATAGATAAAATGGCATGAGCACCATTCCCACAAAAACAGGGCATCCCCCAAGGTTCTGCCCTCTCAGCTCTATTGTTTAATCTGTACCTGCAACCCATCTGTACGATTTTGAAACGCCATAAGATAAATTACCACATATATGCTGACGATATCATGTTATACTCACCTTTCGATGTGTCCAACCCTGACTATAACAATATATATCAATGCCTATCAGAAGTAGAATTATGGCTGAAGTCAATGAACATGAACATTAACTTTAAGAAAACAGAAGCAATATTTATAACAAGAAATACGAACTTTACCCCACCATCTGAAATCAACACTGGAAAGACTCTCATACCAGTTAAAGATGAGATTAAATATTTAGGAATCACACTCGATAGGACTCTCACCCTTACACAACATATAAAACAGACTGTGAAAGCCATATACTATAAGATAAGGACTATCCAACAATTATGACCGGTAATAGATAGCTCCGACTTCAGATCAGTAGTCCATACTCTAATAATGCCCCATCTAGATTACTGCAATGGTATTCTTCAAGGAACCACTAAAAAAAATCTACACACTTTACAACTAGACAAAATGTCACAGCAAGAATCATCCACAAAGCGAAAATAACTGACCACATATCTCCCATTCTCTACTCCCTGCACTGGCTTCCCGTGTCACGTAGAATTATATATAAAATCTTAGTTACCACGTTCAAATTTTTAATAAAATAGCACCGTCCTTTCTCTCCACGCTCATCAATGTCTCACATGAAAACAGATTAAGAAGAAGAGCAAACTTACACATGCTATTAGTCCCGAATTCCATCCGAAAAACAAATAGAAAGACAAGTAACTCTGCTTTTTCATTCTCCGCACCAACGCTGTGGAACAACCTTCCAATCGAGCTCAGAGAAATTAAAGACCTCCATCTTTTTAGAAATGAATTAAAAACGCATTTCGGAGAACGCTACCCTGGAAGTTCTGGATTTCAGCTACCTACCTAAAAGCCTAAATTTAGCCTCCAGAACCTCCCTACCACATTTTCCTATGTCATTGGTACCGTCATGTACCAAGACAGCAGACTCCTCCCCAGCACTATCTAAGACCTTATCTAGGTGTCGCGTGAGGTTCGCTACCTTCGCACCAGGCAGGCATGTTACCAGGCGATCCTCATGTCCACCAGCCACCCAGCTATCTACATGCCTAATGATCGAATCATCAACTATAACGGCTGTCCTAACCCTTCCCTCATGGGCACATGGCCCTGGAGAAACTTCCTCAGTGCGAGAGGGTTTTACATCACCTGGAGGACAGGTCCTAGTTACAGGATCACTTCATGCCACACCAGGGTGATGCTCTCCTGTCACGTGACCTCTCTCCTCCATGGCAACAGGGATGCTGCCAGACTGGAGGTGGGACTTCAGGACTATATCCCTGTAGTTCTCCTCTATGTACCTCTCTGTCTTTCTTATGTTTTCCAAGTCTGCTACTCTAGCTTCTAGAGAACGGACTCGTTCCTTGAGAGCAAAGAGCTCCTTGCACCTAGTGCACACGTAAGACCTCTCACCAACTGGGAGAAAATCATACATGTGACACTCAATGCAAAAGACTGGCAAGCCCCCATCCCGCTGTTGGACTGCTGTCTGCATCTTAGTTTTAAGTTTTTGTTTAGATCTAAGTTCTTTAGTTACTAACAATTGAATAATGTAAATATTTAACTAATGTAAATAGTTACAACATCTGCATAATTATATATTCCATGTTACTTGTTGTTGTTTACGAAAAGTTAATTGTACGTAGTTTGAAAAAACAAGATGTTCCATGTAAAACCATGTTCATTATGTTAATTGTAAACTGTTCATTGTGTTACTTGTAAACCGCCTTTGATCTTGGGAAAAAGCGGTATAGAAGAAAAGCATAAATAAAAAAAAAATAAAAAAAATAAGGGTTGCTATGGATATTTATACCAATAAAACTGTACCTAATAAGTTTAATATACCTTGTTCACCTGAAGCTTAATTAAGCTCAGGTCCTTAGTGTATGTCTGATTTGGGTAACAAGCTTCACCTGAGAGCACCTCCTGTCTTTTAAGATGTGTAAGTACCTATAAAGCTACGATTATCCCAGGGGTGGGTGGGTGTGGGGAGGGAGGGAGGGAAATAACACTTATTAAAAGAGGGCTGCTACACAGTACCTTGTCATGTGCTGCTGAGGTAAGCTATATTCTTATTTGATTTAAATTATAGCTCTTTGCTGCTGCTAGGCTCTAACTTATTATGAAATTTAAACTACAAGCTCTCTGCTGGGTTCCAAATTTAACCAGAAAGCTCTCTTCTGTGTTTTAAATTTAAACGTAAACTGCTGCTACTGGGCCCTGACTGATTTAACAAAAATAGTGGGTTCACAGATTAAATAGTTTTAATAGAAAGAATTCCTTTCAGAAAATTCCCAGAAGTATATGCTCACAATTGCAGATCTCTCTCCGGAAGTAAGAGTCCCTTTTTCTAGTCCTTCATGTGGGCATGAAAAAAAGGTGAAGTCTTTCTCAACAGGATGCAGCACCCTCCAAATATCCAGCATACCCCTTTCCTCCATGATAGACTCAAGAACCTCTAGTGCTCTGCCCCTTCTGGTCTTCCTGCAGGCCTGGCAATCGATCAACGGGTCCAGGACCATGTTGAAGTCCCCTCCAACCACAATGGAGGAAGAGGAATACTCCAGGATCAGTTCTGCCAGGCCTTGAAAAAATTTGGACTGTCGCAATTGGGCGCATAGACATTGATTAGCACAAATTGTTTTTGATCTATGGTTACCTGAACACTAGCCCACCTCCCCTCGGGATCAGCTCTTATCATGTGGAATTGAGCCCTCTGGGATTTTTTGACCAAAATAACCACCCCATTTTTCTTCCCTACCGCTGGGGCATGAGACGCCAAACAATATTTGCCCAAAGCCAGTTTCGCCATCTCTGCAGATGTAAGATGCGTTTCCTGCAACATCAGAACATCTGCCCCTTGCTTCAAACAGTATGCAAGAATCTTTTTGCATTTTGCAGGATGATTGATGCCCTTAACATTCAGGGACATTATTTTAAGAGAATACATTTATCTTTGTATACTGGGAAACCCCCCGCCCCCAAACGGGCTACCCTGCAATCGTATGATAAAGATTAACTTGAACCTTAAGTCGAGCTAACTGAGGTTTGTAAGGTGTCACTATTAACTCTGCGAAGCAGAAACAACTAACTGGGTGAGTCTGCGCACTCCACAAGAGGCCGCCAGATATCCCCTTAAGCAACTTATAAAAACTGTATAGCATAACCACACAAATATTAGTACATCGCCCCTCCCTTGCATACATACATAACCCCAACCCGCGCACATCCCTCACGCAGCCACTTTGCCGCCCCTCCAAACAGTAAAGGAGGACAGAGACAAAGATACCAGAAAATTCCCTGCATATTTTACACGCTTATTCCCTTGACAAACAAAACCACCTACCCACCCCCTATCCCAAGGCCACAAATTGCAATAACAGAATTAGAATATCCCACTACAACAATAACCAGGGATAATTACAATTACCCACAGACCATAAGACCTTCACCTCCTGTTTCTACAACCGTCAGCATTAGCGGGAGAAGCAGGAGAGAACTACCATCCAAGTAAAACAGCCATAAAGTCTGAAGAAATCACTGCATCTGCAAGGCTTCTTGCTCTTCCAGGAACTTTAGAACCACAGCTGGATCATCAAAAGACTTGGAACAGTTATTAAGCGTGATCTTGAGTCGGGCGGGATAAAATAACCCGTATCTCGCCTGGAGGCACTGAAGGCGCGGTCGCAGAGCCAGAAACTGCCTCGTTTTATCCGCTGTAATTTTGCACACATCAGGAAAAAATGAAAGCTTGCTCCCCTCATATTCCCACGCCGCCTGCCTTTTTGCTGCTGACAATATTTGAATTGCGTGCTGATGACGAAGCAAGCAAAAGATTATCAGTCTTGGGGACCTCCCACTTGTATTCAGCTGCGACGGCACTCTATGCGCTCTTTCAATGTCCAACTATCCAGCAAATTTCACCTTAAGCAAAGCAGGTAACATTTTCCCCAGAAACGCATAAAGATCAGGGCCTTCAGCGCCCTCCGGCAGGCCCACCAACCTGATGTTATTCCTCCGGTTCCTGTTACTGAGGTCTTCGACCTGCAACTCCAGGTGTTCCATCCGCTTACAGGCCTTGTGTAGTTGATTTAGCCGCTCTGAGTGCGCCACAATCACAGCATCAGTTTTATCCACGTGCTCTGCGAGATCTTTAAATCGTGCCTTCATATCATATAACTCCGACTGCACTCGCACCAACGCATCACCATTTGCCACCACCACATCCTTCACCATGCGGATTTCCCCCAGCAGCTCTCTTATGCCCTCCTCCGATTCTCGCACAGCGGCCATCTTATGTGGCAAGAGGGGATCCGACTTCACTCTTTTAGAGCCCGAATTAAGCGCAGCGGCAAAGTCCAGTTTTGTTGGTTTTCCCCCTGCCATGTCCCTTGCGTCTTCGGATACCCAGGCAAGGCACTCAAAGGGACTGTTTGATTAATTTTTATTTTGGCGGAATTCTCAAAAATCAAACATTCAATTGGTAGTTGCATAAAATTTACAAAAGATTCATTTTCTGGATATGTATATTATGAAAAAACAAGGATGTCTTTCCACCACAGTTTATTGAAAGCCCACAGAATGTAATAATTTTCTAATGTTTCAGAGTTGTCACCCGAAACAACTACAGACTGCTCTTCATATTGGTCAATTTTTGAGGCTCCAATGTATTTGATTACCAGGCTAAATTACTTAGTAATTGGCTTCAGGAATGGGGCTACCCAAACACTGTGATCAAAAAAGCTTCCTATGGGGCACGTTTTGTCTAAAGAACTTCATTGTTATCTTATACTCATCCAAATGAAAGGGATCCATTGAAATGTGTTCTTCCATTCTCTCCTAAAGCTACTGAAATATAAGCAATCATTAGAAAATATTGGAACGTGTTTTCTATCCACTCTGTATTTAGTGACCCCTCTGTGGTGGCTTTTACTCGTGAAAGGAATATCGCTGATAGTGTCACTAACTCTACTGAACTATGGTGGGATGAATTAAGGGATGGAATAACATCTGAAGTAGGTCACTACCCTTGTCAGACATGCCAGTATTGTACTCCTACTTGGCAGGGTGATACTTGGCAAGACCCAGTTACTAACAAAGTCTGTGAAACATAGTACGGGAATACCTGTCTTTCCACCCATGTGGTATATATGATCTCCTGCCCATAAACTAATTATATATAGGTAGAACAAATCATCCTTGAAAGACTCGTTTTGGGAGAATGCAAATCCTGTTTAAAGACAAGGACATTGTCTGCCCTTATGGTGGACAATGTCCTTGAGGCAGGTCATTCTTTTGTTTCTTTGAAATGGAGAGTAATAGATCATGTCCCTCTGAACTAGGGAATTGGAAGGCAGTCCTGAACTACTCTAAACAGCGGTGGATTTTCAAATTTAATACTACTGCCTCCTGGGATATGAATGCTGCGGCGGAATGGTTCTCCTTATGTTGAATATTAAGTTCACGGTGGGTCTTTAGGATTAACCCCTCAAGAGATTGCTGGGACATGTAGTTCCAAGGTTAAAATATCTTTTATTGGAGTGATTGGTAACCTACTTGAAGGAACCAGAAATGTAGCCTATTTTCTGTCATATAAAAAGCCATGAAGGAAGTTAATATACTAAATGAACGTTGAACTGCTGCCATTTATGACTGTGAACCTGCATAAGCATTGAAGAGGATGACCAACTTAACGATGAGTTTACTTTTCTTTTCCCTTCTGAAGCAGGATGGCATAAAAAGATTAATGTAGACTGTCTCAAACGTAGCATTATGTTGGGAATAGGGGTTAATTATGCCATTTTCCATTTTTAAAGGTTGAAGAAATTTATGGGATATGACTTTATTCCAAAATTGTTCTTATAGTTGTTCAGAGAGAGTCTCACCTAGGTCAGCCTCGTAAACCAGCTTCTCCTCTTGAGACAGTTTAGGATTATCCCCAATCACTATTTTATATATATATGTGAAATTATTTTCAATGAAACAGTTATTTGCTTCATCAGATCTTCCAACCTCTACCCCTTCTCCAAGTTGCTCGGGATTCCACCTGCACTTCGAATGGCCTGTTTCAATTGAAACCACAAATAAAATGTATGACTCAGAAAGCCAAATTCCTGTTGAATTTCAGAAAAGGTTTTAAATCTTGCCCTAGATACTATTTGCTCCAATCTCCAAATATTTTTTGATTGCCGAAGTTGAGAGTTAACTGGCTTAATACTTGCATTTTGCCATAAGGGGAGTTGTCCTAAGTATAGAACCTCACCCTCATCTAACCCCTTTCCTAGTTCTTGAAGTGCCTTATGAGAGTCTAACTCAATTTCCAAAAGGTGCTGCTCAGATTTAAAAGACAATACTGGTAACAATCCAATGGGATAGTATGTACCATATCTTTCTCCCAACTGTACCAGGTTAGTGTCTCATCCAAGTCTTCTGCAAGGAACCAGAGCACCATACTACTAAGTATGAAGGCTAAATGATAGATTTTCAAGTCTGGGTAATGAACCTCTCCTTTCTCTTTTGGTAATTTTAATTTACTAAGGGAAATATGTAGTGTTTTCCTCTACCATGTCGCTTACTATAAGCCAGGCATCGAAGATCAGCGGAAGCAAACAACCCACGGCGCCAAAGCTTGAAGGTAAGCACTGCATGGCTGTTTGTGATTATTGCCAATGACATTGGTCCTGGAGAGGGGTGGTAGTGGTGGCAATGGGCGCCGCATGGGGGAGGGGGTGCAAGAGATGAGGTTCACCTTGGGCACCTTATCTCCTTGTGCTGGTCCTGGGAAAGAGTACCTGTGTTTCTTATAGGACAGTGCAAAAGTCATAAAGATGTATAATGGAGAGTAGGTTGTAGACTGAACCACTTACAGGATACTTCCATTCGGAACACATTACAAAGACCCTTAGCCACTCTCCAGTCACCTTCCATCTTCACTATTGTAACCTAATCCTCACTGATCTCCCTCTGAATCATCTCTCTCCCCTTCAATTTGATCAAAACTCTGATGCATGGCTCTTCTGCCAATGTCTCTATGCTCATCTAACCCCACATCTTGTTCATTCCATCTTGCTGCTCCATATATCCGGAACAAACTACCTGAATCAGTACGTCAGGCTCCTTCTCTATCCCTATTCAAATCAAGACACCTCTTTGAGCCTGCTTTTGGATCCTGATGCCTCTTACTCCCTTGTTCTCCAGTTATGTGTATCTTACCATACTCTAGTCCCCAGATTTGTGATGTTCTTTGTCTTGATTAGATTGTAAGCTCTAATAAGCAGGGACCGTGTCTTACATCTATCATTACTGTGCTGCACATGCCTTGTAGAGCTATACAAATGGTAAGTAATAGTAGTAGTAGTTGTGTCCTTGGGATATCTGATCTAAGCACTATTCAGAATAAAAGCAGGAACACAGTATTGCCTTCGGCTGTGGCACTCCTACCCCCTTCAATGGAGTGCCCCTGAATGCTGAGAAACAAACACTTTCAGAATTTGTTTCTACCATATCTGAAATTTTATTTTTGTTTATTATTTTAACAGGTTTTCTATATCGCCTTCTCCTATAATCAAAGCAGTTTACATGGCAAAACAACACATTACATGGCAATTCAAACTCATTACATTGTAAGACAGGAGGGGGAGACATGCGGGAGGTGCTTAGTAGTTTCTAATTTACAAGAAGGAGTATATACAATATGGACAAATGAGTGTCATGATATTTCACGCAAGTAACTACAAAATAGTGTCTGCTATTGCTTCTATTTATATTCCACATTGCAGGGGATTGGTTTGTTCTTGTTCTCATCCCTAGTGGTTCCAGCTTATCTGGGTTAAAAATAAATATTCAGTGCTTCTGTTTTTCCATGTCACTTAATGGGCAATTGACTTGAATGGCAAACAAAAAAAAGTGAAATACAATGATTATTTGTTCCAACGCCATGAGAAACTGGGTTTTGTGCTTGCTTCCCTATGGCAGGAAAGAGGAAGGGGAAGCCATGGTGAGGCCCCTTCTGGTGGGTTGTGTCCTACTCGCTTTCCTAAGCCAAGCTGGGTAAATCTGAGGCTTTGGCCAGAGGAGCTACATTGGAAATAAATCAGAGCACCAAGCAGTGGCTTTGAGCCCCAAAGAGAGGGAGTCGTATGGTCCTAGCAGCAACTTTCTGTGTAGGATGACTGAAGGCCACTCCAATTGTGAGGGGCATCTCTTGTTGAGTCCCCCCTCTCCCCTATGGATACCTGGAGAGAGCTATGGAAACAAGCTGTTGGGGTACCTGACTCCGGGAAAGAAGTTAGCGGGTCATATATTGTACAGAGAGTTTTGATTAAACCTCAGCCTTGACAATGGAGTCACTACGGGACACTCTAATGATGTTGGATACTTCTTAAGATGGTGGTTGGGAAATTTAAAAGATGGAATTGTTTATGCTGAACCTCAAGATCAGGCTCAGCATCTAGAGCAAGTTGCAGCCAGAACTGATAAAATGGATACTGCTCAGGAGGAAATTAAAAATCTTTATCTTTATCTTTACTTAACACTTGATATACCATCCAAGCCATGGCATTAGGGCGGTTTATAATAAAACATCAATGCTGCAAGAAAGAGGAAAAAAACTTGCATGATAGGAAAGTAGTAAGAGGTGCAGTAAAGGCTAACAGAGACAGAAAGACACAGAAGGGAAGCAACTAAGGAGGGTTAACAATTCAGAGTTCAAATGCCTGTTGAAATAGGTGAGTTTTAAGCAGTATCTTAAATTTTTGGTAAGAGGGATTGAGACGGAGTGAAGATGGCAAGGCATTCCAGAGTGAGGGGCTGAGAAAGAAAAATGCAGCGTGGCGAGTTAGCTCTAAATGAGCCTGGGATGGGGATGGAAGGATAAGCCAATTTGCATGACGTGATCGGAGTTGATGGAAAGTTGTGTGCATTGCTAGGAGATCGGCAAGGTACTGAGGAGTTGAGGTATATATAGCTTTGTGAGTCAAAATAAAAAACTTATACTGAATTCTGTAGTGGAGGGGTAACCAATGGAGATGAATTAGAAGGGGAGTAATATGATCAGACCGCTTATCATGAGTAATGAGACGAGCTGTGGCTCAAATTAATGAGAGGGCATATTACAACGAAGAGTGGAATATCTGAAAAATTGCTCTAGGAAAAACAACTTAGATTCTTGAATTTTCCAAAATGTCCCTATGGGGCATGTTTACAAAAGGTTAACATGTGTTAAGTAACGTTAACACGTGTTAAGTGCTGCAATGGCCTTTAGAAATGAATGGGGCGAAAGTACTTAAAGTGTGCTAACTTTACTTAACCCGCATTAACCTTTAGTAAACATGCCCCTTAATGTCACCAATGAACATGGTAAGGAAATATATGCAAGAGGTTTTAAAGTTCCCATCAGATAATCTCCCTCCAGGTACTAGCGCCTATTACCTGCCTGTTCAGTAAGCAGAGGAATGCCAGGAGCTGACAGTTTCCTGACTCTGTGGGGAGGGAAAGGACCTGCAACAGCACTGAAGTAGACAGAGGAGTGTAGCCAAAGGCTACATACCGGAGATGCAAAGGAACATGAGAGGACAAGTGGAAGATCCTAGAAGGCTAAGTTCTAGGTGCACTTTACAACCTGAGAGCTAAGAAACATGAAAACAAATAAAGAACACACGGCCTATTCAGTCTGCCCTTCCATACCAACTATTAAACTTGTCATTCTTTTTTTTTTCTGTAGGGATCTTCTGTGTTTTGTTCCATGGTTTCTTTTTTTTAAATTTCTTTATTTATATTTTCCAACAAAATACAAACATAAGAGAAAACCAAATTACAGCAAATTAAAGTACACAATTCTTCTCTATGGCACGAGATATTCAAAGGCTAAACACAGCCCAACCCACCCTGTCCCTCCCATTCTCATGCGATCATCAGGGGCCATATGAAAGAAAGAAACATAGAGCATCTGCAAGCCTGCAAGGCCTGCAAGGACTATAGAAGAGCCAGTCCTCCACTACAGAGAGCATAGGCACAAGTGTGCCCCCATGCGCATCTACCAAGCTCAGTAGTATGTTTCCAGTTAGAAATACAGTCAAACCTCGGTTTTCATTTGCCCCGGTTTTCATACGCTTCGGTTTTCAATGTCTTTTCTGACTGAGATTTTGTCCCGGTTTTCATGCATTGCTTCGGTTTTCAACGTCTTTTGACTGAGATTTTGTCCCGGTAGCAGGGAAGAAAAGCTGTCAACGTAAGCAGGAGATGTTGCATGAATGTGGGAGGCAGTTCTTTCTCTTGCAGGGTACGTCTGAAGCTATATCATTAAGATTTTCTGCCATTCTGAAGCATTGAGCAGATAATGTAAAGGTATTTTAATGGACTGAATTCAATGTGATTCCGAAGAGAGCTGGGCACAGCAGCTTGTCAGGGGTGGCTAAAGCCAGATGTTAACATACTGTACTGTACAGTACTGTACTTAGCTTGCTTTCAGTGATGTTAAATGTTCATTTATCCATTTCATTAGTCATTTATATTTATTTCTCATTGTTTTCTGTATGTAAAAATATAGTTATTCTCTATAAAATGTATTTTTTGTGAATATTTTTGGGTGTCTGGAACGGATTAATTGGATTTACATTATTTCTTATGGGAAATATTGCTTCAGTTTTCATACGTTTCGGTTTTAGTCAGACTTTTTCGAATGGATTAATCATGAAAACCGAGGTTTGACTGTAACAGAAATAGGGCCACTCCCAGCATGGAGCTAATACAGACTGACAGTCCCTTTGTAAGGACGAGATGCCAATTGCTGACTGAAAAACAATCCCAAATCAGGAGAGAGTGGCCCTGAGTCCCAGTACCACCTACTACGATTCGATAATGAAACCCAATGAGACTGAATGTTAGGACAATCCTATACCATATAACTCAGGTTGCTGACATCTCCTTGATGAGACTACCACTTATTCTCAGCTGCATATTAAACATATGCCTATGGCCCCCTCCACCCATCATGAGCCTTGCTTTGGCAAAAGCCATAGTATTAGGCCAGACAATCAAGGAATCTCCTCCCCCTTCCTCTTATTAAAACCCAAGCTTCCAATGAGCAAATCTAGGCAGTTATTTCTCCATAAAAGCTGAACAAGAGTTCTATCAATTTAACCATATACTTTACTTTAAGGAAAACTGGTAGTATTCCTATTATTATAATTCGCTTTAGGAGTGATAGACATACTTATATCTTCAAAACGACCCCACCAAGAAACAGACCAATGACCACGTTACTGTATATAATTGGAGCTCATTAAGTCAAAAGGGTGATTAAGGTTACAGCATGAACCTAGCTGTGAGCCACATGAATAATAGACTCACTAAATCTAGAACAATTCCATTGGCAGCTAGGAAAATCAACACGTAGAATTTAAAACCATGGGGGATTCAACTTTCCATACTAAGATGGCCATCCCCTAACTCTTATGATGGGCAGCTGAAAACCTAAAAGTAGGGCCTATATATCGAATTTCAACAGCTCCATTACATTCAAGTGTGTCTCTTTCAGCAGTGAGACGTCAGCATTTTCTATCTTACCATAAAGAAAAGAACATTCCTCTTGGTAGAAATTATTAATGTTCTTAACATTCAGGTACCCAATCTTGAATGAGACCGTACTGACAATATAGCTCCAAATTAACAGCCAATGTTGCAGAAACAGATCAATGTGTAGCATTTAGCTTTATATTGTAGAACAACTTCTTAAGCGCCTTTAAAGTGTGGCTGCACCTATAGCCCAAAGAAATGAAAAGAGGCCTCATCATTTGATCAGATGCAATAAAACACCCAACTCTAATAAAAATAGAACATTTCCCAAAGCCACCTAAAACCAAGGGGGCTATATAACACACAAAACTTAATGGGTGAGCCCACTAGAACAAGACAGACACGGAGGGCTCAATGACCCAACACCTCCACATTCCTGTAATACTCAGAATATTGCATCTTGCCCACCTTCCTTATTAAAAGTAAAGATAATGTCCTTCAAAAGAGACAGAGTAAAATGTACCAGTAAATAGCAGTGTTAAATGCTTAAATGTCGCTTCTGCATGGATAAGTCGCCTTCACACGACCTCAGACCAGTTGAACACCCATGATAACAAGCGCTATAAAACTGTAGTAAATAGAAGATGCAATATAACCTTCACTGCATCACCGCCGACTCCTTATCCTCCAGAAATGCACATAGATCTCTGGGATCATCCAAAGTCTTGGTCTGGTTATGCAACGTGACTTTCATGCGGGCAGGATATAGCAGTCCAAAACGGGCCTTCAGTTGAACCAAGCATGGATGCAACGCCAAAAGACTCCTTCTTCGATTCACCATCGCCTTCGCAAAGTCCGGGAAGAACAGAAGTTTATGTCCCTGATATTCCAAAGCTGTAAGTGCTCTAGCTGCTCCCCATTTGCAACACTTGCTGAAAACGCAAAACTTTCAAGATGATTGGGTGTGGACGCTTGCTCGTGGCCACAGACTGAGTAGGCACTCTGTGGGCACACTCAATCTCAAACAGCATAGTGAAATGCAACTTTAACACATCTGGAATCATGGCCTGCAGAATGGATATCAAGTCATGACCCTCTGCTCCCTCAGGAATTCCTAGTATCCTTATGTTGTTTGGCCGAGAACGATTATTGCCATCTTCCACCTCTCTTTGCAGTGAGCATATCAACTTGGCCTGCTTCTCAATGGCCTCGCGCCTCTCCCCATGTGATGCCACCACTTTCTCTACCTTCTCCAATCAAGCCGTGTTTGACTCCAATGAAGATCTCAAAGCATTGATATCTCCCTGCATTGCACATAGCAATTCTCCATTAGCTTTGACCAATTCTTTGACTGTCCGAATCTCAGCCAAGATCTCCTGCAAAGTCTCAGGACTATCTCAAATGACCGCCATCTTGTGAGGTGAGAGAGGTTCCATCTTGGTTCTCTTTGCACTAGCTTTTTGAGATACTTGGAAATCCAGCCGCATCTGCTTGGAGCCCGACATAACCGGGATCAAATGGTAACCAAGTAAGTAGGAACTATTTGATCAAATATTACAGAAATCAGGATTCTTGTATTTTGCCCTTCGGAGCACTGCTCTTACATGTCCATCTTGACCAGATACCAAGCTCCGCCCCCTGTCCCATGGTTTCTTGAATTCAGATACAGACTTTGTCTCTACTATCTCCACTGGGAAACATTTCCATGCATCTAACACTGTAAAAAAATATTTGCACAAATTACTCCTGTGTCTATGTCCCCTCATTGCAGAGCTTTCTTTCAATTGAAAGAGGGTCTGCTCCTGTGCTTTTATACTACAGAGGTATTTAAGCATCTCTATCACATCTCCACTCTCCATCCTTTCTTCCAAAGTATACATATTGAGATCTTTAAATCTGTCCCCATATGCCTTATAAACAAAGCCCACCAACCATTTTCGTAGCCACCATCTGCACCGACTCCATCCTGTTTATATCCTTTTGAAGGTGTGGTCTCCAAAATTGAACACGATACTCTAAATTCAGTCTTACCAAAGACTTATTATACAGAAGTATTATCACCTCCTTCCTGCTGGCCATTCCTCTCCCTATGCGCTCAAGCATTCTTCTGGCTTTTGCTGTTGTCTTATCTATCTGTTTAGCTACCTTAGGATAATCAGAAACAATCACCCCTAGGTCCCACTCTTCTTCCATAGACAGAAGTACTTCACCCCCTCACAAATCTATTTTGAGAGAAGGATAGTCTCAGGAATGAAAAAGTGGACTATATTCTGTGTGAGAGTGCTCGCACTGACTGCACCATTCCATTAACTGCACTTCCCAGGTCCCTAATACTTGCTAACAAAAAAATACAAGAGAGAGAGGAGAAGTGAGGGAGGTTCAATATCCTTCTTGCCAGAGACAGCATAGGAGAGAGATGTATCAGAGGGCAAGGGAGCAACCAAGGACTGTGAGCACAGACACCAGCATTGTTTCCTCTTTCCTCAGCCCCTGGGATCACCCTCAGTCCAGCCAAATGCAGGTCCTGGCTACAAAAGGGTAAAGCCTGAGATTGGGAAAACTGTACGGTAATGCTATAGGAATGGGAAAATTTGATGTGCTTTTCAGTCCTTATCTGTTATTTTCTGATTCTTTGGCTTTCCATAGAAACATAGAAATATGACAGCAGAAAGAGACCATATAGTCTATCTGGTCTGTCCTTCCATATCAACTATTATAGTCCCCTTTTTTCCATAGAAACATAGACAACACATAAGTGATTACCAGCTCTTTGCTGAGTTCTACAGAGTGGCCCAAAAAAAGTGAGAACATCTTGTAGCATATAAGTTATTTAAAAATTCAAAAAGACACTCAGAATCCTGAATTAACACCGTACATACTTGGAACTTCTACTCTGATCTTGCCGGGGCACATTGGTGAGATGGCGGGGACCAAACCCACGCGCCTGGAATTTGGATCTCCAGCGGCTTCTCACGGCAAACGTTCCAAAACTGAACCCCCGTCCCCGCAGAAGGGGCTGGCCTTGCGCGAGGGCCCCGAAATGCAGCAGGAAATCCTCGCAGAGATTAGAGGGGTCAAGGACCTCGTGCAGTCAAACGGTGAAGCACTCCGAGCGCTGCGGGAAGATCTTGGTGTACTGCAGGGCAAGCTAGAGGTGCTCTCTTCGCGTCAGGACAAAATGGAGAGCATATTGGACTCCCATGCGGCCCGGTTGTCCAAACTCGACAAAGTTGAACGTCAGGTACGGGCCTTGCAGAAAGAAGTGGAAGATGGCAATAATAGAGCGCGCCGCAACAACATACGACTCGTGGGCATACCGGAGGGAGCGGAATCGGGAGACATGAAAGAGTTTTTATGCAAAATCCTCCCTTCCCTGCTCCAAATCACCTTTACCAAAGATTTGGAGATCGATCGCGCTCATCGTGTACCCACAAGCATAACGCTCAACAGGAAGACCCCGCGGCCTATCATTTTTCGACTTTTGAGATATCAACACGTGGAGCAAATTCTCAGTGCCTCTCGGGCAAAGGGCCATATGGAGTTTGAGAGCCACAAGATCTCCTTCTATCCTGACTTGGCTAAACCCACGGTCGACCGCCGAAAGCGCTTTCTGGAATTCCGGCCGAGGCTTCAACAACTACAAGCACGCTATGGTCTGATGTACCCGGCCAAGCTCCGAGTCACGCTTCACAATCAGACAAGAACATTTGAGGACCCTGATCTACTAGCGGAGTTTTTGGATTCCAAAGAAGCCGACTTGATGCGCTGACTTCCAGAATATTCCTGCAAGTATTCTTATATCCGCTGTATCTGCCATATTGGATCTGCCGCAGCCCAGCAAAAAGTCTGGCGAGGGCGGTTTGTTGCCTTACTTTTGATGATATCTGTGACCCGACTCCATCTACCCACAGTAGCCTCGATGAGTATCAGAGACAGTGTTAATTATGGACTCTGGTGTTTCTTTCTTTTCTTTTTTTCATGTCTTTCTATTTCTTCTCTAGGGCCTCCTCCCGCAGACATATGGTCGCCATATTCATTGGGGGTTTTGCTTCTTCTCTAAGATACTTTGGTACATACTTTTCAATATGGGGTGTATTAGCCAGCATACTCGGTGATTATGTCATTGTTGCACAGATTCTGATTATGTTGTATGTTTTCAAGCGCCCTTACCTAAAATGTCTATTACCGATTGATGGCACCATGTAAGATTTTCTCATTGAACGTAAAAGGAATCAATAATCCGATAAAACGGAAGAAAATCCTAAGCTACCTCAGTCAGGAAGCTGCGGATCTGATTTTTCTCCAAGAAACGCATTTAAATTCGAAGGAAACTCTTAAACTCAATATCAAACCTTACATGGTGGCCGCCTATTCCCCAGCCGTTTCTAAGAAATGTGGGGTTGCCATACTGGTTAGGAAATCTTTGCATGCTACTATTATTGCGACTAGCTCAGATACAGAAGGTAGATGGTCCAGAGTTCACCTCAAGATAGGTAGCCTTGAAGTTACATGTATATGCCTTTACGCTCCTAATGTGGATGACCCTGCCTTTTTTGCTACCATTGCTCAGGTTGCGCAGGCCTCTGCTAATACTTCATTGATAATTGGGGGGGATTTCAATTTAGTCCTTGATCCCCTGATTGACAAACAGCCGCCTAGGACAAGTGGTCCCCCCAAGAGTCACACCACGCTTACCTCTTTGATCAAAGATCTTGCTTTAGTTGATCTATGGAGGTTACTACACCCCAATGAGCTTGACTTCACCTTCTTCTCTTCCCCTCACAAATCCCAGTCTCGCATAGATTTCTTTCTAATATCAAAACTGTTAGTTCCTCAGGTGGACACTGCAAAGATTCACTCCCAACATATTTCATATCATGCTGCTATTTCCTTTCAATTACACACTACTGCACCCCAAGGGAATTCGGGGGCCTGGTTCTTTGATAGAGCCCTGTTAACTCAGCCAGAGTTCCAGTTAGAAATTCGAGCAGCCATACAGGATTACTTCCATTTTAATCTACCCCAGGATACTGCGAATTGGGCTTGGTGGGAGGGCTTCAAAGCGGCCATTCGAGCAACGATCACTAGCTATCAAATCCGCCTGCGGAAACAACGCAAACAGCAGCTACTCATACTAGACCAACAAATCAAAGCAGGCGAACGAGTTCTAACTTCACGTACTGATCCATGTGTATTAATTCGATTACAGCGTCTCCGTTTTCAATATAATTCAATCCTCTCAACTGCAGCTTCTAAGAGTATTGAGCTTCAACGAGGGACATATTATCGTGAAAATAACCGAGCCGGTCGACTCTTAGCCAACGCCTTGAAAGGTCAAAAAGAAGCCAAACGCGTAGCGGCCCTTCGAGCCCCACAGGGAGGGGGCATATTGACCACAGACTCCGACATTGTAGAACTCTTTCGGGATTTCTATACCCGCCTATATCAATCTGAATGTGAGTTCTCGTCAGAGACATTCGAGCGATTGCTTTCTGGCATTCAGCGGCCGACCCTCTCTGAAGATGATAGGGATGCGATGGATGAACCCTTCTCTACTAAAGAGATCCAATCTGCCCTAAAACGAACAGCCTCGGGCCGTGCCGCAGGGCCCGATGGTCTCCCGACCGAATTCTACAGAACGTTCAGTGCAGATTTAGTTCCCTATTTAAAACTCTATTTTACTGCCCTTGCGGTAGATACATCCTCTTTGGGATCCTTTTCTGCAGCTAATGTGGTAGTATTTGAGAAAGAAGGCAGAGACCCGCTGCTAACCGCCAACTACCATCCAATCTCCCTACTTAATGCCGATTATAAGATCTTCGCAACGATCTTGGCCACCCGGCTATCTGACAGGATGGCCACCCTAATCCACCCTGACCAATGCGGTTTTATACCCGGCCGATCCACCGCTGACAATGCTCGGACCTTGTGCCATGTGCTATCCAGTGCTGCCAATCTAGACCACCCATGGGTGGGTCTTTCCCTAGATGCCGAAAAAGCCTTTGATCGCCTAGAATGGCCCTTCTTATTTGCAGTTCTCCGATGGTATGGCTTTGGGGAGGGCTTCCTCCGATATCTCCAAGTCATGTATACTCAACCCGTCGCCAGTATTTGTGTAAATGCCATCAAGTCTCAGCCATTTAATCTCCAAAGAGGCACGCGTCAAGGTTGCCCCCTATCACCAATGCTCTTTGATCTAGCTCTTGAACCCCTAGCCCTCCTTATTAGACAGTCCGCACGTATTCGAGGTGTCCCCTTCAGTCATAGAGAGATTAAACTCTCTGCATATGCAGATGACCTTATGCTTTTCGTATCCCTTGATTCGGTTCCAGCTGTCTTGGATCTGATTGACGGATACTCGCAATTATCGGGCTATAAAATTAACTGGACCAAATCTGTAGCATTCCCACTGAACCGCTGGGTACATGAGGCTGACATGCAGGCCTTTCCCTTCCTTTGGCAATCCCGCATGGTGAAGTATCTCGGGGTCCATTACTGTTCTCCTTTAGAAGACACTATCAGTTTTAATGCCAAAGAGGTAGTCTCCAAAGTCCGTGAGCTCACAAATCGTTGGTCTCCCTTATCTCTTACATGGTGGGGCCGCCTAGAAACTGTGAAAATGATGATAGTCCCCAAAGTGAACTACATTTTAGAAATGCTGCCATGCTTACTCCCGCTACATACTTATAAAGATATTGAGGGCCTTCTCGTCCGTTATCTCTGGCAGGGCAAGCCACCAAGGATAGCTAAACAAAAACTACAGTCTGCAAAGGAAATAGGGGGTACCAGATTTCCTGATTTTCTTAGATATCATCAAGCCTTCCTACTTAAGCAAGGTGCCCGATGGCTAGATGCCTCAACAGACAGCAGACCAGTTTGGCTTGACATAGAAGAGGAGCTTAGTAGCCCAATTCCGTTGACCCATCTCCCCGGTATGTCCTATCAAGTAGACACCCGCCATCCACCAATGATTGTCGATACTCTTGCGGCCTTTAACACTCTCATTCTATCACTGGGTCCGAACGTATGTCCTCAGGACGGACTCCCGCTATGGAATAACCCCAGAATTCAAGTCCTAAATAGAACGATAGCATGGAAACCCTGGTACTCAAGGGGGATCTGGACACCCCAACAGCTTTTCTCTACAGCTCGTTGGAAAACCTTTTCTGATTTACAAAAGGAATTTGCGTTACCAGCGAAACACTACTTTCAATTGATGCAGCTTCAACACTGCCTCAAAAGTGCTCAAATCATGCTGCCCTCTGCCCCTACTGAGGACGGGCTCTTAGAGATAGTTCACTCTATTAGTAGTACACATGGGGTAGCTTCTAACTTTTATAAAACATTATGTCAGGGTACAGACACTGCCACTTTTAGAGCCCAACAAGCCTGGGAGCGCGAACTGCACACCACTTTAACCCCTGTGCAATGGAGCGTTTTCTGGAGCAAAGTAGTGCGGGTTTCCCGGTCTGCCTCTGTTACCCAAACTCTCTTCTTTTTTGCACACAGATGCTTTTATACTCCAGAAAAAATAGCCAAATGGAACACAACTGCTAGGGACCAGTGTTGGTCTTGCCATACTGCTGTGGGAACCCTCGCTCATGTTATTTATGAATGTCCTCAACTACAGGTTTATTGGAGGCGGGTTTGGGGTTGTATTCAATTTATCTTACACCTTCACGAACCTCTCTCTTGGAAGATCGTGGGACTCCGCTCTGTGGCGGAGGTCCCCTCTCTTCCTAAGAAGGGTCGCTTTCTCCTTGATTTCATGCTGGGTATAGCCATATGCTTAATCACGAGGAATTGGAAGGATAGCTCTTGACTTACTGTCAATGAATGGTGGAACCTCGTCTGCTTATATAGTAAATATGAGCAGATACCTCGGAGAGCTATTCCCCATGCCCAAACTCACTCTCGCTTATCTAAATGGCAGATGCTCAATGATTATGTACAATCTGCTCATTGTTCCGACATGCCTGTTTAATGTGCACTCATCATGTTTCAGATCACCATTAGGTTTTGTAACACAATAATGTAAGTACACGCCCGCTTCGGGAATGATTAGTTTTCTAGAGAAGAAGCAGGGGGGAGGGGTGTGGCAGGGGTTTACTTTGGTGTATGTATTACACTTTATGTATCTGTCTTTTAGCTGTATGTCTTCCTTTTCCTCTGTTGTTATAAAACGAAAATAAAGAATTAAAAAAAAAAAAAAATTCAAAAAGACAGATGTAAACGATTGACAAATTTAAAAAAAAAGATGGCGACCGGAAATTGTCAAAATAAAGATGCTATATAGCTAAAAAAGGTAAATAAGTAAACTATTTAAGCTTTTAATTTACGAGATGTTCTTACTTTTTTTTTAGGCCATCCTGTATATTATCTCTGGTCTACTTGCAAATGCTCCTAATTTCGTACAAGGTTTTGGTTATTTACTGTACTTCCCTTATCTGTCTTGCATGGCAAAAAACCTGCAAGACTTGCTGCACCTCATATTCAAAGATAATTATCTTTTAGCTAGCAGCTGTTGAATGCAAAATTGCCCTAGCCATGTATTTTTACATGCTATACAGATAGCATTAAGCTGGTTAATCCATTTGAGCAAAGGTAAGTCAAGATAGGGGAGGGGTAAGGTTGGCTCAAAAATTATCCAGATAGCGGCAACATTCAGATATTAACTGTATAAGCTGTACATTTAATTTAGGTTTGCGGACTATCAGGCTTAAAGTAAGTGGATAGTACCCGCACAGTCATGGCTATATGGATAGCAGCACTGAATATACAGATTAGGTTAAACACTGGTGTCTAAATTTAGGTAGTGACTGCTCCAGCTGGATATTGGTTCTGTGTTCTGAACAGCCCAATCGTGAAGGGCTAACAAGACAGCAAATATGAAAGCATGCAAAAATGGAAAACATTTCACACAGTGAAACCAGCAATACTATTTCTTTGCATTTAGCTCAGGCTTTTTCATTTGAAGCTCCAGGCAATTAAATTCATATACAGTAGATATTTCCCTGCCCTCAGAGGGTTTATATTCTAAAGCCCTCATTGACTAACCTAAAGTAATGGTTTAATATGCACTAATGCTAGTTAAGTGCATATTTGGTAAATAGACCTAAGAAAGAACGATGGGGTTTGCATTATTTAACATGTATTAAACTGCATTAACATGTACTAATGTGCATTAATGCATGGTAACACTTAAACACAAATTAGAAAGTGAAGACCTAATTTCCTCACAAGACAATGATGGGTTGTGACTTTCCCAAGGCCACAAGAAGCATCAGGAGGCTTTGAACCTCGTTCTCAGTTTGCTATTCCTTAAATCCCAGTAACAAACAACATAATTTGTGTTGAAAGTAGATGCATGGATTGAACTATATGGAGGTCATTTCATAATAGGTCGCTTAGGCAGGACATCCACGAAGACGCTTGATGTACCGACTACCTGAGTCAGTACGTCAGACTCAATCTCTGGTCCTATTAAAATCTATGTTAAAAACTCACCTCTTCAAGGCTGTTTATGGATCCTGATCTCCTTACTCAACTCTTCATCACCCTTGCGTGTTATAACTATTTCCCCTTAGTTCTATCAAGACCCCTGTCTATCATTTTCTTGAAGCTTGTAAGTTCTATTGAGCAGGGGTTGTCTAGTACATATCTGTATAGTGCTGCTTATGCCCTGTAACACTATAAAATGATAAGTAGTAGAATTGGTAGCAGTAGCCTATTAGGGATAAGCATTCCTTGGCACACGTTCAGGTCTCTTTGATGCCTTAAAAATTTACATGTGTGTAAAACGGATTGATTATGCATACTGTAAATCCATGAGTTGGTGCATGTACAATCAATTTCTGCACATTTAGAGATTTTTCATGCGGGTTAAACATTTTTATTAACATGAAAGTGTGAAACAACATGTAATGAAAATTGAAGAAAAATGTCAATTTTTCCAAAAAGAAACCAAAACATTTGCCTGTGCATGTCCCTAGGGCTTGCTTTGGGGCTATCTTAGAAAGAACGCATAGGGGGCATGCTTACTAAATGATTTAAGGCACATTAAATACTCTTGAGTCCTTTTACTTCTATGGCCACAGTAGTCATTAATGCACATTAACCTTTAGCAAACATAGATGCCAATGAGCCTGATTCTGACTGGCAAATAGTGGGACTGTACATTCTGGTTTGACATCAAGCCCCTCTAAACGACATGACCGTATGCCACCTCATGTACTCCCTGCACGCACTTAGCCGCTGTGCGGGGAGTGCTGGATGGAGCAGGATGGAGGCGTACAGGGGGGAGAGCAGGGAGGGCTGAGGCACCCACATGTAAAGGGCCATTCAAGTTACGTTCCTGTATGTTCATCTGCATTAGGGTAGACTTGGGATGAGACAGCGGATGGGCCATACTGCCCCACTAAACAACCAGGGGGCTGCAGGTGAGTCCCTGCCACCTGATTCCAGCCATGGCTGCCCCGGCCAAGGGTTGGGCAGGGGGGAAAAAACATTTCCCTCCTTGGCAGAATTTTGGCCCTCCCGCTGGGTGCCTATTAGTAATCTGTGAACTGTCATTAAAATCATCTCTAATACCTGAAGATTGGAGGATCGCCAATGTAACACCAATTTTTAAAAAGGGTTCCAGGGGTGATCCGGGAAACTACAGACCGGTGAGCCTGACATCAGTACCGGGAAAAATGGTAGAAACCATCATAAAGAATAAAATTACTCAGCATGTAGATAGTCATGGCCTAATGGGAGACAGCCAACATGCCTTTAGACAAGGAAGATCTTGTCTTACTAATCTGTTGTGTTTTTTTGAAGGTGTGAATAAACAGGTGGACAAAGGTGAGTCGGTTGATACAGTGTATCTGGACTTTCAGAAAGCCTTTGACAAGGTCCCTCATCAGAGACTTTTGGCAAAACTAAAGAGTCATGGGATAGGAGGCAGTGTACTACTGTGGATCAGGAACTTGTTAAAAGATAGAAAGCAGAGGGTTGGGCTAAATGGCCAATTTTCCCAATGGAGAAAGGTGAATAGTGGTGTACCCCAGGAATCTGTGCCGGGTCCGCTGCTTTTTGACATATTCATAAATGACCAGGAAAGTGGAATAACGAGCGAGGTTATCAAATTTGCAGATGACACAAAACTATTTAAAGTTGTTAAACCCAAGAGGATTGTGGAAAATTGCAAGAGGATCTTGAGAAATTGGAAGACTGGGCATCAAAATGGCAGATGAAATTTAATGTGGACAAGTGCAAAGTTATGCACCTAGGGAAGAACAACACAAACTATGGTTACACGATGCAAGGTTCCACATTAGGAACCACCACCCAGGAAAAAGATTTAGGCGTCATTGTGGATACCATGTTAAAACCCTCGGCCCAGTGGGCAGCGGCAGCCAAGAGAGAAAATAGAATGCTAGGTATCATAAGGAAAGGAATGGAAAATAAAACAAAAGATATTATAATGTCTCTATATCATTCCATGGTGAGACCGCACCTTGAATATTGTGTGCAATTCTGGTCGCTGTATCTTAAAAAGGATATAGCGTTATTAGAAAAGGTTCAGAGAAGAGCCACCAAAATGGTAAAGGGGATGGAAGGATACTCCTATGAAGAAAGGCGTAAAAGGTTAGGGCTCTTTAACCTTGAAAAGAGACGGCTGAGGGGAGATATGATAGAAGTCTATAAATTAATGAACGGAGTGGAACGGGTAAATGTAGATCAATTGTTTACATTATCAGAATATAGAAAGACTAGGGGACATGCAATGAAGCTACAGGGTAAACTATTTAAGACTAACAAAAGAAAATATTGTTTCACTCAACGTGTAATCAAACTCTGGAATTTGTTACCGGAGGATGTAGTAAAGGCTGTTAGTGTAGCTGGGTTTAAAAAAGGTTTGGACAAGTTCCTGGAGGAAAGGTCCATAAACCATTATTAAGAAGGGTCCCAGGATATCAATGCTTGACCCAGTACAAGCATTATAGAACCTGTGTCTTTTGGGGGAACTGCTAGGTACGTATGACCTAGATTGGCCACTGTTGGAAACAGGATACTGGGCTTGATGGACCTTGGTCTGACACAGTATGGCATATCTTATGTTCTTATGTTCTTATGACACCACAGCACCAGCAGGAGCATAGGGCAGGCTGTACGGGGTTCTGGGTGGATGTCTTGCGCCTGGGAATTTGGGCAACACTGGGCCATCTAGGTGCCCGATTCTGCAGCTATGTGAACGTCTGGCTCCCACTGTTACTGACTCAGATAGAGTTTGGGGCCATCCATTTTTCTGCCGTCCAGATGGCCCGGCTGTGCCCCTCACTGAATTGGGCTCCACGTGTCTCTAGAAAATAGCCTCACAAAACCTGCAGTAATTGTTGGTGAATGCACTTGTACAAATTTTCGCCTGCTTGGGAGCTGATCTAAATTCACAGATGTGATCTACGTGTCCACCCCCCGCTCCACTCATATCCCTCCCTCAAATACACCTGTACTCAGATACCATAAAAGTAGGCACAAACATTCACTATGCCTAAATTCTATACTGATGACCCTTGGAGTAATTCTATAAAAGCCTTTTCCTGTTGGTAAACAAAGATTACTTGTAGAAAAAAAAATTATCCCCAGTGAGGGCAATTTTAGAATCAATTGTATAAGTGGATGCAGCCTGTGTAGAAAGCAGCAATTTTAGATTGGCAAAGTATTGGAATATGTACTTTCTCCAGGACCATGCAGGAAGTCAGTCCTCACTTATGGGTGTCATCGACGCCGATGAAGCCCCGGCGGAGCATTTCCCCAGCTTTCCATGAAAGCCTTTGGGAATGCTGGCACGCATGCGCGGTTCCTTTCCCGCCTAAAGGTGCCATCTTACCTCAGTCTTTTTTTTTCCGTGAAGCCCATCGGACGTGTGTCCTTTTTTTCCCGGAAAAGAGAAGTTTTTTCTTGGCGTTATTTCACTTTTTTCCTCGGATTCGACGTCGGTTCCCCTCCCGCCGGGTTCTGTACACCGGTATCGAATCCCTTTTTTCTTTTTTCGGTTTTTGCCCTTAGTGGCTTGGCGCTCGCGCCAATTCTTTTTCTTTTTCCCTGGAAGGCCGGTCCTTTGACCTCGCGGGGACCCTTTTTTCCCCGATGGCTTCCAGTGGTTTTAAAAAGTGTGATCGGTGTAAGAAGATAATGTCTCTCACCGACACACACGAATGCTGCCTTCGGTGCCTTGGCCCGGACCACAATTCTAAAACGTGCGGGCCATGTGGAAAAATGTCTTCCAAGGCTCTCCGAAGTCGTCAGCAACAAAGTGAAAGGCTTTTCTCGGACTCGGCCTCTGCCCGGGCTCGGACCTCGTCTGAGGCCTCGACATCTTGGGATTCCGATCCCGAGAGGCGTTGGAGCTCCTCGGACAGGGGGTCCCCCGACCGGGAACGTAAGAGGAAGAAGCGGCTCACGAGGGCGGCGTCGGAGGAGGTCCCTGAGCCCTCGAGGGCCAGGTCTAAGACCCCCCGACCGTCGTCCCGGGCCCATGGACCAGGAGAAGCCAACTAAAGTTCCTCGCATGGATCCGGAGTCTGCTGGACACGTAAGTCCTGTTGTCGTCGTGGACTCGCCTCCCCGAGTACCGACGTCGGGCTCGGCGCCGCCGGGGCCCGAGTCGGGGGCTGCTGTGTCACCCGAGCTGAGTCTCAGGTTGACAGCCTTGG
The DNA here is from genome assembly GCA_033557465.1 of Ichthyophis bannanicus. Lineage (NCBI taxonomy): Eukaryota > Metazoa > Chordata > Amphibia > Gymnophiona > Ichthyophiidae > Ichthyophis > Ichthyophis bannanicus. The sequence goes on from CM066033.1 coordinate 1,375,198,984, forward strand.
AGAGCAGAATGTCTGCCTTCATATCTTCCCCAACCACCGGGACATCGACTTCGAAGTCGACCCCGGAGACCAAGCCGATACTCGAGTCCCTTGCGGCTCAAAGTCGTCCTCGGTCGAGGTCTCCCTCGACCTCCCGTTCGGGACCGAGGGTCTCGACGCCGGTGCCACCGACGTCGGGGCGGGTGCCTAGAGGCCCCGTGGGGTCGGACCTCGACTCGACATCGGACAAGTCTGCTTGGGAGACCGAAGACGAGGAGTCTCCTGACACCTTCAAGACTCGGTGTGTCCCTTCAGACTCACCAGAGTCTGAGCCCCGGAGTAGATCCCCTCTGGAGGATACTAGGTTCTCGGAGTTTGTCCGCGATATGGCCACTGCCCTGGCTATCTCGGCTGACCCCGAGGAGGAGCCTCGAGCTGGAGAGCTCGATGATCTGCAGTATGACTCTCCTCCGAAGGAGGCCTTTACTGTCCCGGTTCCTCCGATGCTGGAACGGCTCCTCTTCCGGATGTGGGAGGCACCGGCCTCGGCGCCGGTTTTGAGCAAGCGAATCAATTCCATCTATCGGCTCCGAAAGAGTCCTGGCTTCCAGAAAGCACAGCTACCACACCATTCCATGGTTGTGGAATCAGCCATGCATCGTCTGAAGAGTCAGAAGATGCACTCCGCGGTGCCTCCTGGAAGGGAAGCCCGAAGCCTTGATGGCATCGGAAGAAAGTGCTTTCAGGGCTCGATGCTTGCTTGCCGTGTCCAGACTTACCAGCTGTACATGGGCATGTATTTACGAGACCTGGCCAAGGAGTTGGCCGGATTCTCTGCTGGTCTCTCCGGGGAACCCTTGCAGAGTTTTAAGTCCTTGTCTTCGAAGATCCGGGAATGCTCTAAGTTCATATCCCGCGCCGCCTACGATGGCTTCGAGGCTTCGGCCCGAGTAGCGGCAGCCGGCATCGCGGCCCGACGCCAGGCATGGCTACAGTCATCGGACCTTGAGCCATGGGTTCAGGACAAGTTGGTCGATGTCCCTTGCTGAGGTGAAAACCTTTTTGGCAAGCCTGTGGCCGAGAAGGCCGCTCAGCTCGAGACAGAGCACATCACGAGGACAAGGCTGTCGAGGAAGACCTCTGCCCCTTCTCATAAGAAGAAGGGCTCGGGTAAAAAGTCCTTTTACCTGAGGAAGGGCACTGCCTACAAACAGTACCCACAATATCCGGCTGCCCAAGCTGCCCCCCAGGGTCAGCAAACCAAGGGCCAGGGTAATGGGCCCCGTAGGCAGAGGGCTCCCAAGCCTGCAGCCCCTGCTCCCACTCATCAGGGTGGGGTTTTTTGACTCCTTGAGCATAGCCATACCTCCCTTGCAGACCCAACCCTGCACAGGAGGCCGCCTAGCCTTGTTCGCCCACAAGTGGCCCTTGATAACCCAAGACAGTTGGGTGCTGGACATAGTCCATCGAGGCTATGCCCTGCACTTTCACCAACTGCCTCCGCCACACTTCCCAGGAGAACCTTTCCGGCCTCCCCTTCATACAGCCCTTCTCCTCCAGGAGCTAAAAGGTTTGTTGCTGGACAAGGCGGTGGAGCCTGTGCCTCCCCACTTCCAAGGTCACGGGTTTTACTCCTGGTGCCAAAACGAACCGGTGGTCTTCGACCCATTTTGGATCTCAGAAACCTGAACAAGTTTCTAGTGAAAGAGAAGTTCAAGATGCTTACTCTTGGAACACTTCTGCCCTACTTCCAGCAGGGAGATTGGCTTTGCTCTTTAGATCTAAAGGATGCTTACACTCACATCCTTATTCATCCAGACCACAGAAAGTACCTCAGGTTCATTGTGGGAGGAAACCATTATCAGTACAGAGTACTGCCTTTTGGACTGACCTCCGCTCCCAGGGTGTTTACCAAGTGCCTGGCAGTGGTGGCAGCCTACCTGAGAAATCATGGCATCTTTGTGTTTCTTTACCTAGACGACTGGCTCATCAGAGGCCAGACTTCCCTAGAAGTTCAACAGGCCACCAACAGGACCATAGAACTGCTCCAAAAGGTGGGCTTTGTCATCAACTTCGTAAAGTTCACTTTGCTCCCCTCCCAGAACTTGGAGTTCATAGGAGCAAGGTTGAATTCTCAGCTGACAAGAGCATTCTTACCAGTGGACCGAGCACAAAGGCTCATGGACCTCGCCAGCAAGTTTCTGCACAGGTCCCTGGTCTCCGCCAGACTCTGTCTCAGGCTTCTGGGCCACATGGCGTCGACAGTACAGGTAACCCCCAATGCCAGGCTCAATATGAGGCCTGCCCAGTGGTGCCTTCGGACTCAGTGGTCGCAAGCCTCAGGCAGTCTCAGAGACAGGATCAGTGTCCCACCATTTCCTGGCCTCCCTCAACTGGTGGTTACACCCCCCAATCTGCTGGTGGGGGTGCCCTTTCAGATCTCACCTCATAAAGTGGTACTGACCACCGATGCCTCTCTGCAGGGTTGGGGAGCACACTGCCTAGACAAGTGCACCCAGGGCCTGTGGTCTCATTGGGAGGCGTCTCAACAGATCAATCTACTGGAACTCAGAGCTATCCGCTTGGCCCTCAAGGCCTTTATTGCTTCCCTGGCACAACAGTCTGTCTTGATCCAGACAGACAACCAGGTAGCCATGTTCTATGTCAACAAACAGGTCGGAACTGGTTCCTAGCCCCTTTTCCAGGAGGCCCAGGACCTCTGTTCCTTTGCCCTGAAACACAACATGCTCCTCAAAGCAGTCTATCTTCCAGGCCAGGAGAATTCCCTGGCAGACAGATTGAGCAGGATTCTGCAACCACACGAGTGGCAGCTACATCCTTTAGTGGTTCAAAAGATTTTCTTGAGATGGGGGCTTCCCTCCATAGACCTGTTTGCCAGTCCACTGAACAACCAGCTGCCAAGGTTCTGCTCCAGCCAACCGCATCCTCTGAGAGTAGCAGCAGATGCTTTTCTGATTCCCTGGACTCAGGGCCTACTCTATGCGTTTCCTCCCACCCCTCTGGTGGCCCGAACACTGTTCAAGATTCTCCGAGACAGGGCCTCAGTCCTCCTGGTAGCTCCCAGGTGGCCGAGGCAGCCTTGGTTCCCCCTTCTGCTTCAACTGGCAGTGGATCTGCCTCTGCCTCTGGGATTGCAACCCGACCTTCTCTCTCAGAATCAGGGCTCCTTGCTGCATCCCAATCTCAAAGCTCTCAATCTGATGGCATGGAGGCTGCAAGGGTAGTGTTGGCTCCCTGGGGCCTGCCTCCCGAGGTTGAGGAAGTTCTCCTAGCCTCCAGGAAACAATCCACTAGGAAGACCTATGCTCTCAAGTGGAAAAGGTTCTCTGTGTGGTGTCAGCTACGTGCTGAGGATCCTTTCTCCTGTACTGTGTCAGTAGTGCTTCAGTACCTGCTGCACTTGTCCAATCAGGGTCTCAAGTCCAACTCTGTTCGGATCCACCTCTCTGCTTTAGCAGCTCATCACTCCCTAGTTGAGGGCCATTCCTTGTCTGTGCACCCTTTGGTGTCTAGGTTTCTCAGAGGCTTGCTTCTGCTCAAGCCTCCCATACATCCTCCTGCTCCTGAGTGGGAGCTTAATGTGGTCTTGCAGCAACTGACTCGCCCACCTTTTGAGCCTATGGCTACTTGCCCTCTACGCTTCCTTTCCTGGAAGACTCTCTTTCTGATAGCCCTTACTTCGGCTAGGAGAGGGAGTGAGCTTCAGGCCTTGGTCTGTGATAGACCTTACACCAGGTTCTATAAAAACAGGGTGGTCCTCAGGACTCACCTTAAGTTCCTTCCTAAGGTTGTCTCCTCTTTCCACCTCAACCAGGAGGTGGTTCTTCCTACTTTCTTCCCTAGGACTCATGCAAGTCAGGCTGAAACAGTTCTCCATACCTTGGACTGTAGGAGGGCCTTATCCTTCTACCTTGAACGTACGCAGGGTCACAGGAAGGCTTCTCAGCTCTTCCTTTCTTTTGACCCCAATAACTTGGGGAGGCCTGTGTCCAAGCATACCTTGTCCATCTGGGTAGCTGACTGTATCACCTGGGCTTACAAGGCAGCTGACCTTCCTTTGCAGGATAGGGTCACGGCCCACCGTGTGAGGGCAATGGCTGCATCAGTGGCTCACCTCCGCTCTGTTCCATTGCAAGACATCTGCAGGGCTGCTACTTGGTCTTCAAGCTAGACTTTTGCAGCCCACTACTGTCTGAAGAGGGAGTCCCGTAGGGACAGTGCTTTTGGCCAAGAAGTACTCCGGAATCTCTTTGAGGTCTAGGCAACTCCTGCCCTCCTGCCCTCTGGTTGGGCTACCTGTGGAGGGTGTGTCCTTGCAAAGCCTTTACTGTGTTGCTGAGACTAGAGGGAGTTCTCTTGTTCAGCCTGGGTTCCTGGTAGCCCAGAGCTGGGGAGTCACCCATAAGTGAGGACTGACTTCCTGCTTGGTCCTGGAGAAAGAGTAGTTACTCACCTGTAACAGGTGTTCTCCAGGAGCAGCAGGAATCAGTCCTCACTACCCTCCCTCCTCCCCTTGGAGTTGCAGTCGTACATAGTTTAATTTTTACATTTTTGTGTGCTGTTCTTAGCTATGTTATTTGACTGAGGTAAGATGGCACCTTTAGGCGGGAAGGGAACCGCGCATGCGTGCCAGCATTCCCAAAGGCTTTCATGGAAAGCTGGGGAAATGCTCCGCTGGGGCTTCATCGGCGTCGATGACACCCATAAGTGAGGACTGATTCCTGCTGCTCCTGGAGAACACCTGTTACAGGTGAGTAACTACTCTTTCTCTTCTAAAATTGCCATGTTCACATGCGTGGCAGGCACGTGTGTTTAATATGCAAGTGTGTATCTGCCAGAATTTATTTGTAAATTCTAAACTACTGCGGTATCTAGTGAGTTATTACAGAAAGATTACCTTCAATGTCTCAAGTTATTTTAGAAACAAACATACTTTAAAATATGCAAAACATGAGAAAGACATACAAGGTCTCGGTCAAGATACTTCTTAAAACACATGCATAGGCTATACTCATCAAGCAGCTGTTAGTAATTTTCTAAATAAGGGAAATTCTTGCAAAGTGAATTTAACCCAAATCAACTAATCAAGTTGGATTTTGCTGAGGCCTGCTGATCAGAAATTAAGCACCCAAATCCGGTAGGGGCAGGTCTGGGCCGTCCGGACAGCCCCAAGCAAGACAGGCCCATTTGGACCCGATTCTGGGCTGCAGGAGCAAAATGTTCCCACGGTAACCAGAATCGGGCCCAAGGATGGCCTGGTGTGCCCCTGCCACCTGTGGGGATGCCCTCACCACAGGTGCCTCCGATTCCTGCTTCCTCGGCCCCCTGTTTCACCACTGCCCGACCCAAGGCTGGCCTGCCATGGCCTGGATCAGGTGATGGAGGCCTCCCCGCACACGGTCCAGGCCACAGGGGGGATCCCCAGGCCTGATCACAGGGTTTTTGCTGCTTATTCCACCTCTGAGGTGGAATAAATGGTGCGTCCCCACTAGCCCAGCAGTACGTACAGGGCCGTAACCTGAATCGGCCCTGTACATCCTGCCGGGCTGGACCACCCCCCCCCCATCCCACCCCCTCTGGCTCTCCCTGTCCTGTTGCTCAGGATGTATGGGGGAAATCAGAGGGGGAATTGGGCCTGTACGGATTTCTAGGCTGCAGTACCATGGGACATGAAACCCCACAATCCGTGTTCCAGAATCAGGCCCTAAATGTCTACTTTTCATTTATAGCAGGATTTTTTGAATAGGCCCAGGATGCAATTCCTTGTCACTGGTCCAGACAAAAGGTAAGCCTTAGAAACCTTTCAATTTGTGAAGCAGCAGAAGACCTGAGAGGTACTCACTAGAGGTCTGGAGGAGGGCTGGAAATTCTTCACCAGAGACCCCAAATGTGCTCTTGCAGTCCTGCTGACATCATCAATGTGGGGCCAGTCAAGTATAAGTGCCAGTGCCTGCTTGCAGCCGTTGGGAGTGACAGAAGACCTGAGAGGTGCTCATTAGAAGACTGGAGAAGGGCCAGAAATTTTGCACTCAAGCCCCGAAGTGTGTTCTCCCGTACGCATTGTCATCATCAATGTGGGACCAGTTAAGTATAAGTGCCTGTGCCTGCCTTTGCCTGCAGCCACCAGGGTTGTGGATAGGAGTCCCTTCAGAACCACTTGGAGCCTTCAGAGTTCCTGGTGCTGGTTGGTAATTGTGGGCATTGCCTTTGCTTTGAGACTGGCGTGACTTGTTTGGACGTTTTCTTTTTATGTTTCTCTTTTTTTTGCCTCTATTATCTCCAAAAAGAAGAAGGGGAAAGGTTCTAAAACCCCTTCCTCGGCCAAAGGACCAATGGGCAAACATGTAACTCCAGTGTCGCAGATGGAAGCCGGCCCAACTTCAATTATGATAGCTTCCACCTCCCCTACAGGAGTGTCTTAGAGCTCTGGGGGCCATGTGGCTCCCTCTTCTCCAGGTAATTTGAATTCTTGCTTATCTGGGCATGATCCTACCTTCTCCTCCACACCCACTGGATTGATGGGGACACCGGGATTGGATTCTGCCCCAATGAATATGGACAACTTGATAGGGATACCTATTCCTTCTCCAGTTTCTTCACTAGACTTTGGGTCCTCTTCAGTGGAGACTTCTCCTCCAGAAAATATTTACTTATTATATATTTGGAAAAGTGTCACTCAGACTGAAAATATGTTGAAGAGTTCTATTGTTCAACTTTGTCAGGTTTCAACATATGTATGCAAGAGACAGATTTGGCCTTAAAAAATATGTCAGGCAAAGTTGAAAACTAAGATAATTGAGTTTTAACCTTACAGTCTGCTGGCACCTCAGCAATTAGAGGTAGCCTGGTGTTGCATTCTAAGTTAGAAGCTTTGGAAAACCATTATAGGTCTAATAATTTACATTTGTTAATTTTTCCATCTGTAGAAATTATGTTTATGAAATACTTGAATAAGATATTGTTGCTTTCTAGAGCTGATGATATTCAGTTGGTCAGTTGTTACCATTTGCCTCATAATAACGTATTACAAGATCAATTTGAAGTAGCAATTGATAAATTAGTAACTCCTGAGATAGAGCTGACAGCGCTTCTGGAGAATTCTCAGGATATCACTACTCGGAATAAAAAGAGAGATGCTTGCTATGATTCATATTCTACTGATTCTACCTATCATGTTATTCTAAATGGCTCTGAAACACAACATATGAAATATGGATATCAGACAAACAGAAACATTTTAAAAATAACTTTTAATCACCATCATGCCATTAACAGATTTATACTTGGAAAGTTATGGAAAAAAAGACAGTTTTTTGCTTGTTTCCAAATTCTTACAATGTCAGTTTCCAAAGGAAGCTTTGCTGACAGTGTATTCCATAAAGCTGACCTGGCCTCAGTGATAGCATGATGATGTGTCTCTACCCTATGCATCTTCCTGAGGGAGGGAATCTGTAGATAACCCTGACTGGTGGCGTGAAGGCATGACTGGGTTGATAGAATTTGCTTGTGGACTTAATAGATACTAAACATGATTGCCTAAGTACCTTAAACAGTACCACAAAACCCCTGACCTCCCAAACATAGAGAGGAAATGAAAAAAAGAATGAGCAGGAGAAATTCTATTTAAAATTGGGGAAGGGGGAGGGGGAGGAGGAGGTAACAGGGAGTTAAAGCAGTAAAATATGAAGTAACTTATCACCAGGTAGGTCTGTTTATGTTTTGCATTTATGACCGAGGGACAATTCAGATCAGCACCAGAATCCCATGAATTCTCCTTGTCAATGTCCTTTCTCTATTCTGTAATTTTATTTGCTATCAGTTTATAATTTTGTTGACACATTTTGCCTGTGCAGCTGTTCCTATTGTCAAGACTGAAGGCCATGAGTAAATCTTGACTGTCAGTATGCATCTGTTTGTTGGTGCATACGCCAACAGTTGCAAAGGGCTTCCCCAGAACCTGAAACATCACAAGTCATTGGGATCAGCATCAGTGAGAGTTCTCAGCTCACCTGGCACCGTGCCATGGCCTGTCATTGAATGGAAAGTACAGGGTGGGGAGCAGGGCACAACAGAGGGAGTGGGGTTAGAGAAGAAGAACAGAGGAGAGAGGATGAGGGGCAGAGTTTGTGGTGAAGAAGGAAATATCACTAACCCTGCCACTCACCCCTCTCCTCTGTTTTCCTCTAACTCCACCCCCTCTCTTGTGCCATGCTCCCCACTCTGTGCCTTCTTTTTTTTTTTTAAACTTTTATTTTCATTTTGCAACAAACAAAAGAAACAACACACCAAAAGAGACAAAACAAGTATACAATAAGGAAAAGTAAACCCATTACCCCCCACCCCGATGCTTCTTCTCTACCCGTTTATATCAGCATGTAAGCGCTTCCAATTAACAGTGATTATACATCAAACGATCAAAAAAGTATCCACAATACAGCATGATCATGGGACAGAGATATATACAAAGTTAGACAGTCAGATGAGAGCATTTAGCAAAATGTACATATTCATTGAGCATCTTCCATTGAGACCAATGTGAAGGAGTCTGAACGGAGGAAGCGAACAGACGAGGTATTTGTTCATATTTACTGTAGAGACAGGCATGATACCACCATTCATTGGGGCTCAGATGGGAACTAATTTCCCAGTATTACTTAATTAGGGAAATAGCAATGCCAAGCATAAAGTTCGAAAGGAGATAAGCCATTTTGGGAGAGAGGGGATCCCCGCAACTGGGCGAAGTCCCACTATCCTCCAAGAAAGGGACTCCTGAGAGTGCGAGATAGACTAAATACGACCCCAGACCCGACGCCAGTAATACTGTAGTGCGGGATATTCATGCATAACATGAAGCAATAAACCAATGGCCGCAGGACGTGTCCAGCAACCATTACCCTGAGTAGTGTTCCATTTGTCTAATCTGTGAGGAGGGTAAAAACACCGGTGGGCTAGAAAGAAGAGGGTCTGAGTGAGTGAGGCGGGTCGGGAACCCGTGTCCCTCTACTCCAGATAAGGCTCCATTGCTCCGAGGTCAAAGTCACATACAATTCTCTCTCCCATACTTTCTGCGCTATAGAGGTATCGCTAGTGATAGCATTACATAAGGTTTAGTAAAATTGGATGCTACACCCGGTGAACTACCGAGAGATCGGAAGTCTCCAATCAACCTTATGCAGAGAATGCCAATGGCGGGAGTACTCTAGTGCTCCGAATGCAATGCTGAAGTTGCACTGACCAGAGTCGGGAGTCTAAAGTTTGCATAAGAGTATTAAAGGCACCTAAAGTGTCGAAAAGCATTGGTGGATAGTGGGAGTCTAATGGGAGAGTCAGACCAGGGAGAAAGGTAAGAGGAATCGGTTAGCAAAGGCCCGCTACTATATCTAGCCACACAGGTCTGCTCGGTACTGGATCTTCCAACCAACGAGCACCTTGTTTGAGAAGAAAAGATTAAGGGAACACTTGAGTAAAATCGCCACCAAGTATTAATGGAGCATTGGCGGAGGCCGAGGCCAACTACGCAAAACTTGCATAGTAAGCAGGGTTGTCCACATTCGGGGCATAGTGCAAATACACGTGAATTCACTATCTCCAACCTCAAGGTGTACACGGGCCCATCTACCCTCCATGTCAGCGCTAATATCAGGTACAGTAGCGTGCAAAGACTTCTTAACCAGAATGGCTATCCCGTACCATTTGGAAACGGTGGGAGAATAGGCAGCTACCATGTGAGGCCTAGCATTGAGTTTCAGTGTTTCAGCAGAGTGAAATGCGTTTCCTGAAGAAACACCAAATCAACATGCTCGTGGCTAAGATAGCTAAGGATTTTCTTTCCTTTGAGTGGACCAGTAATGCCTTTGACGATGAATAATAAGATTTTACATAAGGCCATTCAGAAAAGTTAAAAATTCTGAACATGATAGCACACATAATTTCACTGTGTCCCTCAAACTGACTGTATCTGGCTGTACACATGACATAGGAAAAATAAGCTAATATAATACAATGAAGCGCCCCACATTAACAAAGAAAACCGCAGTACGGTAGAGGAGAAGCAAAACCCCAAAATTACTGGCGACCATGTGTCTGCGGGGAGAAACCCCAGAGAAGGCCGAAATTGAAAAAACATATAACCTGTAGGACTGTGCGTGCTCCGAATCCGACCGAGGCACACATCATGAAGGGATAGGAGACCAAAAACAAAAGTCATACAGAGAAAGAAAGAAAGTCCAGGCTATTTCTGTGCTTGGCTATGACCGCCGCATCGGGCCCTTCAAAATGGCGGACAGAGCCGGCAGATAAGAGTCCAAGATTTGGGATTAGCGCATCTGCTCTGCTTCTTTGGAGTCCAAAAATGTTGATAGTAGATCAGGATCCTCGAACGTCCTGGTCTGGTTGTGGAGAGTCACTCGGAGCTTCGCTGGATACAACAGGCCAAAGCGAGCCTGTAGCTGTTGAAGTCGAGGGCGAAGAGCAAGGAGTTTCTTCCGACGGTCAACGGTAGGCTTTGCCAAATCAGGAAAGAAGGAGACCTTACGACCTTCAAATTCCAAATGATGATTCGCTCGGGCAGCATGTAAAATTTGTTCCACTTGTTGATATCGTAGCAAGCTAAAGATAATAGGCCGGGGGGTCGTGCGGTTGAGCGCCATGCGGGCAGGAACACGGTGTGCTCGATCGATTTCCAGTTCTCTGTGAAAAGTGATCTTCAGCAAGGAGGGAAGGGTTTTGAGCAAGAATTCTCTTATATCTCCTGCTTCCACCCCCTCCAGCATTCCGAGGAGCCTCACATTGTTGCGACGGGCTCGATTATTGCTATCTTCCAACTCCTTTTGAAGAGTCTGTATCTGGCGCTCAGCCTTGTCCAGTTTGCCCAAGCGCACCTCGTGCGAGTCGAGGACCCCCGCCATATTGTCCTGCCGTAATGAAAGACCTTCAAGTCGGTCCTGGAGCACTCCAAAGTCTTCTCGCATGGCTCGAAGCGCTTCTCCATTGGACTGCACCAATTCCTTCACGCCGCGTATTTCCTCCAAAATCTCCAGGTGCATTGCGGGGTTTTCACGAAATGGAACCATCTTCTGTGGGGAGGACACCTCTGTTTTGGAGCGTTTTCCGTGAGAAGAAGAAGGAGACCCGAAGTCCAAGCGCGCTGGTTTATGGGCCGCCATCCCCCCCGAGGTGCCCCGGTCAGCTCGGAGCGAAATAGTAAATTTATATAGGTATTAAGTCAGGATTCTGAGTAGGCCTCTCGGGAGCTTCAACGCAAAGCGTCCTACCCGCTGGACATCAGGCTCCGCCCCCCCACTCTGTGCCTTCTATTCAATGACAGGCCATGGCGCGGTGCCAGGGGGAACTGGGTACTCACGCCAATGCTGAGGGGGTACTGACCTCTCTCTTCACTTGGGGGACTTGGTTAGAAATGAAGACTGGAATATAAGGGGAAGAGTGAAGGGAAGGGGTGGGGTTAGAGGAAGAAAGGAAAGGGTGAAGAGAAAGGATGGAAACTGGGCAAGTGCAAGAAGGGAGAGGAGGAATAAGTGAGTGAAGAGAGGAGCAAGGAAAGAAGTGAAGGGAGAGTACATGAGTGGGTGGCAGTGAAGGAAGGAGTGGCAAAAAGTAGGGTAGGAATAGTGCAAGAGGGTGGACGGCAGAGGGAGTGAGTGCAGGGAGCTAGAGGAAAGTACAAAAGATAGAGAAGCCTGCATTTCCACAAACACACCACCTGATACCCCCCATGACACACACCCGCACACCCCTGACATCCCCAAGACATACATCCCCCAGCACTTCCTATGACACACACATTCACACCACCCGACACCATTATGACACACACCTGCACACTCTGATGCTACCCATGACACACACATACATACATATACCGTGACATTTCCTATGAAGCACACACACCCTGACACTCCCATCACATATACACGACCACCCCTATAATACTTTTAAATATATACACAAACACTCCACACCCCCTCCATGACACACACACATGCATGCTCCCGACACACACCACCAACACATGCTTGGCCCCAACACACACTCATAGACATAACAGGTGCCATCACATATGGCCAAAACATGCATGGCCTTAACACATAATTCCCTCATAAGTAATTCTGCCTCAAGTTCTCTGATGTCCTGCCTTAGCCCTTCTGTGAATACTAAAGAATCCAATATGTTTTGTACATAGTTACAGTTTTACCCTGTTGTTCCAAGTTTAAGTTTGCTGTTATAATGTAAGCACACCAGTGTCCTCTGAATGTGCAGCCTTTGTTATTTGTAAACCGCACTGAAAACAAATAGCGCGGTATATAAAAGATGTTAAATAAATAAATAAATAAACACATACACACAGGCCCTCAATACACACTCTCAATATGTACACAACCCCAACATGCAGATAGATACTGTACACAAATAGAGCACATGACACCCCTATGACACCCACATTAATACAGCACATGCCATGCACGCACAAATACACCCACAACACTCCCCATGGCACACACACACAAACACACCATATGATAACCCTCCCATGGTACACAACACAGCCCCAAGACACACTGTCAACCTGCAAATACACACAAACTTACATAGGGACATATGCAGAGGTCCTGACTCACAGTTCCTGAAATATGTACACACACACCCATGACAGACACATATACACAGCTCTCAACAACACTGCCTACAAGCATGCATACCCAACACAAATGCCTATCACACACATTCTGCTACTCTCTGACATCCCATGTTCACATCCCCACAGATAAACCGCAGAACTCTGCCCATGGAGATATCAACATTATACCATTGAAATATAAGCACAACCTCACAGCACACATATACAGTCAGTCACTACCCACACTATACTCACCTGTCCACTCACACATCCCCTGCTATCTTACTGAGGCACTTTCTGCACTTCTTCCCCAGCCTGCAGCAACCCCTCACCCTATCTGTCTGTGTCTTACAGAATATCACTCACCCTTGGGTCCTTCCTGCATAGTATTTTAAAATGGAAACCATGCGTAACTTAAGGCAAATCTGCTACTTAAAGTAAGAGATGAACCCCAATGGCCCCTCCCGCAATGCACCTAAAATGGGAAGGGGGGGCTCTTCAGAGCTCCAGTGAAAGAGCAGGGAATTCCCTCACTTAGAACACCCGTAAGATGGTTGATCCAAGGGAAAAAAAGCCCGATATGTTTAAATATGAAGTCAGGGGCTTTCATATAAAGAATACTGGCTCCTGGCACTGCACACTGGACCAACATATATTCTGGAGATCTTCTCCTTGAGCTAAAGTCATCCAAAGCTGATCCGCACCTCTCAGAGCTCTGCTGCCTGGACATATTTTGTAGCATTGGACCAATCACGACGAACTAGAGGAGGATGAATGAACATTAAACAATGGGCTGTGATATTCACATGTATGAGCATCCATGCTGTTCATATTGAAGTTATTGAATCCATGGATACATCCAGTTTCATAAATGCTCTTCAAAGAATTTTTTGCTGTCAGAGGACCAGCCAAACAAATCCATTCCGATTGTGAGTCCAATTTTGTGGATATTCAACTCCCCTAATGCATCACACATGGGAGGCACTTGGGAATACATGATCGCATCTTAGATTCCATGCTTTCAGAGAATGGGACTACTTAACTCATGCATGAATCCTAACTACCCTCTTGGAAGAGGTCTCAACCATTATCAAAACAAGACCTTTGGTTCCAGTATCCAGTGATCCAGAGTCACCATTGATTCTAACACCAGCTATGCTTTTGATGCAAAAGACTGGGAGTGTTCCAGCTCTACCTGGAGAATTCAACAAGAAGAAGCTCTACAAATAGCAATGGAGACAAGTCCAAAGCCCTGTCAACACCTTTTGAAACCAGTGGAAATCCTTCAACATCACAGCAGGTGGCAATCTAACAAGTGAAATATCCATGAAGGTGAGCTTGTCTTGATTAAGGATAACCAATCTCAAAGTAACAATTGGCAAAGATGGAAATCTCTGCAAAGCTAAAGTGAGAACCATGAATCAAGGGGCAACAAAATCCTTCCTTAGATCCATCTGCAAGGCAGTTCTCCTTGTGCCTCATGAAGACAAATGAACTTCATGGACTATTCGATATTTCAGAGATTTGAGAACTTAAACACCTTTTCTCATTGTGTTGTCCACAGTTTGTGCTTTCTTCCAGATCCGGTGGAATGAAGAAACATTTCTTGGACAATTGAGAGACTTTAAAATATACATTATGGACTTGCATGCTTTGATATGTTTGGTTATAAATAAGACTAAATAATAGTGGTATCTATTGATAGCAGATGGGGAGTGTTCTGCCCCTACAATTGTGTGTGCATTCTTTCATTGCATTATTTAGCATTGGCAGTTGTAAGTTAGGGCAAACAGTGTCATGCTTGTTTGTAATCCTTGGTCCTACAGGTTTAACAGGTCCATGTGACCCACTCCCTCCAGTCTCCTTAATGTCTGCCTAGCTTCAAGCTTTACTACAGGGTATAATATGTGATCCCATTAGACTATTGAAGCTCCCTCTGCCTTTTGGGTAATTTCCCTGTACCCCCTCCCTTCAGGGCAGAGTCTATTTTGTGGCAGGGAGCAAAGCTCTAGAGCTCTCTCTTTTTCATTTCTTCCCCTTAGATTTCCATCATCCTTTTACCAAATCAGTTCAATTACTCACAACCATCTATGCTTTATATGTTCTATTTCACCATTTTTGCAACATTTCAACCTGTTCCAGTTTGCATTCATTCAGACATCTCCGTAATCCATCTTCAGCCATAAGTGAGACAGATCCAGCATGCTACATGTCTAACCAGGAGTGCAGAACCTCTTGATTCAGCTTCCACAGTAAGTTATACAATTTACTTATTACAATAAATAGTTACTACTGCTACTACTACTACTACTGAGCATTTGTATAATGCTACAAGACGTAACTCAATATCAGGCCCTAAGGTTTTAGCTGGAAATTTAGGCGCTTAAATTTATGCTCCTAAAATTTAGGCCCAACAGTCATTTCTCTAGACTTATGAGCCTAATTTAGGTGCCTAGTGCTGAATATCAGTGCTAAGCTCCTAATCTCTTTTCCATATTGTCCTATTAGACCAGTCCAGACGAGTGGGTTGTGTTCCCCTTCTAGCAGATTGTTGGAGACTAAAAGCCAATGGAAGGCCCAGGTTTCAATGATATCACTCCCATGCCTCTATCTACCTCAGCCACCAAAAGTCTCCAGCATTTTTTTGTCTCCAGCAGATGGTAGATAGATTTTCTCTTCTCTGAAGTAAATTCTGAAGACGAGAGGAAAAGATTGATTAAATGTGTGTGAATGACCACTTTGAGGGTGACTCTCTCGAGTGCAACATGGGAAGCTCCACTAGACTGGTCTTTTTGGTAGCCATAGGAGGAGGGAGAATTGGTTCAGCACCACTTGCTTATTATGGAGCAGCCAGAAATTGGATGGATTGTGAAAGATCTGGAAGAATGCAGCAGCCTCACACAAACTCAATGTTCCCTCTCTCTTCCTCTGTCCTCCCTGCTCTCTCCAAAGATTGCAGAAGACTCTCAGAGGTATCTGCCTGCCAGCCACCTTAAACGCAGTGCTGCAAAGCCAATGTAACAGTATCAGGGGAGTAGAGCTGAGCCTGGCATGGATCCTCTGCCTGGGGCTTTCAGGGATGAGTACCAAGTCTTGACTCATCATTGTCCTTGGGGGCTACAGATTCTGTCTATGTGGGATGCAATTCGGGGTAGATCACTGGTGACCATTGACATGATGAGGGGGATTCCCACCATTTTCTGCATATGTTAGTAGTGCTTTCTCCTATTATGCGCCTGGAGGTCGCACAGTCTGTGCGCATATTCTGCCCAAGCAGTTCCAAAGCACATTCCTATCCTAATGCCTGTAATGCACATTGTAGTAAAAGTGCAGTTAACTCTCACTTCAGTAAAAATGCAGTTAATGTATGCTTTTAGAATGCCATGGCCTTTGTGCGGGCTGTTATGATACTTGCCTTAACTCTCTTATGTAATATTCCAGGAATCGTCGTTTGGTCTGTGGCAAGTGTGGTACCTCTTCTAGCATGGCAGCTCCTCAGTTCTCCCTGAAGGGATTATCCCCCTCTCCATGCCAGGGGATGCGGTTAGTCTGGCCTTACCTGTCTAAGGGCAGGAAATGGCAGATGACACTGTGGATAAGAATAACCAGTCAACTGGAGGTTCCAGTGACCATGCTGTGCACCATTCCCGGACCTCTAGGTGATTGATGGTAACTATGGCCCCTGGTGTAGGAGGACTCATATTCATGGGGAGAGCTTCCAGAGTCTGGATTTTCTTCCCCAGAATTGTTTTCCTTTTTACAACAGACCTGATAGTTCTGGCATGGAAATTTAGACCCTGCAGCCTCTGGGTCCCACTGAGCACTGTCTCATGAGGGGCAGGCTGAAAGTGGAAGCCCTGTTCGATTGCCTATGACTAAGAGTCCCCAGCAAAGGATGCTCCCTGGACATGGGGATTAGTTGGAATCTGTCTGAGATTTGGACTGTAACTTAGATTCAGATGTCTGATGTGGATGAAGAAGTGCTCTTGCATTCAGAGGATTGTGAGGAGGCTGATGTTATCCACATGCTCTGGAAGAAAGAACTGGAAGCATTGATTCCCAGGGCCTTATCCACCTTGGGCTTGGTGGATACTCCCGGCATGGAACAGGAACCAAAGATGAATCTACTCTACTACTACCACTCAGCATTTATATAGCACTACCAGTTGTATGCAACGCTATACAGTATAGACACGTAGGAGACAGTCCCTGCTCATTAGAGCTTACAATCTAGTCAAGACAAAATACACGAAACACAGAGGGTGAAGACAAGACAAAATACACGAAACACAGAGGGTATAGGCAGGGGTAGAACAAGGGTGAGAGACAGGGGTAGAACAAGGGAGAGAGAGATCAGGTGAGTCAAGATCCAAAGGCAGCAGCAAAGAGGTGAGCTTTCAACCTGGTCTTGAAGAGGGTTAGAGAAGGTGCCTGGCATATTGACACAGGTAGTTTGTTCCAGGCATAAGGTGCAGCAAGGAGCGAAGTCTGGAGTTAGCAGTAAGAGAGCGGGGCATAGATAGGAGCAGTTTGCTGGAGGAGCGGAGTTCCCAAGAGGGGATATAAGGAGAGATAAGAGATGAAAGGTACTGAGGAGCTGCGGAGTGAATGCATTTATAGGTCAGCAGGAGAAGTTTGAACTGGATGCGGAAGTGGATAGGGAGCCAGTGAAGTGACTTGAGAAGAGGAGTAGTATGGGTATGATGAGGGTGGCAGAAGATTAGCCGCGCAGAAGAGTGTTGAACAGATTGAAGGGGAGTGAGATGACTAAAAGGGAGACCAGCAAGGAGTAGGTTACAGTAGTCAAGATGGGAGGTGATTAGGGAGTGGATAAGTGGTTTAGTGGTGTGTTCAGAAAGGAAGGGGCTGAGAGGAGTCAAAGACAACCCCCAGATTGTGGGCCGAGGAAACAGGAAGGAGGACAGAGTTATTTATTTATTATTTATTTATTTATTTTTCTTATATACCGCGCTATTAAGATCAGTGCGGTTTACATTATAACTGAACAATGCAACAATGTATTACATAACACGAAGTGCTTACATAGAACAGGGGTACAATCATAAGTGGAGAACGGGGGAAACTATTTATAAGATATATATACATAAAATTTACATATAGTTATATACAACTAATACTTAAACTCTTCATGTGATCATAGCATGGTCTGGTGGAGATAGGATAGATAGTTATCCACTAAGACTGAGAAAGGAGGAAGAGGAGAGGAGATTTTAGGGGGAAAGACAAGAAGTTCAGTCTTGGCCATGTTCAATTTCAAGCGGCGGTGAGGCATCCAGGGTGCAATGTCAGAGAGGCAGGCAGAGATTTGGGTCTGGATTGCTGGAGAGAGTTTGAGTGTAGAGAGGTAGATTTGGGAATCATCAGCATACAGATGGTACTGAAAGCCATGGGAAGAGATAAGTGCACCGAGAGAAAAGGAGCGGACCGAAGACTGATCCCCGGGGTACACCAACTGTGAGCGGGGTGGCAGAGGAGGAGAAGCCTCTAGTACCCGACTCCCCCTAAAGAGACCATTACGGTTCCAATCCACCCGATACTGGAGCGGGTTCTCTTTAGAATGTGGGAAAAACCGCTAACGGTGCAAACAGTAGCCGACACCTCAATTCCATGTATCGAGTGCACAAGAGTCCTGGATTTGAAAGCATAACTCCCTCACAACTCCATGGTGGTAGAATCGACCATGCATCAGATTAAAAGTTCCAAGATGCACTCCTCAGTGCCCCAGAGTAGGGAGCCACGCGCCTTGGACAGTTTTGGTAGGAAATGCTGCAAGAGCTCAATGCTGGTGGCTCGGATCCAAACATACCAGTTATATATGGACATGTACCTGCCAGGCTCTTGGCTGGTCTGTCAAGCAAACACATTCTCATGACAGACCAGCCGAGAACCCGGCACGATCCCATGACAGGTCACACTGCCTTGAGTGCTTTTGGAGCCTGGTGGGAAAAACAAAGGAGTGCTCCAAGTACATCACCTGGGCAGCTTACAATAGGTTCAAGTCCATGGCTAGGGTGGGCATCGGTGCCCATCGCCTGGCATGGCTGCAGTCCTTGGACTTAGAACAATGGGTTCAGGACACGTTGACTGATGTCCCATGCCAGGGAGAGAACCTCTTTGGCAAACCCATGGTGGAGAAGGCTGCAGAGTTGGAAATGGAGTAACTCACAATGGACAGGCTCTCAAGAAGGACTGCTGAACCTTCCAGAAGAAAGGCTTCAAGGAAAAAGTCATTTTACCCTAAAAAGAAAAAGACCTATGGTACTTACACCCCATATTATTTGTGCCAGCTGCCCCAAACAGGGACATCAGGCTAAGGATAAAAAACAGAGCCAGCAGAACAAGCCTAAAGCCCCAAAACGTCAACTAGAGCCAGAGCCCCAGCTAAGCAGGAGCTTTTGACTCTTGGCTACAGACCATGACCTTTCTTTCCCTCCCAGCCTCCATTCTGCCACCAGTGGCCCAGCATAACAACAGATGCCTGGGCACTGCAGCTGGTCCACGAAGGCTACCTGCTATGCTTCCATCAGATTCCACTCACTTTCTTTCCAGGGGCATACCCTCTCGAGCATCACCATTGCGAACTACTACAACTGGAGGTCCAGGACCTCCTGGCAGAATGGGCAGTGGAACTTGTTCCACCATCCCAAACAGGATAGGATTTCTACTCCTGCTACTTCCTAGCTCCCAAGAAAATAGGTAGGTTCTGATCCATCTTGGATCTCCGCAATCTCAATCATTTCCTAGTGAAGGAAAAATTCAAGATGATATCTCTTCGAACATTGCTACCTTATCTGCAACAGGAAAATTGTCTGTGCTCCTTGGATCTCAAAGACACCTAAATGCACATCCTCATCCTCCCCCTGCACTGTCAGTACCTCCACTTTATGCTCAGCGGATGGCAATATCAGTACAGGGTTCTGCCCTTCGTTCTTGTCTCCGCCCCAAGAGTCTTCTTGAAATGTCTGTTGTCATTGCCACCTTCCTCTGGATCCTGGGAATCTTTGTCTTCCCATTCCTGGATGACTGGTAGGTCAAGGGTGGGATGCCGGACAAGGTCCGGTAGTCCACACAATGCATCATTCAGGTACTGGAACTGCTGGGCTTTCTCATCAACTTCCCAAAGTCCCACTTCCAACCCTCTCAATGCCTCAAATTCATTGGGGCTCTCCTCGACACCACATGCTTGAACTTTCTTTCCGGCAGACAGGGCTCAATGCCTTTGTTCTGTTCTGTTGTTTTTGTCTTCTATCTGTCTTTGCTTTTATACTTTACTTTTCTGTTTTACTTTGGCGTTCCTTTCTCTGTCTTTGCATTGCCAACCTTTTATTGTACACCGCTTTATGTTTCGACGAAAAGCAGTTTATCAAATTTTAAATAAAGATAAAGATAAAGATAGTCACTCTGTGCTCAGTGAATGGCAATATCAGTACAGGATTCTGCCCTTTGTTCTTACCTCCATCCCAAGGGTCTTTATGAAATGTCTGGTTGTCGTTGCTGCCTTCCCCTGGAGCCTGGGAATCTTTGTCTTCCCCTACCTGGATTGCTTGTTTGGTCAGGGGTGGGACACTGGATGAGGTCCAGCAGTTCACACAATGCATCATTCAGGTACTGGAACAGCTGGGTTTTCTCATCAACTGCCCAAAGTCCCACTTGCAACCCTCTCAATGACTCAAGTTCTTTGGGGCTCTCCTCAACACCACACAAGCTTGAATATTCCTTCCGGCGGACAGGGCCCAATGCCTATTCCCCTGGCCAGGGATGTCCAGCATTGCCCGATAGTTGCAGCTCATCAGATGCTGCACCTCTTGGGCCACATGACCTCTAG
Source organism: Ichthyophis bannanicus (assembly GCA_033557465.1). Classification (NCBI taxonomy): domain Eukaryota; kingdom Metazoa; phylum Chordata; class Amphibia; order Gymnophiona; family Ichthyophiidae; genus Ichthyophis; species Ichthyophis bannanicus. The sequence goes on from CM066033.1 coordinate 1,375,219,464, forward strand.
AGTCCATGTTACCCCCTCAGCCCAACTTCAGATGCGTCAGATGCAGTAGACTGTCTGCACATAGTGGCATCAGGCGATGGGGCATCTTTCAAACAGAGTCACAGTGGCTCCGCCATTCCAAGAGTCCCTTTCTTTGTGGTGGAAGTCTGTTCATCTGCTTGTGGGGCTTCCTTTCCAAGCCCTGATGCACCAACAAGTCCCAATGACAGATGTCTCCAAACTAAGCTGGGGGAGCACATCTGGATGGCCTATCCAGAGTGGGCCTCTGGACAGCTGGGGAAAGCCACCATCAGATCAGCTTCCTAGAGCTTCAGGCCATTGCTAATGCCCTCCAAGTGTTTCAGCAACAGCTCTCAAACCAAGTCATTCTCATACAGACAGACATCCAGGTGGCCATGTTCTACATCAACAAACAGCAGCACGGGCTCATACCTCCTCTGCTGGGAGGCAGTGTGCCTCTGGAAGTCTGCCAACTTGCATGGTATGCTCCTCAGAGCAGTATACCTGCCAGGGGAGCTTAATGTCCTGGCAGATCACCTAAGCAGAGTACTTCAGCCACACGAGTGGACTCTGAACAGGCAAGTTGCCAACCGCATCTACCAGATGTGAAGCACACTGTCTAGACCTCTTTGCCATCACTCGCAACACCCAGCTGTTTTGCTCCAGAGTGCTATGCAAGAATCGCTTAGCTTCTGATACTTTTCTTCTAGACTGGAGTGAGGGTCTTCTCTATCTCTACTCACCAACTCCTCTGGTGCCAAGACCCTCTTCAAGTTGCATATGGATGGTGCTACCATGATTCTCATTGCACCGCACAGGACCAGGCAACCCTGGTTACCACTTCTGCTCTGAACTTTTCAACGGCAACTGCTCAGATGGCTGTGCCCCAAACCTGATCTCACAGGATGATGGGACTCTTCTTCATCCCAACCTGTCGTCCTTAGCACTAACAGCTTGGATGCTGAGCAGGTAGTACTCCCAGAGCTCTGCTTACCACAGGATATGCAGAACATACTCCTAGCCTTACATAAGAACTCGATGTGATGTGCCTACACCTTCAAGTAGCGCAGATTCTCCGTATGGTGTGAGAGCAAGAATCTGGACTCTTCTCCTGCTCTGTGGAGTCCATTTTGTTTTATCTTCTGTACCTATCAGACTCTGTTCAGAAGTCCAACTCAGTCCTGTAGCTACTTATCATTGGTCCATAGCTGTTAGGCCGATCTCTTCTCAACCCTTAGTGGGTCTCTTAAGGCAGGTCTCCTACTATCTCGCCCCCCCCCCTCCATTTAACCACCTCGGTGGGTTGGACCTTAATATGATGCTTGGGCAGCTCCTGGTACCCTCCTTTGAGCCACTTAGCTCCTGCTTGCTCAAATTCCTCACTTGGAAGGTCATTTTTCTAGTGTAGCTTACTTCTTGCAGAGTCAGCGAATCACAAGTGCTGGTATTGTACCCACCATACACCAGGTTTCATAAGAACAGGGCAGTTCTCCAAACTCACCCAAAATTCCTATCTAAGGTAGTTTCTGCTTTTCATCTCAATCAATCGGTGGTGCTACCCACCTTCTTCCCAAGACCTCATGCTAACATAGCTGAAGCTTCGCTGCACACCTTGGACTGTAAGAGAGCACTGGCTTTCTACCCGGAGTGGATGAAAGGCCACTGCTGTTCCTGTCAGCTCTCTGTCTCCTTTGACCCCAATAAGCTGGGGTGGCAGTGTTGAAACTCACCCTGTCCATTTGGGTGGTGGACTGCATCTCCATTGCTTACTGAGCTGACTTTGGAATGCCATGTTACAGCACACAGTGTCTGAGCTCCTTCAAGTGGTACAAAAATCCACTACTGTCTTTGTTCCCAGAGGTACTAAAGGGCCTGTTCCGGTCAGAGTGGGTTTCCCCTAACTCCCCTCCTAAGGGGATAAGGGTATATAAGACAATGCATGCTCTCCAGGAGAAGGAGTGCATTATGCGGTATGATATTTTCAAGGTGGATGAGCAGGTCATGGTGGTTACCAGTCGGATCACCATTCTTGTGGAAGGCGGATAGGCCATAAAGGAGACTCTGGACCAAAAGGTGGATTCGTGTTGAAGAACCAGTTTGCTGAAGTGGCTGCTATTCTTCAGTTGCGGTATGTGCAAACTTGACATCTTGAGTACTGCTCCAATGGATTCAGTCTCTTTTACCAGATGATTCTACCCCACTTTTGGAGTCTCCTATGGCCTTCCTTTCTGATGCCATGTATGGCCTGGTACATCTAGCAGCCAGGTATTGTGCCCTGTCATTGGTGACACGGCTTTGGCTTAACTCTGACATGGGGCAGCGGACTCATCTTCCAAAGCCTGGTTGCCTATCTGGCCTTAGAGGGACTTTTTCTTTCGGTCCAATTTGGAGAAGCTGGTGAAGCACCTAAGTGAGACGATATCTTACCGCCTTCAAGAGGATACCTCTTGTATTCCAGGACATATCCATACAGAATTGGGACCAGTACCCAGTGATTCTTGGTGACCCAGGCCCATTCCTGAAGGAAGAGTCAAAACCTGCTCTCAACCAAGGAACCAGGGAATTGGCCCCAAAACTGTCATTGCACAGCCTGGGAGCGTCTTCTGGATGGGATTGGGTCCCTGGGCCCAAAAACTCCATGAAAGTACCAAGAACAAACCCAAAGTTGATAAGTAGAGGAGAAGAAAGGCTTTCTAGGCCAGCAGCAATGGGAGTCCCAAGACCCATGGGAGTCTGACCAGCGCACTCACGAGGACCGGGCAGAGACTAACAGAAAAGGTGCTCCAGACCACTTCATAGATGATATGTCCTTCTGGAGGATGTGTCCAAGGGGCATAAGACCCTATTCCAACAGCTTCTGACTGCTGTTTTGTTTACAGCAAGCTCCCAGAATCCGGGATTATCTGCAACTCTTTAGATTGATGGCAGTGACAATCAAGATAGTGACATGGGTGCATGCTCTTTTGTGGCTGCTCCAATGGTCCTTGCTCACTTGGCAGTCTCTAAGTTCTCAGTTTGAGCTCAGAATCCCACATTCAATGATGGTGATGGTCAGCTTGCAGTGGTTGCAGCAGCTCATTCTTCTGAGGAAGGGTATACCACTGGATGGTTGCTCATGGACCTTTCTGTCAATGGATGTCAGTCTCTCAGGCTGTGGAGCCTATTACCAAGTCCAAATAGCTCACGGCCATTGAAACCGCAGTAAAGCAGTGTGGTCCATCAACTGCCTTGAAGTGAGGCCATTAGGTTGGCTCTTCTGCATTTCTTGCCCTGTTTGTGGGTCTGGTGGTTCAAGTGTTCTCGGACAACACCACAGTGCTGGGGTAGTCCTGGAGATGACTTTCATGTTTGCCTGGGCGGTGAAGAATCTCCTTTTGTTGGCTCTGTACATTGTTGGAGTGGCTATTGTGGAAATAGATTTTCTCAGCTGGAACTCTCTGGTTCCAGGAGAGTGGGAGTTGAGTCAGGAGATGTTTCTGTTGTTCCTGCGCCACTGGAGTTGCCCTGAGAGGTATCTGATGGTGACTCGCTCCAATGCCAAAGTGTGCTACTTCTTCAGCCATCACACAGAGATGGGGTCTGAGGGCGTTAGCGATCTGACTCAACCTTTGAACAAGTCAACACCAGGTGGGACATGTGATTTGACGTATGGAGCTCTACCTAAGAAGAATTATTCTGGCAGCACCAGATTGATTGATAAGAGCATGATTTGGAGATCTGATGTAGCTCTTGCAAGCACCACTGCCTCGCTTGCCTCTGTCTCAGGGCCTCTTATGTCAGGGGCCACTTGTCCTGCAGGACCCAGCTCCTTTCTTGCTTATGACTTGGCTCCTGTAAAGAGACAGCATATATGGGCTACTCTCCGGTGGTGGTTTTCCACTCTACATGGAGCCCGGAGGAGGTCTACCAACCTGGCATAAGGACAGGTCTGGTGCCTTGAGTGCTGGTGCAGCATATGATAGCTAGCTCCTGAGGCAGCCAAGGTGCCGTCTCTGTTGGCCTTTTCTGCAGGATGATCTGGAGAAGGGCTTTTTATTTTAGCTCCCTGAAAGTTCAGGTGGAATATTTGGCCTATTTCAGAGGTGCATTGGCTGGTAAGCCTCTAGTCTTACACCAGGATATTTTGTGCCTTCATCAGGGGGTTCGTGTCTGCGTCCTCCCCTTCGGTCGGTGATATCTGGTGCTCAAGGCTCTGATGTCAGAGTCATTTGAGCCATTGAAGTGCACTACTCTGAAGAATTTGATACTCAAGATGGTCTTCTTGGTCACAATTTGTTCCACATGGCAGATTTCTGAGCTGCAGGCTCTGTCTTGCTGAGATGCTTATCTATCTTTTATAAAAGAGGCTGTTTCCATTTGGCTTGTGCCTTCCTTCTTGCCTAAGGTGATTTCTTCCTTTTATGTGACCCAGGTGGTCTGCCTGCCCTCCTTCTCTAAGGAGCAGTGTCAGGATAAGGATAAGAATCTTCTTGTGGATATCGGAGGGTGCTTCTCCGGTACTTGGAAGTTACAAATTCTTTTGTAAGTCCAACCATCTTTTTGTGCTGTTTGCTGGCCAGTGCAAGGGTGACATGGTGGTTAAGTCAACTTTGGGGTGCTGGATTAAGGAGGCCATTTCCTCAGCATACAGTATCTGTTGCAGAACCGGCTGGTTCAAGAGGGTTTTTGTGCCTATTCTACTAGAGAGAAAGCGTCCTCGTGAGCGGAGTGGAGCTTGGTGGCCCCTGCAGACATTTGTCACATGGTAACATGGACATCACTTTCCACTTTTGTCAAGCATTACCACTTGGATGTCCATGCGTGGGAGCTCATGGTCTTTGGCTCAAGGGTTTTGCGAGCTATTGTGTCTTCTTTACACCCAGTGGAGTCATAGCTTTGGTATGTCACATTGTCTAGACTAGTCTAGCAGGATGATATGGAAGATGACATTTTACTTAACAGTTAATGTCCTTTCCTTGAGTCCTGCTAGACCAGTCCAGGGCTCACCCTTGAAATTGTATCTGTTCTGTTCTTCTGCTGCGGTACCCTTGGATCTGCTATGATTTTTATACTTGGCTCTGCAGGTTCATCTTCTACTGGTAGCTTTCTGTTTATTCTTTTCCTGTACATAGTTCTCTACTGTTGATTACTTATTGTTGCCCACGATTGAGGTTGTATGAATCATGCCATCTTTCTCCCATATGCTTTGGGACAAATACTGAAGAGACTTCTGGTGGCTTAGGAGGATAGAGGCATGGGATTGATGTCATTAAAACCTGGGCTTTTCATTGGAATGAGAGAGAAAGAGAGAGAAATAGAGGCTGGAGGAAGGCTTGGGAGTTATATGAAAGAGAGACTAGTGGAAATCTAGTCAGGGCCGGGGTTATCAGAGAACCTGGGTGAAGCCTGATGGGACCTTAAGGAAGAGAGATACAGGTTAGGGAAAGGCTGGGGGGAGGGATATTAGAGTTAAAGAAGAAAATTGCGGGATTCTGAAAATGAGAGAGAAATAAACTGGGGCAAGGTTGGGGATGTCTGTTTATTCTCCACCACGAAGGTGTCTGGTTTTTCTCTTTGCCCTCTGCAGTTAGCCTTTGTGGGTAGGCAGGAGGTGGTCATAGGAGAAGCATGGCTAGCCACAGGTGACACATTTTTCCCATTCAAAATGTTGGCCGCTCTAATGCATACATGGTAGGAGAAAAGAAAGAAAACTGGAGAACTCAGCAAAATCTTACATTTTAGAGATTTACAATGAAGCAGAAAACACTTTTTGCACAAAATGAAAGCTTGACCCTGTCATTGTATAATTTTATAATGCTAACACATGGCTGAGCAGTTTTAGGCAAGTGAACATAATAATCTGTGACACAAGAGATGAATACACACCTTTGCAGGTGACTAAGAGCAACTGTACATCTCCATTTGCAAAATAGCTTGGGTGTGTAAGTGTTATCATTTGCACTTGCACATCTTGTGTGTTCTGGGCTTTCCTCTGTCAATATTTCCCACATACATATTTGTGAAATGACTCCTCCCTCTATAAGTGACTACGGATCCCTCCGCATGCCCGCATGTCCTCATTTCTGCAGCTCACTGTTAACATTCCATGCATCCTGAGGGGTGGAGACATGTCAATTTTATAACAGCCTCTCTTCTAAGCTCGATATAGATTTGCAAACGTTTTCACTTGCATATCCCTCCCACCATATAAATGGCCTTTCTAAAATATTTATTTAACAGGGTTTTTATACCACTTTATCATTTCAGTCAAAGTGGTTTACATTGTAGCTTAAACTTGGTAATGTACATTAAACAGGGACTTTGATAACTTGGATTTTTCTGAAGCAATGGAGGGTTAAGTGACTATCCCTTTAAAATATAAATCTTCCACTTAATAGTGGTTCCCAAAAAATTCAGACACTTGCATTTTGATTTCCCTATCTCCAATCATGAACAAGGGGGTTATTTTGGAAGCCCTATTCATGCCTTGGACATCTGGTAGGCATAGAGATGTCCAAAGCACAGAGGTGTCTGTACCGCACTGCGTACGCCTTGTAGAACTATACAAATGATCAGTAGTAGTAGTACTAGTAGCAGAGCCATTCTGGAAGTTGGTTCTATAGATATCTCCAGTGCGAGGACATCCAACTTTGAATGGCATAGGCATGGCGGGGATGTTTTCAAAGAACCTGGATCTCCCTGCCTGATCTCAAATGCCCTGGACATTTGGAGGCCTGCCTAAGGTTGCCTCCTCCTTTATTTTGCATTATGTCAATGAATAGAGGGCTCATAAATTTCTTTTGCTATGACACTGAACATCCCCTTATGCAAGTTTGCATGAAATGGACATCCCCACCTCACACGTTCCTAAGGGGGGCGTCTGTGTGGTCACCAGCAGGGACGGTCATGTCAGAGATATCTATGTTCCTGAAATGAGCCGGAGACGTAGATGTCCCTGGCCTTTTTCCTGCGCATTCCATCCTGGATGTCCTCAATTTCAATTGGACGTTTTTTTTTCTAAAATGCTGCTTTAAAAGTCATCTATCTAATGAAGGAACCTGGGTTTCTTCTTCTATCTTCCATCCCAATTCTTCAGGCTGGTTATTGCCTTGATCCTATTTATTTTAACAGTGTTTGTTACAGGCCTGGTACGCCAAATATACTACCTATATCATGGACTGATCATCATTTGATTCATTGTTTTATTTCTTTGGAACTCACTCTACAGGAACCTCATAGTAAGTTAAGAGCTATAGAAATGTAAAATCTTTAGACAAAGATGCATTCAGACAACAGATTCTTTGTTCCTTGGACTCTTCTGCCACAGATTCCACTTTGGATTCTAAAACTAACTTACGGAATCATGCATTAACAATGTAATTGAATCTCTTTTGGCCTAAGAAAACAGTGCTAGTTTGTCCTTCCTCCAGGCATCCTTGGTTTATTGCCACCCTTAGGAATCTAAAGCATCAAGCGTGGATTGCAGAAAGAAGATAGGAAAAGCATATATCCGTTATTTCTTTGGCCAATTATAAATATTTGTAAATGAAGCATAAAAATTCAAATAACCTCTTTGTACTTTGATTTTCCTAATTAAGTGATTGCCAAATTGAGAGGTCAGCACCAACTAGTCTAATCGCCACAGACATTGGATACAACTGTCTTTCATCAGTATGAATTTATGTATTATATTGTTAATATTGAGGCTGCATGGAGTTTGCTCTGTTGAATTTTGTTTAATAATTTCACATATTGCATGTTTGATATTTATAGAGCAATGTGGAGTTGTTAAAGCTGTGAAGCTGTTTGCCATAATTTTTGGTCTTGTATCATATGCCTAGGCAGGGGGGGGTGGATAGATAAAATATATTAAGGACATGTTATAAATACAGACATCTCTTTATTAAAAAGAGTCCCTCTATAAAGGAGCTTATATTCATAACAAAGTGGAAGTCCTGTTCACCAAAATAATTTTCATATTGTGTTTTCTTTATGAGGTACAGCCTTGGAAATGATCATGAAGAATATGAATTTTTGCTGGCTGTGATACTTTTTTTTTATGTGAACAGTATGAGTTATCCAAACATGTACAGATGAGCTTTCAAGATAGTATTGTTTCCTTCTTTAGAACTAAGGAAGGAAAGAAACATATTTTATATCGAGTATTCTCTCAGAAACAAAGTTTTCCATCCCATTTATTTTATAGAGGGATCATTCAATCCATGCGGGTGTAATATATGTGGATGTCTGTGTTTACACAAGAGGCATTACTTATAAATGCCAAGCTATAATCCATTATTCTCAAAATGCAGCAGACGGGCACTTGATCACAGAAAGTGTGTGCATTCATTTCCATTACTACGTACCTGTGTTTTCAGTGTGTAGCAACAGCATCATAGACTTTTCAACTACTTCTTTAAAAAAATAGAAAAATCTGCAATTGGAATCACTTCCCATTATGGCCATGACCTTGCACACAATCATGCAATGAGCTACCCCAGTGACTGAATTGTATATAAGGTTTGATTCATATAATATTTTTTTTTAACTTTTGAAGGGAAAATAGACCCAGAAACTTGTTGCAGAGATATTTTGAAGATATATCAAAATAAATTGTATATTAATACAGCCAAGACAAACCAAACAATTCAGTTTTTAGGAGGAGGACAAGGCACCATGGATGCTCTGCTTATGGGCCAACTTGTTCACTTCCAGCAGCCCATAGATAAGGATATTTTTATCCAGCTCAGAGAGTTATTGGAATAACACAGATTCATTAAAGTACGTGGAAGCAATTTTTTCACTACAGAAACTATTTAAAAAATATTTTTTGGAGCAAACCCAGAATAACCAGCAGGGGGAACTTTTCTTCTTTTTTTTTCTATCATTCTCAGTGTAAACTAATCTTACAGTTGTGGTAAACATTATTGGCACCCTTGCAGTTCAACCTTTTAATGTCCAATATCTCCTAAAAAAAAAGTGGCCAGTGAAATGGCTTTGGACTATATATGCACACATAATTGACACTTAAAAAAATCAAATAAAACAAGACCAATTCAAAAAGGAAATAGTAGGAAATAGTATAAAAACTGGAACATTGCCAGGACACGATTACTTAAAATGTCCATGTTCACTGTTGTATGTAGGTAGAACGCCACGTCCCATTAAATTGTGATTAAGTGAATATGCTTCTCGGATGCGTCAGCAAGTGCTGACAGCACTGATTATGGATCATTGTTTAACTCATCACCACAGTTTTGAAGATATGGTTTGGACAATAATTGACCACATACCTCCCGATCCACGGGGAGGTGATAGGATCAGTTGGCTTCAGTGGGCAGAACAATGATGGATATATAATGCACAAGGGGCAACTGACAAGTTATGTAAAACAGTCTTAGCTAGATTGCACCCTGCTGTCCCACACTTGCTCTGAGTAATTGAACAACCCTAGGAACAATGGAAAGATTAACGTGGTAAATTGTAAATTGTACATAGTTTCATATGTAAATTGCTCATATTTAAATTGTACATAGTTTCCCCCAGTTCACTCCAAGTTGTTTCCCCCTGTTTTATGTAAACTCTGATTGCCTTCGCTGTCATTGAGTCACTTTGTTCTCTGTAAACCGCACTGATGGAAAATAGCGGGGTATAAAAGAAATGTTAAATAAATAAATATGACTTGAACACAATCCATCCCTCTAGACTAAACAAGGGAATTGATTGGATTAGCTTGATCTGATTGAGAAAATGAGATAAGGGCTATCCCATGCTGGTGGATGGGGGTTTTCCCTTCCCATTGGTAGTTTCCATTTGATGGACAGCAGGTTCTCACCAATCAGAGATACATAAAGACGTCTGCTTTCATTGGACCCATGGGAAGCAGGGTTTCCCCGGCTGGTGTGGTTTCTCTTTCTCCCATTGGTGGTTCCCTTTTGAATGACAGCATGTTTCAGACAGTTCTACAGGTTGTGGTCCCTTGAAGAATGCTGCTACTAAAAAGTTGGTGTTTAATGGCAGTTGGTAGCAAGACGGACAGCAGAAGCACTTAAAACAGGGACTTATATCCCGAAACGTGCACGTCGTGCCTTTGAGACATCATGCACCACATAGCAGCAACATTTTAAGATAAGTTTGGATTTTCTAATGACAATTTTGGTGAACCTATATTGAGTAAAATGAAGTTTATTGTCTGGAGTGGTTGATAAAAAGTTCTATCCTCCTTCGGTATGCTCCGACAAAAAAAACAAAAACAATTTTTAGAATTTTTCGGGGATTAGATTGGTGATTTTCACAAGGATACGATTACTGGCACCCTTATAAACAATTCATATCAATTTGAACAGAAGAACCACATTCCCATTGAAGTAAAACTAGATGCATCTGTGATCAACTGTCAGTACTCACATGTCTTGAATAAATCAATGAACGATGGCTCTAATGTTTAGAATGGCCAAATTCACTCCCTGTTCCATTTTCACAATGGTGAAGATAGGAGAGCAGCATGAGACCATCAGAAAAGCCATTATCACCAAACATCAAACTTCAAAGGGGTACAAGGCCATCTCCAAAGACCTTGGGGTTCCTGTGTCTACAGTTTGCAATATTATTAAGAAGCTTTCTGCTCATGGAACTGCCAAGAACCTCCCAAGATGTGTTGGGAAGAGGTAAATTAATCCAATACATCTTCAAAGGTTAGTGTGAACTGTTGTAAAAACACCATGTACAACATCCAAAGAGTTTAAGGCTAACCTGGAGCAATCTTCAGTGGTGGTTGCAACCTGTACCATATGCCTCACACTAAAGAAAGAAGGATTTCATGGGCAAAGGCCAAGGAGGACCCCACGGCTCAAAGACAGACATAAAAAGGCATGCCTGATCTTTGCCCAAACCCACCTTGAGAAACCACAATCCTTCTGGGAAAATGTTCAGTGGACAGATGAAACCAAGCTTGAGTTCTTTAGCAATACAGATGAGCGATACCTTTGCAGGTGAAGAAATGAAGCTTAAATTAAGTTAAATATGGTGGAGGTTCCATAATGTTGTGGGGCTGTTTTGCTGACCCGAAAGGTCTAGAACGTAATAAAGGAAACATGAAGTCAGATGACTACCAAGTATTTTGGAGCAAAATGTTCTACCTAGTGTGAGAAAGCTAGGTCTTGTCAAAAGTTGTGGGTCCTCCATCAGGATAATGATCCAAAACATACATCCAAAAGTACAAAAGAATGGTTAAGAAGGAAAAAAAGTTGACTGTTTTAAACTAGCCTGATCTCAATCCAATCGAGAACCTTATGAAAGAGTGAAATCCGCCATTGGTAAAAGGAATCCTGGAAACATTCATCAGCTGGAACAAATCACAGCTGAAGAGTGGGAGAAACTACCAGCAGACAAAATGTACAAAACTTATAGATGTCTACAAGAAACGTTTGGAGGCTGTCATCACTGAAGGATGCCATTAATCCTGTCCAGGTCATATTTTGGGGATTATTTCCTCAGAAATTACTATGTCTAAGTTGCTCAAACATCTTTTTTTGTTGCTGTATAACTTTGGACATACTATCAAAATATTATGAAGACAAACAGGTGAAATATTTCCAATTATTTCTCAAGATATTTCACACAACATACTGAGAAATGCAAGGGTGCCAATAATGTTGACCACAACTGTAGCAGCCGTTCCTAAAGTTGAACTGTCTACTCTTGTTTTTATTTAAAAACACATTTATTTATTTAACTAATTTATAAACATTTATAGAGTCTATATTATTTCCATACAAGAATCAAAATACTTGCCTAAAAAGCAGCACTTTGAGCAACCCTTATGACTGTCTTACTATAGGCAACATGCATAGAGGATGTAGTAAAAGGAAGATGTAGTAAAAGATGCATAGAGGATGTTGTAAAGGCTATTAGTGTATCTGCGTTTGAAAAATGTTTGGACAAGTTCCTGGAAGAAAGGTCCATAAACCATTATTAAAGAGGAAATGGATAACCCACTGCTTGCCCCAATACAGGCATTATGGAAACTGTGTGCCTTTTTGGGAATCTGCTAGGTACTTAGGACCTAGATTGGCCACTGTTGGAAACAGGATATTGGGCCTGATGGTCTGACCCAGTATGGCATTTATGTTCTTATGTTCATCCAATTCTAAATCTAGTTTTCCTTAATCTATTTTCTTTCAATCAAAATGCATATTTTCACAAAGGTATTTTGGAGCCATAGGTACAATTTTCAAACTACGCATTCTGGGACAAAATTCATGACTATTTTTACCTGTGTATTTTGCTCTGATTTTTAAAATGATGGTATGCGTGTTTATGACATTTGCACGTAACTTTTTCTATAGGTACGTTTTCATGGGCAATGGTATATATATATAAGATTTGAGCATATAATAGAGGTACATAACTTTCTTTCCCATCCAAAACATACCTCTAGGAACATTTTAGTATAGTTAAAAGTATGCACTCTGTAAGACATCACACATAGATGCAATGGAGGAGCAGATCCCTCCAACGCTAAATTAACTTTAAGCCCATAGGCTCCTCTCCTTCCATGGGATTTTAGTATTTGCCAAATAATGTGGGTTAATTAACAATACTGTGCATTATTTACTCTTAACACAAAATTTGTTTACTATAACACATATTGAATAATAAAATGCAAAGGATCAAATGCATGCAAAACTTGTTGTTCATTATTATGCAAAACAAATAAAACCTTTCCACTACCCCCTTAGATCACACCATGGACATTTCTGCTTTAGAGCCAATATAGATCCTGAGCAGGATCAGATGGCACCCAAATTAGCTAGGCACGCCCATATAATTGCAAACACAAGCTGCCATGTGCCATACAGGTATGTTAGCTAATACAACACAGGGAAAAACTACTGGATGCAGCGAGAAAATGGAATCCTGCCTCCTCTCCCCACCCCCCGGCCCCTACATGCATACTAATAGTCTTTAGCTAATAGCAACAGTCTACCATTTTCACCATCCACACTGCCCTTATTTGGTAGCCTGAAACCTAGTCATAGTAGGTGTTGATATCTTTCTTCCATGGGAGCATCACATCACTAAGCATGAAGCAACTTATAGAGGTCAGTTCATTCAAAAATGCCTGCAACTTCTCGATCCCCTTTCCCCCACCCTGATCCCTTTTTCATACCCCAACCCTCTCAATTTCCTTTCAACAAACCCCCACTCTGACTCCTTTTTAACACCTCTAAGCCTAATCTGCTTTCAAGAATCTTCATCCCATGCACCATTGCACCCCACTAGCATCTACTGGGGTTCTCAAGCTAGGTAATAAGAACGCAGGAGTGATCCCCAGATACTCCTGCCCCAGAGGTTCAAGCTTTCAAAATGGTGGGCCTCAGCCCACTAGCGCTAGTCTTGATGTACTACCACTAGGTTTAAAGCTGCCAAATAAGGGCAGTGTGGACAGTGAAAGTGGTAGACAATGTTGCTGTTAGCTAAAGATTGTTAGTGTGCATTTAGGGATCAGAGGTTTCATCCAGCAGCTTCCCTTGTGTTGTATTAGCTAAGATCCCTGTATGGCACGCGGCAGCTTGTGTTTACAAAGAGATGGCTAACTAGAGTAAAACCAGCACAGGCAAACCCAATTCACAAGATTGATGCTGAAACGTACCACTCAAGAATATAGCGAACACTCAAAAAAATGAGGAAAATTTCTTAGGAAAAAAAGTCAATTCTTGTCATTTCACACATTCTTCATCCAAACAGCATTTCATTATCCCAGCTCTTCTCTGCTATAGATGTATTTTCTCCGTGACATGAGAAGCAATAATCTAAAAACCTCCCACGAACAGCAGACATGGCCTAATGGTGGAGATGGCAGAGATGGCCGAATGGCGGACGTGGCCGAATGTACTATTGTGCACTATAATGATAATTGTGGTATATGATCTCAAGTTAAGTCTTTTCCCTGATGAAACACTTGAGGGAGTGAAACACTTGGATGCCTAAGAATTTTTTTTCCTAATGTATTTCAGTGTTTGCTATATGCTGGAGTGGCATCTGATCCTTCTCAGCATCTGTATGGTATAATACTACAAAAGCGGATATGCCCAGGAAGTGATGTAAGAGAGAAGAATAAAAGTCCCTGATAGGAGGGATCAAGGAAGTAATTCTATAAGTAGTGGCTAGATTTACACACATATTTATGTGCATTAATGGTATCTATTCTATAATGTCTAATTTGACGTTATAAAATACTAGTGTAGGTGGCCACTAACATGCGTAACTGAAGCCTCAATCACTTACATCAGCTCTACAGCAAATGCAATTGACTCTATGTATCTTATGTACATTGGGCCACATTCTATAAGATATGCAGTACATTTGTGTCCTCCCCTATGCTCCGCCTAAACTCCACACCCAAAGTGAAAGTACATGCCACTGATTTGTGGTGCATACTTTCAGAATAGCGAATGACTAAACTTTGCATGTAAGTTGTCATTTACACTTGCAAACCTCTAAAATACCATGATTTAAACACACAAATGTGCAAAAAGCTAGCTGCTACATATAGAATTATCATATGTCTTTTTTCAGTTCCAGTTTGGTTGGAAAGACGATCATGACCAAAACGGGATGCTTGGACCCTGTAGTAAAGGATGGTAGTCCTTGCTTCACTAACACTAGACTGCAGGAATCCACAGTGAAATTGGCATCCTCTTTCTGCAATTAGCTCTGCTGGAAGGGCAGCCAGGACTCAGGAAGAAGTATCTTACTTTGCTAGCACTGGTGAGACAGGATCCAGCAACCATAATTATTCCACCATAGAACCATTGAGGAAGCATACATAGAAACTGATAACAGATAAAGGCCATATAGCCTTTCCAATCTGCCCATCTATCCTAGCTACTAAGTTCCACAATACCTTCCTCTCCCTCAAAGATTCTTTGGACTTGTCTCATGGTTCCTTATATTCAGAGATCATCAATATTTCCACCACATCTGCTGGGAGGCTGTCCATGCATCCATCACCCTTTCTGTAAAGAAATATTTCCTTAGATTACCCACGAATCTACTTCTTTTTATCCTCATCCTATGACCTCATTCCAGATCTCTTTCAATTCAAAGATGCCTGCCTTCTGTGCATTTATACCATCAAGGTATTTAAATGTACCAAGCCCTGTGCGAGCAGTGCAGCCGCCCAGAGCGCAAAATATTAGGTGCACATTTGGGGTTGCTGGCCTCGGCTCCCCCCACGCTCTCTGCCCTTGTCCTGCTGCCACCATTTTTTGTGATCCTTAGGTGGTGACACCAGTGGAGCGGACCTGACCTCTAATTTAAAAAAAAAACAAAAAAACACACGGGTCTTTCTGACTCTGTGCTTGCATGCAAGTATGATCCCTCCCTCCCCTGACGTAGGTTTGCATCAGAGGAGGGAGGGACCAGACCAGCCATTGAAGCGTGGAGTTGCAAAGACCCATGTTTGAATAACTGGTCTGGTCCCTCCCTCCTCTGATGCAAATCTATGTCAGAGGAGGGAAGGATCAGACCTGCCTGCAAGCGTGGAGTCAGAAAGACCCAGGCTTTTTTTTAAATTAGAGGTCAGATTAGCTCTGCTCCTGCCAGCGCTGCCACCACTGCCCAAGGAACACAAAAAATTGTCAGCGGCAGGGCAAGGGCAGGCAGCGTGGGGGGAGCTGAGACCGGCAACCCCAAATGCACCCCTAATCTTTTGTGTCCTGTGCGGCTGCATCGCTTGCACAGGGCTAGGTATGGCGCTGAGGGCAGACAGAGTGGGTGGGAAGCCAGCTGGATATGGAGGTGTAGGGTAAGATGGGGAGATGCTGGGCATGGTTAGATGTGAAGGGCGGGGGTGTGGGGGTCAGATCTGCAAGTCACTCAGGGAACAATTATGGCTTGGTACAGTCCTAGTCACTATCATATTTCTCCTCTCTTGCCTTTGTTCCAAATTATACATATTGAGATCTTTGTCTATCCGCAGTTCATAAATGAGAAATAGCTTGCTCATTTTTGAATCTGATGAAGACCCTCTCTTGATGAGTTGAGGAAATGTAGTCCTTTTTTGACTGTGGTCTTTTTAAATTAGAAATGTTTTATTTGGGGCTCATGTTAGACTTGAATTGGTCATTAACGGCTCATTTAAAATGTATTTTAAAATCTGTTTGGGGGAAAATTGCAATGCTATGCTTAAATCCTCTGATAGCACAATCTGATCTTCGCTTGGTATTTCAGATGTTCATTTGCCTACGCTCGACTATTGCAATCCATTGTTTTGGGGTTACCAAAAAAATATTAGTGTGCCTTACAGATTGCACAGAATGCAGCAGTGCATATGATTTTTGGTCTTGCTTGAATAGATCATGTTTCTCCATGTTTAATGAAATTACATTGATTGCCAGTTGAATATAGGGTTCCTTTCAAAGTTCTGACTATAGTATTCAAGATCTTGCATATGGAACCTATGCATCTGAAGTGAATCATTCAAAAAATATCAATTCACGCATTTTAAGATCAGATGGATTTAATTTTATTTATTTATTTATTTAGCAACTCTTTTATACCACTGTATCTACAAGTCAATGCAGTTTACATAGAACATGTTTAATGAACGTAACTTTATATAGAACATAGTTAACAATATAACAATCAACCAGTGATAACAATGCCCTTTACATATTATCAGTGAGAATTTTACGTAAAATAGAATCCTGTGCTCGGGTTTCTTCTTGTCCTGCAGGCCATACTTTGGAACACGTTGCCTATTAACATGCATATGGACCATGAGTACCTGAAATTTAGGAAATGTATAAAGACTGTGCGGGGCATATTCATCAGCAGCAGTTAGCACTTGTACAGTGGCTAGCCGTCATCGCTGAACTTTGCACCAGCATAGTTAATGCTGGGGCCATATCCAGGTTTGCCGGATAGCGCCATAGCTAAGCGAGCAGTGTTGATATTCAGCTGCTACCCAATTAGCTAAAGCAGTGAAAGTTAGGCGAGCCTTTCAGTTGCCTCATTTTCACCGCGTTGGGATACCCAGCTAGCGGCTGAAGAACACTGTTAGACAATATCCCCGGATGCTGCCCACGCTCCCCCACTCCCAAGAATTGCCCCATTGTTAACTGACACCTACCTAAATGGCTTTGAATATCTTCCCCTGTATTTTTTGAGACTGCTTTTTGAGAAGTTTTGTAAATATGTGGAAATGTCTGTTTTTAAGTTTTATACTGTTTATACCAGGGGTCCCCAAACCTGTCCTGGAGGGCCGCAATCCTGGCAGGTTTTTGGGATAGCCCTAATGAATATGCATGAGATATATATGCATTAGAGATATCCTCCCAACCTGACTGGTTTGTGTCCCTCCAGTACTGGATTGGGAGATCCCTGCCTTACACCTCTGTCATTTAAGATTGTGAGTGGGCGGGGGGGGCGGGATAAGATGGTGGACACGCGCTAGCTGCTGTCGGTTCATGTTTGCCTTCTGCTTCTTTATTATATATTACCTCTCTTAAGATGCCTAGAAAGAGGAAGGCTAAGCATTGGGAGCTTCCCAATCGTCCGACGATGGTGTCTGCGGGGCCAATCGATACTTTTGTGCGGCCCATTGGTGCTGTTTCACGTCTGGAGCAAAGTTTGCTGGGGGTTATGGAGGCATAAGGAGGCCTTACCTGCCCCTCTGAACTGCAGGTCACCCTTAGCCCGGACACCCGATGCCCGCCAGAGCAACCTACAGCGCCAGACGTGGGAGCAGCGGAGGCCGAGTCTCAGAGTAAGGAGAGACTTGCTGCCGTTGCGTCGACGCTGGTGGGGACTTCAGCGGAGACGTTTGTTTCCCCTGCTGAGCCTGGCATGGAGATGGTTCCAGCTGCTATTGGAGAGCACAAACCGGCTGAGGACGTGGTAGTTAGATTGGGTACTTGTTTAAAGACCCCTGTTCAATCTGTTCTTCTTCGCCCTGATACTGTAACATTGGACTCCTTATGGGAAGGTCTTAGGGCTTTGGAAACTTCCTTTACCTCGCAGTTCACTGCTTTGTATGAGGTACTTCCCTCTTTGGCTCAAGCAGTTACTCAACAGAAGCAGGAGTTGGTTGATATCTCTTCTAAGGTGGCCCAGTTGGAAGTTAAAATTGAGGATGCTGATACTATTCCAGGTACTGTTATTAAAGATATATCTGTAATCCATGGGAAAACAGAGACGTTAGAGAATTTTGCTCGTAAGAGGAATCTGCGCTTGTTGAATTTCCCCCGCCAAAGGATTTATTCACTACCTATGCTATTTCTATTTTGAAGATCCCGCGGGAATCGGTTCCTCCTTTGGCTAGGATCTTCTATTTGCCAACAGCCAAGCGCAAGTCCCATGGTGTTTCCTCACCTGCACATTCTCCTCCAATGGCTTCACTTGATTTAACTGGGTTTTTGGAGACCACTGATCCTGGTTATGTTCCTAGAGCAACTCTGCTTCTGACTGTTGCTTTTGACTCAGATCGTGACTTTCTTTTGAAATTATATTTCAAGGTTAGAAATGAATCATTTATGGGGGGAGTAGTAAGGATGTTTCCTGATGTTTCTAAAGCCACCCAGAAACGCCGACAGCAGTTTCTATTGCTTCGCCCCCAGGTCTTACAGCTTGGTGGCCTTTTTTTTTCTTAGGTATCCGTGCCGATGTTTAGTCAAATATCAGGGTGTTAGTTATACTTTTTTTGATCCCTTGCATCTAACCCAGTTCATAGCCGGTAGGAGTGCTTGTCCATCTTAGCTTTGGTTCGGGAAATATTATAATGCACCATTATGTGTCTTATTTCCTATAACCTTGTGTCTTACTTGTCCCCTAATGTTTGTGGGCTAGTGAATGTTTATTTCTTATTAACTGAATGGGATAAGGGGTTTTCTCTTAAGTTCTAGGGTTGGTTTTCTTGTTTGTACATTCTTTACTGTAACAAGTGTGTATCTTGCGGTTATTTTGAAATTGCATAAATTAAAAAAAAAAAAAAAGATTGTGAGTGGGCAAGGTAAAGATGTCCTAGACATCAAAAGGGTAGACAGAATTTGTCACATTGCTCCTCGATTCTCACCACCACCAAAAAGTTAACATTTTGGTGGTGGTGAGAAGCGAGGAGGAATGTGACAAATTCTGTCTACCCTTTTGATGTCTAGGACATCTGTACCTTGCCCACTCACAATCTTAAATGACAGAAGTGTAAGGCAGGGGTCTCCCAATCCAGTCCTGGAGGGCCACAAACCAGTCAGGTTGGCAGGATATCTCTAATGCATATATATCTCATGCATATTCATTTGGGCTATCCCGAAAACCTGCCAGGGTTGCGGCCCTCCAGGACAGGTTTGAGGACCCCTGGTTTATACTGTGTCTATGCTGGTTTTGCTTTTTAACTATTATTTCTTATGCTTGTTTGTAATCCATTTACCAATTTGTGATATGTGGAAATTATATTTCTTAATGAAATTAATAAATAAATATAATAAATATCCCCATATGCTTTATTATGAAGACCGTTGACCATTTTAGAGCTGCCTTCTGGACCTACTTCACCCTATTCATGCCCCTTTGAAGGTGCAATCTCCAGAACTGCACACCATATTTCAAATGGGATCTCTCTGGAGGCTTATACAGAAGCACAATCACCTCCTTTTCCTGCTGGTTATTCCTCTCCCTATGCATCAAAGCAGCCTTCTGGCGTCTTGTCAATGGAGAAGGTTTATAGTTTGGAGATTTCTGAAGGTAACATAGAGCCGGATTCAGGTAGGGGGACGTCCGGGCCGTCTGAACGTCCTCAAGGAAGACATAGAAACATGACGACAGAAAAAGACCACATGGCCTATCTAGTCTGTCCTTCCATATCAACTACTACAACACTCCCCTGTTTGGATCCAATTCTGGACCATGGGAACAAAACGTTCCAGCGGTAATCAGAATTGGGTCCGAGGACAGCCCGGCGTGCCCCTGCTGCCTAAGGGGACGGCTTCCCCACAGGTGCTCCTGACTCCTGTGGCTTCAGCTCCCCTTTTCCCTACTGCCCAGCCCATTGCTGGCCTGCCATGGCCTGAATCGGGAGCTGGGGACCCCCCGAATCTGGCCCCAGCCCCAGGAGGGGATCCCCGGGCCCGATTGCCAGTTTTGTGCTGCTTATTCCACCGTTGAGGTGGAATAAGCAGCACGACCCCATGGGCATAACAGGACATACAACACCATTTCCTGAATTGTCCCTGTACGTCCTGCCAGGCTGGCCCACCCCCACTCTGCCCCTATCCCGCCCCCTCCTGACCCCTGTTGGCTCTCCACGTCCTAATGTTCAGGACATACAGGGAGAGCCGGAGGGGGAATTGAGCCTAGATGACACGTGGGGCTGCATGTCCGCAACCCAGAATTGGGCCTATAGTATATTTTTGGAATACAAAAACCAACATGACCTATACAGTCTTCCCAGTAAAGTGTTAAGGGCTATAACTGCTATTCTGTTCAGGTTACCCCTGCATGGCTTTGCTTAGCATTGTAGCCATCATTCTGTGTGGTTTATCTCCTCCATATCTTTGTTTATGATTATTACTGCCACTCAATGCAGAATACTCCCCGCCCCCTACATGCTTTTGTTGATGGTGACCGGGGAAGGCTGTAGAGGAGCGTAGTGTGAACATTTTCAGATGATAATCTGAGAGAGTAATTACTGATGTGAAGAGGTCTGAGACACAGCAATTAGAAGGAAGAACTAGGTCAAGGTCGTGGTCATGGTGGTTAGTAAAAGTACTACAGCAGAGTTGGAGGTCAAGTGAGGAAAAGATTAAAGCAAGGAGCTCTGAAGCATAAAAATCAGAGGGCTCATCAGCAAGGAATTTCAAATTTCAAAGAATGAACAAAAGGGAAGCTACTTAAAAGAAGAAGGCAGAGGGGTGGGATTTATCAGGGGATCAGTAAATGGCAGCCACGCACAGAGGCGATGATGTGAATAGGCGGCAGGAGGGAGCCTAAGCAAAATGAAACTGAGTTGAGGGAAGGGGTTGAATACTACAGGAAAGGAGAATAGCTGTTTAACACCATCAAAACAGCTCAGAAAGGAAGGAACGGGTTAAGAAGTACTGCTTTAGAAAAAAATATGCCAATGTTTTTATTTTGAAAATGCTTTTACTATTTAAAAATCCTCTTATGATTCTGAAGTTGACAGTCTAATCTAGAAAGCCAAACACAACAAACAAGAACACAAACAGGAGACTAGGGCAAAACTAAGGGAATGATACCAAAATCTGTAATAGCGTAGACACCCAGCAAGGTGTAGCTAACATGAGGAAGGATCTAGCTAAGCTTGAAGAATGATTGATAATTCGGCAGTTGAGATTTAACGCTAAAAGATGCAGCATCATGCATTTGGGCTGCAAAAATCCAAGGGAACATTACAGTATAGGGGGTGAAGACTTCTGCCAACGAAAGAAGAGCAAGACCTGGGGTGTGATTGTTTCTGAGGATCTTAAGCTAGCTAAACAGGTACAAAAGGAGATGTTGAAAGCCAGAAGAATGCTTGGGTGCATAGGGAGAAGAATGGCCAGCCAGAAGAAGGAGGTGATAGTAATAGTGCCTCTATATAAGTCTTTGGTGAGACCTCATTTGGAGTATTGTGTTAAATTCTGGAGACCACACCTTCAAAAGGATATAAACAGGATGGAGTCGGTGCAGAAGGAGGTTACCAAGATGGGCTTCATCATAAGGCATATGTGGACAGACCTAAAAATATCAATATGCATACTTTGGAGGAAAGGTGGGAGAGAAGAGATTTTAAATGCCATCATGTTTCTATGTTTCTATGAAATGCTTACAGCACACATGGGCAGTAGACAGAAGAATATGTGGGTCAGGATCCAAAAGCAGCCTCAAAGAGGTGAGTTTTTATCCTAGATTGAAATAGGACCAGAGATGGACCCTGAAGTAAAAGTAACCCAGGTGCCTTTAAGCAAAGAGCAGACAGACTTGAAAGTTTCCAAATTACCCCCTCAACTGATAACCAGATATTTAATGTGAACAAACTTTGAAATGTCTATATACAAATTCTAGAAGTCTAAAAAATAGTGGGGGTGGGGGGCGGAGCCAGCTGTTAGATCAAGATGGCTACATAGGTCCTTAGCTCGTGAAGATCTGGGCAAGAATCCTGATCCCTAACCCTCTGGGGTAGACCTAAATAGTATCCTGGCATTCTTGCTGGTTTGGGACTATGTCTGTAAATAAACTGAATGCTAATCCTGGTACAAAAAGAACAAAATTGGACCCCCTGTCCCCATACAAGATGGCAGCCTCAAGAGAAGCGGCTGAGGGAATGCAGGAGATTCTACAAGAAATATGGGCTATGAGATCCTTAGTGGCAGCTAATGGGGACTCTCAACATCTGTTCAAGTGGATATTGGGGAACCGAGACCAAATGGCCGTTTTCACTACACAACTTGATAAAGTGGATGCCACGTTTCAAATGCATGAAGAGTGCTTAAATCAGGTACAAAAGAACTTGAAGCGCATTGCACATTTGGAAAAGAGTCTGGAAGATGTAAATAATAGATCCTGAAGAAACAAAGTTTGCCTCCTCGGTGTCCCCGAGAGGGTGGAAGGGACTGATGCAGTGCAATTTCTATAGGTTTTACTACAAAAGTTGCTTCAGATTGAATATATTCAACTCCTGGAGATTAATCTGGCCCATGGGGTCCCAACCTTTGTTTCCCAGCAAAATAGCTGACAACCGCACCCTTTAATTTTTTGGGTGCTATGGTATCAGCACGTCATCCAGATAATGACTGCAGCAAAAGCTTTATCCTGGGTCCTCTTTGAAGTCCATAAACTGTCTTTCTATCCTGATTTTAATAAAACCACGGTTGATCAGCATAAACAGATGCTAGTATACAGACCACGTCTTCAGCAGCTACAGGCCCGCTATGGTTTATTCTTCCCAGCATGCCTCAGAGTAATGCTGCGCAACCAAACTAAAACATTTGAAGACCCAGAGCTACTAAAAGCTTTTATTAAAGAAAAAGAAGCAGCTGTGATGTAGGAATACTGACTATATACTTGTGGGGCCAAGATACTCTAAAACTGGACAGTTAAGGCCTTGGATGCAATACTTCTGTATTCCAGCTGTGGATCCAGCTGTGACACGGATGAATAATTAAGGCTATGAGACACTGTAACTTATGCTGGGTGCCAATACTGACCATATGCGTGGGTATTGGACTTGAAGAGGTGGACTTGGACTGACTTCTTGGTGCCATGGACTCTTGGTTTATTTTGATGACTGGGGGTAATCGTGTGCCTATGGAATGCGACTGGATATGTATGGTGGGAGTATGAGTGGTGATGTATGTTTATTTATTTATTTATTTAATTGGATTTCTATACCGCCTTATCATACAATCAAAGCGGTCTTACAAACAAAGATATTAAGAGTATTAGTGAGAAAATGTAAAGAAATAAAAGTTGAAGTTATGGTATAATGTGTTAGAGTGAGTTGCATTATCTACATAGTGAGCTATACTATAATGTGAGCTATTATACAATATGTATATGATTTACATTCCAGACAAATTAAGTTAGTTAATTGCATGACCGTAGTGTTCTATAAACAAAGATGTTTTCAGTTGCTTTCTAAAGTCATTGATGTCCTGAGCTGCTCTCAGCTCATTAGGTAGAGAGTTCCAGATGGAAGGTGCAGCAAAAGAGAAAGCCCTTTCAGAGGTGTCTTTACGTGTTTTTCTGACATCATTTGATAAGCTGATTCTGTTGTCAGATCCTCTTCTTCTAGGTCTGTTGCTAATATCTGACTGTATGAGATATGTCAGGCTTTCTGCAGAATATTGTTGTTTTATCTTGAAAATATAAATTATAGTTTTATATTTTACACGTGAAGCTATAGGTAACCAGTGAAGCTCTTTCAAGATGGGAGTTATATGTTCTCTACTTGATAGACCAAAAATTATACGTGCAGCAGTATTCTGCGCCAGTTGTAAAGGCTTAAGTGCTTGCTTAGATAAACCCAGATATATTGGATTACAGAAGTCAAGTAATGGAGTAATCAATGCTTGACAAACATTTCTGAAGTGAACAGTATCAAGAAGCGGCCTTAGTCTTTTGATGAGCTTCATTCTGTAATAAGCGCTTTTAATTGTCTTATTTATGTGTGATCTGAGATTCAACTCATTATCCAGAGTAGCTCCAAGATATTTCACTTCTGATTTAATAGGAATAGTTGAGTTATCTATTTTGATGTCAGGAGGATGCGCAAAATTATGGTTACGAGAAATAAATAACGCCTCTGTTTTGCTAAAATTAATTTCCATGTTGTTTGTTTTACACCAGTTGGACATTTCTGAGAGACATTCTGTAATGCCCGAGAAATCAGGGTTCTCAATAGTGATAGTTGGGTTTGGAGTGCAGGGGGTGCTGACTGATGAATGATTGATGGAAAAGTATTATTTGGCTTGACAGGGGTTCACTTGGAGGGGGAGGTCAGTGTATGCTGGAAAGTGTGCCGTCCCCAGTGTGATGGTTTTTACTGATGCCACTAGCTGGTCATTGATGGTGAGTGCTGAAGGTATCAGTGGGTGTCTGGGACTGGAAGGATTGTAAGAATGTATGTGCATGAGTGGCTATGTGGTTGGGGTTGGGGATGGGATGATTAGGACTACAACACAGGTGGTTAGGTCTACAACGGGGGGGGGGGGGTTGAGTGAGATTTATTGGTACGGGTTCTTGTGGCTATCTTGTGGAACATTGTCTCACTCGTTTTCTTTATGCCTAAGAGTTGGGGTAAGTTTGACTCTCTTATTAACTGTAGTATATGTTAGGATGGTGTATAATGGTTGTCCCCTTCAGATTGAGCTAGTATGTATGGATTGTGTTTATCTGTTTAGTTTGTATCTTGCCCCCATTAGGCGAAACACTGACAGACAAGTCTGTTGTGACATGTGTGATGGTAGATGTGTGATATGTTTCAAAGGGGTATTTTTAAAGCTCTTTCCATAAATGTAAGGGTATCCCAAACCCGATCAAACAAAAAATTGTATTTTGCTGCTAGAAGAAAGAGGCAAACTGTATTTATATTCAAGAAACTCATTTGTCCACAACAGAAACTAAAAAGTTGGCTCTTGGCCCCTATCTACTGGCTGCACACTCCGCTGCTGTTGGGAAAAAAATGGGGTTTCCATTCCCATACTGTCACGTACTGCCCCTGGTGGCCAGTGGTCATAGGGGTAGGTTGGACACAAAGATATTTTTATATGAGAGGAAGTTCCTTTAAGAGCCAGGTGCAGCCTGATCTTAGTAGTTCAGCTCCTATTAAGAAGTAAATTGTGAATGCAGAGTAGAGGGATAACATAGACTTTTATTTCCCTTTACGCAAAAGATTCAGGTGGGTCAAAACATAGAGGAAAATGTCCTTTACTTCAGGAATGAAACAAACTCATGGTAAAGAAAAACTGTTATGCTTCACAGTTGTAACAAGGATTAATTAAGACTTCCTAGAGTAATTCAAGGGTTTCAATACTCTTCTTCATTTTAGCATACAAGTAACACTCTGGAGACAACATATATTATTTACAAGTCTAGTAGTGATTCTATACTGCTTGTAGCGCATAGAGAATAGTCCATCTCCTCTTGAGACAAAAGACTAGGCTCCACAAATTCCACTTGCATCGGCTCTGAGTCAGAGTTATCCCTTTCTGTATCTGGGGTTTCTCTGGCTATTGGAACTGGCCAGTCGCTATTCTTATTCTCTGGGTGTTTGTAGAGTTCTTCTAAGGTTCGCCAGTGAGCGTGTCCTAACTTTGTGCTTTTACAATCTGGGTTATACAAGGTAGGTTTACTTTCCTTTCTTGTAAAACGAGCATTGCTTTTAAAAGGGCACTTATAAGGTGAGCTTTTTCTCTTAAAAACAGAGTCAGCATACCTTGGCTTCCGACAGCATGTAGAACAGGAACTTTCTCCTTCCAGTAATCTTCCTGGGGTACAATCCTCGTGCCAATCTTTTCCCTGAAAGCTCTTGCTACCTTTCAGTCTGGTCACTGGTTCCTCCTGTAAGAGTAGGCCTCTGTCCCAGCCTAACCTCTGACTTCTTCCTTCAGCACTGCTCTGCTTCCCAAAGTGACTGTTCCTTTGCTCAGCATTGCTTTCCCATTCACTCCTAGGGCTTAGCTCAATGCTCCTGGTGCTTCCTTCTTCTTGGCTCTTGCTCGTGGTGCATTTCTCTCGCACGGCTTTGCTCCTGTTGCTTCTCTCCGGTCCACCTCTATCTCCACCTTCACCTTCACCTCCTTTCCAGTCTCCAGCCTCTTGCTTATAAAGGTCTCCTGTGTTTGAGCTTTCTGGGCTGCTTGTCAGGTGGTGTCGATTAGCTAGGTGTGTCCAGTCAGCCTCAGTGAGTGCATGCCTGCTCCCTCTAGCTGCTCTGTGCGGGAATTGCATCCCGTGCACAGCTTTTATATTGTGAAAAACAGCTTCTTTTCTTGCATCTTTGCTTCCATCAGCTCCTGCTGCATGACATATCCCCCTTCTTAAAATATTACGGGCTGAGGCCTCTTCCTCCCTACAGCACGTAATCCGGGACATCGCATCCGCATTATAATGGAGCTTTCCTGCTCTGTGCTCTACTCTGTAGTCATATGGTTGCAATGCCATATACCACCTTGTTAGGCGACTGTTGTTATTTCGCATATGGCTCAACCATTTTAGTGGGGCATGATCGGTGATAAGGACGAATTTCCTTCCCGTTAAATAGAATTTCAGGGACTCAACTTCCCACTTGATTGCCAAGCATTCCCTCTCAATTGTGGAATACTTTCTTTCGGTTGATGACAGCTTCCTACTCAGGAACATGAGAGGATGCTCAGCACCTTCTTGCACCTGGGAAAGGATGGCACCCAAGCCGGTTTCCGAAGCATCTGTCTGAAGTAGAAATGGTTGGCCAAAATCCACGTCTCGTAGTATCAGGGCTCGACATAACCTTTCTTTTAGGTTCTTGAAGGCCTCATCCGCCTCCTCGGATCACTGTAGTGTATTCGGGGCGTTTTTCCTTAGCATCTCTGTGAACAGTGCGCTTTCATCTGCAAAATGGGGGATGAAGCGCCTGTAATAGCCGATAAGCCCGAGAAAACTCCTCAACTGCTTTTTATTTTGAGGGACAGGAAAAGTTTTAACGCTCTCCACCTTGTTTATTAAGGGGTGTACCGTACCTTGACCTACAAGGTGGCCCAAATACTTGACCTCTTTGGCTGCGAACATGCACTTTTCAGGGTTCAGTGTTAGTCCGGCTCGTCTCATCACTTCCAATACGGCTCCTACCTGGAGTAGGT
Source organism: Ichthyophis bannanicus (assembly GCA_033557465.1). NCBI lineage: Eukaryota > Metazoa > Chordata > Amphibia > Gymnophiona > Ichthyophiidae > Ichthyophis > Ichthyophis bannanicus. The sequence goes on from CM066033.1 coordinate 1,375,246,778, forward strand.
GTTGATCCCATGTAGCACTATGGATGACCACATCGTCCATATAAGCTGTGGCATAGCTTTGGTGGGGACGCAGAACTATGTCCATTAGCCATTGGCAGGTTGCGGCTGCCCCGTATAACCCGAAGGGCACCTTCCTGAACTGGAACAGCCAGAGGGGAGTGCTAAAAGCTGTTTTGGGTCGAGCATCCTTTGTCAGGGGCACCTGCCAGTACCCTTTGGTCATATCTAAGGTCATGAGAAACTTTGCTTGACCTAGCCTGTCCAGCAGTTCCTCTATCCGAGGCATTGGGTATGCATCGAAGGTGGACACTTCGTTAACTTGGTGAAAGTCAATGCAAAAATGCATGGTACCATCCGGTTTAGGTACCAACACAATTGGACTGTACCAAGGACTGTATGATTCTTCAATAATGCGCATTTGTAGAATCTCCTGTACCTGGTTTATGACCTCTTGCCTTTTGGCCTCTGGTAAACGATAAGGCCTTTGCCTTATGATTTTTCCTGGAGGTGTGATGATTTCATGAGCTACTAAAGCTGTCTCCCCCGGGATAGGCGTCAGCACATCTTTGAACTCCTCTAGCAAATGGGCCAATTCTTGCCTCTGCGTTATGGAGAGTTCATCACTAACCCATGGCATAGGAGAGGTTTTGCATTCATCCAACCGTGGGCCCAGATCTTCGTCCGGCTGTTCATCCTCGATTGCCACAAAGTCTTCCATATCACTTTTTCCTGTTGAGCTGAAACCTCCGGTTCCTCGGCTCGTGGGGGTTACCATAGGCACTTCTTCCAGGCTTGGGAATCCAACACGTTCGCATATCAATTGAGCAATGCGATCTCCTATTTTGACACTAAAGTCTTCATTTGCAAAATTGAACAAAAGGACTTTAAGGACACCTCTGTAGTCTGGATCCACCACTCCAGCACCTACGTCAATAAAGTGCTTGGAGGCTAGGCCAGACCGGGGAGCAATGCGGCCATAGCACCCTTGCGGTAGCTCTATCTGGATATCTGTGTTGATTAGTGCTCGTCCGTGCTTAGGAACGACCTTATTTTCGGCACTATATAGATCGTAACCTGTGGCCTGAGGAGATGCTCGTTGGGGACCACGAGCTTGCTCAGAAGTTTTACAAAACTTTAGTACAAACTTCTTCTTGAACTCTTCTTGAATTTCAGCCTCAATCTTTTTAGGCTTTCCCAATAGTAGGCTGGGAACTGCACTAACCTTAGAGGGGGTGCAAGTGGATACAAAACCTTCCTGTGGAGACAGGCCTTTTTCCAGACCTCTTCTAAACTGAGGCCAGACTTTACCTAGCACTAGCTCGTGAGGTACTTTTGGTATTACAGCAATCAACATTTCCTTTTCAATATCTAAGCCTTTTACAAATAGCTTGTATACCGTATAATGTGTGGCAGCCCCATGTATGCACTTTATTTTTACTTTTCCTGCTGGCTGATCGGGTACAGACTCACCATGCTCCTTGATCAAAGACCATAATTTGTAGGAGGTCATGGTCTGATCTGTGCCAGAGTCTAAAAGTGCTTTTACATCAATGCCTTGTATCTTTACACTTAACAGAAACCCCTCACGTATTGCTTTCATATTTTCCCCAATGAGAGCAGTACGCATGTAACATTCATTCTTTAAGTGGCCCCTTTAACCACCCGAGAAACATCTTTTAGAAGGTTCCTTTAACATAGCAGTAACATTTTTCAAACCCTTATATGAACAGCGTGAGAGACTTTCTGATGTATGCCTTTCCATACCAACTGCCAACTTTGGAGTTTCCGCCTTTGATTGGATGACCAATTCTGCTTCCAAATAACGCTCTGTTAGCGCAATGGCTTCAGCAGTGGTGTGACAATTTTGCAAAATAAGGAAGTTCTGCACGCTTTTAGGAATTGCAGACATGTATTGTTCCAATACTATCAGATCCATTAAAGTACTCACTTGTTTTTTTGTCAGGTTTTAACCATTTTGTAGCCAAACTGCTTATTCTATGTCCTAGAGCCTTAGGCATCTCGCCTACATTAAGACATGTGGCTCGTAATAACCAATTGTATACAAAGGGTGTGAGGCTCAGGCGATCCCTGATGGTCTTGACCACCTCTTCATAATTATTGGCCAGAGCAGGGGGCATCGCCCTGTACACTGACAGCGGCTCCCCTGTGAGAGATGCTGCCAGGCGAATTGCCCATTGCTCTTTTGGCCAGTTCGCCGACTGTGCAATTCTATCAAAAGAATCAATGAAATCGTCCACGTCATCGGTGGCAGCTAACTTTCCCACGGACAAGGTGTCACATGTCCATTGTCCTACCGGACGGTTACTCAGTTCTGGGTTCGGTCCGTGCTGAGTGTTGGCTCTCTCCAGCAACTCTTTCTGCTGGGCCAGCCATGCCTCCATAATTTGTAGGATAGGCTTTTGCTGTTCATGCATGGCTTGCATTGCCTGTCTCTGGGCCTGGCAAGCCAATTCTCCTTGCCTATCAAATTGGAAAGCCATCCAGGTGCATAGCTCCTTCTGCTCCATGAGGATTCCTGGGGAAAAAAATGAGAGAAAAACCAAGTGTGGCCCAAACCAACAATGAGCTCCCTCTTTTCTTTTTCTTTTTTTTTTCTACTCTTACTGTCTCATCCAACACAGGTCAGGTATATATACATTTTACCTGATACCGGGTGTTGCGTCAGCTTTGGAAAAGTTGTTGCTGCTCCGACTTGCAGCACTCTGCCTCAGGTGCCAGCAACACGATACTTCCCACTCTGATCCAAGTGTCTCCTTCTACTCCAGGTTTTTGCCACTCCACTCCGGGTTTTTGCTGCTCCACTCCGGGGTTTTTTTTTTTTGAACCTTGGAGTTAGTTTCTTTCTTTATTTTCCTTCTTACAGTTGTAAGACCCAAAATCCAAACAACTACGCCATTTATGTCGCGTACCGCCCCTGGTGGCCAGTGGTCATAGGGGTAGGTTGGACACAAAGATATTTTTATATGAGAGGAGGTTCCTTTAAGAGCCAGGTGCAGCCTGGTCTTAGTAGTTCAGCTCCTATTAAGAAGTAAATTGTGAATGCAGAGTAGAGGGATAACATAGGCTTCTATTTCCCTTTACGCAAAAGATTCAGGTGGGTCAAAACATAGAGGAAAATGTCCTTTACTTCAGGAATGAAACAAACTCATGGTAAAGAACAACTGTTATGCTTCACAGATGTAACAAGGATTAATTAAGGCTTCCTAGAGTAACTCAAGGGTTTCAATACTCTTCTTCCTTTTAGCATAAAAGTAACACTCTGGAGACAGCATATATTATTTACAAGTCTAGCAGTAATTCTATACTGCTTGTAACACATAGAGAACAGTCCATTTTCTCTTGAGACAAAAGACTATGCTCCACAAATTCCACTTGCATCGGCTCTGAGTCAGAGTTATCCCTTTCTGTATCTGGGGTTTCTCTGGCTATTGGAACTGGCCAGTCGCTATTCTTATTCTCTGGATGTTTGTAGAGTTCTTCTAAGGTTCGCCAGTGAGCGTGTCCTACCTTTGTGCTTTTACAATCTGGGTTATACAAGGTAGGTATACTTTCCTTTCTTGGAAAATGAGCATTGCTTTTAAAAGGGCACTTATAAGGTGAGCTTTTTCTCTTAAAAACAGAGTCAGCATACCTTGGCTTCCAATAGCATGTAGAACAGGAACTTTCTCCTTCCAGTAGTTCTCCTGGGGTACAATCCTCATGCCAGTCTTTTCCCTGAAAGCTCTTGTTACCTTTCAGTCTGGTCACTGGTTCCTCCTGTAAGCGTAGGCCTCTGTCCCAGCCTAACTTCTGGCTTCTTCCTTCAGCACTGCTCTGCTTCTCAAAGTGACTGTTCCTTTGCTCAGCATTGCTTTCCCATTCACTCCTAGGGCTTAGCTCAATGCTCCTGGTGCTTCCTTCTTCTTGGCTCTTGCTCGTGGTGCATTTCTCTCGCATGGCTTTGCTCCTGGTGCTTCTCTCCGGTCCACCTCTACCTCTACCTCCACCTTCACCTCCTTTCCAGTCTCCAGCCTCTTGCTTATAAAGCTCTCCTGTGTTTGAGCTTTCTGGGCTGCTTGTCAGGTGGTGTCGATTAACTAGGTGTGTCCAGTCAGCCTCTGTGTGTGCACGCCTGCTCCCTCTAGCTGCTCTGTGTGGGAATTGCATCCCGTGCACATCTTTTATATTGTGAAAAACAGCTTCTTTTCTTGCATCTTTGCTTCCATCAGCTCCTGTTGCATGACAATACATAGGTCCCTATCCCCGACTATTGAGATGTCATGCTCGGATGTGGAAGGTTGGTGGGCCAAAGCAGTTATCCAGGTAGGTGTTAATCAGCTAGCTTTAATTAATATATATGTCCCAAATAGAAATGATCTTAGTTTCTTCCAGGAGGTGGTGGAAGAAGTTGTGGAAGTAACTCCCTATGGGGTTATTCGAGGGGGGGGGGAACTTTAATTTAATACTGGACCCCTTGGTGGACCAACAGTCCTTTGTTCCAGCCTGGGCATCAAAGGCCTCTGTAGTTGTAGCAGACATGATAAACTTGCTCGGTTTAGCTGATATATGGAGACTGTTTCATCCTACAGATCGTGACTAAACATTATTTTTCACTTCTGCATAGCTTTCACTCACGTATAGATTTTTTTCTTATTTCTAAATCTCTTGTGTCAATTACTCTATCTGATGAGATCCTTAGAACACACATCTCCGATCATTCAGTGATCTCTTTGGTATCCCAATTTAGGGAAGGCCAGACCTTTAAATCCATGTGGTAATTTAATAGAACCCTTCTTGCAAACTTAGGCTTTCAGGAGGCAGAATTGGAAGCAATCTGTGATTATTTCAAGTGGAATAATATCCTTGCTAAATTCAGATTATAAACTTTATTCTACATTTTTAACAAGTAGGCTGGCTAGGGTTATCCCAATGCTGATCCATCCAGATCAAATGTGGCTTTTTCCACAAACCACACAGAATCATGCCCAACTACCCCACCTCCATCAATCACACATTATACAATTAATAAACACACTCCACAAGTAAAAGCCTTATACAGAAAATTAAAAAGAACAACCATACATGCCACCAAACCCAAATGTCCACTGTCCAGGCCCACAGGCCTCAAGGGGCATTTAAGGAGCATGCCTCTTGGTTATGCCCCTTCACTGGGTGCCGCGGTGGAGGGACCTGCCAAGGGGACCTTCTTTTCAAGCCCACTTGGCGTCTCATAGTGATGACATCAGCAGAATCACCGATGGTCCAGGTACCCAAACAGTCCAGTCCAGCAGAATGAGGCACAAGGGCAAGCAGGTAAAAAGACAGCAAGAAACTCCAAGAGTGCTGCAAGCTTTGTTCTTTACTGAAAAAAATGTAGGAAAGTTTACCTATGCCAGAAATTATATTTAAAGTGATGTATTAGAGGAACTGAAATCTGGAAGATGTAATTCAGCAATTTAATAAACTAAAGAGTAGCAAATCAACTGGATTGGATGGCATACATCCAAGAGTGCTGAAAGGACTCAAAAATAAAATTGCATATATGCAATATTATTAGTAATTTGTAAACTAGCATTAATATTGTCTATAGTACCTGAAGATTGGAGAGTGCCCCAAGTAACACCAATTTTTAAAAAGGGTTCCAGAGGTGATCCAGAAAACTATAGACCAGTGAGTTTGACATCAGTGCCAGATAAAATGGTAGACATCATTATAAAGAACAAGATTACTGAACATATAAATAGGACAAAGCCAACATGGATTTAGCCAAGGAAAGTCTTGTCTCACTAATTTGCTATATTTTTTGCAAGTGTGAATAAATACAGTAGGTAGATAAAGATGAGCTGGTTGATATTGTATAGTGTATCTGGATTTTCAGAAAGCTTTTGACAAGTTCCCCCATGAGACACTCTTGAAGAAATTTAAAAAACATGGGATAGAAGACAGTGTACTATTGTGGATCAGAAATGGTTAAAAGATAGAAAGCAGAGAATAATGCTAAATGTATAATTTTTTCAATGAAGAAAATTGAATAATAGAATATCCCAAAGATCTATGCTCTACCTGCTGATTTTTAACGTATTAATAATTATAGCCTGGAATGGGAAAAATGAGTATTGTGATCAAATTCGCCAATGACACAAACATATTTAAAGTTGTTAAATTTCAAGAGGATTGTGAAAAATTGCAAGAGGACTTGGAGAAATTGGTAAACTGGAAGCACATCCAAGTGCAATCTAGAATGGCAAAAAGACAGAAAGAAAAGACAGCAGGCACATGAAGATTCGGACATGATTTCGGAAACTGGTCATGCCTGATACGCACGTATAGCAAATATCTATATAGATGTTCCCAGGATAGTATTTCAGAGCCAAGATATCTGATAGCATAATGGTTAGAGTGGTAGCTTAAGAGCAGGGTGACCAGCGTTCATATCCCAGTGTGGACCTTTGCGATCTAAGGTAAATCACTTAATTCTCAATCTTCACTACACTCTCTTGATGTTTCAAGGTGAAAGCCAGCACTGATGCCTATCCATGCTGGGAGCAGGTATAAACATGGACATCCCTGCCTGAGACTGAACATTGCTCCTTTATGGACATGCCTCCGTTACACCATAGTACCTACTTGGATGTCACTGTACCAGAGACTTCTGAGAATGTCATTTGAGGAATGGCCATGGAGACGTGTCCAAATCACAACTAAACATTCTAAAATGACCATCCTGGGCTCCAAATGGCAGATTAAATTTAATGGGGACAAGTTCAAATTGTGTGTATTTGGAGAACAACCCAAAACAGTTACACAAAATTAGGAACCCCCACCCAGAAAAAGGATCTAGGAGTCATCATGGGTTATACACTCCAGGTGGGGAATGTCATGCAGGCCATGACACTCCCCCACCTGGACTATTGCAACATAATCTATCATGGACTCCCTGCAACCCACACCAACCCTCTACGGACTGCCCTAAACACCACCGCAAGGATCATCCAGAAAGAAAAAAATACGACCACATTACCCCAGTCCTGAGAGAACTACACATACTACCACTTCAAGCAAGGATCAAATACAAAGCTGCCCTGCTTATACACAAAGCCCTCCATCAGACACATCTGCTCCCTGATACCCCAGCCCACCCAAAACAGAACAACCCGACAAACCACCAACAACATCCTCACTATCCCCTATCAACGAACAAAATATAATCAACGAACCTGCAACAGAGCCTTTGAACTATACGCACACTCCCTCTGGAACTCACTACCCAGCTAAATCAGAATCACCGCTGATCCAACTGCGTTCCGAAGACAACTAAAAACCATCCTCTTCCTGGAATATCTTGGACCAGAAACAGGCAACCTCCACTGACATCCCACAGACCCGCAACCAAATCCCCAATTTACCCTCTAAGAGACCTATGTCTATTCCCTAAGACTTCCCCACCTGTTCGAATCATCAATGTTGGCCCCCTGGTGACGGTCCCCCCCTCTACACTGATCTCTGCCCTCCCCCCTCCCCCCCCCCTTTTATGTTACACTGCTTTGACCCGGTGAAAAGCAGTATATAAATGCAGTTAAATAAATAAATAAAATAAATAAATACACTGAAACGCTCCGGTCAGTGTGCAGCGGCAGCCAAGAAAGCAAATATTATGCTAGAAATCATAAGGAAAGAAATGGAGAATAAAACCATGGATATTATAATTTCTCTGTTTCTCTCCATTGTGCAACAACACCTTGAATATTGTGTACAGTTCTGGTCGCCATATCTAAAAAAGGATATTGTGGAATTAGAAAAGGTACAGAGAAGAGCTATCAAACTGATAAAATGGATGGAAGGATACCCTTACAAAGAAAGGCTTAAAAGGTAAGGGCTTGTCAGCTAGTAAAAGAGACAGCTGAGGGGAGATATGATAGAGGTCTATGAGATAATGAGTGGAGTTGAACAGGAGAACGTAGATTGGTTGTTTACTCCGTCGAGAAGTAGAAAGACTAGGCGATATGCAATAAAGCTACAATCTAGCACATTTAAGACTAATTGGAGAAAATATTTTTTCACTTAGTGCATAATCAAACTCTGGAATTTGTTGCTGGAGGAGATGGCAAAAGCTGTTAGTGTTTTTGAGTTTAAAACAGGTTTGGACAAATTCCTGGAGGAAAAGTCTATAAACCATTATTAAGTGAACTGGAGAAATACACTGCTTACTCCTGAGATAAGCAGTATGGAATCTTTTTGGAATCAGATACTTGTGACCTGTATTAGCCACTGTTCGAAACAAGATACTGGGCTGGATGGAACTTTGGTCTGACCCAGTACGACATTTCTTATACTCTTATGACTCAGATCATCTGTTCTAGGTTTACAGTGCAGCAGGATGGAACAGATAACGTCTGGAACATGATTTGCCTGATGAGTGGAGTTCCCGAGGAGGGGTGTAGGGAGAAATAAGAGAGGAGAGGTATTGATGAGCCACAGAATGAGTGCACTTGTAGGTTAGTAGGAGAAGTTTGAAGTGAATGTGGAAATGGATAGGGAGCTAATGAAGTGACTCGAGAAGAGGGGTTACATGAACATATCATCACTGGCAGAAGATTTGCAATGCAGCTGAGTTTTGCATGGATTGAAGGGGAGAGATGATTCTGGGGAAGGCCAGCAAAGAGAAGCATTCACTTCATTGTCAAAAGACTGAGTTAAGAAAAACATTACTATTAATCACATTGTCACAGAAATTGCCCTGAAAACTTGCATCTTAAAATCTTTCTTGAACTATCAGGGCTTCATTTCATCTCAACCATTGCAATGGTTTTCTTTTATTTACTTTTTGTTTATGGTGAACTAATTAAATTTCTCTGTCTGGCTGCTAAATTATCAGAATAATGGCCAAAAGCAATTTTTGAACTGCAGCCAAGTATGACCTATTTAAAGAAAGCAGAAGAGATATACATTGATTTTCAAACAGTACTAAAAAAAAAGCCTCATTGAATTGCATTATTTTAACAGGTCGGCTTACAATAGAGAGAACCACATACACTGTTAATTGGCAGATCAGGACAAAACATGTCACTTTACAATAGAACTTGACAGCTTACCATCTTATTTTTTAACTCTTTCCCACAAAAAAGGAATTTGTTGATTTTAATGTTAGTTGAGCTATAAAGAACAACCATGACAGTTCTGAGCCTTTACCATGTCTTGTTTTTGTAGGTGTAACAAATGGCAGATAAATCCGATGACTTATTCATTCCCATGGAATCCATTCTCATTCTCTATTCATTTGTTTTTTCCAGCACAAGAAAGCATAATCCCCTTGCTAGGTTTACTAGTGAAACCATTGTGTTTTAAGGCAATAATCATTCTAGGTAAGGAAAAGGTTTTTCAAGGTTGAATTGGACCCCTGTGTTTTCCTTAACTAGACACCTGAGAATGAAAATCATGACTGTCAAGATCTCTCCTGGCTAGCATCACAAAAAATTTAATCCACTTACTCACCAGCGTGATGTCCTGCTAGCATGAAGCAAACACATACTAATTAAATGCTTCAGTTCTTGATTTAAATGCTTACATTGCATCCCCAAAGAGGAAGATGTCCATTGTTCTGTTCTTTAAAGAAAATTACTTTTCTTTATTATTAAATTCTCCGCTGTAATGGAAGTGGAGTCATTGTTAACAAATTAGTAGTTGTGGTTACAGTAAATGGAAAACGGAGAAGCAATTACCACTGCAAATGATGTACAAATAGTATTAGATGAACAAGATAAGAAACAATATTGCTAATGGCAATGGGATAAGAAGCCAACTTCTCTCCAAACAAAGAAAAACAGAGGTGTGTGAAGCTCTGACTGGGGAAAGATTTAGACCACTAGCACCCATTTCAAAATAAGCTCTCATTTTTAAAAGAGTGCCCTGAATTTTAAATGTTCTACTAAAATTGATATTGGTTATACTTTGGAGCCAGGTTGTACTGCTGGAACTCAAATCAGAATGACCAGTTCTGTTTTTAGAGAGTACAGCTCAGGTATACAGTTACAGAAAATATGTCAATCGGCACCTAAGAATTCTATCCAATTGTTTTTGATGCATTAGACTTTGCACAAATCTTTGACCTTGTAGATCATGGACATAATGAGATTATCTGACATGGATATCTCAGGAGAAGTGTTTAACTGGTTCTCAGAACTGCTGAAAGATATGTATCACAAAGCAGAGCTGCAGTTAATTGTTCAAAACAATGGCAACTGGAATATGGAACATCCAGCCTCTCCATTTTATCCTGTATTGCATCTTCAACTGTTGGATCGGCTATTGAAAATGTTATGTCAGATTCATTACATATTTGCAGATGAAATTCAGATTACTATTCCTATCAATGATTCTATGGAGAGGGTTTATGAGAAAATCTTTCAAACTTTGACATTGTTCTGAGAATGGATGGAGAACATAGTAACATGGTAACATAGTAAATGACGGCAGATAAAGACCAGCATGGTCCATCCAGTCTGCCCAGCAATATAGCAAGAGAAGGTGCACCTGTCGCTCTGTGCAGGCCACCCCTCCCCATGTCTCTGTCTAGGGGTGGACCCACCACGCCATGTAGGACATCCCTATTTTTTGAGAAGTTAGATGGTTCAGTTTATTTTGTTTTTATCCTGTTTCTGTAAAGGGATCTGCTGTGCTTGTCCCATGCTGTTTTAAATTCCGTCACCGTGTTTGCCCCACCACTTCCATCGGGAGAGAATTCCAAGCATCCACCGCCCTTTCAGTGAAAAAATATTTCCTGACATTGCCTTTCAATTTTCCACCTTGCAGTTTCATGTTATGCCCTCTAGTTTTGCAGCTTCCCCTTCTTTGGAAGAGGTTTGTTTGTTCATCGTTCCTCTTTAAGTATTTAAAGGTCTGAATCATATCTCCCTTATCCCTCCTCTCCTCCAAAGTGTACATATTTAGGTCTTCAAGTCTCTTCTCATAAGGGTTTTTACGCAGGCTCCAAATCATTTTGGTCGCCTTCCTCTGAACAGTTTCCAGTCTTTTTATATCTTTTGCAAGATATGGTCTCCAAAACTGAACAAAGTATTCCAAGTGAGGCCTCACCAGCGACCTGTACAGTGGCATAAGTACCTCCTCTTTTCTCCTGGCAATCCCTCTTTGTATGCAGCCCAACATCCTCCTAGCTTTTGCCACCACCTTGTTGCACTTTTTTTGCCACCTTGAGATCATCAGAGATAATCACACCAAGGTCTTTCTCCTGAATCATGCACACCAACCTCTCGCCCCCTATCGCGTACATTTCCTTTGGATTTCTGCTACCTAAGTGCATGACACTGCACTTTTTCGCATTAAATCTGAATTGCCAAGCATTAGACCATTCTTCCAGCTTTTGTAGATCTTTCCTCGTGTTATCCACTCCCTCAGGGGAGTCCACTCTGTTGCAAATTTTTGTGTCATCTGCAAAAAGACAGACTTTTCCATTCAGTCCTTCAGCAATATCACTCACAAATACATTGAACAGTGCCGGGCCCAGGACCGAACCCTGGGGCACCCCTCTAATCACCTTCCTTTCATCCTTGTGAGCTCCATGTACCATCACTTTCTGTCATCTGTCAGTCAATCAATTTCTAATCCATTTTACCATCTTGGGACCCATCCCCAAGCTACTGAGTTTATTGACAAGCCTCCTATGAGGAACAGTATCAAAGGCTTTGCTGAAATTCAGGTGGGATGACATCCATTCCATGCCCCTGATCTAGTTCCTTGGTCACCCAGTCAAATAACTCAATCAGATTTGTTTGGCAAGACCGTCCTTCAGTAAAACCATGTTGCCTCGGATCTTGCAACCTGTTGGTCTTGAGAAAGTTCACTATTCACCCTTTCAGGAGTGTCTCCATTACTTTTCCCACCACCGAGGTAAAGCTCACAGGCCTGTAGTTTGACACTTCTTCCCTGTCACCACTTTTGTGTAGAGGTACGACATCAGCCATTCTCCAGTCCTGAGGAACCTCTCCTGTTTCCAAGAATCTGTTGAAGACATCCTTTAACGGCCCTGCAAGAACCTCTCTGAGCTCTTTCAGTATCCTGGGATGTATCCCATCCGGTCCCATGGCTTTGTCCACTTTCAGTTTAGCAAGTTGTCCCAACACTTCATGTTCTGTGAATGATGTGGTATCTACTTCATTCCCATTTTTATATTTGGGAGTCACAGCTGGGCCATCTCCAGGATTTTCTTTAGTAAAAACAGAGCAGAAGTATTTGTTTAGCAATTTCGCTTTTTCTATGTCACTTTCCACGAGTCCTTTCCCAGCACTTCTGAGTCCTGCAATTCCAACTCTTATCTTCTTCCTTTCTCGAATATACCTGAAGAAAGTTTTGTCGCCACCCTTAACATCTTTAGCCATCTTTTCCTCTGCCTTTGATTTTGCTATCCTTATTTCTCTTTTTTACTCTTTGAGTTTGATCCTGTATTCATTTCTGTGTTCTTCTGTTTGCAAGCTTTTGAATTTTGTGAAAGCTGTGGTTTTTGCCTTTATTTAAGCAGCCACTTCTTTGGAAAACCAAATAGGTTTCCTTCTCCTCTTTTTTTTGTTTACCTTTTTTACATATTTGTATGTTGCCCCTTTTATTGCCACCTTTAGTTTAGCCCATTTCAATTCCAATTCCCTTATCTCCTTCAACCCTATCATCTCCTCCTTTAGGTACTCGGCCATTTTATTGAAGTCAGTGTTTTTGAAGTTTAGGATTTTGTGCTTGCTATGTTTGGCCTGTACTTTGGCTTTTATCTCAAACCACACCGTGTAATGATCACTGTTGCTCACAGGGGCACTCACACAGACATTCGACATGCTATCGCCGTTGGTGAGCACTAAATCCAGAGTTGAGCTTTCCCTGGTTGGCTCCATGACCATTTGTCTAAGTCAGGGGTCACCAACCTGCGGCCCGCGAGGTCCCTTCGTGCGGCCCGTGAGGCTCTACCCCGGTTAACATTACGTGCGGCCCGCCAAGGATTCCCGCCATTGTATCCACGTGCTCGCAGCTCACCGACGACCACCTGGAAGCGTCCCTTCTCCTGTCAGTGTCATCTGTGAAGCCGGACTTTAAGCGTTTGTCTGCTAGCATGAATCATCAGCCATCTCATTAAATTCAATAAAGGTGATCAGCCATTGTTTTCATAATTTTGCGTTTGTTTTTTTTCGCGGGGGCGGGGAGAAGGGGGGTGCGGCCCGCGAGGCTCCCGGTAGTCGGCTGTGCGGCCCGCGGCCCTCTGGAGGTTGGTGACCCCAGGTCTAAGTGATGCTTCTTTCCAGATGTGCAGAAGGAGTAATCCAATCCACATCAGGTAGATTAAAGTCACCCAAAATGATTGGTTTCCCCTTTGTGGCTATCTTGGCAATATCTATAATCAAATCATTATCTATCTCTTCAATTTGAGTCGGAGGTCTGTAAACTACAGCAGTATAGATGACAGTGCCATCTCCTCTTTCCAATGCAATCCAGAGCGCTTCTTCTTTTCCCCATGTCCCCTGCATTTCAGTAGCTTTAATATTGCTTTTGACATACAAGGCTACTCCTCCTCCTTTTCCATTTTCTCTGTCTCTTCTGAATAGATTATAGCCTGCTATGGCTATATCCCAATCATGTGATTCATTAAACCATGTTTCTGCAATGGCCACAATGTCCAAATCCATTTCCATTTCCATGGTTGTTGTTGAACCCGCGTAAAACAACAATTTATTTAACAGGGTTTTTTATAATGCGTTATCATTTCAGTCAAAGTGGTTTACATTGTAACTTAAACTTGGTAAAGTACATTAAACAGGGACATTGGTAACTTGGATTTTTCTGAGGCAATAGTGGGTTAAGTGACTTGCCCAAGGCCACAGGAAGTGCTAGCAGGAATCAAACCCTGGTCTCTAGAGTTGGAGGGAAGACAGTTGAAAAGCTGCCAACAGACCCTATGTATAATGGGGTACAGTTCAGTTGACTGAAGAGATTATTAGTTTGGGAGTAAGATTGGATTTGAATTTGTCAACAGAAAAACATATAACTACTATTGTTCAAAAATCATATTAGAAATCACAGCTTGTTTCTCAGATTAGATGTTACTTATCTGAGGAGGATTTGAGACACATATTTGAAGCAGTGGATATTTCTGATGTAGACTATTGCAATGTGGCATTAATGGTTTGATTAAAAACAGATTTTAGATTACAATAGATTCCAAATACCACTGTAAAAATCATTAAAAATGCAAGGAAGTATGTCAGGACTACTCCATTACTAGTAGCATTATGTTGGTTACTAATCCATCTGAGAGTGAGACTTAAATTGATAGCTCACCCTATCTTTCTAAATGTATGGAGTTTTACAAACCATTTAGTTGTCTGTGGTCACAAAATGACTTTTTGTTGGAAATTCTATCAGTGGAACAACATTGATTGACTTCCACTAAGGCCAAAACAGACAAGAAATCTGATGAGATGTATCTGTCTGTACAAAGATTGAACTTGTCCAAGCCATGGCATTTTCAAGAACATCATATGGATTCGAAAGTTGGACAGTAAAGAAGCAAGTCAGGAAGAAAAGTGATACCTTCCAGTTATGGTGCTGTTGAAGAATACTGCATATACCAAGGACTGCCTGAAGAACAAATTAATTGGTACTGGAGGAGATCAAAACTAAGATTGCCTTACCGTGCATCCTTGCACTATTGCCTTTGCATTGATGAGACAATGGTAGAAGGAGGTTTTGGATTTCTTAGGAACTGGACAACATTCTGGGGAAAGAAGAGGGTTTTCTAAAGGGATGGACTCTACCTTAACTGGTTTCAAACCATGGTTCCTTGCATTAACCTTTAAAAAGGAGATAGAACAGCTTTTAAAGTAGATAATAGGGGAAAGATGACAATCACCCAAGAGCACATGGTTCTAGCAAAAGATTGTAGTTAGGGCATATCGACAGAGGTTCCAATAAAGACAAAAATAACCCCAAAGCCCTTAAGAACAGATCAAAGATTTCAAATTACCCCTGCCTACCAGTAACCAGATTAATATAAATAAAATGCAGCCTCTAAAATGCTTGTATGCAAATGCTAGAAGTCTGAAAGGTGGAAGGAGAACAACCAGTGGGACACTGTGATACCAGGGTACAAATTACATCACAATGATAGAGTAGATTAAATTGGTGGAGGGATTGCACTCTATGTTAGAGAGGGCATTGAGTCTAACAGGATTAAAGTTTTGCAGGAAACAAAATACACTGTAGAATCTCTTTTGATTGAAATTCCATGTAAAATGGGGAAGACAATGACAGTGGGGATGTACTATCGACCGCCTGGCCAGAATGAACAAAAGGATGAAGAAATGCTCAAAGAAATCAGGGAAGCTAACAATATTTACAGCACAGTAATAATAATGGGTGATTTTAATTACCCTGATATCAACTGAATCAGTGTCATGGCAGGACATGCTAGGGATATAAAGTTTCTACATGCGATAAATTACTACTTCTTGGAGAAGCTGAATCATGAACTGACAAGAGGGAAAGCCATCTTGGAACTAGTCCTTAGTGGAACACAAGGTCTGGTGCAAGAGATAAGGGTGTTGGGACCACTTGGCAATAGTGATCATAGCATAATTGTGTTTGATTTAATAAATGAAGGAGGGATGGCAAGGAAATTCACAGTACTACCTTTTAACTTTCAAAAGAGAGACTATGATAAAATGAGGAAAACAGTTAAGAAAAAACTAAAAAGAGCAGCTGCAAAGGTAAAAGATTTATATCAAGCTTGGGTGTTGTTTAAAAATACTTTTTCTGAAGCCCAGACCAGCTGTATTCCATGCTTTAAGAAAAGTGGAAGGATGTCCAAAATACTGCCAGTATAGTTTAAAGATGAGGTCAGAGAGGCTGTTATGACCAAAAAAGAATCTTTCAGGAAATGGAAAAAGGAGCCAAATGAAAACTGGAAACAACATAAGCACTAGCAAGTTAGATGCAAGGCATTGATAAGGCAGGCAAAGAGAGAATTTGACAAAAAAACTTGCTATGGAAGCAAAAACACACAATAAAAGCTTTTTCAAGGACATTTGTAGCAAATAATCTATGAAAGAGTCATTTGGACCTTTGAATGATAGAGGGGTAAAAGGGGCACTAAGAGGTGACAAGGCCATAGCTGAGAGACTGAATGAATTCTTTGTTTTGGTCTTTACTGAAGAAGATGTAGGGAATTTACCCATGCTTGAAATGGTATTTAAAACTGATGCAGCAGAAGAATTGAAAGAAATGTTGATAAACTGGGAAGATATATTACAATTATTTGATAATCTGAAGAGCAGAAAATCACCTGGACCAGATGGTATACATCCAAGGGTATTGAAAGAACTGAAATATGAGATTGCAGACCCACTATTATTAAAATCATCTGTAATACCTCAAGATTGGAGGATGGCCAATGTAACACAAATTTTTAAAAGGGGTTCCAAGTGTGATCCAGGAAATTATAGACCGATGAGCCTGATGTCAGGACCAGGAAAAATGGTGGAAACCATTATAAAGAACAACATTTCTGAAGATGTAGATAGTCGTGATTTAATGGGAAATAGCCAACATGGCTTTAGCCAGGGACGGTCTTATCTTACTAATCTGCTATATTTTTTGAAGGTGCAAATAAACAGGTAGAAAATTATTGGTCAGTCATTGTAGTGTATCTGGATTTTCAGAAAGCCTTTGACAAGGTCCCTCATAAGTGACTCTTGGCAAAATGAAAAAGTCATGGGATAGAAGGTAGTATACTATTGTGGATCAGGAACTGATTAAAAGATAGAAAGCAGAGGGTAGAGCTAAATGGCCAATTTTCCCAATGGAGAAAGGTGAATATTGGAATAACCCAGGGCTCTGTGCTAGGTCCGCTGCTTTTTAACATATTCGTAAATGACCTGGAAATGGGAATGACAAGTGAGGTAATCAAATTTGCAGATGACACAAAATTATTCAAAGTTGTTAAAACCCAAGCTAATTGTGAAAAATTGCAAGAGGACCTTAATAAATTGCAAGACTGGGCATCCAAATGGCAGATGAAATTTAATGTGGACAAGTGGAATGCCCTTTAACCTCCAGCATGCCAGCGGGCTGCATGAAAACACAGCCGCTGGAGTGAAGGAAAATTTAATGTGGACAAGTGGAAATTTATGCACATAGAAAAGAACAACCCAAACTATCGTTACACGATGCAAGGTTCCACCCAGGAAAAAGATTTAGGCGTCATCATGGAAAACACGTTGAAAACTTCTGTCCAGTGTGCAGTGGCGGCCAAGAAACCAAATAGAAATCTAGGAATCATAAGGAAAGTAATGGAGAATAAAACAAAGGATATTATAGTGCCTCTGTATTGTTCCATGTTCAGACCACACCTCAAATATCGTGTGCAATTCCGGTTGCTGTATCTTAAAAAGGATATTGTGTTATTAGAAAAAATATAGAGAAGAGCCACCAAAATGGTAAAGGGGATGGAAGGATACCCCTATGAGGAGAGGTTAAAAATGTTAGGTCTCTTCAACCTGGAAAATAGACGGCTGAGGGGAGATGTAATAGAGGTCTATAAATTAATGAATGGAGTAGAGCGTGTAAGCGCAGACAAATTGTTTACATCTTCAAAATGTAGTAAGATTAGGGGACATACAATGAAGCTAGTGTAACCTATAAAAGATAATAAGAGAAAATATTTTTTTCACTCAATGCGGAGGATGTAGTAAAAGCTGTTAGTGTAGCTGGATTTAAAAAAGGTTTGGACATGTTCCTAGAGGAAAGGTCCATAAACCATTATAGAAGGGGACCCGGGAAATCCACTGCTTATCCCAATACAAGCACTGTGGAAACTGTGTTTTCTGGGGAAACTGCTAGGTACTTGTGACTAATGTTGGAAACAGGATACTCTGCTTGATGGATCCTGATTTGACCCAATATGGTATATCTTATGTTCCGTATCGTCCCTCCAGTCCAGTCCCGAACCTTTTAAGCCTCTCCTCATAGGGGTATCCTTCCATCCCCTGTACCATTTTGGTGGCTCTTCTCTGTACCTTTTCTAATTCTTCTATATCCTTTTTAAGATACTGTGACCAGAATTGAATACAATATTCAAGGTGTGGTCGCACCATGGAATGATACAGAGGCATTATAATATCCTTGGTTTTATTCTCCATTCCTTTCCTTATGATTCCTAGCATTCTATTTGCTTTCTTGGCAGCCACTGCACACTGAGCAGAGGGTTTCAACGTGTTATCCACAATGACGCCTAAATCTTTTTCCTGGGTGGTGGTTCCTAATGTGGAACCTTGCATCGTGTAACCATAATTTGAGTTGTTCTTTCCTAGGTGCATAATTTTGCACTCGTCCACATTAAATTTCATCTGCCATTTGAACGCCCAGTCTTCCAATTTATCAAGTCCTCTTGCACAGCCCTTCTCATATAGAGGTTACAATCTAATCAAGACAAAACGCTTAGAGCCTAATTCCATAACATGCATATTTGGCTCATGGGCACGTCCAAACCAAAAACAGGTCCGATTTAAACCGAATTCCAGAACTGTAATTATAGACTCCCCTGCAGCTCTGGAATTGAGGACATCGACTTTTCTGGCATGGCATGAACAAAACACAATGGTGTAGGAGAGACGGGTATACACAGTAAATGGCCGTGGATGTCCCCATGCTCACAATATTCTGACAACATCGATGTTTCCGATCCTGCCTGTCACCACCGTATACTCATGGTTGGCTATGCCTCCTCTGTAAACATGCATCTCCTAAGCTGCTCCTCTCACTGACAGTATTGTGCTGGTACAAACTACACATTAAAACAGATGATACGTAAATGTTAATGCAAACTAGACTATATATGCTAGTCTATTGCATGCCCAGAACACTGCAAAGTAATCTCAGTGTACTCAAAGATAGTATAATGTGCACAATTTTATAGACCGATGATGGTGCTTTTGGACATGCATTAGTGCTGTTTGCACTGTTGAATGCTTTCATCCTGTGGGTCCTTTATTATTGACAGAGATATGTTCTGACATTTAGCTATAGAGAACCTTTTGTGATTTTTTTGTGCTCAGTCACACTGGCACCTCGTAATGCTGTGGTCATCCTTATGGTCCAGATACTGGTTAGACATTCATGTCCCCCCTGAGTTGCAGATGAGCACACCCCTCCCATGCAACACTCAAACCATATGCACACACACTCTCTCTCTCTCACTTGCAGTTACAAAAAAGTTATCTGCCAAAAAGATACCTTGAATCTATCAGGAAAGCTGATCTGCATTTCTCACCCAAAAAAGAATCTGTTCCATACTCACTCACATACTATTTCTGCATCAACAGTCCCATTTTTCAGAACATAGGAATTGTTAGGGAACCCTAGATTAGCTTCTTTAGCACAAATAGCAAATGTCAGCATAGCCAGAATAAACACTATTGCCCTTCTTAATATTTCTGTAGGGGTGTTTATTAATGTGTCTTTACCTTCCGACTTTCCCTCACTTCTGTTTTCTGTTTTTTAAAACTGCATCTTGTGTTTTTCCTGACTGCAGACACACCAGCTCAAAACATAATTGTCACAACCATTCTCTATGGGACACATTGAAGAGAAGAGCAGAAGATTTTCTAGGTCCTGGCCTTATTCCACGTTTCTGCAGGAGTAACAGGGACATCTGGTGCTGGAAACACTGAACACGTACATGGACCTTTCCTGAACTAGTTTATACATCTCCGTGGCTGACCATGCCCACATTCCACCCCGTTCTGAGATTCCTGTACTAGCACTGTTGATGCAGGGCCTGCTCAATGCATGTGCATGAATATTGCATGGCCGGCTTCAGAGAGAGGCCCAAGGCCCCAGCTCACCTCTGCACAGCCGCTGGAGTGAAGAGCAGTGTTTTCCTTCACTCCAGCGGCTGTGTTTTCGTGCAGACCGTTGGCATGCTGGAGGTTAAAGGGCATTTCCTGTTTCCCAGTACTGAGAGTGTCGGCAGGCTGCATGAGAACACCGCCGCCGGAGTGAAGGAAAACACTGTTCTTCATTCCGGAGGCTATGCAGGGGTGATCTGGGGCCTCAGGCCTCCCCGGCTCCCTCTGAAGCCAGTCAGATAAGTGCGGAGCTCTTCAAGGGTGGGGGTTGGGACTGGAAATGGGCTGATATGGGGGCTAGGATAGGACTGGAAATTGACTGATGGGGGGGCTTGGATTGGAAATGGACTGATGGGGGGGCTAGGGTAGGACTGGAAAGGGCTGATGGGGGGATAGGACTGGAAAAGGCTGATTGGGGGACTTGGACTGGAAATGGTCTGATGGGTGGGCTAGGACTGGAAATGGATTGATGGGGGGCTAGGATTGGATGGAAATGGCTGATGGGGCTAGTATTGGAAATGGGCTGATAGGGAGGGCTCAGACTGGAAAAGGGGGATGGGAGAATGGGACTAGAAGGGAGTGGATGCTGGGTGGGGCTGGAACTAAAAGGGAGCTGAGGTTGGGTGAGGAATAGAAGGTGATGCATCAGAAGGAGGGAGGATGGAGAGGAGAAAAGATGTGTGGGAGGGAAGACAAATCTACGACTGGCCAGGTTTTGGGAGAGTAAGTGGGGATTGAGAATGGAAGGGTGAAATTTGAGTGGATGAAAAAGGAATAAAGAAAGAAATGGAGGAAAGAACAAAAAAAAAGGAAAGATGAGTATGTTAAAGTAGATGTAGAGAGAGAATGGAAAATACTAGAAAAGAGAAGAAAGAACAAATGGACAGCAGACACTGGAAAGATAGCAGACGAGACAATGAAACCAGAAGAAAGTGACTGGAGCAATTGCAACTGAAAAGTAACATGCCCAAACAACAAAAGGTATAAAAATACTTTTTTTTATTTTGAATTTATTAACTAGAATATGTCAGCTCTGGGAAATGTGAACTCTGAATAAAGAAAAGGGAAAGGTATTTAAATCTAATACAGTCAAGTCTCGTCTCGGTTGCGATGTTTAAAACATCACAACAACAAATCAAATATGGTGGCTACCTGTGTCTGAGAATTTATTTGAGAATGGAGGGGGCCTCAGTACTTGGGCTATAGGCTAACTGGTGGCATATTATAGCAAATGCTTAACACAAGAAGCTCTACATATAGCAGACATATAATTCATTCATCGACTTCCCTCCACAGCATATTTGTTTTTTTACAATTTTGAAATGCATTTAAAAAATAAGAAAAAAACACTTACCTGTAACTCAAAAATTCCAAAGCAGAGGAACCAGTTTGCTGTCTGAAAAAAGTTGACTCGAGTTTCGCCTGATTATTCTGCTACAATAAGTGCTAGCTTAGCTTTAGTCTCCACCGCTCTGATATCCATCACCCGTTCATGAGAAGACGTGATGCAGTCTGCGGAATAATCAGGCGAAACTCAAGTTGAGAAGGGAGGAAGGGGGGAGGCGGTTTAGGAGGCATGCGCAATTTCAGATGGTGGTGAGACATCCAGGCATCAATGTCAGATAAGCAGGCAGAGATCTAGAACTGGATTCCTGCAGAGGTTTCAGGCGCAGAGGGGTAGACCTGAGAGCTGTCAGCATAAAAATGGTACTGAAAACCATGGGAGAAAATAAGTGCACCAAGGGACTGAGTCTAGAGAGAGAAACGTAGTACCTCCCTCCTCTAATGCAATGTCAGAGCAGGGAGGGGCAGATCTGCTTAAAGTGCCAGCGACTTGCACATTGGGCGTGTGCCCTCTACAACCTCTGCCCAGTCACTTTCTGCTCTTTACCTGCTGCCAGCACGGCTGTGGAGAAAACAGAGAGCGGCAGCAGCAAGGTAAGAGCAGGCAGCGACTGGATGGAGGTGTGGGGTGGAGGGAGGTGTGCGCTAGATGTGCAAGTCACACAGGGCATGATTCTGGCTCAGTAAGGCCCTGGTCCAAAGACTGAGACCTTTGGTACACCAACTGAAAGCAGAACGGCAGTAGAGGAGGATCCACCAGACCTAAAAGTGTGCTGGGAGGAAGAAGAAGAAAACCAGGACAGAACAGAGTCCCTAAATCCAAGCGAGTACAGCAGTGGTTCTCAATCTTTTTTGTACCGTGACCCCTTTTACCATTGGTCAACTTGTGGTGACCCCCAATGATAAAATCAAATGCGTCTCTCTTCCTTTACCGTTAACGCATTGTCACTGTAATCATTTGTTGAATTATTAATATATTATAGGCCTTTGCAATATGTTTTTATTTAAAAAATTTACTTATTTAAACCACAATAATTAATCACAATAACAAGTAACAATATTTGATTTCAAAATTATGATGATGTTGTAGTCAAATCACTAATATGAAATAAAATTGTTTTTTCTACCTTTGTTGTCTAACCAGTTTATTCTCTAATCATGCTGGTCCCGATCTGAGGCTTCTGCTTTCCTGTCTTCTCTTAGCTCTCTGTGGTCTATGGTCCATCTGCCATTTCTTATCTCTTCTTTCGTTTTCTTCACTTCTTTCCATCAGCCTATTTCCAGTCCCAGTAACCCTCCCCAGTATCAGCCCCTTTCCAGTCCTCACTCTCAGTACCTTCCAATGTCAACTTGCATTCCTATGACTGCCACTGGTGTCCATTCCCTTCCAGTCCCCCTCCTTCCCCACTGACCAGTCCCTTCTAGTACAAATACCATGGTAGCCCCTCTCAGATCCACTCCCTTCCAGTTCCATTCTCCCATCCCCTCGTATCAGCCCATTTGTAGCCTTAGCCCCCAGTTTTCTTCCAGGGCCAGCAGCTCTATCCTCCCCTCCCCACAATCAGCCCATTCCCAGTCGAAGCCCCCTAATCAGCTCACTTCCAGTGCTAGTTCCCCCTCAACCCCATTACCAGTGCTAGCCTCCCCTAGTCAGCCCAATACCAATCCTACCCCCCATCAGCTCATTACCAGTCCTAGCCTCCCCTAATCAGCTCATTTCCAGTGCTAGTCCCTCCTCAACCCCATTACCAGTGCTAGCCTCCCCTAATCAGCTCATTTCCAGTGCTAGTCCCTCCTCAATCCCATTACCAGTGCTAGGCTCCCCTAATCAGCCCATTACCAGCCCTACCCCCCCCCCATCAGCCCATTACCAGTCCTAGCCTCCTCTAATCAGCCCATTTCCTGTCCTAACCTCCCCGATCAGTTCATTTCCAATACTAGCCCCCATCAGTCCATTACCAGTTCTACCCCCTATCAGCACATTACCAGTCCCAATCCCCCCTTGATCAGTCCATTCCCAGTCCTAGCCTTCCCTAATCAACCCATTACCAGTCCTAGCCCCCCATCTGCCCATTATAATCCTAACCCACACTGTCTCTCCCCTCTGTCCAGCATTTATCCCCCGTCTGTCCAGTATGCCTCCCTGTTTCTTCCCTTTGTCCATGTCAGCCCCCTCCCTCCCTCCATCCATATCAGACCCCCTCCATCCATGTTATCCCCCCTCTGTCCATGTCAGCCCCCCTCCCTCCCTCCCTCCATCCATCAATGTCAGCCACCCCTCCCTCCCTCCATCTCTCCATATCAGCCCTCCCCGCCCTCCCTCCCTCCATCCATCCATGTCAGCCCCCTCTCTTCATGTCAGCCCCCGTCTGTCTGTCAGCCCTCCCTCCCTCCATGTCAGCCCCCTGTCCATGTCAGCCCCCTCCCTCCATCCATCCATCCCTCCATGTCAGTCCCCCCTCTGTCCATGACAGCCCTTCCTCCTCCCTCCCTCCCTCCCGCCATGTCAGCCCCCCTCTGTCAATCTCAGCCCCCTCCCTCCCTCCATTCATCAATGTAAGCCCCCTCCCTCCCACTGTGATAGGTGATGGCCTAGTATGTAGCAGACCTAGCAGCACCATTGCGACTCACACTGCGAAGAAAAGATCCGTCATCATTAGAACTTTACCAACTTGCTCCTGGACGTCAAGGGAACAGACGTCCTCCAGTTTTGCATTCCAGCAGCCGCTTCTGAACTTGGTTGTGGACTTCCATAAATGATCCTGAGACTCCATTGCGCCTCACCCTACGACAACAGCCACGGACCTAAGACTTATTGGTCCCTCGGAAACTGCACTATTTCAAGACTGTTTGTTTATCCGAAGGTAAGCCTCGCATCTGGAGAAAGCTGAAATCATCAGAAATAGACTGTGTTGTGTTAAGAAATTGAGTCTTTTACGAGACTGTGTTCAAATGCTCTGAAAAAAAAAAGAAAAAGAAAAAACTGTTTTGATCTCCTAAAAAGTGAACTGCTCTAAGGAGGCAATAATAGCCTGAGAGACTGTACTATGATATTTTAAGAACCTGAGACATCCCAGAGGACAGTGATACTTTGGAATCTACAGCCTTACTCCTGCCACAAAGCTGGTAGGTCTACGTACGGCAGAAGCTTGAGGACCTGCAATCAACTCTACATCTGCTACCTGTTGTGGAAGCCGACGGTTCCACCAATTTTCCAGAGACTATGCCCATTATGAATTCTTATTATTGCTTCGTTCTGGCGGCAGCCTTAGGGTGCTTTGAATTGACTCTTGCCCTACTTCCCTGTGCAGCCTGCAAACCTAGTATTTGCACAACAGGGAATACCCGGACTTGTCTCAACCCCCGCCAGAGTCTTTCCTCTCCTGTTATGGGAACTGCGATTTTTTGGACTTTAGTACATGTGTTGCTAATTTTCAAACATGTGCTACCTACCTTTTTGACATGTACTGCTACCGACCTCTGATACAGGTGCTGCTATTAATAGGAATGGTTCTTATTTTTGTGGGTCATGAGAACGGGCCTATTGCTATGCTGAACAGTATATATGTCATATGTTCCTCCTATGTCTCCTGCCCCTCCGCTTATACACTAGGTATGCTATATGATTTGACAAAGACACTTGTATCAAATGTATTATTGATTGTGGCTGTTTATGTATCCCATGTTTCCTCCCCTTATGCTTACGTATATTAAACTTAATGTAAGGCAGCTACACGAATCCTAGCAACAAAGGGCTACTACCCTATACCACACGGTGATCCCTCTACTATAGTCTGAAGTATTTTGCTGTTTGTGTGATTAGATTCTCACCCTTCCTCACTTGCGGGTGAGAATAATCAAAAGGAGGGAATGTGATAGGCGATGGCCTAGTATGTAGCAGAGCTAGGTCTGCACCCTTTTTTCCTATTTTAAAATGTTATTGCTGATTTTGGAAAATTGCAGAATGCTGTTAGCTGTTAGAAAGAAATACTGTTCTATTCTGGTTTGATAACATGTTTTGCTCTCTTGGAGATAAGAGAATTAAACCTTGGTACTGTTTATTGTTTAGAAGTCAGATGTCTCTTTCAGTAGAATGCCGCGCCACTGTATCTTTGCTGATTGTGCACTGACCTCGTATTAGGATGAAAATATAGCAGAGAAACTGAACAGTGTAAGAATATTTTGTCTAGCATTATGAAGATTGTTTAGTGTTTTGAGCCAAGGCTAGAGATACATTTTAGCCTTGCTATGTTTGGCCTCGCTTTGTTTTGCTTTTGTTAAGAATGCTTCTGATATGCTTTCCACTATCTTTGTGGCTAACTGACCTTGCAAGAATAGCGAAATATACTGTATACTTTAGCAAAAGTATTATGTTTAATGTTATGTCTAATTGCTGACCCGTGGCTAGTGTGACCCAAGCAGGGGGAGAGCGAGTCCTGGGCCCGGTCAGAGATGTCTATTGGATGAGAGTAAGTGGGCACTGTGGCCAATGAGGAGTTTTGCCTGTATTAGACTGGAGAAGAAAAGTATATAAACTGTCATTTTTCTGAGCTCTGGGCTCAGACTATTTTGAATGCTACTGCAATCTGAGTCTGTGCACATTAAACCGGCTTGAATCTTTGCCTGACTCCGGGTATTATTTATTGCATTCTTATCAGCTACAACACCACCATGTCAGCCCTCCCCTCCCTCCCTCCCTCTCAGCCCTCCCTTCCCTCCCTCCATCCATGTCAGTCCCCCTTTCTCCATTGTAGCCCCCTGTCCATGTCAGCCCCCTCCATCCCTCCATGTCAGCCCGCCTCTGTCCATGTCAGCCCCCCTCCCTCCATCCATCCATCCATCCATCCATCAATGTCAGACCCCCTCCCTCCCTCCCTGTCATCCCTCCCCTCCCTCCATTTGTCAGCCCTCCCTCCCTCCATGTCAGCCCCCCATTCTTGTCAGCCCCCCTCCTTCCATCCATCCCTCCATGTCATCCCCCTCCCTCCCTCCTCATGTCAGCCCCGGTGCAGGGACCCTGCCCCCTCCTCCCCTCTCCCTGTCTGCCTGCTACTGCCCTGTTCTTCTGCAGCCATGGCTCCCTGTCTCTTAGGGAGCCGCGGCTGTGCCTGTGAAACCTTTGCGGAGCCATCCAGTCTCTCAACAGGCTCCGTGCAGCATTGTCCTGCCTCCAAAGGAAGTGGTAAACAACTTCCTTTGGAGATGGGACAATGCTGCACGGAGCTCGTCAAGAGACTGGAAAGCTCCGCAACGGTTTCGCAGGTACAGCCATGATTCCCTAAGAGGCAGGGAGCCGCGGATGCATTAGAAGGGAAGCGGTGAGTTTGCCACTGCCAAGAAGTGGACTCGGCAGCGGCAGCAACTTGTGGGCTTTTTTTTTTTTTTAACGGCGGAATGAGGCGACCCCCGCTAAATCCTGTGGCGACCCCCATGGGGGTTGCGACCCACAGGTTGAGAACCGCTGGAGTACAGGGTATCGAGGAGAAGGTGGTGATCAACAGTATCAAAGGCAGCAGAAAGGTCAAGAAGGATGAGGACTGAGTAAAGGCCCTTGGATTTGGTGAGGAACAAGTCACTGGAGACTTTGGCAAGAGTCGTTTCTGTGGAAAGTAGAGGACAAAAGCCAGATTGCAATGGATTCAGAAGGGCTTGAGAGGACAGAAAGTCAAGACAGTGGCTGTGAACTGCTCGGTTAAGTAGTTTTGAAGCAAAGGGGAGAAGAGAAATAGGCTGAGAGCTGGAAGGAAATGCAGGGTCTAATGAGGAGAGGTGTGACCAGAGCATGCTTGAAGGCCACAGGAACAGATGCAGTGGAACGTGATAGGTTAAGGATATGACAGATGGAAGGGATGAGGGTGGAAGAGAGAGAGCTTAGTAGATGGGTGAGAATGGGATCAAAGGAACACATAGTCCTCCTTTCTCTACTGCTCCATCTCCACCACTCCCTGTTCCATAGTTCTCCTCCTCAGATTCCCCCTTCAAATCCCCATCACCATCCTCCAAAAATTAACCTTCCTCAAGTTCTAACTGGGATTCGTTGTCAAACACTGTGCTGCCAGATGTCTCCTCTGCCCCCTTTGGCTGGTGTCTGGCCAGTACAGGTGCTACAAGTACAGCTGCAATGGTGATATGGGCTGCATTTTCCCCTTTGGCTGAGGTCTTGTGGTCTATTCATGGGGCCATTCTCCTGCTCTAGGTTGAAGACTACATATTTATCAAGGCAGTCTACTACCTCCACAATAATTTTTCTAACTAGCATAAATTTCATATAGGGCAACAATTTCCACATTGGGTACTATCTGCACCTATTTTCTTCAAAATGAGGTACAATACCCTCTTATAGAGAGGTATCAATCAATCAATCCCTTCAATTATATCAACATACCATCAACACATTGTTTAAAGATGGTAATTGGGGGGAGGGTACAAAGGGAAGTGTTATTTAAGGTCTTAAGCCACCCCTAACCTTTTCATCTGTTACATATGAAACAAGTCCATTATCATTTACATTTCCTTCTATTTAGCCCATCATCTACTCTGTGAACTTTCCTCTTTTTTTTAACTTTTCAGTTTTCTGTAGAAAAAAAAATAGCTAATTTCTCAGCATTATCCTCATTAATTTCCACTTGCTCACCCAACATACCTTTTCTTTTTAAATTCCTTGCTACCCTAAACAATCCTCTTGATTTATTGCTTACCTTTTCAGTCTCTTCAGCATATTGGGACTTCATAAGTATTGGCTTCTTTCTTCCATATCCTTCAATGAGATTCCAGTTTTGATGTTAACCAAGATCTTTCTAGTTTCTGTATTTTCCTTTTCTCTAAAATTCAGTTCTTCTGTAAACCAACTCCTTTCCTGCCCATCATGAATCTGACATAACTTTTCCTGTGGCCACCACATCTAAAGCTTAAATCAGTACTTAATGAAACCCTCAGCTTCACCATTATCTTCCTCATTTTCAATGCAGTTTTTTTCCCGCTTCACTATATCTACTACTACTAAACTGTGGTAGGGTTTGGCAGCTACCACAGTGTGTTAGCTGCCAAAATCTCAAGGTAAGGAAAACCCCCCATGGTATCTATAGGGGGTATTCCTGAGTTAGCCCCTGTAGATGCCACAGCAGTTCCAGATTTCCCAGAGAGACCGCACTTTACCTGCCTTGGGACGTATTGCAGCCAAAGCCCCATGGTGCTTACCAATGCAGGTACTGCGGGCCCTCACAGTAAATCCAAATGTAGGGATGGTAGAGATCGGGTGCACAGATTTGTCAATAGCTTTGTGCTTTGATCGCTACCATGCCCCCCGCAAATGTATCGATCATGCCTCCCCCCCCCCAATATTGTTAGTGCCACTGTGTTGTAATCTGCAGCACTGATAATAAGAAAAAAACATGCTGCCCCTCTCTGCAGTGCCAATCCCCCCCCCCCTGGACAGCTCCCGATCCCCATTGGTAGCTTCCCAGGGGGGGATTGGTGCACCTTCCAAGCAAGCAAACATCCTAGCTAGGCAGTCGGGGCAAACCTCCTCACTTCTCCATTTTGAAAAGAAGATCCCAGCTAGCCTCTATGGTTCCCCACCACCAGAATCCTCCACGTCCAAAGGCCTACTTTGGCTTATGTTGGTGGTCTAGTGGGTCTGCAGGGAAGGAGTGGTCCTCTCTACTCCTGCCTCTGTCATCTAGCCATTTCAAAATGGCCACAATCATGGGGGGCTTCCCTCTAGCTTCACACTAGTGGACAGCACTGTAAGATTATGGCCATCTTTGTTAGGTCCAATGATGATGTTCACTTGCCCAGAGAGTTCACCAATCCCACCTGGGCGGCTCCCAATAGAAATTGAGAGCTTTCCGGGGAGGGGGGGGGGGGTCAGTGCTACAGGGGGCCAGCACTTTTTAAAATGACATACATGTCGATAAACACATAAACACATATAACAACATGTCGATAAACCACAAAAAAACTGATGTGATGTTCGTATCAAGTAAACAAGACTTCAAACCGCCTGCTTCAATCACCCTTAACAAGAACACCTATCAATCTAAAAATGAGATCAAATATCTAGGAGTTCTCATTGATGCTAATCTAAAAATGGACAAACATCTCCGGTTAACCAACAGAGCAATATTTCACAAGCTGAGAGTCCTTCAACCCCTACACAACATAATCGAACAAACAGACTTCAGAACAGTAGCTCAAGCGCTCATCATTCCTCACTTTGACTACTGTAATGCCATCTTGCAAGGTCTACCAAAAAAAAACCATAAACATCTTACAATTGGCGCAAAATGTATCAGCCAGGATCATCTTGAATAAGAAACTGAGGGATCACATTACACCAGTACTGATTGAGCTTCACTGGCTCCCAATCTCCGCACGTGCAGCATACAAAATACTGGTAACAACTTTCAAAATCATTCACAGGATATCCCCATCATTCCTCGATAACCTCATAACCACACAGCCCCCCAACAGATGCCGAAGGACTACTAACCTGAACACACTCTGCGTTCCCAGCAGTATAAAAGATGTCAAAGAGGGAACGAGCAACCGGGCATACACGTACACTGCACCCATGCTTTGGAACAAACTACCTCATGAGTTACGACTGATCAACAATATACAGGACTTCAGAAAAAAGCTTAAAACCCACCTGTTCCAAACACATTACGGTATCACCTAGGCAGATTCAACACTCCCTCCTTACCCAAGTTGCCTAACCCCCTGAAGTACAAGAGGTAGAAAATAGATCCGATGTCAATGTTAATAAGATTGCATATCTGCCAATGTATTATACAACTGTAATCTATGTTCTTGATAAACCTGTAATTTATCTGGTTGCTCAAACTGGGTGATAAAGCTGTAACTTATCTGGTCAATCAAATGTATATTTATAATCTGATCAATCAAATGTATATTTATTATTTCATTTGTTGCGCAAACCTGGGTGATCAAAATGTAATGTATATTTGTAACTTCTATGTGATTGTGGTGTACCCCTCCCTCAAATCATACTGTATTTTCAATTTGATTTTATACTTTACTCCCTTGTATTTTACACCATTGGTCCGCTGCTGATTGCTGGAAATGGCGGCATACAAATGTATACCAAATAAATAAATAAATAAAAATAAATAAATATTGTTGGTGCCACAGATCACAACATCATGGCACCAAAAATATTGTGTAGAGGAGGAGGCACAATCACTTTTTTAGAGGCCCAATCATCTCCAGGACCAACAGCTGCCGCCAATTGGCAGCTGCCACTTTACCATGTTATCAGACCTCCAGGCAGTTAACGTTGCCTCTTTAGATTGTGTTATCTGCTCTGGAATTTGTTACCGGAGGATGTAGTAAAGGCTGTTAGTGTAGCTGGGTTTAAAAAAGGTTTGGACAAGTTCCTGGAGGAAAGGTCCATAAACCATTATTAAGAAGGGACCCAGGATATCAATGCTTGACCCAGCATTGTGTCTTTTGGGGAAACTGCAATGGTACATATGACCTAGATTGGCCACTGTTGGAAACAGGATACTGGGCTTGATGGACCTTGGTCTGACCCAGTATGGCATATCTTATGTTCTTATGTTCTTATGTTCTGCTGCCATGATCAGGCCAGATTTCTGGCAGCCACCATGCAAGAACATTTTCACGTGGTAGCTGCCAACAATTGTCACCCTACATCCCATCCCGATTCACCCCGATCCCATCCCTACAACCCTGCACCACGTGCAAACCAGATATCACAGAAAATTACCCACAATAACTAATTTTTTAATGGATTAGCTGATACCACAGGTCATTAAATCTGTGTTAGCCTTGTGGTAACAGCTAACTCCCTTTAGTGGACATACCCTTAATTGTCTTAAATAGCTGTTGTTACTACTTCTTTTTTATATGCCATTTCCCTATTTCCTCCCACACACAATTAATCAGGAAATGGTCCAACCAGAAATCTGGTTCTATCCTCTGAATCCTTATTTGGTTCTTCTCTAATGCATGCACTTGCTGATTGTGTACATCTATCTATGTATTGCTTTAACCCACCTATCTCAAGACTAGTGAAAAACATGTTTCTTATGTTCTTATTACACTGGTCAACATTGAAATCATTATTGACTTTAAAAGGCCCTAATTTGTAGTATCTTGGTGAGCTGAAGACGAATATAACATTAAAAAAATTGTATTGGCTCTCGTTTTGAAGATATTGCATGTAGTTCATTTTTGATGTTTCACCATGTAAATTTATCCAGTAGAACATCAACAACATCCCAAATAAGCCTTGAATGATGTAATATTGCATCACATTGCATATTACCAGCATGCACACATCATCCAGAGTTGATTGTATCATTTTCTGATGCAATGTAATACTACTGCCAGACGGCTGCTGAAGCCATCTGACATCAGCAGTGTACTATATGCAGTCAGAAAGGAAAGTAATCTGGTATTCTGTTCCGATATTGAAAGCCTCACGAATGCCTTAAAAATCATTCATGACCCACAAGACTGGAGACTATTTATAGACTCTTCGAAACTGAGTCTGAAGGCTGTGCTTTTGAACAATGGAAACCGTCTTCCATCTATTCCAGTAGTGCATGCCGTCCACATGAAAGAGACATACGATAACTTAAAGCATCTACTGACTTTCATTAACTATAACAAGTACAGCTGGCACCTCTGTGGTGACTTGAAGGTAGTTGCCCTTTTAATGGGACTGCAGCAGGGATATTTAAAATACATGTGTTTCTTATGTGAGTGGGATAGCCGAGCAAGGGATTGGCACTACGTGCGGAAGGAATAGAATCGCAGACAAAATGTAACAGTTGGAGAGAAGAATATCCAGCACCCAGCTCTGGTTGAGGCTCACAAAATCCTGCTACCACCCCTTCACATCAAACTAGGTTTGATGAAAAACTTTGTGAAAGTCATGGACCGCACTTCGCCAGCTTTCCGATACCTTCATGAAAAATTCCCTCGACTCAGCGAAGCAGATTAAAGAGGGAGTTTTTGTGGGTCCTCAGATTCGAGAGCTCTTCAAAGATGACCGGTTCAACAACTTGCTGCAGGGAGATGCAAAACAAGCATGGAATGCTTTTTGCTTAGTGTCAACAAACTTTCTCGGGAATGTTAGGGCAGAAAACTACAAGGAACTAGTAGAAGACATGCTGATGCAGTATCAGAAACTTGGCTGCAATATGTCTCTAAAGATCCATTTCCTTGATTCCCATCTCGATTTTTTTCCTGACAACTGTGGTATGGTTAGTGATGAACAGGGTGAACGTCTTCACCAGGATATCGCAACGATGGAGCAAAGATACCAGGGAAAATGGTCCACTACAGTGCTGGCTGACTACTGCTGGACACTCCCCAGAGAAACTCCCGAATAGCTGTACAAGAGACAGGCGAAAAAATCGAAGAAGTAGTCAATGACTTGTTTTTTTACAGGTATTAACCAAAGGCCTATTATATTTACTATTGACATGCATTTCGTGATGTAAACATTAATTAATGCCCGAGGCCGCGGGCCGGGTCCCGCGGCCGACAGTAACCTGGGCCCGGGCCCGGCCGCGGCCTCCAACGTGCCGGGTAAAAGGGGGGGTGCGTCGGGGGGGGGAGGGGGCGGTGCGAGGCAGTTGAAATCGCTCCGGCGCGCCGTCGGAGCGATTTCATTGGCCCGCATGACATGGGGTGGGCGGTGCTGTTCGCGAGGAGCCGCGTGGCCGTCTCCTTCTGGCCGCGGCTCCTCGCGTATCGGTCGCGTTCCCGCCCGCCCGCCCATGGTTTTGGTTTGTCGGGATGTTGCAGCTGGTGGGGGTGGTGGGGTACAGAGCCAGCGCTCGCAGGAGCGGCGCGGGCTTGACCTGGTTTACAAGCAGTGGGGGCGAAGTGCTCCCCGGGGTGGGGCGAGACAGCCCGGTTGGGGGTCTCGGCCCGGTAGCGGGGGGGTGGGAGCCGGCCTTTGCTACTAGGATGGCGAGGCAGGCGGCGGGGTTTGGGGGGGAGGAGGATGCTCCGCCTTGCTACTAAGATGGCGGGTGGGGGGGCATCCTCCGGTAAAGGGGTGTGGGGTTGGGTTTTGTTCAATTGTTATCTTAGGCCCGTGTTGGGCCGGTTGTACAGGTTGTAAATAAAGCTGCGACCAAAAGTTTGTACCAAAGATTACTGAGTTGGTGAAGTTATTGGGGGGGGGGAACAGGATTGGAGG
The DNA here is from genome assembly GCA_033557465.1 of Ichthyophis bannanicus. Classification (NCBI taxonomy): domain Eukaryota; kingdom Metazoa; phylum Chordata; class Amphibia; order Gymnophiona; family Ichthyophiidae; genus Ichthyophis; species Ichthyophis bannanicus. The sequence goes on from CM066033.1 coordinate 1,375,280,219, forward strand.
GTGTCAAATCGGGGAATGGAGGCGAGAGGGCTTCCGGGTTACCAGTGTTACTGTAGATTACAAAAAACCTAGAGCCAACTTTGCAATTTCACTGTCATATTCGTGTTCAGCATATACAAATTGATAAGAAATGACTATTTTTATTTCAGTAACATGACTTTTGTAAAAATTTGTTGACCAGTGTTATCTGCTTTGTCATCAATATGTATATTACAATTTCCTAAAATAACAAAATTAACATTTTGCATCTGTATCACTAAAATAAATTCAATTAGGTCTTCCTATTCATTATTTAGCAATCAGGGAGGTGAATATAAAAGTATATTCCCCAATTGCTTAAAATTGTATATCATAACAACATACTTTCAGCCTTATGTGGGAGCCTGATCATCTTTAATTTCCATACCCATTTCTGTTCAAATACAAAGGCCACTCCACCTTCTTTTTTCCCGAATGCCTTATTTCTCCTCGCTCCTTTCTGCTCTATACTCCTCTTATCATTGTGCATGCTCGAACAGATACAATGTATGGACAGACAGACGGTCTAACTCTACAATGACTGCTCATGCTTTAGTGAGAACCACTTTTAATAAAAGAATGAATACGTCTGCGACTTTTAAGACCCCTTAATTTATAAAATGCACAAACTGGGATACAATTTCTCTTTTTAGTTCTTTCGATTATTTTTGTACAAGCTTTGGGTTTCCTTTAGGCTGATCCAGACTTTAGGGAGGGTCTGTAACAAAAGTCATTCAGTAGTAGGGGCCCTATTATTTTGTTTCCTATTCGGGCAAAGTTATCGAGATCTGCAAGTCTCCAGGAAAAAAATTATAAGCATAAAAAAATCAAATACATCAAAGGATATAGTTTCACGTGAGCAAATGTATGTTTGCCCCACTGATTCCCAGTTTCAAATGTCTCACACAAATTTCATAGATTAATATCTCAAGCAATAAAAGTACTGTTGATTGCTCACTTTCAACTTCAAAACAATTACTCCACAGGTGCTCTGCAAATATTAATGCAAACTCTCATTTCACACTCTAGTGAGAATTTTTCCTTCAAGCCCAAATGCGAGGTGTTTTTCTCTCTTTAGCAGAGCAGCTCATGTTTCTGCCTCTGCTTTTTGCTTCCTCCCAAAAAAATTGAAACAAAACATTTCCTGTTCACTGAAGTTCAGTTTGTTACTTGACAACCTCAGCAGCACGAGGCCGTGTCTGCCTTCCTCTAAAGGTATAAAGGGGACTGTTGTAGTTGTTATGGAAGGACAGACTAGAAAGACCATGTGGTCTTTTTCTGTCGTCATATTTCTATGTTTCTATGTTTCCTGCCTCCATATAAAATCAGTGGAAGCCACTTTGGAGTAATTGTTTAAAGGATTTTTGACACGTAAAGGGCTTTTCACACACGTAAAATTGTTTTTAATAAAATTACCTTGGGTTAAATATGTAAAAGAATACATGGTGACAAGAAGGTGCATACTATTACACTATCAGCAGGTAGGTATATTTTGGAGCTGTTTTGCTTGAAGCTGCTACTCCTACTACTCCTGATCATTTGTATATTGCTACCTGGCGTATACAGCGCTGAACAGACACATGTAAAAATATGGTCCTGCTTGAGAGAGCTTATAATCTAGTCCAGACAGACAACACCACAGCTGAGGACAAGGACACATCTAGGGGAATAAAAAGGAAACACATAGACTACGTGGATCAGGATCCAAAAGTGGCCTCAAAGAAGTGGGTTTTCGCCTGGATTTGAAAAGGACCAGAGATGAAGCCTGATGGACAGACTCAGGTAATTTGTTCCAGGCATTTGGAGCAATAAGGTGAAACGATTGAAGTCTGGAGTTGGCAGTAGAATGACACAGATGAACATGATTTGCCAGAAGAGTGGATTTCTCGAGGAGGTATGTAGGGAGAGATAAGAGAAGAAAGGTAGTGAGGAGCTGCAGAGTGAATGCACCTATAGGTCAGTAGGAGAAGTTTGAACTGGATATGGAAATGGATAGGGAGCCAGTGAAGCGACTTGAGAAGGGGGGTTATATGAGCATATTGAGGCTGGCAGAAGATTAACCACGCAGTTGAGTTTTGAACAGACTGAAGGGGAGAGAGATGATTCAGAAAAAGACCAGCAGGACAATGCATGGACAAAGTCACAATTAACACAGGTTTTTTAATGCTAATCCTGAGCAGGTGTGTATGCCCATAATCTCAATCTAGCTGCCATTTCTCTACTTTGCCACATAGTAAGTTATAAAAATACATAGGTGAATATCGTCTTCATAAAATAGCCTCAAAAATGTGCCTATTTGGCCTTCACACATAGACAGATGTTATAAAATTGCTCTCCACATGTCTGCACACCTAAATGTGAGCCTATGCATATAAAACAAATGTGTAAATCTACCCAAAAAGTACAGAAACCATGGGGGGAGGGGGGAATGTTCAAAGGATATTGAATATCCAGGGTGAAGTTAAAGCAGCAACAACCAGACTCTTTAAGTCTGCTGACTGCAGCCCTTGAAAATCCCACCATATGTTTATTGACAATGGGCTCATTTGTGATAAAAACCAGTACAGTTAACCAATCCTCATAGTGAATTGAGGGGCTTGATAAACGCATGTTTTAATGCATGCTAAAAGTCCACGTTAATGGTTACCATTTGCTAAACGCAGCCCATGCAGTATAAATCCTCTACTAATTGCTTAGACAACAATGGCGTGGAGATTGGATGGTTTATGGGTGGAGAGTGGGCATGGACTGTAAATTGTGATTAGTGCATTGTACTTACCACGCATTAAGAACTCTACAGTGTAACTGTAGGGGGCATGTTGACCACTTAGCACTTGGTCTTTACACTTACCATACATTAGTGTTTAATTTTAACATGTGGTTAAGTGCAAAAAATGACTGCACTTTAATAAACATGCCCCATAGTCTGTAACATTGTCTGCAACATATGAAAGTTTATGCAAATCTTCAGCTACTGCAATGCAAAAGTTTGCCGAACAGCTCATTATTTATGAATTTTTTGAAAACTGAAGTGTGAAATCATTTTTGTATGCTGCCTTTCGTTTAAAAAAAACAACCTCTATAAATACAACTGCTTCTTCTATGAAGAAAAAAAACAAGTTCATTGAAGCCTTTCATTCATTGAAGCAGCTGGTACGTGAGTCTTACAACTTAATCAGTGCTCACCAAAAAAAGTACTGTAAAACATATGAATTTCTCTCATTTTAACCATTATGTTTGGCTTTTTCTTATTATGAATTATTTACTTTTTTAATTAATAATAAAAATAATTGAATTCCTTTAAATTTTACTGCCTATATAAAAATGCCCTCAGTTACATGCTACAACTCAACACATCAGTGAAGCTATCATTACAAGTGAACTTAAGGTTGGCGTCAGAATTCACTTGTTCTTCTTCAGAGGCATCTAATATCTAATAAGGACTGAATATACAAGTTAATCAAGTTAATGTGGTTAGTGCCTCTGAATATCCGTGGGTGCCTTCAATGAATTCCCAGTGCTAGCCATCTAGCATCGGGGTCTTCCGGGGGCGGAGGACAACCAGGCAGTGACAATACTCAGCCGCTATTCGGTTATCCCTAAGCAGTGGAGGTTAGGCACCTTAAAAACTGGACTGACTTTTGTGGTAGAAGCTAACTGGGCAACAGCTGAATAATGAGCATTCCTGGTCCGGCCAACCTGGACATTCAATGCCGTTGGCTGTATATAGCCTTGGCATTGAATATCTAGGGCTTAGATTCAGCAACAATGGCTAGCCATTTTTCTAAGTCTAGCCACCGCCATAGCTGAATATGCCCCCCCCCCCCGTGTATTTTCCATGACTTATATATGTGGATGGGCCCTTACATACCTACTTCAATTGAATGCTATTCTATAAGTACATACATCAGGCCCATGACACATATTCTTGGTGTAGGCTTAGCCAGGGGAGGAGAACAATGTACATTCATAACTTATAAAATATGATACCTTAAATGCATTCTTTATAAATCTCAGCGTGCACATTTGCATGGCATCTAAGTGCTCATACCTAGGTTTTATGTGTATATCTTACTTATTATGCCCCTGTTTTATAAAGAAAAGTAGATACCCATTTTTCTTTAGGAAATAGGCATGATTTTTGTGTGCTAGAATGCACATTAACCTAGGAAACCTTTAAAAATGAACCTCTATGAGGCACATTCCAAATAGGACGTCCAAGTGCAATCTAGGATGTCAAAGCCAGAATGTCTGAAAAGAAAGGCTCAAAACCTATACTACGGTTCATTCAATCTTTTATATGAGTTCAATCATCTTTTTATAACGTTCTCTGTAGATATTTTTCACCTCAGCTGATCTCAGATAAACACTAGCACCACGCTCCAGTTTCTACGAAACTTCAACTGTGTGCTGGTTCACATCAATGATCTGCTGTAAATTTTTCATATACTATCTTTTACATTTCGAATTAATCAAAACAATCCCAACGCCAATGATTCAGGCACCTTGCGTTTCTCTATATCAGGTTCATCAGGGGATTATTAGATGAATTCTTAAAATCTCTTAAACATTACTACCCGCGTTTCTCTGTCTTCTTCTGAACAACATCACATTGTGTCCTACCAGAGACATCAAAAAACGCGAGGACACAATGTGATGTTGTTCAGAAGAAGACAGAGAAATGCGGGTAGTAATGTTTAAGAGATTTTAAGAATTCATCTAATACCCTGATGAACCTGATATAGAGAAACGTGAGGCGCCTGAATCATTGGCGTTGGGATTGTTTTGAGCCATTCTGAGCCGATAAGAAGCAATAGGCGTACCAGAGTGTCGTCGTACTTCATTAAGATTGGGTGAAAAAGAGAATGCACCCAGAAGCTAAGTACCCTATTAATTCGAAATGTAATAGATAGTATATGAAAAATTTACAGCAGATCATTGATGTGAACCAGCACACAGTTGAAGTTTCGTAGAAACTGGAGCGTGGTGCTAGTGTTTATCTGAGATCAGCTGAGGTGAAAAATATCTACAGAGAACGTTATAAAAAGATGATTGAACTCATATAAAAGATTGAATGATCAGTAGTATAGGTTTTGATACTGAATAGTATTCATTCAGATACAATTAAGACCCATCACGAGTTGTGAAAAGAAAGGCTGGCACATGCAAGTTCAGGCCCAATTCCAGAAACGTGGACATGCCCTATAGGCACGTGTATCAAATTTCTATATAGATGTCACCAGGAGATTGCCACATAGCCAAAATGTCTAATAGCATAATGGTTAAAGCAGTGATTTAAAAGCTGGGCGGTCTGGTTTCAAAGCTCAGTGTGGGATTAAAAGTAGTCAGTCAATGCTCTATGGATGTTATAAGGTGAAAACAAACATTTTCCTGATGCCTATTCATACTTGGAGCAGGAATAAACATGCACATACCTGCAGACAGCTCCACTGCTTCTTGGATGGAACTGGGGCAAGTTCATGGCCTCTGTCACACCCCTGTGCCTACTTGAATGTCCATGTACTGGAGATCTTGCGAATGGCATTTGTGGAATGGTTCTGGAGATGTGTCTGCAATTTTGACGTCCATGTGCTTGTCTGCAGATGTCCAAACCGTGACTGAACTTTTTAGAATGACCCTCTGTGAGAGCATGTCCAAACTGTGCATGTCTGGCCAGTCTGGACGTTCAAAAAATGGATGGAGCAGAGTTGTAACAGATTTTGTATTCGCTGGAGCTAAACATTCCCGCAGTTGTAGAATCTGGGAACATGGACGGGCCGGTGTGCACAGTATTCTGAGCAGGGAGGTGTACAGCATACTGCCCATCTTAACCGCTCAGTACTCCTGCTGGTTTGCCGGGGCCATGGTGTTCTGTCGCCATGGCACCAGGACGCCAAGCAGGAGCAATCAAGGCCAGACAGTGGAGTAAGTCTCATTTCCCCACTGTGCGACCCTTGCCAGGGCCAGGGTTGGGTGGAAGAGCCTCACCTGCTGTGGCTCCTTGTGTTGGGAAGGTCTGTCTGGCCTGATCACCACCTTTGCTGGACCTATTCCACCTCGGAGGTGGAATATGTCTGATGTCTAACCTTCCCCCGGTGGACGTACAGAGGCCTGCCCAGAATGACCTCTGTACGTCCGGGTGCCCAGCCCTTCCCTGCTCCGCCTTCGCTCTGCCCTGTCACCACCCTTCCTACCTCCATCTAACATTCCCCACACAAAGACCTCGTATGTGTAGGGAGCATGGGGACCGGAATACGGTCCCGGGCCTAAATGGGGGTTGGATGTCCATCCCAGACTTCAAATCCCACTATTCAGGGGTCAGAATTGGACCCTATGTGTTTATTCTTGAAAATGGTTACAAAAACAGCTATTTTCTTTCATGCAAACAAGTTTCAATATTTTTCATGAGTATAAGAATTGTATGAGCCCCTGTTATAACTATGAATTGATTTGTGTAATAGAAATATACTAAAATAAGGTTTAGAATTGAAACTTTCCTTAAACTATTCAGTATGATCAAACTATTATGAGACTAATATTCTTACCTCACTGATATTCTAGTTGATGTACAAAGATAGCTATGAGCTATAAGACTTTGTCAGTTTGGTCAGCTGCTATCCCCAAATCTTTATGGTGTTAGTAAAAGCCTTTGATGAGCAAGCAAACTTTCTTTATATGCATCATTGCTCTTGGTCTCCATGCAGAAAATGTATACGCAGTAAAGTTACTCTTTCATATCCTCTCCTCCCCTTTGATTCTATTAGTATCACTCCCAGGGGTGCCACATGTCAGAATTTTCTTATGGGGCTTCTCTTTTGTGAGTCTAGGTTATTATATATCAGGGACACGGCCATTTGCGTATTTGCCTGTGCCAATGATGTTGTCCTGTCTAACGTACATGGGCAAGATTCATACGGGAACATTGGAAGAGACAATATAAAACTGATAGGAAGAAGAGAATAACAAAACAGGAAAAACAATTCCTTTTGCCAAATCTGCTCTAAATTACAGAATGTGGATCCAAGTCATCCAAATAAAGACCAGCTGCATTCCAATTGCCCATGAAGCACTTTTACAGCCTCATGGGCTTGATCAATATGATGTTCAATACCATCAGAATAATTAGGAATGAGAGCAAAGTTAAGAAGTGTTGATAACTGCACATATACCTCCATGAGCAGCTACAGTGAAATGTAAAGCGAATCTGTTTAGCATAGGCATTAAGCAAATTGCCTTTAGTTCAACAGTTAATTTAGCTATAAAATCAGCGGTTTCATCTAAGGCTTCTTCTGTAACTTTAGAGTGAGCACAAAGCATCCTAGGTGATGTGGTATTTCTAGTGGAAGGAAGACGAATACTAGCAGCTTCTGCAAAACTGGAAATATGCACGCTCAGGGTGAGGATTCTTTTTACTTGATGCTGCTGATGCCTTTTAATCCTGTGATGAAATGTAGAGCCCTTCCCAGGAACATATACTATAGAGCAATGAGTCTCAACACAATCATTGTGGCACAATCAGTCAGGTTTTCAGAATAACCACAATGAGAATGCATGAGAGATATTTGCAAGCATTGCCTCTATTGCATGCAAATCTCTCTCATGCATATTCATTGTGTCGTGGGCGTCCCGGGGAAGATTGCAGGTGGCCCCCATTGCTAACTGGGCAGCAGCGATATTGAGCTGCTGCCTGGTTAGCAACAAGCAGGTAAAGTCAGGCTCAATATCAACATTGCTCGGATAGCTTCCGGTTTCTGCAGCAACCTGGATATGCGATGGTGGTGGCTGGGTATAGCTCCGGCATTGACTATCTGGGGTTAGAATTTAGCAGCGATGGCTAGGCACTTTACAAGGTAAGCCAGGTTAGCCGCCGCCACTGAATTCCATCCCCCTATTTTGATTTGTGGAACATATATATTTTTTAAGAATAAATAAGAAGGAGCAATTCATCAACAGAAAATTAAGAACCTTTCACAAGGACAAATTCTTAAAGGAGATAACCCCAAAATTCCTGCACGACAGCCAAAACGTGAACAGTATCATTGCAAATTGGAATGACACTATTGCTGTGGCCTCCTCAGCAACAAATCATATTCACTCACACACCCACAAGAGGGCCAGCGCACCCTGGTTCTCTGGCATAATCAGACAAGCAAAGAGGGCATTAAGAACATAAGAACATAAGATATGCCATACTGGCTGAGACCAAGGTCAATAAAGCCCAGTGTCCTGTTTCCAAAAGTGGCCAATTTAGGTTATAAGTACCTAGCAGTTTCCTCAAAAGACACAGGTTCCACAATGCTTGTATGGGGTCTAGGAACTTGTCCAAACCATTTTTAAACCCAGCTACACTAACAGCTTTTACTACATCCTCCAGAAACAAACCGACTCCTCCCTATCACTATCTAAGACCTTGTCTAGGTGGCGTGTGAGGTCTACTACCTTCGCACCAGGCAGGCATGTTACCAGGCAATCCTCATGTCCACCAGCACCCCAGCTATCTACATGCCTAATGATTGAATCACCAATTATAATTTATTTATTATTATTTATTACAAATTCTTATATACTGCGCCATTTAGCATCAGTGCGGTTTACATAATAACATTTTGCATTAGAAACAAGATCTTTTGCTTACATTGTAACAGGGATTGAAACTTGGAAGTAACAGGGTAACTATATACAGTTCAAAACAAAGGAAGTAACAGGGTAACTACATACAGGTCAAACAAAGGAGCTTATAAATTATGTAAGTTATATTATGTATTAGAGTCTTAATGTAATCATGGTCATTGTGAATGTGCCTAATCAGGGGCGGCCCAAGGGGGATGCGGGGCCATGAGGCCCCACTCGTTGTGGGGCCTCATTTGCATAAGAGGCCTCATTTGCATAATGTTACCATATACTAACTTTTAGTAAACATGCCTCTTAATGAGTGTATGGATAAAGAAAGACCAAAAGATTTCTACATTACTATAATCCAGTGCCAACCGCCAGACACATTAGGTACTACTACAAACACTGCCCATTTAGAACCCATAGCAAACCCGCCGTATCCTAACAGCACTACCAGGACTCACAAAGCACCATACTCTACCTATCAAAAGGAAACACTGCAAATATTAAACCAATACATTTCACAGAACAACAATACATGACCTACTGGGGAAAGAGAACAAGTGGCAATGTCAAATAGGAATTACATAAATAGAATACCTCAGCTCAATTTCACATGCAGAACATAGACCATCACCAAACAAGGAATCACAATTTAGAAACAGGAAGACAATAATTAAACTGGGAACCCCAAAAGCCAAACTTGGAATGTAGAACAACACTGTAGAAATAAAACTAAAAAATTAATTTCCTCTTGTACTAAACAAAGCGCAGACATTAATGATGCACATTTTCCAGAGCTGACATATTCCAATTAATAAATTCAAAATAGAGATATTTTTCTACCTTTTGTGCATTTTTTTAAGCTGCAATTGCTCCAGCCACTTTCTTCTGGTTTCTTCGTGTCTTCTGCTAACTGTCCATCGTCTGCTGTCCATTTGTCCTTTCTTCTCTCCTAGTTTTTTTTCCATTCTCTCTCTACATCTGCTTTAACATACTAATCTTTCTCCTTTTGCTCTTTCCTCATTCCTATTTCATCCACTCAAATTTTACCCCTCCATCCTAAATCCCCACTTACTCTCCCAATACCCGGCCAGTTGTAGATTTTTCATCCCTCCCACACAAAATATTTTTCCCCTCTCCATTTTACTCTCCCAGCCCCATCCCATTCTAATCCTCCCCCAACATCAGCTCCCTTCTAGTTCCAGCCTCACCCAGCATCCATTCCCTTCTAGTCCCTGCATCAGCCCATTTCCAGTCCTAGCCCCCCATCAGCCCATTTCCAGTCCTAGCAACCCCCCAACCCAATACCAGTCCTAGCCCCCCCATCAACCCACTTCCAGTCCTAACCCCCCATCACCCCATTTTCAGTTTAAGCCCCCTATAACCCGTTACCAGTCCTAACCCCCCATCAGCCTACTTCCAGTCCTAACCCCATCAGCCCATTTCCAGTCAGCCCCCCATAGCCCATTGCCTGTCCTAACCCCACTATCAGCCCACAGCCCATTACCAGTCCTAACCCCATCAGCCCACCTCAAGTCCTAACCCCTCCCCATCAGCCCATTTCCTGTCCTAGCCCCCCCATAGCCCATTATCAGTCCTACCCCCCCATAGCCCATTATCAGACAGCCCCCATCTGCCAACAGCCCATTACCAGTTTTAACCCCCCCCCATAGCCCATTACCAGTTCTAACCCCTCCAACAGCCCACAGCCCATTACCAGTCCTAACCCCATCAGCCCATTTCCTGTCCTAGCCCCCCCCCCATAGCCCATTATCAGTCCTAACCCCCCCCCCCCAGCCCATTACCAGTCCTAACCCCATCACCAGCCAGAGAGACACACAAGCCACATACAGCCCACACCTGGATCTTTCAAAGCTGCACAAGGAGAGTCTGAGACAGCCAAACTTGATTTCACCTTGCCTAAGACACAGAAGGGAAAACGTACAGCTCATGTGATGGAAACTGGGATGCAGGCACATGAAGGATGGCTGGAGCGAATGGAGACTACTAGCAGTCAACACTCGGCTGGGCCAGAGGGTGCAGCTGCAGAGAAAGGAAAGGTAAGGCTTGCTTTACTGTGCTGCTGGGGCACTTAGGACCACATAGAAGAGAAGTACTGCATCTTGCTCTCCACACTGCACTCCACAACTCCCCAAACGGTTTTTCCTCTCCCTTGACGACTTCACACATCACCTTCCCCTCGTTAACACCCCTGTGTTTCTCATGCTCATTCAAGCTTATGTACCTTGCCATTATGTTTAATTTTCACCTTCCCCCATTCCCTCTCTCTTGTTCCTATATTGCCTCATAACCATACAGTCAAAAGAGTCCTCAGAATAGACATCGGCAGGAGCTGAGGAGCTGCACAGTGTGTGAATCATGCTCCTCTGTGGAGTCATAAGAACATAAGATATGCCATACTGGGTCAGACCAAGGTCCATCAAGCCCAGTATCCTGTTTCCAACAGTGGCCAATCTAGGTCATACGTAAATAGCAATATCCCCAAAAGACACAGGTTCCACAATGCTTGTACTGGGTCAAGCATTGATATCCTGGGTCCCTTTTTAATAGTGGTTTATGGACCTTTCCTCCAGGAACTTGTCCAAACCTTTTTTAAACCCAGCTATACTAACAGCCCTTACTACATCCTCCGGTAACAGATTCCAGAGTTTGATTACACGTTGAGTGAAAAAATATTTTCTCTTATTTGTCTTAAATAGTTTACGCTGTAGCTTCATTACATGTCCCCTAGTCTTCCTATATTCTGATAGCGTAAACAATTGATCCACGTTTATCCGTTCCACTCTATTCATTCATTTATAGACCTCTATCATATCTCCCCTCAGCAGTCTCTTTTCCAGGTTGAAGAGCCCCAACCTTTTTAGCCTCTCTTCATAGGAGTAGCCTTCCATCCCCTTCACCAATTTGGTTGATCTTCTCTGTACTTTTTCTAATAACGCTATGTCCTTTTTAAGATACGATGACCAGAATTGCACACAATATTCAAGGTGCGGTCGTACCATGGAGCGATACAGAGGCATTATAATATCCTTTGTTTTATTCTCCATCCCTTTCTTTATGATACCTAGCATTCTATTTGCTTTCTTGGCCGCCGCTGCACACTGGGCAGAGGGTTTTAACATGTTATCCACGATGACTCCTAAATCTTTTTCCTGGGTGGTGGTTTCTAAAGTGGAGCCTTGCATCGTGTAACTATAGTGTGGGTTGTTCTTTCCTAGGTGCATAACTTTGCACTTGTCCACATTAAATTTCATCTGCCATTTGGATGCCCAGTCTTCCAATTTATCCAGATCCTCCTGCAGTTTTCCACAATCCACTTGGGTTTTAACAACTTTAAACAGTTTTGTGTCATCTGCAAATTTGATAACCTCACTAGTTATTCCCTCTTCCAGGTCATTTATGAATATGTCAAAAAGTAGCGGACCCAGTACAGATCCCTGGGGTACTCCACTATTCACCTTTTTCCATTGGGAATATTGGCCATTTAGCCCTACCCTCTGCTTTCTATCTTTTAACCAGTTCCCGATCCACAATAGTACACTGCCTCCTATCCCATGACTTTTTAGCTTCGCCAAAAGTCTCTGATGGGGGACCTTGTCAAAAGCTTTCTGAAAGTCCAGATACACTATATCAACCGACTCACCTTTGTCTACCTGTTTATGCACACCTTCAAAAAAACATATCAGATTAGTAAGACAAGATCTTCCTTGTCTAAAGCCATGTTGGCTGTCTCCCATTAGGCCATGACTATCTACATGCTGTGTAATTTTGTTCTTTATGATGGTTTCTACCATTTTCCCTGGTACTGACGTCAGGCTCACCGGTCTGTAATTTCCCGGGTCACCCCTGGAACCCTTTTTAAAAATTGGTGTTATGTTGGCGACCCTCCAATCTTCAGGTATTACAGATGATTTTAATGAAAGTTCACAGATTACCAATAGCAGGTCTGCAATCTCATATTTCAGTTCTTTCAACAATCTGGGATGTATACCATCCTGTCCAGGTGATTTGCTACTATTCAGTTTATCAAATAGTTGTAATATATCTTCCCGGTGTAGCGATATTTCTCTCAATTCCTCTGCAGTATCACCTTTAAATACCACTTCAGTCTTGGGTAACATCCCTACATCTTCCTCAGTAAAGACCGAAGCAAAGAATTCATTCAGTCTCCCTGCTATAGCCTTGTCTCCTCTTACTGCCCCTTTTACCCCTCTATCATCTAATGGTCCAATTGACTCTCTCACAGGCCTTTTGCTACGAATGTACTTGAAAAAGTCTTTATTTCGTGTTTTTGCTTCCGTAGCAAGTTTCTTCTCAAATTCCCGCTTTGCCTGCCTTATCAATGCTTTGCATTTAACTTGGCAGTGCTTGTGCTGTTTCCAGTTTTCATCATTTGGCTCTTTTTTCCATTTCCTGAAGGTTGCTTTTTTGGCAGCAACAGCCTCTCTGACCTCACCTTTAAACCATGCTGGCAGTTTTTTGGACTTTCTTCCACTTTTCTTAATGCGTGGAATACAGCTGGTCTGGGCTTCGAGGATAGTATTTTTAAATAACACACAAGCTTGCTGTAAGTCTTTAACCTTTGGAACCGCTCCTTTTAGTTTTTTCCTAACTATATTCCTCATTCTATCATAGTCTCCCTTTCGAAAGTTAAAAAGTAGTACTGTGGATTCCTTTACTATCTGTCCTCCACTAATTAAATCAAACATGATCATACTATGATCACTATTGCCAAGTGGTCCCAACACCCTTATTTCTTGCACCAGATCTGGCGTTCCACTAAGGACTAGGTCCAGTATGGCTTCCCCTCTGGTCGGTTCATGAACCAGCTGCTCCAAGAAGCAGTCATTTATTTCATCTAGAAACTTAATCTCTTTAGCTTGTCCTGCTGTGACACTGACCCAGTCGATACCGGGGTAATTGATATCACCAATTATTACTACTCTGTTGTGACTTTTGTTAGCTTCCTTGATTTCTTTGAGCATTTCATCATCCATTTGTTCATTCTGGCCAGGCGGTCGATAGTATACTCCCACTGCCATCACCTTCCCCTTCATAAATGGAATTTCAATCCATAGAGATTCTACAGCAAATTTTGTTCCCTGCAAAACTTTAATCCTTTCTGACTCAACGCCCTCTCTAACATAGAGCGCAACCCCTCCACCAATTTGATCAGCTCTATCATTACGATATAGTTTGTATCCAGGTATCACAGTGTCCCACTGGTCGGGAGGGTCCCTGCCAGTACTTTACGCCACCCTCTTGAGATTCTTTGGGGCAGAGGGGCCTGGCATGAGATCCTCAGCACTAGGCTTCCTACCAGCTGGCTGTTTTTCTTTGACTCAGCTTTACTTTCCAATTTTATTCACCTAGTCCTGACATCGGTGTCGGAGATCAGATGAACGGAGAGAGAAAAAACACAAGTGCTTTTAGATTAACTAACTAAAGGAGGACAGTAGGCCAGATATTCAGAAAATCTTTGCATGTTCAGTGTGGCCACATTACATGCATAATTCCAGATGTATCCTACATCGTAAGTCCATAATGATGCAGTAGCTACGGCAAAGGGGTGTTCTGAGGAAGTGCTACTTACAGCAATAATCTGTATGTAGAAATGACTGCAGCAGCAGAATGGAGTGTTCCGCGGGGCCCCCTCTGCCCGGCTGAGCTCTCCCGGCCCGGCTTGAGCCCCTGTGTGCCGGCTATCAGATACGCGAAGGGAGAGTGTCTCCCTCGCGTCTCTGTTAAGCCCGCAGGGGCTGATGGGAAGCAGGGGCTGATGGTAAATTTCCCATCTGCCCCTGCGGGCTTAACAGAGACGCAAGGGAGACACTCTCCCTTTGCGATTCTGAAAGCCGGCACAGAGGGGCTCAGCCGTCGCAGAGGGAGGGACTCAGTCGGGCAGAGGGGGCCCCGCGGGACACTCCATTCTGCCGCTGCCGCGGCGGCAGCAGCAGTGGTAGCAGCCAGCTTTTTTTTATTATTTAATTTTGAAAAAAGCAGAATGTTCTTTGCGCGGGGCCCCCTGAAACGCGGGGCCCTGTGCAAAAAACATTCTTGCTCAATGGACGGGCCGGCCCTGTGCCTAATGGTGAGTTTCTTTCGTAAATCACTGGGAATTATGTTGTCGGTACGTCAGATGCTGTGTGGGTGAGATGAGGTGTTGGATTTGAATGTGTTAGGTTAGGGTGGATAAAATAAAGGCAGAATAAGTGATGTTTGAGAGCTTTTCTGAATTGTGAGAGGTCAGCGATTGATCGTATATGATGTGGGAGATTGTTCCAGCACTTAGGAGCATATAATGTAAATGCTCTATTTCTAGTTGTTTGGGCACATTTAGTGGACTCAGGTGGTATGGATAGCGTATTGCTAGTTGTTGACCTTCTTAGCCTGTTAGTAGGGGTACTGGTCAGGAGTGAAGAGAGGGATGTGGAAGATATCCGGTTAATTTCTTTAAATGATAGGATTAACGCCTTGTAGGTGATTCTGCTTTGTAATGGTAGCCAGTGTAGATCCATAAGTATGGGAGTTATGTGGTCTTTTCTGGAGATGCCACAGAGAATGCGGGCTGCTGTGTTCATCGCCATCTGAAGAGGATTGAGAGTGCTCTTGGGGAGTCCATGTAGGATGATGTTGGAATAATCAAAGTGTGGCATTACGAGTGTCTGGAATATTGTCCTGAAGTCGTCTGGGGCTAGTAGAGGTCTTAGATGTAGTAGTGTCCGTATTTTGTTGTAAATGGATTTGGTGGTATTCTTTATATGCTCTTTGAAGTTGAGCTGCTGGTCTATTGTAACCCCTAAGTATCGTATTACAGACTTGCATGGGAGCTCGGCGTCACAAACTTTCACTGAGGCAGGAGGAGAGAAGTTTTTGTTCCTGGTTATGAAAAGGACTTCAGTTTTCTTAAAGTTTATGCGAAGATTTTGGGACAGGAGCCAATCAGTAATTGCATTGAAGCATTCAATAAGTGGAACAAGGTTTGGGTGCTTGATGTTAATTGGGGCGAAGATCAATACATCATCCGCATATATCAGACTGGAGATGTTAAAAGAACGGATGATATCACAAATGGGTTGCATATAAATGTTAAAGAGTAGAGCCGAAAGGGATGATCCTTGGGGTACTCCTTGTTGCTGATGGAATGGTTCGGATGTTGAGGAACCTATCCGTACTTGTTGCCAGCGGTTCATGAGACAGGATTTGCGCCATTCCCAAGCAAGGCCATGAATTCCTTTTTCCTGTAGGCGGGAGAGGAGTTGTACATGGTTGACAGAATCAAATGCAGCCGCTGTATCAAGAAATATGAGTACAAACCCATTCTCAATTTTGTCGATACCTCTGGATAATGTATTGATGAGTATAGTGAGTAGGGTCTCTACACCATGGGCCTCACGGAATCCATGCTGACAAGGATCAAGAGGGGCTGATATGTCTATGTGTTGTTGTAGTTGCATTTGAACCACCTTTTCTATGTTTGGCTAGATAGGGTATACTTGAAATCGGGCGGTATGAGTCTGTCTTTGTTGGGTCAAGTTTGTTGTTTTTCAGGAGAGGGCGTATGGAAGTTTGTTTCAGGGTTTCTGGGAATGTTCCTAATCCTTCCCTCATAGGCAAATGGCCCTGGAGAAACCTTCTCAGTGCGAGAGGGCTTTGCATCACCTGGAGGACAGGTCCTAGCTACAGGGTGATGCTTTCCTGTCACGTGACCTCTCTCCTCCATGGCAACAGAGTTGCTGCCAAACTGGAGGTGGGACTTCAGTACTATATCCCTGTAGGTCTCGTCTATGTACCTCCCTGACTTCCTTATGTCATCCAAGTCTGCTACTTTTGCCTTCAGAGATTGGACTCGTTCCCTGAGAGTAAAGATCTCCTTGCATCTAGTGCACATGTAAGACTCCCTCACCAACTGGGAGAAAATCATACATGTGACAATGAAAAAGACTGGAAAACCCCTATCTCGCTGCTAGACTGCTGTCTGCATCTTAGTTTTAAGGTTGTGTTTAGGTATTTAAGTTCTTTACCTACTAAGGGTTGATGGTGATACTTATACTACTAAACTATACCTAATATGTTTAATGTACTTTGTTCACCTGAAGCTTAATTAATATCAGGTCCTTAATGTATGCCTGATGAGGACAAACAACTGCAAACAGAAAACTTGAAGGAAAATGGAGAAAAAAATAGGACACAGGATAACATGCTACAGTACAGAGTTAAGCAAATAGAATGCAATGATCTAATTAACAAAAGCAAACAACAATACCACACAAACACCATTATGAAAGCAGCGGATAGACATAGAGAGCTTGTCAGCTTAGTACAGAGGCTCACCAGTGACTCTGCACACCTTGATGACAGACACATAGACCCGCAACAGTTTGCAGATTTCCTAATTAACAAACACAGGACCACCACCCTAAACCTACCACTCGCAAGTAACAACACACTACTTCAGAGCACCGGGATACTTGGGATGACATCGCTATTCCCTCAGTGCTCCAGATTAAACAAATAGTCGACTCCTTGAACACAATAATATCAATAGCAGACCCCTGCCCAGTGGCATGGATTAAAGCATCCAAGAAACAGCTAAATCAGCACATACAAAAGATAGTGGGATTATCCCTCCTACAAGGCTATATGCCACCTTTCCTCAAGCTATCATCTGACCAGTCTCCAAAAATGTCACCCTAAATCAAGTAGATGTTAAATCCTACCATCCAATCTCCAGCCTACTGCTCATTGCAAGAATTATTGAAAATCACATAGACCTGAATGTACCAATGGATGAGCACCAACATGGGTTCAAACCTCAGTATAATATCAAAACCCTGCTGACCTCCCTATTTGACAACCTCATAAGGGGCATAGACTATATCAAAAAAGGATTCATCTTAATTTTTATGGACATATCGGCTACGTTCGATACCTCCAGATGGTGCAGAATACTGCAGCTAGGATCATCACAAGCATGGCTAGAAATGATCATATCACACCTGTACTCCAGCACCTCCACTGGTTGCCCATACATGCGCATGCACGATACATAGTAACATAGTAAATGAGGGCAGATAAAGACCAGTATGGTTCATCTAGTCTGCCCAGTAAGATGGTAAGAGTAGGTGCACCTGCCGCTCTGTGCAGGCCACCCCTCCCCATGTCTTTGTTTAGGGGTGAACCCACCGCTCCATATAGGACACCCCTATTTGTTGAGAAATTAGATGGTTCCGTTTATTTTGATTTTATTTTGAGTCTGTTCCCAACACTTTTGAGTCCTGCAATTCCACCTCTGATCTTCTTCCTTTCCCGAATATACCTGAAGAAAGTTTTGTCGCCACACTTCACATCTTTATCCATCTTTTCCTCTGCCTTTGATTTTGCTTGCCTTATTTCTCTTTTTGTCTCTTTGAGTTTGATCCTGTATTCATTCTGTGTTCCTCTGTTTGCAAGCTTTTGAATTTTGCGAAAGTTGTGTTTTTTTGCCTTTATTTGAGTAGACACTTCTTTGGAAAACCAAATAGGTTTCCTTCTCCTCTTGTTTTTATTTACTTTTCTTACATATTTATCTGTTGCCCCTTTTATTGCCCCTTTTAGTTTAGCTCATTGCAATTCCACATCCCTTATCCCCTTCCACCCTGCCAACTCCTCCTTTAGGTACTTGACCATTTTACTGAAGTCAGTGTTTTTGAAGTGTAGGACTTTGAGCTTGCTATGTTTGGACTGCACCTTGGCTTTTATCTCAAACCGCACCGTGTGATGATCGCTGCTGCTCACAGGGGCACCCACCCAGATATTCAACATGCTATCACAGTTGGTGAGCACTAAATCCAGCATTGAGCTTTCCCTGGTTGGTTCCATCACCATTTGTCTAAGTAATGCATCTTGGAAAGCATCCACAATTGTTTTGCTTCTTTCCAGATTTGCAGAAGGAGTTATCCAAGCCACATCAGGTAGATTAAAGTCACCCAATATGATCACTTCCCCTTTGTGGCTATCGTGGCAATATCTATAATCAGTTCATTATCTATCTCTTCAATTTGAGTCGGAGGTCTATAGACTACAGCAGTATGGATGACAGTGCCATCTCCTCTTTCCAGCACAATCCAGAGTGCTTCTTCTTTTCCCCATGCCCCCTGCATTTCAGTAGCTTTAATATTGCTTTTGACATATAAGACTACTCCTCCTCCTCCTTTTCCATTTTCTCTCTCTCTTCTGAATAGATTATAAGCCAGCTATGGCTATATCCCAATCATGTGATTCATTAAACCATGTTTCTGTAATGGCCACAATGTCCAAGTCCATTTCCACCATTAGGGCTTCCAGGTCCAGAATTTTGTTGGCTAAGCTTCGAGCATTTGTGCTCATTGCTTTGCAAAATTTAACTGGCTTTCATGTATTGTGCATTGATTTTGTTCTGCCCACTTGCTTTTGATGTGTGGTTTAAAAGTGTGGCTCTTTCTGATACAGAGCAACTTTGAACATATTTAAAATCACTAACAACATTTCAGCCAATGCTCTTCAAAATCTAGTAATCAGGGACTCCAGCATGAGACTTAGGAGAAGCAACATGAGCAATAGGATCGTCACCCCTGTAGAATTGCAGAGAACCAATCATGCCACATCCAGACGATCACCATCCATCTATGCACTGGAGCTATGGAATTTCCTACCCAATGTTATGAGAGCCATGAGAGACTTCCGAAGGATGCTCAAGACTACTCTGTTCGCAGAATGCTATGAACTCTGCCAGGGCACATAGCCTGGCTTTAGGCATGAGCACATGGTCTGCAAATGACTCATTTAATTGTAAATACCCTTAGATGTTTATTTCCCCTCTATCCCCTTCCCCCATCCTTTATAAACATACCCGACCTAGTTCGCTGAAGGATAAGGTGCTATATAAAACAGGTTAAATAAATAAATAAAGTTAAAGACAACTTGTAAGCTAACTCCTCCTTTTCTACCTTTGGTGCCTTGCTCTACAGGTATACAGCAGTAGATTGTGACTCTCTGGTTACCTGGGCCAGATCAGGGGCCATAGGGTCCTGTGCCAGATATTCAGCTGACAAAGATGGCAATGTGAAGTGTGTATCTAGGCCCTCACACTTTGGAGCTCTATGGCTATATTGGTGACAAGCAAAAATGAATATGGACCTTTCTACCAGGGTTCTAAGCAGTTCTTCTGTTGGTGAATCTTTATTTGTACCCAATCAATAGGCACTAGAGCAGTGGTTCTCAACCCAGTCCTCTGGGACCCCCAGGGCAGTCAGGTTTTCAGGATATCCACAATGAATATGCATGAGATAGATCTCCATGCACTGCTTCCATTGTATGCAGCTCTAACTCATTTATATTCATTGCAGATAGCCTTAAAACCTGACTGGCCTGGGGGTCCCAGAGGACTGGGTTGAGAACCACTGCATTAGAGAATGGCATAGTTCTTCAGGCCCATTCAGATCCACCTCCTTCACATGTCTTGATAAGGAATGCAAAAAAGTAGTCTGTGGCAATAAACAAGAATGGAGTCATCAGATAAATCATGAGCCCACTTAGCCTTCCTGAGGCCAGTCTAATTGACATGGGGCGACCAAACAATATATTATGGGGAGAAAGATAGAGTAAACTGACTGGAAAACCTAACATTCATGAGAGCAAGAGCTGAAGCCATTGTCCAAGACTGCATATCCAGCAAAAAGATTTCCCCTCTTATCCTGAGAGCAAGAATCAGCAATCAAATGTAAATCTGCTTGTTGAAATGGAATATCCAATTTATCAGGGCACGGTTTAAAAAGAACAGACGTGAACTAAAAACACTCATGCTGTTCATGGGGTTCACCTTTGTTTGGAAAAGGGACAAGAATCTGTTGGATTAAGTACATTAAATCAATTTATGGTAAGGTCATCTAAGAAGTAATTTAACCACTGGGCAATTTTTATGTCTGAAGCATTTTTGCTCTTCGGAGATTCAATTTCATGCATGTGCTCAAGAAATGATTAATCGTTTTTTACAATGGGGATATCCACCTTCTACTGTCTGAAAAGCTTATCATTGAACCTCTCATGCTGAACGGTAGTGGTTATTATTGCCTGCAGTTAAATCTTCAGTGGAACGGATGGTATGTTCCTTATCGTTTAACACTGCTTCCTGGTAAGTCAAACATACTGCTTTGAAATGTTCACATGTACTACAGGTTCATGATGAATTTAAGGAACCTTTATTTTTGCCTTCAGGAGGGCTAGAAATTTAAGGGATTGCCAATGTCTTCAGTTTTTAAATCATTGGTAGCATCTCCCCTTAAAGTAAAGGTTCATTACCCTTGTGGTTATTGCTTGTTTTCTATGAATGTGTTTTCATGCATATCTGGCAAGATTATTCATCTGAAACATTCTTCTCTGTGTTCCATTGTTGGAGTAGTTTGTTTAATTTTTTGCCCATGTATGTTATGTTATGTTATGTTATGTTGGGAAGATAAAACAGTCACTGAAGACCCAGGTGATTGAGCGTCAGAGCTGCACTGTAACTAATAAAGTTGAAGCACCTTTGGTAACCCACTGCCATCAATTTCAACATATAGTACTTCTGCAGTATGTTTTCTTGCTTTGGAGATGATGACTTTGACTTCAAAGAGCGGTGATATTTATTGCCAACCTTAACAACAGGAGCAACTCTGGATTTTCAATTTAGATACAGTGGTTTAAATAATGAAATTGATCTTTTAGTGCTTTAAATTTTTTGACAAACCACAACAATCATGTTGTAGTTTGAAATTGGTAGGTGCTTATTTTATATGTGCATGTGTGGGAGAGCATTTTTCATTGATAAAGAGAGTTAAGAGTGGTGAAGACTCTCTAAGAAGTGTGTTATGGGGTTGGCTGTGGTTAAATATGTTTAAAAGGAACTTTACTTAATAATTTCTTTGTGTATGTGTGTTCCCAGTGCTTGGATTCTGAAGATTATTTTGAAGTTTGTTCTTCGAAAAGGGCACGGGAGTGCTGAAATGCTGGCATTGGGGGATTTGTGTAAAAAAATAGGCAACGCGACAGTCATTTGTCGATTGATTTCATGCAGCTGAAATGAACAGCTGTCTGTGCAAAAGGCGAAAGGGAAGAGATAAGTACTTTTATCTTTGTATTTAAATGGGCATTTGTTGTTACAACTTTGGGGCATTGTTGAGAAGAGGTAACTGATTAGATCAAGAGCTGTTAAAATAGAAACATAGAAACATGACAGCAGAAAAAGACCATATGGTCTATCTAGTCTGCCCTTCCATATCAACTACTATAGTCCCTTTTTTTTCTTTAGAGATCTTATGTGTTTGTCCCGTGCTTTCTTAAATTCAGATACTGTCCTCATCTTTACCACCTCCACTGGGAGACTATTCCACTCATTTACCACTCTTTCTGTAAAGAAATATTTATTCATGTTACTCCTGAGACTATCCCCTTTCACCCTCATCCTATGTCCCCCGATGGCAGAGCTTACTTTCAAGAGGCTCTCCCCAAGTGCATTGATGCCATGGAGGTATTGAAATGCCTCTATCATATCTCCTCTATCTCGTCTTTCCTCTAAAGTATACATATTGAGATCTTTAAGTCTGTCCCCATAGGATTCTTAATTTATTTATAAATCGCCTGTGCGGAATGGTGTCCAAGGCTTTACTGAAATCTAAGTACAACACATCTAGGACTCTCCCTCAGTCCAACCCTCTGGTCACTCAGTCAAATAAATCAGTCAGATTTGTCTGATAAGACCTGCCCCAGGTAAACCCATGCTGCCTCCAATCCTGCAATCCATTGGACTCCAAAAAACTCACTTTCCTCTGTTTTAGCAGCATTTCCTTTAATTTACTTACCACAGAGGTCAGACTAACTGGCCTGTAGTTCTCAATCTCGTCCTTACACCCACTTTTGGAAAGCTAAGAGTTTGACTGCAGAATGCAGTAGTAGGGCAGCAGTGGGATGCAAAGTCAAATGAGAACCTATCACAAGACTGAAATATTTTTCAGCGAGAAGTGAGGCTGCTGCTACTGCCCCAAGTCCAGGGAGCAATCCTACCATCGCACTTTCAAGCTTGCAAAATAAGCTATTGAATGTTGCCAGCCATTATTTTTATGACAAAAAAGAAAGAATAGTTTGAAATAATCAGGTAAGACCAAAGTGGGAGCCTGGACCAGGACTGCCTTTAAGTTTACAAACTGCTGCAATTCCAAACTTTGTGCTCAAACCAAATCAGATTGGATGGAAGCATTACCTGTTGCTCATGAATGATACGAGGTATATCTATTGGGAAAAAAGAAATCTCTCTCCCTAAGACATATTGTTTGTTTGCCCCAGGTCATCTAAATTGGCCCTTGGAAGAAGGACTGACTGGACTCATGATTTACTTTATTACATCCTTCTTGATTGCTCAAACTCAAGCATTTCAAGGACCTCATTCTGAAACATGGCTGCAATCAATTAGTATTTTCTGAATCCGTGACCAGTAACAGCCAATCACACAAGGATGGCGTGCAACTTAGATTTCATATAAGGGGTATTCAATTCAGTAATGATTTCAATGTGTTTTGGGGGTAAGGGTACGTTCCCCTTGTGAATCAGGTCCGTAAATATTCTACAGTAAGAAGGCAATATTGCAGTTTATCTTTGGATACTTTATGCTCCTTCTCAGCTAATAAAGCGAGGAGGTACACAGAACAGACTCAGAGTTAGAAGCCACAATCAAACCTGCACACTGCACTAGGGTAAAACCACATGGAATATTTACATGGTCTAAATCAGCCTTAAGCAACTGAGATTCAATACAGCCTCATACCCCCTTGCCCCTGCCGGCACTGGCACTGGGTTCAAAATGTCACCCATGACCCCTTGCGATAGTCTCACCTTTCTACTGCTAGGGGTCAACTTCTCATACAATGGCATTTTGGCCTAATATCGCAGGATGCCTCCTAGTGTAGTGATGATACCACGAGAATGCCACTAGGGGTTATCGGGACCGTTTTGAATAGCTGACTCATTTCAGTAGAGTGTTAAGCGTGTTGATCTGAAAATGCATTAGCTACCTTGTGGAGACTTTTGACTGTCTATATTTGAATTTCATACTATAGGTAATTTTCATCTAAACCATTGAACAACATTTATGTCTCAATATTCAGTGGCAGCAGTGAAGGCTTCCAAAGCACATAGCTGTCACCCTGGATATAAAATGCCGGGGCCATATCTGACCACTGGCATTCAATATCCAGGTCTTCCCAATGGCATCACCTGGTGCAGACGTTAACCAGGCAATGGCGATATTGAGCAACTGCCCAGTTAGCTCCCATGGTAGTGGTAGTGGTTCAATATCGTCGCTGCCTGGTTAGCAATGGGTGCTACCTCTGCTTCCCTTTGGAACGCCCATGACATACCATGACACACAGTTAGCACTGGGGCATGTAGCCACGGAACCCATGGATATTCAGCAGCACTAACCATGTTCTCTCTAAGTGGCATGTACACAGTTTACAGGTCTATAAATCATGTAAATGTCTTTGCATTTCGGGTCCTTACCTTTTACTGTGCTGATTTTGCATTTTGTGATATCAATTAACCAAAATGGCATAAAGAGACTTAGGGGCTTGTTTACAAAGCCGCGGTAGTGGTTCGCGATCGCGATCGCAACCGCGGCCCCATTGAAATCAATGGGGCCGCGGCTCCGATTACGATCGCAAACCGCTACCGCGGCTTTGTAAACAAGCCCCTTAAAGTCCTTAGAGGAAAGGAGAGACAAGGTGGGTATGATACAGACCTTGAAACGCTTGAAAGGTATTAATGAGCACAGAAATCTTTTTCAAAGATGGTAAGCTATAAACTAGAGGACATGAAATTAAGCCAAAAGGAGGAGAATTTAAAAGTAACACTGGGAAATACTTTTTCACGGAAGGAATGGTGGATGTCTGATCGCTATATAGAAAGAGGGACTTTCCCACTTCAAAAAAAACATATCTGGGGTAGCTGAGCAGTTCTAACCTAAAGTAAAAAGCATAGAGTGGGACATCCCTCATGGAGCTGCAGCTACAACCCAAAATAAAAGACAAAGAGCAGGGGTAACTTGCATGGAGCTGCAGTTATAACCCTAAACAACTTGCTGTGCAGACTAGATGGACCATTTTACTGAGAGGGACATTTTAAAAGTTTTAGTTGTCATTTGGACATCTCCATAGCCACAAATGATGTTTGCAAATATCCCCAGTGCAGGGATATCAAAGTAGCCACAGGGGTGTGGTGGAAGAGTGCCTAGGAAGGAGCAATGGACCAACACATCCATTTCTATCTCAGAAACCTTTACTGGTACGTCCATGTTTATACCTGCTCTTGGCATGAATGGGCATCAGCAAAGTGCTTATTTTCACCTTAAAACATCCAGTGAGTGCAGAGAAAATGGAGACTTAAGTAACTAGCCTGAGATCACAAGCACCTACACTTGGCTTTGAACCCTGGCCACCCTGATTTGAAGCCACTACTTGAGCCATCATGTTATGAGGCATCTTGCATCTGAAACGTTATCCTGGGGACATCTATGTAGATGTTTGATACACGTGCATATCGGGCGTGTCCACGTTTCTGGAATCATGCCTCTACTTGCTTTTCTTTCAGATGTTCTGGCCTTGCCATCCCAGATTGCACTTGGACATCCCCTTCTGAAACGTGCCTCCCTGTTACTGTGTTCCTGTGTACCGTCTAAGGGTGTGTCTGTGGGTGTGAAAGAGAGAAAGAGATGTCCGTATTTTATCATTATGATGACTGATTTATCATTTTTTATTGGCACTGAAAGTCATTACTAATATTTGGTTTCCTGGCACTTCCTCCACACCTTGCTAGTAGTAGATCATCAGGACACATCTTTTCCCCACAATATGACTTCGCAGAAGCATACAGTTTATCTTCATAATATTTAGGTGCTGCCTAATGAGGTAATAAAATTGATTAGGCTAATTACAATCAATCACTGTGAAGCCAGTGATACGCACTGTGTTTCTAAAAGCAGTTTCATGTGAAATTGCACATCTATTAATGCTGCAAGAAGACAATCCATAACCCTCAATTATCTGCCATAAACATAAATCTTTAGCATTTTATGCTTGTATACTGCACATCTGAGGGGCTGCAGTAGCACATGAGGCAAGAATATGAGAAGGAGATGGAAGCTAAGGATGATTTTTCTCATTTGGTGGTTGTAAGGGTTAGCTTGCATGAAAGGGGCTTGAGAGAATATCCGTGCCTTCAAAGCTGAACTGATGTAAGTAATTTGAAATTATTTTTAAGATCATGTAAGGCTCCTTAGTCTAACATGCATCATTCAGGCTCATAGATTCCTTCTTTGCTTCTATTACTTGGTCTGTGTTCCTAGACAATTCAGCCTTTCAGCATTCAGAAGACGAATAGCAACTAGGAAGGACTGAATCTGGACCAGATTGTTGTATTCCATCAGTCTAGTACAGATGATTTAGTACAACTAAAAAAGATTGAAGTGAACTTTGGAATCCTATAGTCTATTTACCAACAAAAGAGTGACCACTTTTCTTTCTGTGTGTGTATTTATTTTTACAGGATACTGAAAGTCAATATTGAAATCATTTATGCTGCTAGCCAGTAGCACTGACTGCATGTAAGCTATTAGAAAAAATTCTCTGGCTGTTCTATTGATAAATTTAGCTAGTGCCTATTTTGGTGCTCTTTTATATAGATATATAGATTCTCCTGTGTCTTTATAAAATACTGCTATGAATCCAGTATCAATAGCGTCTACATTCAGGGGTGGACACTATGTTGTCCACCAAAGAGCGGCTATAAATGTTAGTACATACTTAATGCGCATATGTACATGCTTTATAAAAAAACATGTGTAAATCGCGATTCTGCCCATGCTCTACCGAAACTCCACCCTTGTACATGCCCACTGTAGAAGTGCACAGAAGCTTGAATGAGCACATTGAATATCGGGCCCTTACCTTTTACTGTGCTGATTTTGCATTTTGTGATACCGATTAACCAAAATGGTATAAAGAGACTTAAAGACCTTAGAGGAAAGGAGAGACAACGGATATATGATACAGACCTTAAAATGCTTGACAATGGTTTATAAAATTATGCTGAAGGGACACAAAAATGTGTAAGGCAAATTTTAGATGGCGCTTGCCAAAGACTCCAGTGACCTCTTCCTTACAAAATTCAAGGACCCCATCCTTCTTAACCTTTCTGCTGCTTTTGACACTGTTGACCACTCCTTTAACTTCTATACCTTGTCCTCGCTTGGTTTTAATGGCTCTGTGTTATCCTGGTTCTCTTCTTATCTCTCCCATCGTACGGTCTACATTTGTGCTGGTGGATCCTCCTCTACTGCTATCCCACTCTCTGTTGGTGTACCCCAAGGGTCTGTCTTGGACCTACTCTTTTTCTCTCTATAAACGCAGTCTCTTCGTTCACTCATCTCCTCCCATTATTTTCAATACTATTTTTATGCTTATGACTCTCAGATCTACCTCTCTGCACCTGAAATCTCTCCAGCAATCCAGGCTCAGATCTCTGTCTACCTATTTGACATTGCTGCCTGGATGTCGCATCATCAATTGAAATTGAACATGGCCAAAACTAAGCTTCTTATTTTTCACCCTAAATCCATTTCCCCCTTCCTCCATTCTCAATCTTTGTGGATAATACTCCCTGTTTCCTTCGCTCACAACCTTGGGGTCGACTTTGACTCCCCCCTCTCCTTCTCCACACACATTCAACTGATAGCTAAAACCTGTCGCTTCTTTTTCTATAACATCAGCAAAATTTGCCTCTTCCTTTCTGAACAAACTCTAAGATGCTTATCCACTCTTTACTCACCTCCCATCTAGACTATTGCAACCCCCTCCTTGCTGGTCTCCCTTTGAATCATCTCTCTCCCCTTCAATCTGTTTGAAACTCAGCTATGCATCTAATCTTCCAATAGTCTCAATATGTTCATATAACCCCTCTTCTCAAGTCACTTCATTGGCTCCTTGTTTCCCTATCCAGTCAAACTTCTGCTACTGATCAATATGTGCACTCATTCTGCTGCTCCTCACTGTCTTTCCTTTGTTTTCTCTTTCTAAACCCCTCCTCAGGAACTCTGCTGTTCTGGCAGATCACTTCTATTTGTAGCCTTCTCTTCTACTGCCAACTTCAGACTTTGATCCTTTCATCTCGCTGCTCCTTATGCCTGGAACAAACTACCTGATTCTGTATGTCAGGCTTCATCTCTGGTTCTTTTCAAATCCAGGCTGAAAACTCACCTCTTTGAGGCCTCTTTCAGATCCTGATCCACTTAGACTCCTATGTGTTTTCTTACCATTCCTCTAGAAGTATCCTTTCCCTCAGCTGTTGTGTTATCTGTCTTGACTAGATTGTAAGCATTGATGAGCAGGGGTCATCTTTTACATGTGCCTGTACAGGGTTGTGTACGCTTGTAGCGCTATACAAATGATCAGTAGCAGTAGTAACGGTAGTAGGAATTACGACATCCAGGTTGGTGACATGGAAATGTTCTGTATCTTCTAAAATATATGTTAGGATGTGCAGGATTGTATGTTGATCCCTCAACATGCCCAATGGGAACAGCAATTTTAAAAAAGTTGCATATGGGGAAAAAACTTGCAGCTTTTTTCTTGACTGTACATTTTCATGCTGTCTACTCCATAGGGGTATCCACTCTTTTGCAAATCTTCATGCCATCCATGGTACATTCTATATTTCTATATATGCTAAAATATATAACAGTACAGCCGTGAGTGAGAGAGACAAAGACTGTTAACGCTTCATTGAAACTGCTCTTTGATGGACTTTCAAATATGACCATAAGTTTAATCATTGGCTCAATAATTATATGAAGACATCTATCAGAAGTAAAACTACAAATATATTTGCAATCTATATGAAACCTTTTTTGGAAGGATGCCAAAAGATTTCTGTATCTGCCAATATTTTCATCTAGAATATTTTTGCCTGACATAATTTGTCTTGATCAGAGGCTAAGGTATGAAAAATGAGATGGAACCTGCAGCAGTATCTCAGAGATCAGAGGTAAGTCAATACTTTCTCGGAATGCTAGAAGGCAGGCGTCTAGTAGTATAGATTGGATTTGGTTTCAACACGAGCTGCATTTATATCTATTTATTTTAAAAACTTCTTACCTGCACTATTAACAATCTTATGCAGGGCACAGAAATATATCTGCAGTAGAACATAAAAACCTAGGGATCAAGTTTCAAAAGCACATCTGGTTAGGAGCAACTGCTAACTGGATAAGTGCCAGTGGGTGGAATATTTAGCAACACTATACAGATAGGAGGTCATTCTGTCCTGCTATTTGCCCACCTGCCGGCCTCGGCAAAAGCCTCCTCATACGAACAGCAGGTTTGTATGGGGAGGCCTAGATAGGGGTGGGGAGGGATGTTCTGGAGGTGGAGCGAGGGCAGGGCATGGGCGGGTCACGACCCCAGACGTACAGAGCCAATTCAGAGGTCGGTCCTGTACGTCCATGGCCTCGGATCTAGACTGGGGACTTAATCCACCTCAAAGATGGAATACGTCCCCTAGACATCGTGAGATCCCTGAGCCAGACCACTGGAAGTAGGTGAGGGGGCGCAGGGGGGTTCCCCGCAGCTCGACCCTGGCCATGGAAGCCCAGATCGGAGGTCGGGCTAAGGAGAAAGAGGTTGTTTCCCATAGCAGGGGATCATGTTTCCTGAATGGAGCTGTGATGTTATTGTGACAGGACGACAGAACGCGGTGCCATGGCAACAGGACAAGAGCCTGGCTGAGGTAGCCGGGCATGTGGCTGGGCATGTAGGCCAATCAGAATCGGGGCCTGGCCTGCATGTCCAGGCATAGACCCAATTCTAATCGGCCGCATAGTGGACTGGATGGCCTGAATGGAATAGGCCTAATAGTGTCAGGGTAGTTTGGCGCAGAGCATAAAGTTATCCATATAGAAAGATTTTCAGCACCACTATTTGGATAGCTAGGCAAATAGCATAGGACAGCAAAAAGCTGTCCTAAATGCCTGTCACCATAGCTATCTATATTGAGAATAATTTTTATAAGGTGAGCCTAGGGTAATGCGCATTTCAATGCATATATTTTGTGCCTATTTTATAAAGTCAAGTACATGCATAGTTGATTTTATAAAATAGGCATAAGTGCAAAGGTAAGCATGTTCATTCAAGCTGCAAGAACGTATGCCAGCCCTATAATTACTGTAGATGCCTATGCCTATGTTTTTCAAGAACATGAAAATTATAGTAGTTTAAAATTGAAGGGCATAACTTTTCACTCCGTCCACGTTCCACTCAAACTCTGTCCTGTTCCTGTCCACAGTGAAAGTACATGATTGGCTTAATGTGCATGTCAAATACACACATAACTGCCAATTTACATTCGTGTATGACTAAAATACCTAGAATAATAATTTATATATGACACTAAATTCTCATTTGACGGGTTTTCTGCTTGAGACAATCAGACGTTCAATGTCTGATTCATGTTCTTATCTTTAAATGGGTAGGTTATTGCAATTCACTGATAATAGGTATAAGTGGTACTTTACTAAGAAGGATGCAAACTATTCAAATCATAGCAACATTGGTTATGAAACAAGATTTGTTGGGGGTGGGTGAAAAAGCCCCCGGGTAAGTAAAAGCCCTCACATAAGTAAAACATCAATTACCTCTGTAGAAATGGGTAGAAGGGGTAACCTTGCCTGCCAGCCTTAGCTCCGACCATCCTGCTGTTTACGGGACACATACCAGCTTGTAAATTAGTCCTCCCTATTCCTATCCAAGTTGATGCCCCTGTTAATGTAAAATGATTATTGTTTATTGCGCAGCACCTGATGTTCTTTGATGCCTGTTCTATGTAAGCGTTTATGCTTGTTCTATGTAGATTGTGCTGATTTTGAAATAGTGCAATATATAAAATCTAATAAATAAACATCTGGAAAGCAGTGTGAATAAATGCCCATAGTATGGGAAATACGATCCCAGATGTTCACGTTTTAATGGAAGAGGCTGACTTGGATTTAGTGGCAGTTACGGAGACATGGTTCATAGACAACCATGACTGCAATATAATTATACCAAGTTATACTTTATTAAGGAAGGATAGCGTAGGAAAGAAGGGGAGGGGGAGTGGCACTATATGTAAAAAATCATATTAAAGCTACAGAATTACAGGGGCTATGAGGGAACAAGAAAACACAGTGGGTTAAACTAGAAAGAGGAAGAGAAAATCCATTTACATTGATGTGATATACAGATCTCCTTCACCGGCAGAATAAGCATACAGAGATGCCATAGAAGACATATACAGTATTCCTAGGAAAGGAGAAGTGCTACTGATAGATGATTTCAATATGCTGGATGTTGATTGGCACTTCCATGCTGGAGTGTCATCCAGAAGTAAGGAGATCCTATATTCTCTATAGGGAGAAATATTCTGGCAATTAGTAACTGCAAAATGCAAAACCAAACAATTCACTAGCAATAGGGCCTTTACATACATAGCCCCCTCACAATAGAACTCCCTCCCTGAATCACTAAGAACAATTAAAGACTTACATTCATTCCACAAAGAATTATAAACCTACCTCTTCAAAGAACATTACATTTGCCCCAACACCAACAGTACATAAAGTTCCCCCCTTCTCCTCTCCTTCTTTTCCTCCCATCCCTCTCCCTCTGCCCCTCAGTCACCATTCCACCCCCCTCAACGTTGCTACATTCAAATCATTGTTTATTCATTGCAGACATCATTTGCTGGATATACCGATAAGAATGCCTACTTTGTATCTCAAAATGCAATAAATGTACATAATTCAATGTAAATAGTTAATTGTTATACTATATTAATACTGTTCTATTTAAAGGTTTTGTTATAATGTAAACCGCCCCTGATCTCTGAAAGGGGCAGTACAGAAAAACGTCTTAATAAATAAAATAAATAAATAACTGAACCCACCTGTGAAGGGGCCATAGTGGATCTGGTGCTACCAATGGGGAACGTGTTTATGAAGTTATAGTGGGAGATCATCTTGCATCCAGTGATTACCAGATGGTGTGGTTCAGTATTAGGAGCAGGGCTGATAAAGTCCATTAAAAAGTGAGGGCCTTAGGCTTTAAGAAACCTAACTTTGCCAAGATGGGACAATATCTCTAAGAGTCATTAGAAGGATGGGAACAGCTGGGGGAT
Organism: Ichthyophis bannanicus; assembly: GCA_033557465.1. NCBI lineage: Eukaryota > Metazoa > Chordata > Amphibia > Gymnophiona > Ichthyophiidae > Ichthyophis > Ichthyophis bannanicus. The sequence goes on from CM066033.1 coordinate 1,375,312,124, forward strand.
GTAGAAAAGTAGTGGGCCAAACTAAAATGAGATATTTTAAGGGCAACAAACCTTTTTGTTAGGAAAGTAAATAAATGTAAAAAGGAGACCACTATGGCTCTCAAAAGAAGTAACTGAAAAGGTAAAGAAAAAGAGGGTGGCCTTCACAAAATACAAGAGATCACAGAAAGAAAACAACAAGCATCAATATTAGGAAAGACTTAGAGAAGCTAGGAAAGTAGTCAGGAAAGCAAAAATACAAAAAGAATAAAAAATAGCTAATGCAGTAAAATTGAGGGGAACACATTTCTCAGGTATGTTAGTGAGAAGAGGAGTGCAAACGTGGTGTCATCACACTTAAGTGTGAAGGAGAGGAATACGTGGAAGCTGATGAGGATAAAGCAGATTTTTTTAACAAATATTTGTGTTCTGTGTTCACAGATGAAAGGCCAGGAGCAGGACCTCATCAAACACCTACAAATAGGAACAGAAGTGAAGGGGATCTTGAACAATTTTCAGAAGACTGTCTTCATGAGGAACTAACTAAACCGAAAGTAGACAAAGCAATGGGACCAGATGGGATACATTCAAGAGAATTGAAGGAACCTAGGGAAGTTCTAGCGGCTCTACTGTCTGACCTGTTCAATGTGTCTTTAGAGTCAGGAGTGGTCCCAGAAGACTGGAAAAAGGCACACGTGGTCCTTTTATACAAAAGTGAAAGTAAGAAAGTGGTTGAGAACTAGAGGCCAGTTACTCTGACTTCTGTGGTGAGTAAATTAATGGAAACACTTCTGAAACAGAGGATAGTGAGGGTTCTGGAATCCAATGGATTACAGAATCTGAGGCAAAATGATTTTTGTCAGACAAATCTAATTAGCTTCTTTGACTGGGTGACTAGAGAACTGGTCCAAGAGAGAGCCCTAGATATCAGTAAAATCTTTGACACCATCCCACACAGACAACTTATATATAAATTGAGCACCCTAGGAATGGATCGTAAATTGACTGACTGGGTAAAAATTGGATAAGTGGGAGATAGTAAAGGGTACAGGTAAATGGAGCTTACTCTGAGGAGAAGGTTGTTACCAGTGTGTGACACAAGGATCTGTCTTTGGTCTGATTCTTTTTAACATTTTTGTTAGTGATATTACATAAGGGCTGTCAGGTAAGGTTTGCTTCTTTGCAGATGATATGAAAATCTGCAATAGGGTAGATATCTAGGTGCTAGTAGATAACATGAGGAGGGATCTAGCTAAGCTTGAAGAATGGTCAAGAATTTTGCAGCTGAGATTTAATGCTAAAAAATACAGGGTCATGTATTTATTTATTTAACAGGTTTTATATACCACTTCAGCCACAGTGGTTTACATTGTAATTTAAACTTGGTAATATGCATTGAACAGGGATATTAGTAACTTGGATTTTTTCTGAGGCAATGGAGGGTTAAGTGACTTGCCCAAGGCCATGAGGAGTGCTAATGGGAATTAAACCCTGGTCTCTTGAGTCCCAAGCTAGTACTTTAACCACTAGGCCACTCCTCTACTCCACTTGGACTGCAAAAATTGAAGTGAGTGGTGGAGCAAAGTACAGTCCACAAAAAAATAGTGGGACCTGAGTATGATTGTTTCTGATGATCTTAAGGTGGCTAAACAGGTAGAAAAGGTGACAGCAAAAGCTAGAAGGATACTTAGATGCAAAGGAAGAAAAATGGCCAACAGGAAGAAGGAGGTGATAGTGCCTCTGTTTGTATAAGTCTTTGGTGAGACCTCATTTGGAATATAGTGTGCAATTCTGGAGACCACACCTTCAAAAGGTATAAACAAGATGGAGTCGGTGCAGAGGGTGGCTACCGAAATGGCCAGTGGGCTTCGTTATAAGGCATATGGGAAAAACGTAAAGATCTCAATACGTATACTTTGGAGAAAAGGTAGGAGAGAGGAGATAAGATAGAGACATTTAAATACTGTACCTCTGTGGCATAATTGCACAGGAGGAGAGCCTCGTTCAATTGAAAAAGCTCTGCAATGAGGGGGCATAGAATGAAGGTGAAAGGAGATAAACTCAGGAGTAATATGCAGAAATATTTCCTTATGGAAAGAGTGGTAGATGCGTGGAATGAATGGTCTATCAGTGGAAGTAGTAGAGACCAGGACAGTATCTGTCTGAGTTCAAGAAAGCAAGAGACAACACAGAAGATCTCTAAAAGGAAAAAAAGGAATATAGTAATTGGTATGGAAGGGCAGACTGGATAGGCTTTAGGGTCTTTTTCTGCCATCATGTTTCTATATAATTGTCTCTAGAATCTAATCAAAATACTCCTACTGACCCACGGAACATATTATAATGGAATGAATCACTCCTAGTCCCATGCACATCCAATCGTTCAATTAGAACTTCACAATTCTGCTCCTTAAGCATGCGCTCTCTGTTAATGATCCAGAACCACTTAGCCCAGAAATCTTCTTTCTCCTGGAACAGATGCCATCCTGATTATCAGGTAGGAGACCAGCTCAGTGAAATTTAAGAAAGCCTTAAAAGCTTGTCTTTTTTCTACGACTTTCTTTTCTTCAATGACTGTCCGGTAACTTTTTCAGAAGTAGATAGTGGAGAGGTGTACATGGGTTGTGGCAGGCAGCATGGTTCGTGATGTCTTTATGTCCCTCTTATCATCTTAAGGGTGGTTCAAATGTATTGGGATCACCAAAGCACAATTGTAATTTGTTCCTCATATAACAGTAGAGGAAATCCCATACAGCCTGCTTTTTGCACATTCTGTGGTTGCCTGGTACTGAGAGAGCTGAAGCAACTCATTTTCTCAGTGATTTATTAGCAAAAATAACATATGCTAATTCTTAGAAAAACAACAAGGAGACATTCTTAGCAGTAATCTTGGCATCTGTTGCAAGCAAAGATTCTATGTTATACAGACCAATATACAAATGAATAAAGACATATGAGGAGAGACTTGAAGACCAAAATATGTATGCCGCGGATGAAAGGAGAGACAGGGGAGATACTTGAAGGGTATTAATGAACAAACAAAACTTTTTGAAAGACAGGGAAGCTGTAGAACTAGAGGACATGAAATGAAGCTGCAAGGAGGTAAACTTAAAAGCAATGTCAGGAAATCATTTTTCACAGAAAGGGTGGTGGATGCCTGGAATACCCTCCCAGTGGAAGTAGTGGAGGAAAAAAAACTGTGATAGAATTCAAAAAGTACTATTACTACTACTACTACTACTACTTGTATAGCACTACAAGATGTACACAGCACTTTATATGTAAGAGACAGTTCCTGCTCATTAGAGCTTACATTATAATCACAACAAACATCACAAAACTAGGGACTAGAACATGGTAAGATAAACATAAGTGGTGAACAAGAGAGTGAGGGGCATCAGGAGAGACACAGAGGATCCCTTTATAGCAAGAGGATGGAATCAAAAGCAAACTTATATAACGTTTACACTTCAGAAAATAGAGTAGGTTAACCTGCACTGAGAAGCAAGAACAACCATAAACAAAGGCCCAGAGAATGGTAATCTGCATGCAAGGGCAGATGCAACCCTAAATAAAGGTGCAGAGGGGGGTAACCTGCAGGGAGCAGCCGGTACAACCCTAAACAAAAGCATGAGGGGGGTAACCTGCATGGAGTCTTGGGCACTACTGTCGCCACTTCACTGGGCAGATTACATGGATGTTTATGTTAAAACCTAGATAACAAATGGGTCACAAGATCTTCCTCACACTTAGGAGTCTAACTGAAGTTATCCATCTAATCCAAGCCTATCAAGATTAGAAGGATTAGAGGCATGGAGCAGGTCAGAGGCAGATGTGGGAGCCTGTCTCGAATCCATATCAGGAAGGCTGGTATCATTCCACAATCACATAGGAAGTCATTTCTTCTGTCTGATTCCGGCTACAAAAGATGAGGTCACTAATGTTTCATACAGTTCAGTAATAAATCTTAAAGCAAAACCAGCAATACTTCATCCTACCCCTATAACATTACATCAGAAACATTGTGACCAAACAGTATCATGTAGGGAGAAAAAGGATCTCAGCACCACTGGGTCCATTGATCCTGCCATATAAATCTTGGCCACGGATTGACACACTAACATCAGTGATCCAAAAAACTCCCACAAATTGTCATATCTATATAATAATACTCCCTACTTTATATAATATTATATTGGACTGACTAGGAGTAATAAATCTTAAGCACTGACCATAATAGCAGTAGTTGCCAGACAGTTTGTGACAAAGGGGTATGTTTACTAAACTGCGGTAACGTTCCCCGTGTTAGGTTCCCTGGATTCCCATATAAGGGAATGGACGGTGCATCATTATGGCAAGCTGTGTCAGTTAACACACGTTACAAGGCGCCTTAGGCTAACGCGCGTTATAAGGCACGTTACAAGGCACGTCATAAGGCACCTTAGTAGGCACGTTATAAGGCACTTTAGTAGGCACAGTACAAGGCACTTGCCTTGTAATGTGCCTTGTACTGTGCCTAGTAAGGTGCCCTGTAACGTGCTTTGTAACGTGCCTACTAAGGTGCCTTATAATGCCATATAGGGAGTGATGGCAACTGTGGTGAGAGTATTATGGGCTGGCAGCACAGATCTGCAAAGATATGACTGTCACAGGCATGCAAAACATCAGACATGGACAGGAAGGAACAACGAGGAATCAAACCCCATGACCACTGCCTAGAACAGGGCTACTCAAATCCAGTTCTAGAGGTCCACAACCCTGCAGGTTTTCAGGATATCCCTAATGAATCTGCATGAGATATATATGCATTAGATATATCCTGCCAACCTGACTGGTTTGTGGCACTCCAGGGCTGGATTTGGAGACCCCTGCCTTACACCTCTGTCAGTTGTAAACGGGTGCCAGGCCTTTGCCTAGTGTGCGAAGGTTGGGGTACTCTGATATCTTCTGTTAGAAAATAATAGTCGTAAGTCGAGTGTTCAAGGCAAAACATAACAAGGAATTTATTCCCCTTCCCAAAGGATTTTTAAGTGCAAACAAAACATGGAAAACAAACAATTTCTTCTGAAAGAAAAATATCTTCTTTTTCTTTGCTATATACAAAACTTAGCATAAAGACTCAATGTTGTCTGCAAGGCATAGCATACAATCCACAGGAGCATATTCGGGTTCACTAGTGCTACACTCCCACTGCATCTCCTCACATTCAGTGTGTGTGGGGTTTGGCTTCAGACCTTTACTGCTGTCTCTGGAAAAACCCCTCGCTGAGAACTCGGGTATCTCATAAGAACACAGTTCCATACAGTGAGGTTTAAAAGTACCTGTAGCTGTAGTGTTTCTTCCCCGGCGCTCCTTTTGTTCCCTCCAATTAGCAGGAACTCCTTTATAACTTTCTGCTGACACTTATTGTGTTGAGCAGTGCCCTGGCCCTCTGTTCCGAACAGAACTTCTGGCTTTCCTTATTATAGTGCTAGGCTCCCACCTGTCTGAATGCTGAAGCCTCTCCTCTGGCAGTGAGGTCTGGGAGACTCCCTGCTCTCGTGGTCCAGGTAGGTTCCTAGCCACAGGGTGTGCCTTCCTTCCTTCACTTGCCCTGGCTTCTCTCTCTGAGCTGCAACCTGGTTTCTCACAAGACCTCCAGCTGCCAGTAGTCTGTGTGCTTTTCCAGCCACGTTTCTCTGAGGCTTCGCCTCTGCTGCTTCCTGCTTCTCTGACACTCCCACTGCTTCTCTCTGAGGAATCCCAGCACTCCTTTCTCTCTGGGAAATCACAGCACTCCCTTCTCTCTGGGGAATCACAACACTTCCGTCTCTCTGGGGAATCACAGCACTCCTTTGTTGGAGCTACCCTCCGGGTTTTATCTCTCTATTCCCTGCAGGCTGGCTCAGCTTTCTTGCCCAGGTGAGTGTAATCAAGCTCTGAGCTTGCTGTTATGTCAGAGCTTGGGTGTGTCAGCTCTGCTCCTCTCTTTCCCTGTTTCTCATGAGCTGTATATGCTGGCTGACTAACAGTTTCAAAGGTAAATTCTTCCTTTCTATCTATTTACATAGGTTCTGTGTGGGCTTCTACGTCACACAGTTAAGATTGTGAGTGGGCAAGGTACAGATGTTGTAGACATCAAAAGGGTAGATAGAATGTGTCGCATTCCTCCTCAATTCTCACCACCACCATAAAGTTGTCTAATAGACAATATTTTGGTGGTGGTGAGAAGCGAGGAGGAATGTGACAAATTCTATCTAACCTTTTTGATGTCTTAGACATCTGCACCTTGCCCACTCACAATCGTAAATGACAGAGGTGTAAGGCAGGGGTCTCCAAATCCAGCCCTGGAGGGCCACAAACCAGTCAGGTTGGCAGGATATCTCTAATGCATATATAGCTCATGCATATTCATTAGGGATATCCCGAAAACCTGCAGGGTTGCGGACCTCCAGGACTGGATGTGAGTAGCTCTGGCCTAGAACGGCAGTGTACTAACCAGTAGGCTATACCTCTATGGCTTGTTGCACAGCACTGGCTGGGTACAGATGGACTGCAGGTCACCGCACAAACCGTCTGCTCTGTGTGCCAGGATAGGGTAACCCCACCAGCACCAATGATGCATTGCAAATGCAGAACAGCGGCCTACAGCTGACCACCAAATGGGGACCACTTTGTCCTATGGTCAAAGCAGTTTACATTGAAACAGAACAGTATACATTAAACAGGGATATCAACTTAGAGGTTATATTTAACATTAACTCAAGTTGATATGTCTATGCTAACATTAATGACATAAGGTGGTAAATGGAGGATGGAGTATGTAGGGGGGATATACAGAAGGGTGTGGTGGAAGGAGGGAAGGGACTGAGTATTTGATTGGTGGCTGGCTAAGTGATGTCTGAGAAACAGTCTTTGAATATGTGAGTCTTTAGGGCTTTTCTGAAGGTTGATATGTTCTTTGTTGTCCGTAATTTATCAGGATAGAGTTTTATAGGGATGGAGCGAAAAGGGAGAAGAATCTCTTTGAAGTGGTAGAACAGGTTTTAGTAAATCATATTGGTAAGCATAGCATGTTCTGTGAGCCAGTTCATCATTTTCTGTTTTCAGGTGTGACTTGAAGTAGGGATTGCAAGTGTGGCGAGGATGAGTTATTGAGAATCTTGAAGGTTGTGAGCATGGATTTGTATTTTATGCATTCTAGTATTGGTTGGAGTGGGAGAAGCCTAGTTGTGAGTAGAAGAGTAGCCTAGTGGTTAGAGTAACTGCCTAGTACCCAAAAGATCAAGGGTCCATTTCCCACTGGTGCTCCTTGTGATCTTGGGCAAGTCACTTAACCCTCCATTGCCTTGGAAGAAAAGGCCTAGCAATCTACTTCCAATCATACATTGCCATGAAAAAGAGGCTGCTGGGACAGCACTTAAAAAAAATTATTGGTAGCTAGTGAAGTTGTTTGAGAAGGGGTGTTATGTTTTTTCGAGTTCAAGAAGGTTTGTACTGCTGGTTTGTGCGAGTTGGAGTGGGTGGATAGCTGTTTTTGGTAGACCTTGAAAGATGATATTACAGTAGTCGATCTGTGGTCACCATATCTTAAAAAGGATATAGCATTATTAGAAAAGGTACAGAGAAGAGCCACCAAAATGCTAAAGGGGATGGAAGGATACGCCTATGAAGAGAGGCTAAAAAGGTTAGGGCTCTTCAACCTGGAAAAGAGACGGTTGAGGGGAGATATGATAGAAGTCTATAAATTAATGAATGGTGTGAAACGGGTAAACATAGATTGATTGTTTACACCATCAAAATATAGAAAGACTAGAGGATATGCAATGAAGCTACAGTGTACCCTATTTAAGACTAATAAGAGAAAATATTTTTTTCACTCAACACTTAATTAAACTCTGGAATTCGTTACCAGAGGATGTAGTAAAAGCTGTTAATGTAGCTGGCTTTAAAAAAGGTTTGGACAAGTTCCTAGAGGAAAGGTCCATAAACCATTATTAAAAGGAAATCCACTGCTTACACTGGGATATGTAATGTGAAATCTCTGTACCTTTCTGGGAATCTGACAGGTACTTGTGACCTGGATTGGGCATTGTTGGAAACAGGATAATGGGCTTGATGGACCTTGGTATGACCCATGATGGCATATTTTATGTTCATATGTTCCTATCCATGTGTTAATAGGAATTTTAGAAAGAGCAGAATTTACATGTGGATGTCCATATTGGAGGTTGTTTTGGAAGCCCTATTCATGCTTTGGGCATCTGAAAATTGTCATAGAGATCTCCAAAGTATAGAGATGTCTCCAGAGCCATTTTAGAAGCTGGATCTGAGAACGTCCGAGTTTGAATGGAGGTGTGGCTGGAGCATTCCCAGGAAACTGGATGTCCCCGCCTGATCTCAGAAATATCCGGCATCACGTCTAATAGTGCTTATTTTGGCTAACAGGCATCCAGAAGCCATAGAGGAGAAAGCACTCCATTGTCCCTGGTACTCAGCACAATTTTAATGATAGCAGCAGTGGGATTTGAGCTCTGGCTTCTCTGTTCCTAGCCCACTCTGCTAACGAGTTTCAGAAATACCATTCTGGGGCTGTCTATAAAGATGCCCCCACAGACCTCCATATTGGGCACATTCCCTTTGCGAAAATATTGTTTGCAACTGGACATGCCTGCTTTTTTTTTCAGACATTCTGGCTTAGATGTTCCAGATTGTACTTGCCAAAAAAATAGAAATAAAACCTGCTATAAAGTCCACTCATCTTACATTAGATCAATGATTGTTAGGGCCTCATTCCGATCAGGATGTCCATGCCAGATCGGAATCGGACCCACAGGGCCAGACACGATTCTTATTCTGTGGGGAAGACTATGCTGTAACTTCATTGCATGCCCCCTAGTCTTTCTACTATTTGAAGGAGTAAGCAACCGGTCTATGTTTACCTGTTTCATTCCATTCATTATTTTATAGACCATTATAATTCTCTGCAGGGTAACCTCAATCTCATCTTCATCATCTTCAATCTGAAATCCTTCCCTCACCTTTGGGCACGCTTTCTTCCTTTTCTGAAATCACTGAGGAGGAAACAGCAAATCTTCTCTCCTCCTCCAAAGTGACTACCTGCTTCTCTGATCCCAAAACCTCCCATCTACTAAGACCTATCTCTTTGCCTTTTACTTCCACTGTCAACTCCATACTTCGATCCTTGCACCTTGCTGCTCCTTATGCCTAGAGCAAACTACCTGAATCTGTAGTCAGGCCTCATCTCTGCCCCTTTTCAAATCCATGCTAAAGGCTCATCTCTTTGAGGCTGCTTTTGCATCCTGATACCTTATTTTCATTGTTCTCCTTCCCCTTCTCTATTCTGCCCTTATTCTTAGCTTTCGTCATGTCTGTTTTAATTAGATTGTAAGATCTGATGAGCAGGGACTATCTTTATATGTGTATGTACAGCCCTGTGTATGCCTTGTAGTGCTTTATAAATTATTATTATTAGTAGTAGTAGTAGTAGAGTCCTTTTATAGCATACACCAAAAGGTACTGGGACTGGGTGGTTCATTCAGATTTTTGTAAAGAATGAATTTTTGAATAGTGAATTGACATTGCAAAGTCTTTGTGGTAAATCCTCCTTTTGTAATTTTACTACAGTGCTCCATGAATGGACTAATCCTCATACTGGTTAGAAGTACAGAATTAAACCTTTGACTACTTCACAGTGTACATGATCTGTTGCCCTTGTGACAAGTTGATGTAAGAAGGACTACTCACATGGTTAAACCACGCTTGAGTGAATATAAATCTTGTATTACCACTAATACGCTGTCTTCCCTTTTAGTCCAACATTGGATTTCAGTGGGTTACTAATGGGACCAAGCTCATTGATGGTTAATCGATCATATACCAGCATGTAGACCTGAGGATGCTATGATACTACTTGCATGTAGTGAACAGCGCTGGATGTTTGCATTATGTTATCTCCAAACTGCTAGTCTAAATGAGGAAATTGAATGGTATTGTATTCTTTGATTGCTTCCTGTTTACATTGTCACGCTATTTACATTTGATGCTTCCTTGTAGTAGCTGTTAAAAACCTGGATGCAGATATTTTGCCAAAGAAATGCCAGTGTGAGGATTTTGCTATTTTGTGAAATCTGTCAGGGCTGGTCAGGCGTTTTGTGATTTACGTGTTTGACTGCATCTAGGGTGCCAGCTAGCTCCAGATTCACCCAATAGGTTTGATCCAGTCCTGAGTTTAGCCCACTTATAGTCTTGTTTTTCTTATGGGGCCCAATTCTGTTTTGGATGTGCCGGCCCTCTGTGTGCCCTTTTGGAACCAGACACACAAAGTGAGCTGGGATTCTGATCCCACGGAACACGTCTAGTCCTGCTGGATCAGAATCACATCCAGGCCTGTAAGTGCAAGCCGGGACCCTGATTCTAGTCAGCCTGCATGTGCAGGCCTTCCCCGGCTAACTCAGTCAGGGCAACTAAATGGAGCCGTGGCACCATGTCATCTGGTTGCCATGGCACCACGGCTCTATTCAGGAGCCGCAATCTCTGGCTGCCGGAACAAAAGCTTCATTCCCCGCAGCCCGACCCCCGATCTGGCCTCCCAAGGCCAGGTCAGGCTGTGGGGAATCCCCTCTACCCCCTCCTAACTCCTCTGATGCCGGTCCCGCTGTCCACCACCGACTTGAATTGGTCCTGTAAGTCCGGGCCGCTGACCGCCCACTGTCCTCCCTAACTCCACCCCCACAATACCCCTTTCCCGCCCCTGTCTAACCTCCACGGGGTAGCCTCGGAATGACCCTGATGGTGTGCAATAGCAATATCAGAACTACAAGTCCCTGCATACAATGGGGTAAACCCAGGACTGGATAAAGTATATCAGGTGAATCTGGAGCCAGTTGGCAACCTAGCTGCATCCTGCTGGTGTTTGGTAGCTGAGTTACATCAGCAGTGCTCATATTGCTGCTCATGGCCAGTTTTCAGATATGTACACTTTTTTATTAGAATGATTTTAAGGGGTATGTTTACTAAACCGTCTTAATGTGCACTCTGTGATGTTATCGCGTGATAAGGTACCTTATCGAGCGATAATGGTGCTTTATCAGGCGCACAGGTACCTTATCACGCAATAATGCGCACAGCGGCGCAAACGACGGTTGAAGGCGGGGAAAGGCTCCTGGAGGGCAGAGGAAGGCTCCCCAGGGGCGGAGAGAAGGGGTCAATGGGTGGAAAGTGGGAGGGGAGAGGCTCCCCGCACACTAACGCTGTGAAATCTGAGGCTCAAAACTAACACCAGTGAAACCCTGGCCTTAGAGCTGATTTAAAGGAAAAATAAACCATTTCCGTCGGCAATGTACAGCAAAACCAGGGAAACCTACAAAAAAGTGATGTGTGATACATGTGCACAGAACAAAAGGGCAAATAAACCTTGAAAATGTACAGAGGAAAATGTAAAAATAAAATAACCAAGCTGGCCAATGGTGATATCAATGGAAAACATCACAAAACACTCCCAAGAAAGCTAAAAAAAAAAGATATGAATTTTGGAAGGGTCTATGCTCCGTCCCCATACAAGGTGAATGAGCCTACAGTGTAATTGCGCTGAGCAGGGTTTCCGACTCCATTGACCAGGTTTCCTATGGCGTGCACATGTTCCATAACAGCAGGGTGGGAATGTCGGAACGGGCAACTGGACAGATGCTGGAAAAGGGGACACAGAGGGCTGCAGGCGGCACATGCTGCAGTGCAGCTGGCCCACAGTGTGGACTAGGGTGATGCCTAGCTGGCCCATAGGAATGCTGAAACAGTAGAGCAGCCAGACAGCAACTGCTGAGGGCCCAACATGGGCACGAGTGTGCTTCCCACAGTGTCACAGGGGATAGTACCCAGCAGGTACCCCGAAGGGCACAGAACATTGGCATGCGGTGCTGGGGGGTAGCGTGGACAGCTATGCAGGCACCCCTACCCCAGAACCCGCACCATAGGCAGCCACCTACCTGCACACTGGATGGCTTGAGACTGCGCTCCACCAGCACCACCAGCAGAAGGGCATGTCAGCATGGTGGCAGAGGGATACTGGTGGTGGAGGGGGCAGTGGCAGCTGCCCAGGGCAGACCGTGGCCTAGCCCTGTGTAGGAGGGTGCCATGCACTGCAACAGACAGGCCCTGTCTGATGAACAGTCATGGTATCACCAGGCAATGCCCTGTCTCTTTGGCAACACAGTGGTGCAGTGCTCACAGCCAGTGTGTTCAGAAGCAGAATTGTCACAGGTTCAAGTCCCAGCTGTGGTTCCTGCCAACCCAGTCCCCATATTTTACCCACTACTAAAACGTGCTAATATAGACAGAACCTTTATTGCAGATGACGTAAACATGCCCAAAACACCTACATTTTACCCTACAGAGCACAGACACCATAAACATGCGCATTGCCTAGAGCAGAGTCTCCCAAATGCAGTCCTGGATGGCCAAACACCATTTCGGGTTCCATGCTGTCTCTAATAAATATGCCTGTGCTGCATTTCTATGCGCCACCCCCATGGTATGCAGATGTATCTCATGCATATTCATGAGGGACAGCATGAAAACCCGAACAGTGTCTGGCCCACCAGGACTGGAGTCGGGAACCTCTGCCCTAAAGTCCTGTATTTCTTTTCAGTGAAATATATGGGTTCTCTTCTCTGGGGGTCTAATCACTGACCTATCTGCTTGGTGGGTGTGCTCACATCTCTTCTAGGATTGTGTGCTGTGGATTAGCTAGCAGACTGTCTGCAGTTATATGTGTATGGTTGGAACACCTTGCAGGGTGCAGTGGCTGGTGACTCACTGTGCTTGCTGCTGGTGAATGTTAGATGGTGGTGGGGGCAACTGAGCATTTCCAGGCCTACTGTCTTCCTGCCATTGCCTTAGGGATGTGTACAGCTCTGCATTGGCTGCCCTGTAGGGTGTCTGTTCCCCAGCATGACTGGGGTTGATGGCCCCCCTCTACTGTCACCGTTGCAGGGAGGTAGAATGTGGATCTGTTGGTGGGGGAATCCTGTCTCCCACCCTGAGCCACAGAGAGTGGGTTGGGTGGTGGTACATAATCTGCCTATGTGTCAAACACCCCCCCTGCCGTCGTCGTTGTCGTCATCGTCATCGTCACCATGTACATCATGTTTCCAAGACAGAATATGTACTATTCTGGGTGCATCATAACCCATAAGGGCCAGACCTGATTGACAACTTCAGATAGACACTAATGTATCCTAGGTGTGTTTGCAGGAGCTACCTATCACACACACTAGCACTGATGGGTATCTGCGACATGGCCTATTTCAGCCATTGAAGGTGCTGCGGACCTGGTGCTGGCTGCCCCACCTCACCCTCAGCGTGAGCACAATACCCACACAATGTGATGGTATGTAGCTCTTCTGTGCCACTAATACAAACTGTCGGCACCCCCTACCAGGCTGAGGTGCTGTGGGGTGCATACCCCATCTTGTGATCATCTGTAGACTGCTGATATGTATGTGCTGTGCATCATGGGTACGGGTGGGTTGCCCCTATCCTGGTAGCCACAGCAGAGTGTGTGGTGACATGCAGTCCTTCTGTAGCCAGCCAGGGGTTTGTTAGCAGCTGTAGCCCATTGGTTACTTCACTGCCTGTGGAGCCAGAGGTCATTGGTTCTAGCCCACAGTGGGGTTATTTGATAGGGCTGTCTGAGGCATTGTCTGTTTTTCATGTACATTAGTGCTGCCAGAAAAAACACCCTCAGAGTACTGTAACCTTAAGGTGCCTCATAAGGCGCCCTATAAAGCACCTTATAAGGTTCCTATAGATGACATTGTAGGGTGCCTTGGCAGACAGTGCACTTTATAATGTGCCCTCTGGATTGCCTTATAGGGTGCCTTATGCGGCACCTTAGGTTACGCCACTGTGAGGGTGTGTTTGCTGGCAGCACTAATTAAAATAATACTACAATGCCTCAAAAAGCACTACTTAAACATAAAGGGAGATGCCTCGGCCAGCCTTGTTCATTAGGCATACTGGGGGATCAAACACATGTCCCCAGTACCATCAGTCAGTGTATTAACCATTATGCTACACCTCTGTTTTTGTGTTTAAATGTCAGCACGCCTACTTAAGATTACCGCGCGTTAACGTGCTTAGCGGCTTCTCGCCCGATAATGTGCTCAGCGCACGTTATCGCACAAAAATCACGTTTTGCTGTTAAGACCGACACAGCCACTCCTTTTATGGCAGCCTGCACACTATCGCCGGGCACACGTTAAGACTGCTTAGTAAACATACCCCTATGTATACCAAGGACTGCCCGATGGAAAAATCAGTTGGTATTAAAGGAAATGAAACCTAAGCTTTCTTCAGTTTCAAATGACAAGACTTTGACTTTTGAACTTTGCACACACCATGTGAAGAGAAAGATCATTAGAGAAAGACATCATGCTTGGCAAAGTTGAAGGTCAGAACAGAATGCCAGCAATGTGATGGATTATTATAATAACAGTAGCTATGGATGCCACTGTTAGCCACCTGACTGAAAATCAAACACAGTTTAGGACAACTATCCATTTGGTCGACATGAGACAACATTAACTGAATGGTGATCATCAACAAGTTATGCAAATATTTACTGTATCTGGATAGCCGTACTGAAATTCGCCACTATCCAAATAAGTTGGCACTGCAGTGTGACCCACTTCTGGACTGGCCCAGCACTATCCATCTAGCACTAACATGGTCTGTGATGATTCTCAGTGGCATAATCTGGATAATGCCGCTTAAAATTAGTGGCTGGTCCCAGTCACCAGCATTTATCTGGTTAGCAATTGGGAGCCACAGGCTTGATAAAGAAGAACTTTGAAGCATACCTTGAGAAACTACCCATACCTGTTACATCTTATGAACTCCAGAAGGAAGCTCTCTTTGGCACAATGTAAATACTACACCGAGTATTAGCAGTAACTTTGAGAGACTGAGATCATACTCAAGATACCCTGGCTTAGAAGTAAGGTTCACGACTGCTTCAAAACCAACAGGTTACATGATCCAAGGCAACATGGTTTACCAAAGGACAATCTTGCCAAACAAATCTGATTGAGTTCTTTGACTGGGTGACCAGAGAAATAGATCAAGGGCATGCGATGGATGTGATCTACCTAGATTTCAGAAAAGCCTTTGATGCTGTTCCTTATAGGAGGCTTATCAATAAACTCAACAGCTTGGGGATGGGTCTCAAAATGGTGAACTGGATCAGAAATTGGCTGACTGACAGAAGGTGTCGGTAAATGGAGCTCACCTAGGTAAAAGGAAGGTAAATAGTAGTGTGCCCCAGGGTTCGGTCCGGAGACTGTTCAATGTATTTGTAAGTGATATTGCTGAAGGACTGAATGGAAACGTCTATCTTTTTGCAGATGACACGAAAATTTGCAGCAGAGTGGACTCCCCTGAGGGAGTGGACAACATGAGGAAAGATCTACAAAAGCTGGAAGAATGGTCTAATGCTTCGCAATTAAGATTTAATGTGAAGAAGTGCAGTGTCATGCTCTTAGGAAGCAGAGATCCAAGGGAATTGTTTGCGATAGGGGGCGAAAGGTTGGTGTGCATGGACCAGCAGAAGGGCCTCAGAGTGATTATTTCTGAGGATCTCAAGGTGGTGAAACAGTATGATAAGGTGGTGGCCAAAGCCGGAAGGATGCTGGTTTGCATATAGAGAGAAATTACCAGCAGAAAGGAAGAGGTACTAATGCCACTGTATAAGTCGCTGGTGAGGCCTCACTTGGAATATTGTGTTCAGTTTTGGAGACCATATCTCGCAAAGGACATAAAAAGGCTGGAAACAGTTCAGAGGAAGGAAACCAAAATGATTTGAAGCCTGCATCAGAAGACTTATGAGAAGAAACTTGAAGACCTAAATATGTACACTCTAGAGGAGAGGAGGGATAGGGGAGATATGAATCAGACCTTTAAATACTGTCATGAGGTAGACAGCGCAGAGTCTAAAGTATTAAAAGGGTTTAGAAATGAAGAGCTTACCTCACAGTCACAGGGTCAGTGGAGACATTCACAGTGCGAGGGGGCAGGGAGTGAAGAAACAAACATTCCTCAGGGCTGCAGTGACGCAGAGAGAATTCAGAGCTCTAATCAGGCTCACCTGTGGGAACAGTCACGTTCCACATCCAATAGGCAGCTCAATAAAACCAGGGGAAAATCAAGTGAAGGTGAGGGAGTTATCACAGGCAGAGTCAGACTGAGACCCCGATGCAGTTTCAGATTCAGAGACGGAACAAGCTTTCCCCAAGCAAGGGAAACAAGCCTAGAGCGCAGCCAGAGTGTGGGGGAGAGTCTGGAACCTAGCCTGGAGAAACAGACAAGGAGCAGAGAGATCCTCAGAGAGGCTGAGTTGGGAACTCCTGACCAAACAGTAAGAGACCCGCTGTCTTGGAGATCCAGGTTTGAGCAGAAGCAGTCTGACGAACCCGAGTGGATCAGGAGAGATAGAGCTAAGGTCTTCCCAACCAGAGGGTTCCTCGCACTCAGGCAAGCAGTCAGATCACCAGAGAGCAAAGGTCACACTCTGAGAGTCTCACAGGAAGCAGGAAGCAAGTACTACCCTGCTAGACCCAGCAACAGATACTGCCAGGGCAAAGCAGTCTGCAGCTCTGATAGAAAACCCTGGCTAGAGGAAGAAGGACTAGAAGCCATATTCTCTCGTGGGAAAGATAAGTACCCTCTGTATTATAAAGGGAGTGGAGTAGATTCGGGGAGGAGAAGCAAAGCATATAGGAAGCAAGAGTTCCCTCAATGGCTTAGGGACTGGGAAGAATTCCCCAGCCCAGCTCCTGTTGCCTCTGACCCCCAGCAGCAGCACTTGTATCTCCCAAGAACAGAGTTTACCCCAGAGCAGAGGTATGAGTACAGGTTTGCAAAAACTCAGAGATCCTACGCAGGTCAAGCCCAAGAGGGGATGCAGTGGGAAAGCACTATCCCAGAGAATATTCAGGAGCCAATGGATTGCAGTTTGGGAGTAACAGATGATTTAGAATCTCTGCGTTAAAGAGAAGAAAAGGAAGTGTGTTTTTGATTTCTTTGGAGGAAGATAATACTTTTGTGTTTTGGGGAAAACAAAGAAGAAGCTTGGTTTTGTTAAAGTGTTCTTTTGCCTGTGATGTAACAGCTTAATTTGTGTTATCCTTATCTGAAAGCCATCCGCATGGGACAGGGAATAAATCCCATCCTTAATTCCACTTCGGACACGACTCTTGAGTCATTATTCTTCCACAACTCAAACTGGGTCTCCATCTAGGCAGCTGCCTAGGGTGACACAGTCAGCCAACAGGCTTACAATACTTAAAGAGTATTAATGAACAAACAAACAAACCTCTTTCAAAGACGGGGAAGCTGTAAAACTAGAGTGCATAACATGAAGCTGCAAGGGGGTAAACTGAAAGGCAATGTCAGGAAATACATTTTCATTGAAAGGGTGGTGGATGCTTGGAATGTCCTCCCAATGGAAGTGGTGGGGGCAAATACAGTGACAGAATTCAAAATGACATGGGACAGACACAGTGGATCCCTTTATAGCAACAAGATAAAATGAAAATAAACCTAACTGTCTCTGATATCTTAACAAGTTGAGGTGACCTGCCTGGAGCAGTAGATACACCCCTCAACAAAGGCAGAGGAGGGGTGAACTGCACGGAGCGGCAGGTACACCTACTCTTGCTGCCTTGCTGGGCAGACTAGCTGGACCATACTGGTCTTTATCTGCTGTCATATACTATGTTACTATGTCATGGTTTATGTGAAACTAACTCATTTGGAGAAACTGCCCACGAGAGAAATGCTTTTAAATATTTGGCCCTCAGCGTCAGTTGCTTGAAAACAACATTGAACTTATTCAACAAAATCAGTGTTAGTCTTAGGGGTATGTTTACTAAACCGGGCTAACGGTTAACCCAGGCTATCTGCATCTAGGTCCCATTGAATAATATGGGACTTAGTGGAAGATAGCCCTGGTTAACCATTAGCCTGGTTTAGTAAACATACCCCTTGGTGTCATTGATAAGTTCACAGTATCCATAATGATTTGCTCTGACTCTATATTTCTTGTTTCAGACGGAGAACAGCTCCTGATTTGTAGCTTCTACAGGATTTACTAAACTATGGCAAGTGAATACGAAAATTTAGGAAACCTTTTGCTCTCAGAGCCCGGCATATGTAGACATTACTCATGGTAAAAATGTAGACACCCTCTTATCTGGAAGAATATGTGATGATGGGTACTTGGCCCAGAAACCTTAAAGGGGCAGCTAGTCAAGAGTTCTGCCGCCCTCATGAGCCAAAATCACCACCTAATAAACAAACCTCTTCCCACCTTTGCATAATCCCACTACTCTGCCACCCCTTAAAGTGAATACAGTCAGAGCTACAGCCCCTCATATACTATATATCCCACTCCATATGACTTCCAAAAGAAATGCCTTCCCCAGATCCCCTAGACTCCCAGATCTCCTGAATACCATTTTCAAAGGACAACCTTGGACCTATTGAACAGGATTAATGCTCAATTACTTTTGCAGTTCCAGTATCAAAATTCCTAATGCTGTTGCCTGACCAAAGACTCTTCTTTGACTTATAAATTTACAATAGCAACTTTCTAGTATACTGTATATCACAGATCATGATCCTTTTTCGGCATATTTCACAAAAGTGATAGCACCTATTGGATAACTTCCATTCATCTGTTTATCTGTTTGCCTATCTGTCCGCAGTCATACACATCTGTTTGTGCATGCACAAATAAACAGATGTATATGGTATCAGCAGCTTGAAAATCAGCTGCTTGAAAAGCATGAAATGTTGGTCAGAGTCGCTGGGTCCAGATGGTATGAAGAGCAGGGCCGTGGCCAGAAACACAGGCAGGAGTCCCCGAGTCCTGTTGGTGTGAACACTGGGGCTTCAGCTTGAAAACATTGGCAGGAGTCCCTCGGTCCTGCTATTGTGAAGAGTAAGGATGCAACCTGAAAATGCAAGTGAGAGTCCCTGGGTCCCACAAGTGTGGAGTGGTGCAGTGGTCTGGCCATCTTAAAGCAGGGAAGGGGCAGAGTATGTATAGAAGGGGTGGGGAAAGGAGAGAAGGGGCGTGGCTAGAGGACAAGGTCAGGCAAAGAATAAGGGAATGGGTTGATTTGAGAGAAGGGAAGGAGATTAGGGTTGTATCACTGGGAAGGTGTTACTTGATAGGGAACATTTTATTTATTTAACACGTTTTTTATACCATCTTTCTACAAGTCAAGATGGTTTACAAGTAACTCAGTGTAGTAACATGAAACAGCTCAAACAGAAGTGCACAGTACATTGAACATGAGGAATACATTGTAACTTAAAGCTTTAACAAACACTAAATAAGTTGCGGAACTGTGTGCATGATGTTATAGAGCATTGTAATTTCTTAGAGTTCAAAGTGATTGTATTGTGCATGTAAATACTGTGCTGGTTAAGTGTCGTTTGTTGCTAGGCCATACCCCAACACACAGACACGGATCATCACCAGACCTCATAATCGCACCCAGCTCACTACTGGACAGCGGCTACATATCAAGACCTGAGGTCACCCCTGTACCATGGTCAGACCACCACATAATCAAAATAAAACTGATACCGCAAGGGCAGAAACATGACAAGAAAGCGGACAACCCGCCAACCCAAAGAAGATTTAAATGCTTTGACAGAGACCAATTTCTACAGGACACGCTACCCCACATGAACATGGAAGATGAAGATCTAGACGAACAAGTCAAAAAATGGAACAGTGTCATCAACGCTGCCGCCAAAGCCCCAGAAGACAGACCAAGGAAAGACTGCAGTAGCAAAACACATCACACACCCTGGTATTCAAAAATCATACGGACCGAGAAGAGAGAACTCAGGAAGTTAGAACGGCAATGGAGACGCACCAAGTCACCCAACACGCAGGCACAATACATAACAAAGCAAAAAGAATACAACGACCTCATCAACCAAACAAAGAGAGAATACCACACCAACATCATACTCAAATCAAACAACAAACTGAGAGAGCTCTTTGAAATTGTGAAAACCCTCACCAAAGAACAGAAAACTGAGAATGAGGTGCAAATAGACCCACAAGCATTTGCTAACCATATCCAGAAAAAAATTCATTCAGCTCCACATGGGAAATCAGACACAAGCACTGCAACTACCATCCCATCAAGAGAAACATGGAACAAATTCAGCAACCCATCCACAGAGCAGATCTCACACATCATCACCGCACTCAACACAAGCACTGCACCAACAGACCCCTGCCCTGCGAAATGGATTAAAGCGACAAAGTCAAGCTTCATCCACACCATACGCAACATGGTAAACAGTTCACTAACCCAAGGAATCATGCCAGATCAGCTAAAACTCGCCACAATTAGACCAATTCCAATGAAATCAACACTCGACAAGAACAACCCTGCCGCCTACAGACCCATCTCAAGCATCCCCCTTCTTGCTAAGATCATTGAGAAAGCAGTACAACATCAGCTACAGGACCACATAGACAACCACGCACAACTGGACCTCCACCAACACGGTTTCCGCCCCAACCATGGGGTCGAAACTCTCCTGCTATACCTATTTGACGATATACTCCACCACATAGACAATAGCAAAAACGGAGTACTCATGATCTTCATCGACATTTCATCAGCATTCGATACAGTGGACCACGCAATCCTTCTAGCAAGACTACAAAACATCGGACTACAGGGAACCACACTGAGGTGGTTCCACTCCTACTTAACGGACAGACAGATACAGGTCAAGATCGGCCACAACACCTCCCGACTCATAAAGGTCACGCAAGGCGTACCCCAAGGATCCGCTCTATCAGCACTACTATTCAACCTCTACATCCAGCCAATATGCAGCGTTATCCAAGAACACAGAATAAGATACACCATCTATGCGGATGATATAATGATATACACACCAATCACCCTCGACAACCCAGACTACTCAAAGATAAAAGAGTGCTTAATACACATGAACAGATGGTTTCAAGACAACAACCTTACAATAAACTACAACAAGACCGAGGCCCTAACCATTACACGAAACTCTGACTTTATCCCTCCTCCTAACATCAAGATAGACACCACAACCATACTCATTCAACCAGAAGTGAAATACCTCGGAGTGACGCTGGACAAAGAACTAAACCTCCAATCTCACATCACCAGAACCACCAACAATGCATACCACAGGATGAGACTAGTCCAACGCCTCAAGCCCCTCCTCTCTCAAGAACACTTTCGCACAGTATGCCAGGCATTAATAACCCCAATCCTAGACTTTTGCAACCCAATATACCTTGGCCTGACAAAACAAACTCTCAGGCCACTGCAACTGGCACAAAACACAGCAGCACGCATAATATCAGGCACCAAAAGACAAGAACACATCACCCCCACCCTAAAAGAACTCCACTGGCTACCAATCAGCTCCCACATCAGATATAAGACAGTCATAAACATCTTCAAAATCAAACAACGCTCATCAGCTCTCAGCCTACACCCACTCATACAACCCGACAGCAGCACAAGACCTAGGAGGAGAGGCACAGCCAACCGTGTCAACACCCCCGAAGACTTCAGCAAAACACGAAAGGACACCGAAAAATGAGCCCTCTCAAAAGCGGCTCCAACAATCTGGAACGCACTCCCTGATGACCTAAGGGCAACATCAGACCTTAAAGACTTTAGGAAACTGCTAAAGACGACACTCTTCATTGAGCACTATGGTACTGGCACATAAACTGTACAACAGACAACACCCCAACTCACCAACACTCCATCAAGACCAAATCACAGTATAGACGCAAAGCCCCGATGTACATAGTATTGTAGATAGCGCACGTTGTAATTAGCTCACCATGAATCAACAGCCATCTACACTCACATGCACACACTGCTCACTGCATGTGAACACTAAACACAAGACTTTATTGATGGTTTGCTGTGTAAACCGCTTTGATTTAACCCTCGGATACACTACCCCCGGGTCAGGGGTGACCCGGGTGTCGGTTTTTGTGTTTTTTCTTCAAAATGGTAAGGAATTGTATTTTGGTACTCTAGGTATTCCTCAACGAACCATTTTTAAGTATTTTCATACATATGGTTTGCAAAAATAACGTTTTTATACAGTACTGCATGCTGCTGAACAAACAAGGGGTGATTTTCGACACTCGCACAATAACACTCTCCTTTGTTTTATAGCAGCAAAGAAAGTCACCACTCCAAGTCCACATTACAATCCTGTGTTTTCTAACGTCTTGCTTACATTTATGACGTCACCTGACGTCAGTTCCTTGTTTGTTTCTGTGGATTAAAATTTTTTACGACAAAGGTAAACAATGCCACTCCCGAAACGCTTCAGCAGCTGTGCAGCAACTGAAAAAATTAGACGTTGGTTGAATGAAGAAAGTGACAGTAATGATAGTTTGAGTAATGATACTGAAGGTGCTGATATGGATAGTGCAGTCATTCCCGCCCAGTCCGATCAGCTTGATCTTGATGATAGCGGCAGTGAAGCGGAAGATGCTGTCGAAGAAAATAAAACAAGTGATGACAATAGCAGTTCATACAGCAATTCTGAAACTTCTGAATCACATTCTGAAAATGAGGAAGTTACTGACAGTCATTACACAGCTCGTTCTGGCATGCATTGGAATAAAACTGTACCGCCAACATCAAGAACAAGGGAAGCATATATAGTCAGAGAATCTTCTGGACCAATTGCTCTGATCAGAGGTATAACTAATGCTAAGGATATTTTTGACATGTTTGTAACTCCAGATATATTGTCAGCAGTGTTAGATTTCACAAATTCTGAAGGCATACGTAGAGCTGAAGCAATGCAGCCACCATGTACTGACTGGAAGCAGGTAACAATGGAAGAGCTCCAAGCAACATTGGGTCTTCTGTACATGAGTGGTGTTTTCAGGTTGAACAAAGTATCTGTACACAGAACTTGGGCTAAAAGTCCTATCCAGAATCCTATATTTCCAGCTGTTATGTCAGGTAAAAGGTTTCCAGTAATATTGAGTTTACTTCGATTTGATGACAAACAAACCCGTGAATCACGAAGGGCCAATGACAAATTTACTCCAGTCAGAGATGTTTGGAATTTATTCATTTCTCAGTGCATGAAAATGTACACACCATCTGCATACTTGACTGTTGATGAACAATTGTTGGGGTTCAGAGGCAAGTGTCCGTTTCGTCAATACATCAAGTCTAAACCAGACCGATAAGGTATAAAGTTATGGGTGTGTGCAGATGCCGAAATGTATTATGTATTCAACATGAAGCCATACCTAGGGCGTGAAGAGTCAGTTACTCGTGACAAAACAGTATCTCTAGGAGCTGATGTTGTTTTGAAGCTTATTGAACCTCTGGAACGGTCTGGCAGGAACATTACTTGCGACAATTTCTTTACTAACGTACAACTGGCTGATGTTCTTCTTAGCAAGAATTTGACACTACTGGGCACTGTAAGACGTTGCAACCATGACATACCTTCAGAATTCCAGGCAAATCACTCAAGAATTGTGGGATCCTCAATATTTGGCTTCAGTGGAGACAAGACTTTGGTGTCATTCGTCCCAAAACGAAACAAATCAGTTATGCTGCTGTCAACACTTCACCATGATAATAAAATTGATGAAACATCAAAGAAGCCAGAAATAATACTTTACTACAACAGAACGAAAGGGGGTGTTGACACAGTAGATCAGTTGTGCCACACATACAGTGTGAAAAGATCAACTCGTCGATGGCCACTTTGCGTGTTTTATGGACTGCTTGATATCGCGGCTGTAAATTCATTCATAATATTTATGTACAACAATCCTATGTTTCATCACAAGGAAAACTGCAAGAGAAGGTTTTTTTCTGGAGGAACTCGCTTTGAATCTCATGAAGCCTCAGCTACAAAATCGTCAAAGCCATCCAGAAGGTCTGACAAGCCATACACGTCAATCCATGGCCAATGTTGGCTATCCTTGCCTTGAAATGCCTAAGCCACCAAGACCGTTGACCACACGGGCATCAGCAAAGAAAAGAAAAAGATGCTCCTTTTGTCCAAGTGAGAGAGATCAAAAAGTATTTACCGAATGTGAAATCTGTCTGAAGCGAGTGTGTCCTGAACATTCAAGAACAACTACTAGCACATTGTGCATAAACTGTTGTTGAAAAAAACAGTCAATGTACTTCATGTATTGCTTACTAGTTTTCTGTTGTTTACAATGCACCGTTGTCAATTTGTTATAACACGGTAATTTTTTTGTCACAATTTGCATCATGCTATTACTTGACATAATGGCACCATACTTTGACTGTTGCTGTCCACCTAGCGAATAAATATAGAACTATTGTAGTTTGCAAAGCGTGCAGTGCTGCACACCATTTTTAAGCTTGCAACTGAATAGTTAACAGGTATTAACATTATGCAGCATATATCTGACCTTGTACAACTTGTCCTGCCTGATCTTGGCTAGCATTGCACATTATTCACTTGAAAGGGTGAATTAATAACAAGTATTATAAAAAATAAATAAAAGTATGTCTTTTTCTTCACAATTTAACCATGTTTTACAAACAAAAGTAGATGTTTTACCATATTTCTACATATGGGTCAGGGGTGACCCGGGGGTAGTGTATACGTGTCAGTCGATTTACCGAGTGTATCCGAGGATTAAGGAAAAGGCGGTATAGAAATCGGTTTAAATAAATAAATAGCCCATTGTATTCAGTAAATAGTAGAGTTTTCAGGGATTTTCTGAAGTCCTGTAGGAGTTGAATGTCTTTTATTTGTGGTGGAAGTGAGTTCCATAGGACCGGGGCATATAACGAGAAGGCCCTCTTTTGCTCCTTTGGCTGCGTTTAGCTTTTTCTGCTGGGATATCCAGCATGTTAGACATGCCCTGTCAAGGGAATGAAAGGCAGAGAAGGGAGAGAGAGTACAAAGTTGGTTGAGAGGAAACAATCCACAGATGGTTGAAGGGAAGGAGGAAGAAAGTGAAAGAGAAGGTATTGAAGAGTAGGGTTGGGAAACCCTTATGACACACACATGCATATACCCACCAATACTCTCATGATATGCACACGGAGGCACCCACTAATACCCCTATGACACACACCAATATCCATGATGATTATTCCAACACATCCCCCACCCCCCAGTTTCTTTATCTTTATTTTACACTTGATATACCATCCAGGCCATGGCATTAGGGTGGTTTACAATAAACACCACATCACATCTTCATATCCCCATAGATAAATAGACACACTCACACAGCTCACATATATCATCAGTCATTACCCACACTATGCTCACATGTTGACTCACACATCCCCTTCTACCCTACTGAGACACACTTCACCTTGGCTGTTTCAACCAAATCCCCCACACAGACTTGCCTGCGAATGGGAGAAAACATAGCACTGATTCACTCTGCAAGTGTACACACTTCAGTTTGTTAATATTAATGAGCTGCTTTGCAGGCATCTACAAAGGACACAGTTTATTAATAATTTCCTCACATTGGACCAAAGTTATATTGCATTATCAGCAATGCCTTTAGAAGTACTGTTGCTAATGCACATAAATGGGATTTAAATGCGCATTAAGAGACAAATTTGGCATTAGTGCAGTAAATAGGCCTCAAGATTAACTGCAGATTGTTTGTTTATAATAGCAATATATTTCACATCAATTCCATTCTACATAAAAGGATTATTAAGAGGAGATCTTATTAGTGCTGCTGAATTTTATTGTCTGCCCTGTATTATGAAGATTTGCAAAAATTTATTTTCTTAAAATGAGTAAAGGACTCTTCTTCAGACAAAGTGCTTGATTCACTCAGTTTTAGGCTTCATAAAAATTCACAGCCAAAAATTATTCCCTGATTTCAATAAATAAAAATAATTACAGAAGACGGCTAAATAAAACTCCTCTTAAATTAGTTTTTAGACTGGTCACACAATGGGTCATGAAACCATTACCATTTTCATTGCAATATACATTACCCTTATCTATTTTTTGATATGCCGGGCCAATCTCATGAGGTCACAAACGTCTAGGATTAAAGGGGCAAGACCACTAAACATTGCCATTCAGCTTAAAATGTGCCTAAAAGGACAAAGGTTCTTATCTACTTTTCAGTCCTCATGGAGCTTCATTTGAACACGTCAAAAGTAATTGTAATAGAGAAGAACTAAAATAGAAACCAAACTAAATCTTTCAGTTCTGTCAGAAAGAGAGCTGCGGTGTCAAATGAGAAGGAAATTAAATAGAATACGTTTCAGGGGTTAAGGAAAGCTCGTGTACTGTATAAGGAAATCCAAATGCAGAATCAAATTTCTCAGCTCATCTTCACAGTGTATCTTTTCCTCATTCTGTTATCAGTAGTAATGCACATTGTAGAGTAACAGTCCAATCACATGTTTTCTTTGTACTTTGCTAACAGTTCAGTTTCCACTGCACCCCTCCTTATGAAGAATGCTTTGAAAACTGGAAACTGACCACTGAGAGAAACCTATGAGTATAATACAGACATCAGAGGCACGGGGAAGAAATGTTCCCTTGCTTAAAGCAAATGTATCACCAGCCTACAACAATCAATGATGTGAAACATAGTACAACATTGTAGTGCACTTTACAAACTTAACAACTCTATTAGGAACAACTCTATTTACAAACTTAACAACTCTATTAGGAACAACTCTATTAGATTGCCTTTCTGTTTCTTGAGAAGAGCAGTGCTTTCCAAGGCTCTCCCAAAAGGTGATTTTTGCTGAATTTGCTGCTAAATTGTGAGTTTTGTCTGTTTGTCTCCACATATTTATCTATCTATTTGCCCTTCTTGGTGGGTTCCCTTACCTACTCCCTTGCTGTGTGCCCACTGTTCAGGACCAGCCTCCATTGCTGTAGAGTTTTAAACTATCTTTCTCTTAGTGTACCTGGATGACTGCCCCTCCCCCCTGCTGAGGCATTGTTGTAGACCTCCATTTCCTGTTGTGCATGTGGGCTTGCTCAGATTGCCTTTCTGTTTCTTGAGAAGAGCAGTGCTTTCCAAGGCTCTCCCAAAAGGTGATTTTTGCTGAATTTGCTGCTAAATTGTGAGGTTTGTCTGTTTGTCTCCACATATTTATCTATCTATTTGCCCTTCTTGGTGGGTTCCCTTACCTACTCCCTTGCTGTGTGCCCACTGTTCAGGACCAGCCTCCATTGCTGTAGAGTTTTAAACTATCTTTCTCTTAGTGTACCTGAGTGACTGCCCCTCCCCCCTGCTGAGGCATTGTTGTAGACCTCCATTTCCTGTTGTGCATGTGGGCTTGCTCAGATTGCCTTTCTGTTTCTTGAGAAGAGCAGTGCTTTCCAAGGCTCTCCCAAAAGGTGATTTTTGCTGAATTTGCTGCTAAATTGTGAGTTTTGTCTGTTTGTCTCCACATATTTATCTATTTGCCCTTTTTGGTGGGTTCCCTTACCTACTCCCTTGCTGTGTGCCCACTGTTCAGGAACAGCCTACTGGCCAGGGACACTAAGGTTCCCGCCCACCCTACCCCTCACCCCAGCCACCCCAGGGGCTACATTGCCTATATAGTGGTCACATACGTGCCATCTGTTGTTCCTAACTTAGGTAACGCCCACATCTTCAACTTTTCTTATAATTCTTCCTCTTCTGGGACTGCTTAATCAACATGTCGTGTATTCAGTGCAATAACTGTGGTACTTTCATTCAAAGAAGAATCATTTGGAGCCTAAGAGCTTGTCCTATATGCCTAAAGTCAGCTGCCATGCATGAAGAACTGACTCTACTAAGGAAAGACCTGGCAGCCATGCATAAAGAAGTGTCTCTACTGAGGGAGGAACTGGCTGCAATGAAGCGCACCTCTTCTAGGATACAAACTGAACAAAGTCCACCACCGCTCCCACAAAGAATCAAACACCCCAGGAACAAATGGATCACAGTGGGTTCCGGAAGATTGCGACCTGTAATGCAGAGACATCCTACACATCAAGAGATATCCCTGCAAAATGCCTTCTCTGCCTTGGCTAATGAGGATGCCCAACCCAAAGAAACTGAAGGGCCCTTAAATGAGTCAGACAATGCCCAATCTCCTGCTAAAGCACCAAATATGAAGAAAACCTCACCAAACAGAAAACTATTACTACTTGGAGATTCCATCATCAGAGGCACCAACTTGGGAACACAGTTCAAAGGAGAGAAGATAGTCATGTGCCTACCAGTCTCTTCAGCCAGCAAGAATACAAACCAAGTTGTTGAAATACTTAGCACAAAAAGTGAGCACTCCAAACCAGATGTTATTATCCACTTGGGCACAAATGACCTGGCTAGAAACAGTGCCTCTACAGCCCAATGGACTTCCAATCTCTGGGAGAGAAACTCAAGCCCATTGTTAACACTGTTGCATTCTCAGAAGTTCTACCTGTTCTTGGTAAGGGGACAAAAAGGCTGCATCGCATTAACAACTTTAATACATGTCTCCAGACCTGGTGCAAACAAGAAGGATTCAGATTTATTGGCAACTGGGGCAACAGATGGACCAACAAGAGACTATACTGTGCTGATGGACTACATCTCTCTGTCGCAGGGAAAAGAAACCTAAGTGAAAAATTCAGGCAGTATGTGGATATGCATTTAAACTAGGAAAAGGGGGTGACAGATGTGGAAGGTCAACATCTGCATGCCACCCCCTGCAAAAGCAGAACAACATCAGAAACAGCCACATTCTTAAACCTCACATCAAAAACAAGTGGGAAGAAGTGGGCAGAATAAAATCAATGCAAAATACACACAAGCCAGGTAAATGCTGGAAAGCAATGAGCACAAATGCTCGAAGCTTAGCCAAAACAATTCCAGACCTGGAAGCCCTAATGGTGGAAACGGATTTGGACATCGTGGCCGTTACGGAAACATGGTTTAATGAATCGCATGATTGGGATATAGCCATAGCTGGCTATAATCTATTCAGAAGAGACAGAGAAAATGGAAAAGGAGGAGAAGTAGCCTTGTATGTCAAAAGCAGTATTAAAGCTACTGAAATGAAGGGAACATGGGGAAAAGAAGAAGCTCTCTGGATTGCGTTGGAAAGAGGAGATGGCACTGTCATCCATATTGCTGTAGTCTACAGACCTCCGACTCAAATTGAAGAGAGAGATAACAAATTAATTATAGATATTGCCAAGATAGCAACAAAGGGGGAAGCGATCATATTAGGTGACTTTAATCTACCTGATGTGGATTGAATTACTCCTTCTGCACATCTGGAAAGAAGCAAAAAAATTGTGGATGCTCTCCAAGATGCATTACTTAGACAAATGGTGATGGAACCAACCAGGGAAAGCTCAACGCTGGATGTAGTGCTTACCAACAGTGATAACATGTCGAATGTCTGCGTGAGTGCCCCTGTGAGCAACAGCGACCATCACACGGTGTGGTTTGAGATAAAAGCTATGGTACAGGCCAATCATAGCAAGCTCAAAGTCCTAAACTTCAAAAACACTGACTTAAATAAAATGGCCAAGTACTTAAAGGAGGAGATGACGGGGTGGAAGGAGATAAGGGAAGTGGAATTGCAATGGACTAAACTAAAGGCGGCAATAAAAGGGGCAACAGATAAATATGTAAGAAAAATAAATAAAAATAAGAGGAGAAGGAAACCTATTTGGTTTTCCAAAGAGGTGGCTGCGCAAATAAAGGCAAAAACCACAGCTTTCGCAAAATTCAAAAGCTTGCAAACAGAAGAACACAGAAATGAATACAGGATCCAACTCAAAGAGTCTAAAAGAGTAATAAGATAGCAAAATCAAAGGCAGAAGAAAAGATGGCTAAAGATGTTAAGGGTGGCAACAAAACTTTCTTCAGGTATATTCAGGAAAGGAAGAAGATCAGAGTTGGAACTGCAGGACTCAGAAGTGCTGGGAAAGGACTCGTGGAAAGTGACACTGAAAAAGCAAAATTGCTAAACAAATACTTCTGCTCTGTTTTTACTAAAGAAGATCCTGGAGATGGACCAGCTGTGACTCCCAAATATAAAAATAGGACTGAAGTAGATACCACATCATTCACAGAAGATGAGGTGTTAGAACAACTTGCTAAACTGAAAGTGGACAAAGCCATGGGACCAGATGGGATACATCCCAGGATACTGAAAGAGCTCAGAGAGGTTCTTGCAGGACCATTAAAGGATGTCTTCAACAGATCCTTGGAAACAGGAGTGGTTCCTCAGTACTGGAGAATGGCTAATGTTGTACCTCTACACAAAAGTGGTGACAGGGAAGAAGTGTCATATTACAGGCCCGTGAGCCTTACCTCGGTGGCAGGAAAAGTAATGGAGGCGCTCCTGAAAGAGCGAATAGTGAACTTTCTCAAAACCAACAGGTTGCAAGATCCAAGGCAACATGGTTTTACCGAAGGACGGTCTTGCCAAACAAATCTGATTGAGTTCTTTGATTGGGTGACCAAGGAACTAGATCTGGGGCATGCAATGGATGTCATCTATCTGGATTTCAGCAAAGCCTTTGATACTGTTCCTCATAGGAGGCTTGTCAATAAACTCAGTAGCTTGGGGATGGGTCCCAAGATAGTAAACTGGATTAGAAATTGGTTGACTGACAGACAACAGAGGGTGATGGTACATGGAGCTCACTCGGATGAGAGGAAGGTGATTAGCGGGGTGCCTCAGGGTTCGGTCCTGGGCCCGGCACTGTTCAATATATTTGTGAGTGATATTGCTGAAGGACTGAATGGAAAAGTCTGTCTTTTTGCAGATGACACAAAAATTTGCAACAGAGTGGACTCCCCCGAGGGAGTGGATAACATGAGGAAAGATCTACAAAAGCTGGAAGACTGGTCTAATGCTTGGCAACTGCGATTTAATGTGAAAAAGTGCAGTGTCATGCACTTGGGTAGCAGAAATCCAAGGGAAAAATACACAATAGGGGGTGAGAGGTTGGTATGCACGGTTCAGGAGAAAGACCTTGGTGTGATTATCTCTGATGATCTCAAGGTGGCAAAACAGTGCGACAAGGCGGTGGCAAAAGCCAGGAGGATGTTGGGCTGCATACAAAGAGGGATTACCAGCAGAAAGGAAGAGGTACTTATGCCACTGTACAAGTCACTGGTAAGGCCTCACTTGGAATACTGTGTTCAGTTTTGGAGGCCATATCTTGCAAAAGATGTAAAAAGACTGGACACTGTTCAGAGAAAGGCGACGAAAATGATTTGGAGCCTGCATCAGAAGCCTTATGAGAAGAGACTTGAAGACCTAAATATGCACACTTTGGAGGAGAGGAGGGACAGGGGAGATATGATTCAGACTTTTAAATACTTAAAGAGAAATGATGAACAAACAAACCTCTTCCAAAGACGGGGAAGCTGTAAAACTAGAGGGCATAACATGAAGCTGCAAGGTGGTAAATTGAAAGGCAATGTCAGGAAATATTTCTTCACTGAAAGGGTGGTGGATGCCTGGAATGCTCTCCCAATGGAAGTGGTGAGGGCAAACACGGTGATGGAATTCAAAACGGCATGGGACAAACACAGTGGATCCCTTTACAGCAACAGGATAAAAGCAAAATAAACAGTACCATCTAAATTCTGAACTATCTAGCGTCTGAACAAATAAGGGTGTCCTACATGGAGTGGTTGGTTCACCCCTAAACAGAAACAAAAACATGGGGAGGGGTGGCCTGCACAGAGCGACAGGTGCACCTACTCTTGCCATCTTGCTGGGCAGACTAGATGGACCATGCTGGTCTTTATCTGCCGTCACTTACTATGTTACTATGTTACTATGTAGGAAGAACTATATTTAGGCTGAAGCTAAACCCTTACTTTTTGTGCAGGATTTTTAACGGTATTAGCTGTATATTAAGCTAGAATGAACTTTAGCAGGGTTATTTTTGAAGCCTTAGTCACACTTTTCATGTGCATATAAGTGTGGAAATAATATCCTCCTGCAAGAGGGTTTGAAAAATTGCTAGAGGACCTTGATAAATTGGAAGATTACAACCCTTCAATTCCCCCACCCCCTCTCCCACCTTTCTAATCAACACATCCCCACCCCACCCTGATGCAATTGCATCTCCATAACCTGTTCTGTTATAAAATACCATGTATATAGTTCAGATGCAGCTTTGACGATTCTTCTGTATTAGTCCAGGGCTGACCTGTATATAGTTTTATTGTACTATAGTTCAAATGTTCTCTGTAACCAGGTTTCTGAAAATTTGTTCAATATAAACCGCCCCTGATCGATGGAAGGGGAGATATTTATTTATTTATTTATTTAACTGCATTTATATACCGCTTTTCACTGGGTCAAAGCGGTGTAACATATAACAAAAAGGGGGGGTCAAAATTTTAAAGGATGGGGCCATCACCAGGGGGCAACATTTATTGATTTGGGGTGGACATAGACGTGTACATTTCGGCTGTATCAAAATATTAGTTCATGTGGGTAGGGTGGTTGTTCTGTTCAGAGATGTTCACGGAATAGGATTGTTTTCAGCTGTTTCTTGAATGATGTGATGTCAGCGTTGTTCCTGATGTGGTTTGGCAGAGAGTTCCAGAGGGATGGAGCATAAAGTTCGAAGACTCTGTTGCAGGTCCGTTGTGTGGATTTGGTTCTCTTGTGGGGGACGACAATGGAGTTATTGGAGGATTGTCTGGTTGGTCTGCTGTGGGATGGGCGAGGCAGTAGGGGGTAGAGTGAGGTGTTCCGTGTTTGGTGGATAGTCTTGTGGGTGAGTAAGATAGCTTTGTACTTGATTCTTGCTTCAATTGGAAGGATGTGGAGGTCTCTTAAGATTGGGGTGATGTGATCCCGTTTTCTTGCATTCTGAATAATCCTTGCTGTAGTATTTAAGGCAGTTCGGAGGGGGTTGGTTTGTGAGGCGGGAAGTCCATGGTAGATTATGTTGCAGAAGTCCAGATGAGGGAGTGTCACAGTTTGCATTACTGTCCTGAAGTCGTGAGGTTCTAGGAGGGGTCGGAGGCGTTGTACAGTTTTAGCTTTGTGGAATATCGTCCCGGCGGTCTTGTTGATTTGATGTTTAAAGGTGAGAGCTTGGTCAATGATAACGCCTAGATACCTTATTTGAGGCTGGATTTGAATTTGTGTGGTTCCTATGTTGAGGTGGGTAGGTGGTTTGAAGTCTGGTTCTCTTGTCACTATAAGGGCTTCAGTTTTCTTTATGTTGATGGATAGGTTGTTCTCGTGTAGCCAGTTGGCCACGTCGGTGAAGCAGGCTGGTAGCTGGTCATTTGTTGGTTTGATGTTTGAGATATATAAGAAATGTTAAATAAATAAATAAATAAATAGACAAACAGATAAATAAATAGACAAATACATAAATAATGACTGGACGTCCAAATGGCAGATGGAATTTAATATGGACAAGTGCAAAGTTATGCATGTGGAGGCACATTCTAATGAGTGTCCAGGCCCCTGTGCACCAGATCGGAATCAGGAAG
The DNA here is from genome assembly GCA_033557465.1 of Ichthyophis bannanicus. Classification (NCBI taxonomy): domain Eukaryota; kingdom Metazoa; phylum Chordata; class Amphibia; order Gymnophiona; family Ichthyophiidae; genus Ichthyophis; species Ichthyophis bannanicus. Next base: position 1,375,345,671 of record CM066033.1, read on the forward strand.
CACAGAGACAGACCGGATTCCGATTCCGTGGGGGCCACACTTGCTTTCCAGGATCAGAATTGGGTCTGGGCCTGTATGTGCAGACTGGAACCTGATTCTGATCGACCTGCAAATACAGACCCCTGCTTGGCTAACTCAGTTAGGCTCCTGAATGGAGCCGCGGTGCCATGGTGACCACTTTCTCCTTTCCCTGCAGCCCGACCCAGCCTTCCATGAACCCCCTGCACCCCTCACCTTTTTGCCGCTGCCTGGGCCTGCCATCCCCTGACATCCAGGGGGACTTATTCCACTTCCATTGTGGAATAAGTCCCCCGTCCAGTCTTCTGACCCTGGACGTACAGGGCTGACCACAGAATCAGCGCTGTAGGTCTGGGGTCGCAGACCGCCCATGACCTGCCCTCACTCTGCCTCTGGAACACCCCTTCCCACCCCTATCTATGCCTCTCAGTACAAACTCCTTGTTTGTATGGGGAGGCTTCTGCTGGGGACTGAAGGGGGGGGCATTACAGAATAGACCCCCTAGGGACGAAGAACCCAAATTACGCTTACACAATGCAAGGTTCCACATTAAGAACCACCACCAAGGAAAAGGATTTAAGAGTCATTATGGATAATGTGTTGAAACCCTCTGTCCAGCAGCAGACAAGAAAGCAAATAGAACGCTAGTAATCATAAGGAAAGGAAAGGAGAATAAAACAAAGGTGGAACCACACTTTGAATATTGTGCATAATTCTGGTTGCCATATCTTAAAAACAATATAGCAGAATTAGAAAAGGTACACAGAAGAGCCACCGAAATGATAACGGGGATGGAAGGATACCTCTGAGGAAAGGCCTAAAAGGTCAGGGCTCTTCAACTTGGAAAAAAGAGGACTGAGCGGAGCTATGATACTACTACTTGTCATTTGTATAGCACAGAAACGTGTAAAAGATGGCCCCTGCTCATCAGAGCTTACAATCTAGTCAATACAGACAACACAACAGCTGAGGACAGGGACACATCTAGGGGAGTGGCAAGGAAGCACATGGGAGACCACGTGGATCAGCATTCAAAAGCAGATTCGAAGAGGCGAGTTTTCAGCCTGGATTTGAAGAGCCAGAGATGAAGCCTGACGCACAGGCTTGGATAATTTGTTCCAGGTGTAGGAAGCAGCAGGGTGAAAGGATCAAAGTCTGGAGTTCACAGTAGAAGAGGGCACAGATAGAAGGGATCTGACAGAAGTGCAGAGCATCCGAGGAGGGGTGTAGGGAGAGATAAGAGAGGAAAGGTAGTGAGGAGAAGCAGAATAAGAACATAAGAACATAAGAAATGCCATGTTGGGTCAGAACAAGATCCATCAAGCTCAGTATCCTGTTTTCAACAGTGGCCAATTCAGGTCACAACTACCTAGCAGATTCCCCAAAAGAAACACAGGTGCCATAATACCTGTATTAGGGCAAGCAGTGGATTACCTGAGTCCTCTTTAATAATGGTTTATGGACCTTTCCTCCAGGAACATGTCCAACCCTTTTTTAAACCCAGCTACATTAACAGCTTTTACTACATCCTCCGGCAACAAATTCCAGAGTTTGATTATGCGTTAGTGAAAAAATATTTTCTCTTATTAGTCTTAAATGGGTTATACTGTAGCTTCATTGCATGTCGCCTAGTCTTTCTACTTTTTGATGGTATAAAGAATTGATCTACTTTTACCTGTTCCATTCCATTCATTAATTTATAGAACTCTATCATATTTCCCCTCAGCCGTCTCTTTTCCATGTTGAAAAGCCCTAACCTTTTAAGCCTCTCGTCATAGGGGTATCCTTCCATCCTCTTTACCATTTTGGTGGCTCTTCTCTGTAACTTTTCTAATTCCACTATATCCTTTTTAAGGTACGGTGACCAGAATTGCACAAAATTCCATGTAGTATGTTTTGTAAATAGTTACCCCGGTTATCCAAGTTATTTATACCCTGTTACCTGTAAACTCATACGTGTTAAATGTACTGAGCATTTTGTTCCATGTGAACCGCGCTGATGCTGAATAGTGCGGTATATAAGAGACTGTAAATAAATAAATAAATAAATAATAAAAAATGTTCATGGTGCAGTCACACCAAGGAACGATATAGAGTCATTATAATATTCTTTGTTTCATTCTCCATTCCTTTCCTTATGATTCCTAGCATTCTATTTGCCTTCTTGGCCACTGTTACACACTGGGTGGAGGGTTTCAATGTGTTATCCACAATGATGCCTAAATCTTTTTCTTGTGTGGTGGTTCCTAATGTGGAACCTTGCATTGTGGAACCATAGTTTTTGGGGTTGTTCTTTCCTATTTCTCATTATATTTCATCTGCTATTTGAACGTTCAGTGTTCCAATTTATCAAGGTCCTCTTCCAATTTTTCACAATCCTCTTGGGTCTTAATAACTTTGAATAATTTTGTGTCATCTGTAAATCGACTGTCTCACTCATTATTCCCATTTCCAGGTCGATAGTCTCACCTTTGTTTACCTGTTTATTCACCCCTTCAAAAAAATATAACAGATTAGTAAGACAAAACCTAACTGGGCTAAAGCCATGTTGGCTTTCTCCCATTTAAACCAACAAGATGCTCAAGGATCCATGTTGAATGATGCTGAGAAGATCAAGAAAATGTGGAAAGAATATATCAAGTGGATCAATAGCCATTTCAACCTGTACCTTATGATCAGGAACCATTGATGATGAAAGAAGAAGTCAAAGCAGTATTGAAAGGATTAAAGCACTGGGTATTGATGGCATTTCCATTTAAATATTACAGCACCCAGATGCAATCAGATGTGGCTGTTGCCATACTTACAAGACTGTCAGGAAATTTGGAAGGCAACGTCATGGCCAACTGACTGGAAAAGATCTGTGTTTATAACAATACTGATACCACATGCCAGCAATATTCTATTTAAGATCATTCAGCAGTGACTATAACCATACCTAGAAAAAGAACAGCCTGAAGTGCAAGCAGGGCTCAGGAAAAGGGCGAGGAATGAGAGACATCATTGCAGATGTGAGACAGATCCTTGAAAAGACAAAAAAATACTAAAAGGATATCTATATGTGTTTTATTGACTATAGCAAGTCTTTTGACTGCGTAAACCATTTGAAACTCTGGGCAATATTAAGACGCATGGGTATACCACAACACCTGATAGTTCTCTTGTACAAACTTTACATTGATCAAGAAGCAACAATTTGAACAGAACAAGGAGAAACAGAATGATTTAAAATCAGTGAAGGTATATGACAAGGTTACATACCTTCTCCCTACCTATTTAATTATCTAATTTATATGCAGAACAAATCATCAGTGAAGCAGGACTGTTTGAAGAGAACCGACATGTGAAGATTGGTTTTTCACCAATCACTACACTGATGATACTGTAATACTAGCTGAAAGTAAGGATGATCTGAAACATTTGCTCCTCAAGATCAAGGAACAGTCTTAAAATGGGCCTGCACCTTATTGTAAAGAAGACAAAGTTTCTGACAACTGGAAAAATCAATAAATTCATCATTGATGGAGAAGATATTGAAATAGTGGACATCTTTAACCTGCTTGGATCAATAATCAATAAAGAAATGACAAGCAGTCAAGAAATCCGATGACACATTGCTCTTGGTAGAATAGCTATGAAGGACCTAGGCAAGATTCTCAAGAGCAAAGATATCTCTCTCCATACAAAGATTCAAGTTGTCCAAGCCATGGTATTTTCCATAACGTCATAAAGATGTGAAAGTTGGACAGTGAAAAAGATAGGAAGAAAATTGATGCCTCTGAATTATGGTACTCGTGAAGAATACTGTGTATACCATGAATTGTCCAAACAATAAACCAGTCAGTACTAGAGGAGATTAAACCTAAGCTTTCTTTAGAAGTTCAGATGACAAGACTTTGACTTTCAAACTTTGGACACATCATGTGAAGAAAAAGATCATTAGAGAAAGCATGGAGGAGTAGTCTAATGGTTAGAGCACTGGCTTGGGAACCCAGAAACCAATGTTCAATTCCTACTAGCACACCTTGTGACTTTGGCAAGTCACTTAACCCTCCATTGCCTCAGAAAAATCCAAGTTATCAATATCCCTGTTCAATGTACATTACCAAGTTAAAGTTACAATGTAAACTGCTTTGATTGAAATTATAAAGCAGTGTATAAAACCTGTTAAATAAATCATGCTTGTCAAAGTTGAAGGTCAACACAAAAGAGGAAGGCTAGAAATGAGATGGATCAATACAATAACAGTAACTATGGATGCCACTCTATTAACAATGAGCTGCCTGACTAAAGACCAAACACAGTTTATGACAACTATCCAGAGGGTTACCATGAGTCAACACCGACTCAACGGTACTTAAGTACAACAATAGTTGTATTGATTGGCATTCCTTGTAGACAAATAGAAATGAAGTTTTCACTGATTACATTGTATTTCATTACATCTTTTGTAAGTTTCTTCTTAATTATAAATGCGACACCTTTGTTTTTCATATCCAGTATAGTATAGCATATAATCATCAGATTGAAAGTGTCCAATGCCAACCGATTGAGTTGTACACATTCTATTTCATTCTTGACCACCTCCAGATTCCCTCGGTTCATGCTTTATATGTTCCATGGTCTAATATGTAAGAAATATTTGCAGCTTCTGGCTCTCATTTCATGCACAGCTATATCAGCAGTCAGATGTCCTAAAGACTTTGATCCAACCACATCATAATTGCAAACTTTATTTTGAAGAGTCTTCAGCTCTACCAATTCACCAGTCCTTCACAGAACCCTCCAGACAGTGTAACTTCCTATTTTTTTTCCATAATGCAGGTATCCCAATAGAAAACAAAGCAGTCTGGGGAACTGCCGACCAAGCTATCCCCAATAATTTCTCACTAACTGAAAGCATTGTCCTGCCTGGAGAATGCAGCTCAACTTGTCTAATAAAAATGTAGTACCCAAGTCATCCAACACTTTAAAGGCCAAGGTCAAGGCTTTAAATTGAATCCTCTTACAGGGAGCCAATCCAGATCTAAGATATGAGATATATGATCCAAAATCCCCCACCTGACTGCATTTTGAACTAACTGAAAGCAAGGTAAACTCTTACTCAGACTTGCAAAATACATGATATTACAGTAATTTAGGTGAGTACCAGTAACAGAATGCACTAGCTGAGCAAAATCTTTATCCAAAAAATTGCCCTAATTCTCCTCAGTTGCCACAAGTGAAAAAAAAACCAACTCCTTACTACCTCAGAGATTTGAGCCTTCAATGATAGATACCTAACACGACACCTAGATCTTGCATTCTATCTTACATGTTCACTTATAATCCTCACAAAAAAATAGTAGGGATTTCCCACTTCATGGATACTTCATGCATCCACAATGCCTCAGTTTTCCGTAGATTCAACTGCAATGTGTTTGAACACATCCATTTTTCCACCGACTTCAATCTTGCAGCCATTGTAATATGGCTTGTCTGATCCTTGCCAAAAGGAACCAGAAACTGGACATCATCTGCAAATATAACATTTTACACCAGCCACCTTAAAAATGCCAGCCACTGCTGTTAAGAAAAGGTTAAATAACAAGAGAGACAATAGCACCCCTGTAGCACTCAACAAAGGGGCAGGATAATCAAGTGGTAACTTGTCACCCACCAAGGAGGCCCGAGACCTCCCTTGCAAAAAGGATGATAACCATGATAATACTCTACCGCCAGTTCCCAATGCCTTCAGCTACTGCTTTAGAAACCATATTTATATCAAAAGCCGTGCTAATGCCTAAGAGCACCAGCAGAGATATCATCCCTTATCTAACCATAACCTGAGGTCACCCAGAATTGCCATCAATTCAATTTCTATACCACGGGATTGACAAAACTTTGTATGATAACTATTCAGAGCCTCTTATTCCTTCACCAATTCCTGCAGCTGGTTCAACACACCATGTTGAAAGAAAAGACACATTAGTCACCCGGCAGAAATGGTCAGACCCGGTGTTATCCAGATGAGCTCTCTTCAGTAATGATCTAACAACAGATCTGCACAATGCCTAGAGAAAATCCCAGTGGGCAGTGAATAGTTTGCATTCCCATACAAAGGCTGAGTGCAGCATTAGTGATTGCCCATTATCACCCCTGAAAGGCACAAGTCCAAAACTGAAGTAGTTGCTAACAAAGCCCCTATTAAAAATTTTACCTCTAAAATAGAGTATTCCCTATAATCAGTAAAGGGGTATGCAAACCTCTACTGCCCCCCCCCCCCTCATCATCTCCTTGTAAATTCCAAGGACTGTGATTCTTGCCTGCAAAATCATCCTGCATGTGATCTCTGGACTATTGTGAGAATTAGCTGGAGTGGCATCATAAATCTACCTCCTGCCAATGTTGTTACTGCTGCTTGGCAGCCTTCCTATAACAGGCTGGGGAGTAGACTGAGAACAGCTGGTCCCACTTTGATGAGCGACTACTCCCACATCCGCACACATGCTCCTAAATGACATTTGCAAGGCCAGGTTAATTTAATCTTTTATGCTGGTTATTCAAGGCGATAGTATAACTATAAAGTGCAAGTTGAGATTAATTTAGCATGATGGTGTTTTAAGACTTTTTGATACAGAAATACAGTTTCACGTAGAGAAGAAAATTAAAACAACGTCTAATGTAATTTATAATGTGAGCATCATTTCCCTGCCACAATAAACCTCTAATTAAAATCAAGATAATCATAAGAGGGTCTTGATATCTGATGAGCTGTATTCATAATTCCGAGATCTATGTATTTCAGTAATATTGGGGATTATAAACTCTGTGTTCCCATAGGACATAAGTTGTTTTAAAATGGTATTCTAATATACCATTTCAATGCAACTTAGTCAATAGCTCTCTAACGGACCCTTTTACTAACACTTAGCCTGAGCTATCTGCTGCATGGCTCATTTTATTGCTATGAACAGTGTGGCAGTTTGATTTAAATATTAATAAAAGCAGCCCTTAATCTGATATTCAATACATCTACATGGAAGAATGCCACATATATGAATTACACAGGCAAACTGTCCTAGAAAGAACAAAGAGCAAATTAAGTATCACCACTAGTAGCGATGTACGTGAAAATTCATGTGCTTTATGCCATTGTATTTGTATTCCTCTCGTGTTGCTCATGGTTCATTTTATGTTATTTATGCTATCTTCCTCCAGCTGAATTTAGGGAACTCTTTAGCTCATATCTTTTTGAAAAGTTTAAGGCAAGTAATTTTCAGATACGGTAGGTGTTTTCCTATCCAGCAATGGCTTACTATCTAAGTTTGCACCCAAGACAATGGAGGGTCAAGGGACTGTCCTAAGATCACAAAGTGCAGCAGTGATATTCAAACCTGGCTGCCCTGGTTCTTGGGCCACTGTTCTGGTCATTAGGATGTTCCTCCATCTTGGTATAGCAAAACAAGGCTGGATAGGTTGGGTTCCCCACCCATTCTGTGTAAAAGAAACATGGCTCTGGGCCTCCAATCACCCTCTTTCAATTCCACTAAACAAGCTAGGAGTTAGAGGAATGGACTGAAACACTGGACAACAAATGTATTCAAGTTTTGCTTCCTGAAATTTTTTTGGTGATTATGACAGACAGTCTTGAGCTGAACACAAATATAATTTCAGATTGACTGTATCACGTAGGAATTTGGAGAAACATGAAATTAAATTGTGACTGAATTTAGCATGTTTAATAGCACAATGATGCTGATATATTAGACTAGTTCACCTGAGCTAAAAATGTTTTCTTTTCCTGATTTTTGTTTGTACTCAGCATCAGATACTTCTTGTCTCAGTGTCCAGAAATAACGGCCAGCATTGATGGGTTCCAGTGGCTCTGATACCGTTTTTCCATCGTCTCAATGTCCTGGTGAAACCTTTCACATGTTTGTTCCTGACTGCACCAAGATTAGTAGGGAAAAAGTCCAAGTGTGAATGCCACTACTACTACTGAGCATTTGTATAGCGCTACAAGACGTACGCAGCACTGCACAGATATGTAAGAAACAGTCCCTGCTCTTCAGAGCTTACAAGCTAGTCGAGACAGACAACACAGTAGGTGTACACAGGGATCCAGCTAGGGGGAATGGTAAGGAAACACAAAGGAGATCAGGTGAGTCAAGATCCAAAAGCGGCAGTGAAGAGGTGAGTTTTCAGGCTGGATTTGAAAAGGGTCAGAGAAGGCACCTGACGTACAGATTCAGGTAGTTTGTTCCAGGTGTAAGGAGCAGCAAGGTGAAAGGAGTGAAGTCTGGAGTTAGCTATAGAAGAGAAGGGCACAGATAGAAGCTATTTGCCAGAAGAGCAGAGTTCCCGAGGAGGGATGTAGGGAGATATAAGAGAGGAAAGGTAGTGAGGAGCTGCAGAGTGAATGCATGTATAAGTCAGCAGGAGAGGTTTGAATTGGTTGTGGAAATGGATAAGGAGCCAATGAAGTGACATGAGAAGAGGGGTAATATGAGCATGATGAGGCTGGTGGAAGATTAACCGCACAGCAGAATGTTGAACAGATTGAAGGGGAGAGAGATGATTCAGTGGGAGACCAGCAAGGAGAAGGTTACAATAGTCAAGATGGGAGGTGATTAAGGAGTTGATAAATGTCTTAGTAGTATGTTCAGAAAGGAATGGGTGGATTTTGATGATGTTATAGAGAAATAAACGTCAGGTCTTAGATATTAGATGGATGTGTGTGGGGAAGGAGAGAGAGGAGTCAAAGACGACCCCAAGGTTGCGAGACAAGGAAACAGAAAGGAGTAGAGAGTTATCCACAGAGAATGAGAAAGGAGGAAGAGGAGAGGAGGTTTTAGGGGAAAATAAGGTCAATTTTGGCCATGTTCGATTTCAAGTGGCAGTGAGACATCCAAGCAGCAATGTCAGAAAGGCAGGTAGAGATCTGAGTCTGGATTGCCGGAGAAATTTCAGGTGTGGAGATGTAGATCTGGGAGTCATCAGCATAAAGATGGTACGGAAAGCCATGGAAAGAGATGAGTGCAATGAGGGACTGGATATAGAGAACGAAAAGGAGTGGTCCCAAGACAGATCCTTGGGGTACACCAACTGAAAGCGGGATAGCAGCAGAGGAGGATCCACCAGAATAAACACTGAAAGAGTGATGGGAGAAATAAGAGGAAAACCAGGATAGTACAGAGCCCTTAAAACCAAGTGAGGACAGGGTATCAAGGAGAAGGTTGTGGTCAATAATGTCAAAAGCAGCAGAGAGGTCAAGAAGGAAGAGGACTGAGTAAAAGCCCTTGGACTTTGCCAGGAACAAGTCATTGGAGACTTTAGCAAGAGCCGTTTCAGTAGAATGTAAAGGACAAAAGCCAGATTATAAAGGATCCAGGAGGTTTTGAGAGGCGAGAAAGAAAATACATAAAATGAATCTTCAGTGACATGTTGCACTTCATGATTTTGTATGCTTGAGGCATGTTATTAACCAGCTCGATTTAGTTTGGTGCCCTGTAATTACCAAGAAAATTCTCAACAATACCCCTGAATGCCTTCCATGCAATTTTCTCAGGCCCTATTAGCAAATCTTCAAATTGCTTGTCATTGATGATGTGTCTGACTTGTGGACCCACAAAAATGCCTTCCTTAATCTTGGCATCAGTTATTCTTGGAAAAATCTGTCTCAAATATCAAAATCCTTCATCTTCCTTATTCATCGCTTTCACAAAGTTTTTCATCAGTCTGAGAAGAGGCAAAAATATCTTACTTGTGTCTACAAGTAGTTCATGTGCCACATTGTCTGTCCTGGAACCAAATGCTTACAGAGCATTCAGTTCTTTTTAATGTAATGAGACCTCTAGCACGGGATTCCCATTCACAAATGAAACAACAGCACTTGGTATACCCGAGCTCCATTCCTAGTAGTAGTGCCACTACTTTTAGATCACCACAGATGTTCCAGTTGTCGCTGTTGCACTGTATGTGTTTCAACAACAGTTTCATGTTTTCAGAGGTTTTTTCATGTGCGCTGCATAGGCAATTGAAGGGTGGACATTAGCATTGTGTAACAAGACAGCTTTCAGGCTTTACAGTGACGAATCGACAAAAAGGTGCATTGTTGTGGGTCATGCTCATAACCCAAAGTCATGAATAACCCATCAATGTCAGTGCAGAAACAGAGATTGTCAAGCTGTGCATAGAAATTGCTCATATCTTCTTGGCGGGTCCGAAAGAGAGAAATTTTCATACCTGGCAACAGCAAACCCCATCCTTGCAATCTTGGACCAAGTAGTTCAGCTTCTGTTTTTGACAAACTTAAGTCCCTCACCAGATCATTCAATTCTGACTTTTTTAGCACTCAGCCAGCTGGAGAGCTGCTCTTAGGATCTTCTATATTTATTTCTGTCCCCCTAATGCAGATAAGTTTGTCTTATTTATTTATTTATTTATTGTTTTTTCTATACTGCGCTATTTATCATCAGCGCGGTTCACAGGCAACAAAAATTGTGCAATGCAGAATAGTCTTATGTCTTATCAAAACACAATATTGTGTCTGAATATTGTATATGGGTTTGGGTAAGATAAGATTGTTCTGAATTTATAATCTGGTTGGACCTATGATGATACTGAGCATTACTAGTAATGGCCTTTGTTTAGCTGTAATATTGGAAGGCTTTTGTAGTTTCTGTTGCTCGTAATATTTGAGGTCCTTAAAGAGATACTTATTTAAGTTTTTATATAAGTTTTTGTATGGATTTTGATTAGATGTTTAGTACTAATCTGTACTTTTAGGCAGTTTCAAGTAATGTGTTATCAGATGAGGAACACTGGTCATGAACAGTTCAAAATCTGGATCCATGTGTTTTCCATGTCTGGCCCATGTATTGTGGCATCTTCGTTTGCCTCATCTAGGCTCCATGTCTCTGGTGGCTCTGGTACTGGCATACTGTTATCATGCAGCACTGGTTTCATGAATGAAGGCAGATTGGGGTATTCAATAGATTTCTTATTTTTAGCAGAGAAACAAGATACATTGATCAGACAGAGGTAACAGTCCATCACGTGAAACTTCTGTTCTCACAATATCATCGGAACTGCAAACTGCATTGACTTCCAAGTACCTCTGAGCCAAGCTCTGAGATGGACAGCACATGTTGCACAGCAAATGTGAGGAGCCCATGATTTGTCTTGATCGCCAACTTTACAACCGAAGTAGAGCTCATACACTTTGGGGTCTATTCGTCCCCCTTGCTGTCCCTGACTAAGCCTCCCCGTACAAACAAGGGGTTTATACGGGGAAGCTAGATGGGGGCAGGGAGGGAGCGGGGCACGGTGGAGGCAGAGGCGGAGTTAGGACGGGCAGTGGGCGGTCCACAGCTTGGACGTACAGGGCCGATTCTGAATTTGGCCCTGTATATCCGGGGCCGGCAGACTAGACAGGAAAGTTATTGCACCTCTGAGGTGAAATAAGTTCCCCTAGATGTCGGTGGACAGCAGGCCCAGGCAGCGGCAAATGATTGAGGGGGTGTAAGAGATTCCCTGCAGCTTGACACTGGCCATGGGAGGCCAGATTGGGGGTTGGGCTGCAAGGAATGAAGAAAGTCGCCGGGGATTGAGGCTCCTGAATGGCAACTGGATACCATGGTGTTGTGGCTCCATTCAGAAGCCTGAATGAGTTAGCCGGGTAGGAGCCTGTACATGCAGGCCAACCAGAATCGGGTCCCAGCCTGCACGTACAGGCTTAGACACTATTCTGATCCCCTGGGAGCTAGACGTGACACGTAGGATCAGAATCACGTCTACCTCTGTGCATCTGGTTTCAACCGGATGCATAGAGGCCTGGGACATACAGATCGGAATAGGCCTCTTTCTTAATAAGTGCAGTCATTCTGCATCTGAGGCTTAAGCGCAGTGGTGGGATTCAGCCTGTTCGACCCGGTTCATGCAAGCCAGTTCCTGCTATGGCCCACATTCGCTGAACCAAGCTGAAAACAGTATTACAATGCCGGCTCTAGAGTAGTGGGAATACCCCCACCCAACAGTGGTTTGACGGCATTGGGGGGATCGTGGCATCAGGAGAAGTTCCCGATGCCATCAATCTACTGTCAGGTGGGGAGATCGGACCACTGGGTCATCAGAAAATTGCTCTCCCGATGTGTAATACAGTGGCCCAAGCATGCAGCTCCTTCAATGCTACCTGCCACCCACGCATCCCAACAGATGGCAAGATGGACCGAATCGGGTCCCAGCTGGTTCGAATCCCAGCACTGCTTAAGTGCATACTCACCACAAATGTAACAGAATGTATCATGGCTGTTGCGACATTGATGAGACATTTCTGCTGTAATGAATCAACAGTTGAACAAGAAGCTTACATATAAATGCTATTGCTGAATACACAATGTCACGCATAGCATCAGTGTATGAAAGCTTCTTTTATAGCCTGTACTGTCAGCATCCATCCTGACTAAGCATACCCATGCATTCTTAAGCAGCAATATTTCCACTGTACGTTGTGAGCCTGCACTGATTGCATGCCGAGGCATACCTGGACTAAGCAAAACAACTTACTTTCTAGGCAGCACATGAGTAGACTTAAAATATGTGAGGAAATCACAAAAATAGGTGACTGTAAACAAATAGTGCATGATAGGAAAATATCAAGGTGATTTTTGGATCAACAGCTCAAAATCCATAAGATACACTCAAACGTGTTCAGGAAGCAAAATTTTCGTTGTCCAGTGAAACCCAAGTTCAAATCTGGCTTCCCCACTAGCAATACTTGTGATCTTAGGTAAGTAATTTCCCCCTCGAAGGGACTCAGTTCCTAACCCACATTAACATTTTATTGTGAGTTATGCACTCAGGTGAATGTTTACTAAATTCTGCTAACACGGTTAGCATAGGGTTTTAGCACATAATAAATGGTAACCGTTACTGTGTGCTAAAAATTCAGTGTAGCCTCCTTACCCTGAAGAGCTTACCATCAGACTTGCAACAGTACCAGTGATGTAGTCAGATGACCCGAGTGGTTGGAGTCTGGTGGTTTCTTCAGGTGGAAGCTGACAGATTTCACTAACCTCGTCTTACTATGAGGCAAGAAGAGAGCAAGAGTTAAATAAACTAAAGTGGATAAGCCACTATCAAGGTGATGTTACAGGTATTAATTGATGGTTTGTGATAATGGACTATATAGATGACATTTACTTTCAGGACTAGGACTTTTAGTGCAATTTATTAAGTATTACAATAGTGTAACCATCCAAAATATTCTTCTTAACTCACAGTAACATTTTGCTCACATCAACATAATAATAACTCAGGTAAGTGGATTCAGTCACATCAAATAACAGGCAAGTCAGGTTATTCTTTAGATCTGCTGATGGAACTTTTACTGTACACTAAAATTTCCAGACCAATTCCTACTAAGGAATTCTTATTTTCCCTTTCCAAACCTTCAAACTTTTCCCCCCTCTAACAGATAAGCTTTCCTTTTTTGGAATTCGTAATGTTCCTGGTGGAGTTTTTTTCCCCAGTGTCTGTTTTATTTGAGCTCAAATATATTTTCCCTGTTTGTCTCTGTGTAGGGTGCACCAGTACCTCTTCCAGGTCTCTCTTGCGAAGGGGTCCAGGACTCCGGATCCTTCTGCTACTGGATTGAAGATCTTCCCAGGTTCTTCAGATGTACTCTTCTGCACTGGATCTTACTCCCTACCTTTTAACAAATCAGCAAGGGAAAACCCTGTCTATCCTATGCAAAATGCAATGTGTGCTTTTGAGTCAGTCCTGACTCCTGGTGACCCAGAAGCTCCTAAGTTTTCTTGGCAGTGTCACTGGAAGTAGATTGCTAGGCCTTTCTTCTGAGGCAATGGAGGGTGAGGTGACTTGCCCAAGGCCACAAGGAGTGCTAGTGGGAATTGAACCCTGGTTGCTTGGTTACCAAGCCAGTGCTCTAACCACTAGGCTACTCCTCCACTCCATCTATCCTATAAGTTGGGGAAAAATGTCTCTCTCTTTAAGAAATAATATGGGGGGGGGGGGGCGGAGGGAGTTTCAACAACTATAACACTTTCCCTATTTAATTAAATAAAAGGATATTTGATGCACGCTGTCTTCCTTTGTTTCTTTGCATACATACTCGTACACTCCACCCAACCACACCAACATGCAGCAATCTCCTAAACACCCTTCCCTTAACTGAGCTAGCTAGGAACTGCATTATTCTTTCATTCCAGGAATGAGACTATCGTCTCAGGCCAATTAACTAAGCACAGAGCCCAGCAGAATGTTTAAGCACCGTGTTCTGCTTCAGTTGCACACAAACAACTCAGTCACAGCTCAAGTTTGAATTTCCCCTTCTTTTCTCACAGTATTTGTCAGTTACTTCTGCACACAAACAGTTCAATCTCTTTAGCCAGAAATTATCCACTCCTGGAAAGGCAGAGTTTTTTTCCTCTAATCTAAGAGGATATTTCTTATAAAATCAATCCTCTCATCCACTCTCAAGAGCTTAAAGTCAGATTCAGAATTACAGTTCCAGCTCTGAGTATAAATGGCTTCTCCAGACCCTAAACAGGATTCCAAGGAAAATTTAATTTTCTTTAAGAAATATTCTTTACTCAGTAAGACTCTCAACCAGTCAGTCAGTATTTCTCTCAGTGGAAGCCCACTGTACTTGTAGCCCTGTGTGTGGGCCCTTTGGCTCTGGACACATTCAGAGCCAAAGGGCCCACACACAGCTCATATGCCACCATATTGGTGGTATGCGCAGGGCATCCCCCTGATGACCACCACACATACATGGCCATGAGACAACATGGGATTAGTCACAACCAGGGATTGGTCCCACCTACCCCACACCCATCCTCCACCCACGTCATCCCCCATCCCCCACAGCAACACATAGTGGCTCTCTGCATGCAGTGGGGGACAGAGGCAAGAAAACGGAATGGCGGGTAGCGGGGCTGCATGTACTTGCGGGTCATGCAGTCCCATGTACCACCACCCAGAGGAGGGCCCAATGTGGGCCAGGCACAGGGCAGGGGCACCATACATTCCCATGATGCCCAGGCCCACCCCATCAGGGACCTCTGCACCTTTAGGGGGCACCCATGCACATATGGTAGGCTCTGGACCACTGGGACCATCCAAGCAGCAGACACAGCCATGCATATTCACAGTCAGCTGTCCACAGCCCATGACATGTTGGGGTAACACATGCCCCCCTCACTAGCACACCAGCTGATCAATGGTTTTCTGTTTTGTCTCCCACTGCAAGTGAACCTGGCTACCCCCTACATGACTAGCTGCTGACCCCCATACCCCACCCTAGCAGCACAGCACAGCACTGGTACAACTGTATGCACTGGACCACACAGGATATCATAGAATGTACCTTTGGCCAGTTGACATGCCATTTCAGATGCCTGGACCAGTCCAGGGGGAAGATGCTCTACAGGCCTGCCAAGGTGTGCCAGATGCCATGACATGCTTTATGCTGGAAAATTATGCCCTGCAGCACCGGCAGCCACTGCCATAAGAACCTGAACCAGCCCTGGGTGATAGCGATGAGCTGGACACTGCCACAGACGTGCCCCATGGCTCGCAGTCCAGATGAGGGGTGGTGGAATGTGACAGTCTTATCCAGACACACTTTGCCTAAGTGTCTGTGCCATACTTCCTCCGTTGGTACCACTCAATGCACACACAAGTGACTGGAGAAGAGTTCGGGCACATGCAGCAGCTGCCATGGGTATGTGCATTTGCACACCATCCAGACATGACCTGTGTGGCTAGCTCATGCATCTGTGCATTGTGCACATTAGAAACATAGAAACATAGAAACATGATGACAGAAAAAGACCACATGGCCTATCTAGTCTGTCCTTCCATAACAACAACTACAACAGTCCACTTTTTACCTTTAGAGATCCTCTGTGTTGGTCCCATGCTTTTTTGAATTCAGTTACTGTCCTCATCTCTACCACCTCCACTGGAAGACTATTCCAATGATCCACTACTTTTTCTGTAAAGAAATATTTCCGCATATCACTCCTGAATCTATCTCCCTTCACCCTCATCCCATGTCCCCTTGTAGCAGAACTTGCTTTCAATTGAAAGAGGCTCTCTCCCTGAACATTTATGCCACTGACGTATTTAAACATCTCAATCATATCACCTCTATCCCGCCTTTCCTCTAAGGTGTACATATTAAGATCCTTAAGTCTGTCCTCATATGCTTTATAATGAAGCCCATTAATCATTTTAGTAGCAACCCTCTGCACCGACTCCATCCTGTTCACATCCTTTTAAAGGTGCGGTCTCCAGAATTGCACATCATACTCCAAATGAGGTCGCACCAAAGACTTATACAGAGGCATTATCACCTCCTTTTTTCTGCTAGCCATTCCTCTCCGTATGCACCCAAGCATCCTTCTAGCTTTTGCCGTCGCCTTTTCTACCTGTTTAGCTACTTTAAGATCATCAGACACAACCATGCCTAGGGCCCGCTCTTCTTTAGTGGACAAAAGTACTTTACCTCCTATACTGTATTGCTCCCTTGGATTGATGCAGCCCAAATGCACGACCTTACATTTTTTAACATTAAATCCCAGCTGCCAAATTCTTCAAGCTTAGCTAGATCCCTCCTCATGTTATCTATACCTTCCTGGGTGTCTACTCTATTGCAGATTTTGGTATCATCTGCAAAGAGGCAAACCTTACCCGACAGCCCTTCCGCTATATCACTAACAAAGATGTTAAAAAGAATCGGACCAAGGACAGATCCCTGGGGCACACCACTGGTAACATCCTTCTCCTCAGAGTGAGCTCCATTTACTTGTACTCTTTGTCGCCTCCCACCCAACCAATTTCTAACCCAAGCAGTAACTTTAGGGTCCATCCCTAGGGAGCTCAGTTTGTTTATAAGTCGCCTGTGAGGAACAGTGTCAAAGGCTTTACTGAAATCTAAATACACCACATCTAGAGCTCTCCCTCGGTCCAACTCCCTGGTCACCCAGTCAAAGAAATCAATCAGATTTGTCTGACAAGACCTGCCTCTGGTGAATCCATGCTGCCTCGGATCCTGTAATCCGCTGGACTCCAGAAACCTCACTATTTTCTCTTTCAGCAGCGTTTCCAATAATTTACTCACCACCGAATTTAATCTAACCGGCCTGTAGTTTTCAACCACATCCTTACTTCCGCTTTTGTGTAAAGGCACCACATGAGCCTCTCTCCAGTCCTTTGGCACCACTCCCGACTCCAACGAGGCATTGAAAAGGTCAGTCAGTGAAGTTGCTAGAACATCCCCAAGTTCCCTCAGTATTCTAGGGTGTATCTCATCCAGTCCCATCGCTTTGTCTACTTTAAGTTGAGCTAGTTTCTCACGAACACAGTCTTCTGAAAATTGTTCAAGATGTCCCTCGCTTCTGTTCTTATTTGTGGGTATTTTCTGAGGTCCTGCTCCTGGTTCTTCATCTGTGAACACAGAACAAAAATATTTGTTAAGCAATTCCGCTTTATCCTTATCAGCTTCTACATATTCCCCCCCTGCACCCTTGAGTCTGACAATACCACTTTTGCCCTTCCTCTTCTCACTAATATATCTGAAAAATGTCTTATCCCCCTATTTTTTGCATTGGCTATTTCCTCCTCCTTTTGAATCTTTGCCTTCTTGACTACTTTGCTAGCTTCTCTAAGTTTTTCCAAATACAGATGCCTGTCTTCCTCTCTCTGTGATCTCTTGTATTTCATGAAGGCCTCCCTCATTTTCTTCACTTTTTCAGCTACTTCCTTCGAAAACCATAGCGGTCTCCTGTTCCTTTTGCCTTTATTTACAATTTTAACAAAAAGGTTGGTTGCCTTTAAAATACCCCCTTTCAGTTTTGCCCACTGTTTTTCTACATCCCCCAGCTGTTCCCATCCCACTAACGACTCCCTGAGGTATTGGCCCATCTTCGCAAAGTTAGTCTTCCTAAAGTCTAAGATCCTCACCTTGGAATGGATTCTAACAACCCTAGTCCTAATACTGAACCACACCATCTGATGATCACTGGATGCAAAATGATCTCCCTCTACAACATCAGAAACACTTTCACCATTGGTAAGCACCAAGTCCAGTATGGCCCCTTCATGTGTGGGGTCTGTTACGAAGTGCCTGAATAGCTCTCCCTGTAGAGAATCCAGGATCTCCTTACTTCTAGATGATACTGCAGCAGGAATGTGCCAATCAACATCTGGCATATTGAAATCTCCTATCAGTAGCACTTCCCCTTTCCTAGCAATGCTGCATATGTCTTCAATTAACTCTCTGTCCACCTCTTCCTCTTGTGAGGGAGGTCTATATATCACACCAATGCAAATAGATTTCTCTTTCCCTCTTTCTAGTTTAACCCACAATGCCTCCTCTCTCCCTTTTAAGCTCTGTAATTCCAAAGCTTTAATAGTAGTTTTTACATATATTGCCACTCCTCCTCCCCTTCTTCCTACCCTGTCCTTTCTGAATAAAGTATAGCCAGGTATAGCTACTTCCTAGCCATGGTTTTCTGTGAACCATGTTTCTGTAATTGCCACTAAATCCAAATCAGCCACTCCCACCAAAGCTTCAACTTCAGGGATCTTATTTCCCATGCTACGGGCATTAATACACACTGCTTTTCATATGTTACCCCTGTTACCCATTTCCATAAAGGTATTTAATGTATCACCTACCTGGGGGCTTTCACTTACCTGGGGGCTTTCTTCACCCATCCCCAACGAATCTAGTTTAAAGCCCTCTTCAGTAGATTAGCCAGTCTACTACCGAAGATGCGTTGACCTTTCTTGGACAGATGGATGCCATCTCTGCTCTGCAACCCTTGGAACAGCATCCCATGGTCTAGGAAACCAAAACGCTCTCGATGACACCATCCACGCAGCCATGCATTCATCTCCAGGATGCGAGCCTCTCTGCCTTGGCCTTTACCCTCAACAGGGAGGATTGAAGAGAACACCACCTGTGCACCTAACTGCTTTACCCTCTGTCCCAGATCCATGAAGTCACTTTTGATACGTTCCGAGGTATACCGGGCAGTATTATTTGTTCCAACATGGATTAGCAACATTGGGTAATAGTCAGTGGGCTTGATGAGTCTCGGCAAACTCTCCGTAACATCTTGGATTTTGGCACCAGGCAGACAGAATACATCTCTGGACATCAAGTATGGTCGGCAGATGGATGCCTCAGTACCCCTCAGAAGAGAGTTTCCAACCACCACTACCCTTCGCTTCCTTCTGGTCACTGATTCTGCAACTTTGGGGTACTTGAACTCTGGTTCTTCCCTTTCCAGGGATGCTTTCACCTCCTCCACTACCAGGACTGCATAATGGTTCTTCAATTCAAGGGCTGGAGAAGTTGGATTGGTGATTTTGCAGGCCCTGGTGACTTGTGTCCAACCATCGACATTCTGTTGGCACCCATCTTTTCCTGCGCTGGAGAGCTTGGTTGCTGCAAGAAGCATCTCATCAATGTACTTCTCACTGTCTTGAATGCTCCTCAGCCTCGCCACCCCCTCTCTGAGTTCCTCCACTTGTTTCCTCAGAGCTTCAGCATGCAGGCACCCTGCACATGGAACCGGTCCTTCAACTGGCATTAGGACCTCTGTCTGGACCGAAGTAGAAGCTGTAATAGGGGCAACAGCTTTAGCAATATGATTTTTCCCAGCCATTGTTCTGTTCGTGGAGCTTAGCTATCTGTTAAAGCAAAAGAGAGAGATCTACCAAGTACCAGCCGGTTTCACAGCTGTCCTTTCAGAGAAAAAGCAGTTAAATCTCTTTAATTATATTCAAAATGTGCTGGTCCAATTCACTGATTTGTTAAAGGGGGGGGGGGGGTGCCCTAGAAAGCAAGACTGCTCACTAGGTGTGGGTGGGAGTCGGGGTGGGTAGGGAGGGAACTAACACCTGATTAGGTGTTAGCAGTTTCTAAACCTGAGGAGGTTACTGGAGTTCAGCAACCTACTGTGCTCAAGGTAAGTTCCCCTAAAACAGCAAAAAGAAAGTAACCATGCTTTAAAAAATATACAAAAAACCCTTTTAAGAGCTCCCAGTCAGAGAGCTAGCAATGTAATATAATAAAACAAACAAACAAACCCTCAAATCCTTACTGTTTGTTTGATCTGTGGAGCCCTGGTTAGGAAAACCTCAAAAGGGCAGGGCACTGGAACCTTTTATGCAGGCTTCAACTGCACTCAGGAAACAGGCCCACTAACTCCTGATTAGGTGTTAGCAGTTTCTAAACCTGAGGAGGTTACTGGAGTTCAGCAACCTACTGTGCTCAAGGAAAGTTCCCCTAAAAGAGCAAAAAGAAAGTAACCTTGCTTTAAAAAATATACAAAAAACCCTTTTAAGAGCTCCCAGTCAGAGAGCTAGCAATGTAATATAATTAAACAAACAAACAAACCCTCAAATCCTTACTGTTTGTTTGATCTGTGGAGCCCTGGTTAGGAAAGCCTCAAAAGGGCAGGGCACTGGAGCCTTTTATGCAGGCTTCAACTGCACTCAGGAAACAGGCCCACTAACTCCTGATTAGGTGTTAGCAGTTTCTAAACCTGAGGAGGTTACTGGAGTTCAGCAACCTACTGTGCTCAAGGAAAGTTCCCCTAAAACAGCAAAAAGAAAGTAACCTTGCTTTAAAAAATATACAAAAAAACCTTTTAAGAGCTCCCAGTCAGAGAGCTAGCAAAGTAATATAATAAAACAAACAAACAAACCCTAAAATCCTTACTGTTTGTTTGATCTGTGGAGCCCTGGTTAGGAAAACCTCAAAAGGGCAGGGCACTGGAGCCTTTTATGCAGGCTTCAACTGCACTCAGGAAACAGGCCCACTAACTCCTGATTAGGTGTTAGCAGTTTCTAAACCTGAGGAGGTTACTGGAGTTCAGCAACCTACTGTGCTCAAGGAAAGTTCCCCTAAAACAGCAAAAAGAAAGTAACCTTGCTTTAAAAAATATACAAAAAAACCTTTTAAGAGCTCCCAGTCAGAAAGCTAGCAATGTAATATAAGAAAACAAACAAACAAACCCTCAAATCCTTACTGTTTGTTTGATCTGTGGAGCCCTGGTTAGGAAAACCTCAAAAGGGCAGGGCACTGGAGCCTTTTATGCAGGCTTCAACTGCACTCAGGAAACAGGCCCACTAACTCCTGATTAGGTGTTAGCAGTTTCTAAACCTGAGGAGGTTACTGGAGTTCAGCAACCTACTGTGCTCAAGGAAAGTTCCCCTAAAACAGCAAAAAGAAAGTAACTTTGCTTTAAAAAATATACAAAAAACCCTTTTAAGAGCTCCCATTCAGAGAGCTAGCAATGTAATTTATTATTTATTTATTTATTTAACAGCTTTTATATACCGCACTTTTATCATCAGTGCAGTTTACATTTTAACAACTTTGTACTTAAGCATAAAACATATGTCAAGTTTACAGGTAACAGGATATGAAAACATGGATAACTGGGGTTAAAATAAATAACATATTCACAACTATTTACAATAGATTCTCAAATGTTTTGCATTCTAAAGGTGGGGATCTGTGAGATTTTGATCTGGAACAGGTAGTGAATTCAGGAACTTATTCGGCTAGCCATGATCATTGGTTTGTGTTGGAGGGGTAGGAGAGCCAGTATATTGTGAAAAGTGTTGTATGAAGAGGTGTGTTTTTAGAGATTTTCTGAATTGAGATAGGTATCGTTGTGATCTGATGCTAGGTGGCAGCGCGTTCTAGCATCTGGGGGCGAAGGATGAGAATGCTCTTGAAGTAGTTGTCTGGGAGAGTTTTGTGAGGTCTTTTGGGACCGTTAGCATGTTATCTGTTGTGGATCGTCTAGATCTGGTGTTCTGTGTGTGATGCAGGAGGTCAGATAACAAGGATGGTGAGATTTGATGGAAAGCTTTGAAGGTCAAAACGAGGGCTTTGTATAGAATCCTGCATGATATTGGGAGCCAGTGGAGTTCGGATAGGATGGGAGTAATATGTTGACTCCTTGAGGCTCCATATAGGACCCTGGCAGCTGTATTCATAGCTAGTTGAAGTGGATTCAGCGTGCTCTTGGGTAGGCCGTGTAGTACGATATTTGCGTAGTCGAAGTGGGGAGTGACTAATGCCTGGAAAGTTGTGCGGAAGTAGTATGGTTCAAGCATAGGTTTGAGGTGTCGGAGTGTCCTGATCTTATGGTAGATGGCTTTTACAGTATTTTTTATATGATCTTTGAATTCGAGCCGCTGGTCAAGTATGACACCCAGGTAACGTATTGAGGTTTTGAGTGGTAGATCGGCATCTCTTGTTCTTAGAGTTGGTGGAGGAGAGAAGTCTTTGTTCCTTGTGACGATCAGGACTTCTGTTTTTTTGAAATTAATTTGGAGATTTTGTGTGAGCAGCCAGTCTGAGATTGAATTGAAGCAGGTGATTAATGTAGTGTAGTCGGGTTTTAGCACGTTGATTGGAGTGAATAGAAGCACATCATCAGTGTAGATGAGACATGATATTCCAAATGAGCGGGAGATGTTGCAGATGGGCTGCATATATATGTTAAATAGCAGAGCTGTAAGGGAGGAACCCTGCGGTACTCCTTGCTTCTGGTGGAAAGGCTGAGATGTAGTATTACCAATCCGTACCTGTTGCCAGCGGTCTTCCAGGTAAGATTTGCACCAATTCCATGCCATTCCTTGAATCCCTTTTTCGTAGAGACGGGCAAGCAGTTGGTCATGGTCAACAGAGTCAAATGCTGCTGCTATGTCTAGGAAGATCATTGCAACTCCATTCATGATGTTGTCTGTTGTATTAATAAGCGTGTTCATTAGGGATGTTAGAAGAGTATCAACTCCGTGGGCTTCTCTGAAGCCATGCTAATTTGGATCTAGTGGGGCTTCGGAATCAATATGTTGTTGGATTTGTCTCAATATAACTTTTTCTAGGATCTTGGCTAATAAAGGAATACTTGAAATTGGGCGGTAGGAGTCTTCCTTTTTTGGATCAAGTTTATTGTTTTTCAGAAGGGGGCGGATGGAGGTCTGTTTGAGGGCTGTTGGAAATATCCCGGTGCTAAGGGACTGGTCAGCTAAGGCTGATATGTATGGGCTGAGCTCTGTTCTCAGTGATTTGATCCAGTGGGCAGGACATGGATCGTTAGGTGCGGTGGTGGCGTTGATGGATGTTATAATTTCTTCCATTGTCTTCGGAGTTGGGGATGAGAAATTATTGAGTATGAATTGGACGTTGGAAGGTTGTGTGGATACGTTTGTGGTTGAAGTTGTGATCTTGATCACCTTAGATTGGATGTAGTCAGCATACAGTTGTGGATGTATATGTTCCTGTTGTGGTGAAGGGGGTTCATTGGTTAGGGATTTTACTAGTTGGAAGAGATCTTTCGGTTTGTTAAGAGAACGGCTAAGGAGCTTTGCATGATGTTCTTTTCTCTTATCCCAGGTTAGCTGACGATGGGATTTCAAGTGAGCTAAGTAAATGGATTGGTAAAGAGGATTTAGGGAGTGTCTCCATTTCTTCTCTAGTCTCCTCAGTTGCTGTGAGGAGATTCGTAACTCGGAGGAGAACCATGGCGCGTTCTTTTTCTTGGAAATAGAAGATTTGGTAACAGTTTGATCATCTGTGATGGTAGGCTGGGCTGATAGTCCGAGGGCACTGTTCCAGTTTGATACAGTCTCATCGATGTTGTCTGGTATTGTAGAGAGTTTTGGGATGGTTTGGGAGGTGATTGTGTCTATGTTGAATGGTTTGAATCGTGCTGGTTTTGAAGGTGGATAAACATCTGGTGATTTGCTTGGAGATTCCACAGATGGTATGACGAATGTAATAAGGGGACGGGGGTAGATAGGGGACGGGGGTAGATAGGGGACGGGGGTAGATAGGGGCTCGGGTTGATTTAGCAGTTCCAAGGATGATGATGGGGCGAAGATGAGATCAAGGAGATTTCCTTGTTTATGGGTGGGGAGTTTTACAATTTGACCATAGTGTAAGTTGGTCATGGCATCAAGGAAGGAGTTGGATATTGAAGGCAATGTGGAAGCGAGGTTAAAGTCTCCGAGGATCCAGTTAGGTTTGTGGGTATCTATCGGGTTGATGGCAAGATCAACTATGGTTGAGAGATCGTCAGCTGGAGCATTTGGGGCTCGGTAGATGAGGTTTATGGTATTGGCATTATTGGAGATGGATAGAGAATTTGTATGGTTTGTGGTATTGGTGGCAATGACATGGTATTTCAAGTCAGTTCTTGCTATTATGCAGACTCCTCCTCCTTTTCTGTTTTCTCTGTTACAGGTGTAGATGGAGTAGATAGGTGGGGTAAGTTGGTTCAATAGGACGTTATCAGTATTAGAAAACCATGTTTCTGTGACCAGAAGGATGTCTAATGTAAGGTTTGATATAAGGTCAATGATGGCAGGCCATTTGTTGCGGGCTGAGCGTGCGTTAATGAGAGCACACTTGATATTCTGTGGGGTAGTTCTTAGATTAGATCTCTTATTGTTTGTTGTCTCAAGAGGTACATAAAGGAGGTAGGTGTGTCTATTGTGGTATGTACTTTGTTGGTATTGATTTTGATTTTGGTGTGGTTTCCTATTCCTGGTTTGGTGTATAGGAATAGGGTTGGTATCAGATGTTAGGGCAAAGGAGGTGTGTAATATGCTATAAAGGATGGACAGGAGTAGGAGGGCAAGAGTAATGGTGGCCATGATGTAAACCTGAGATGGTAGGTAGAGTGTAAATACTTTGTGTAATAATAGTAGTGCAGAGTAGATAGTATAGGTATTTTTGGTAATTCACAATTACATAAAGGTAGTTAAAATGAGCCTTTGCACAGCAATCCTAGCTAGGAGATACTTTGTAATATAATTGAAGGTACAATATGTTATCTAGAGGGAGGATACTTTATAGCAGTTCTAGTTACATAATATTAACTAGGAGATATTTTGTAGTATAGTTGAAGGTACAATATGTTGTCTACAGGGAGGATACTTTATAGCAGTTCTAATTGCACAATATTAACAGGTTAACTTACAGATATAACATTCTTCTCAAGGGTCCATGTTGCTTTTTAGTCAAAATGTATGGTCTCAGCTGGGGTGAACGGGTGGTAGAGCTGATCATCAGGTGTGCTGGCTAGAGGGTAGTCAATATAGACGGGTCACGCCTAAGGGCCACGCCAAAGGGCCCTCTGGTGAGGCCCTCAGACACGGGCCCGCAAGGCGCGGGCGCGCCGGGTCGGTGCTCTTTAAATCTGCTGCCGCGTGCCCCGATTGGGAAGTGCTGTCTGGTGGGAGGCTCAAGCCTGCTCTATCCCAGCCGGGAGAGCTCTTGAGGAGGCCGGAGAGCTGGAGAAAGGACCGCGCGCCGGGTCGGCGCTCTTTAAATCTGCCGCCGCGTGCCCCGATTGGGCAGTGCTGTCTGGTGGGAGGCTCCGGCCTGCTCTATCCCAGCCGGGAGAGCTCTTGAGGAGGCCGGAGAGCTGGAGAAAGGACTGCGTGCCCGGTCGGCGCTCTTTAAATCTGCCGCCGCGTGCCCCGATTGGGCAGTGCTGTCTGGTGGGAGGCTCCGGCCTGCTCTATCCCAGCCGGGAGAGCTCTTGAGGAGGCCGGAGAGCTGGAGAAAGGACTGCGCGCCCGGTCGGCGCTCTTTAAATCTGCCGCCGCGTGCCCCGATTGGGCAGTGCTGTCTGGTGGGAGGCTCCGGCCTGCTCTATCCCAGCCGGGAGAGCTCTTGAGGAGGCCGGAGAACTGGAGAAAGGACCGCGCGCCCGGTCGGTGCTCTTTAAATCTGCCGCCGCGTGCCCCGATTGGGCAGTGCTGTCTGGTGGGAGTCTCCGGCCTGCTCTATCCCAGCCTGGAGAGCTCTTGAGGAGACCGCAGAGCTGTAGAAAGGCTAATATAATGAAAGGTAATATAATGAAACAAACAAACAAACCCTCAAATCCTTACTGTTTGTTTGATCTGTGGAGCCCTGGTTAGGAAAACCTCAAAAGGGCAGGGCACTGGAGCCTTTTATGCAGGCTTCAACTGCACTCAGGAAACAGGCCCACTAACTCCTGATTAGGTGTTAGCAGTTTCTAAAGCGGAGGAGGTTACTGGAGTTCAGCAACCTACTGTGCTCAAGGAAAGTTCCCCTAAAACAGCAAAAAGAAAGTAACCTTGCTTTAAAAAATATACAAAAAACCCTTTTAAGAGCTCCCAGTCAGAGAGCTAGCAATGTAATATAATAAAACAAACAAACCAACCCTCAAATCCTTACTGTTTCTTTGATCTGTGGAGCCCTGGTTAGGAAAGCCTCAAAAGGGCAGGGCACTGGAGCCTTTTATGCAGGCTTCAACTGCACTCAGGAAACAGGCCCACTAACTCCTGATTAGGTGTTAGAAGTTTCTAAACCTGAGGAGGTTACTGGAGTTCAGCAACCTACTGTGCTCAAGGAAAGTTCCCCTAAAACAGCAAAAAGAAAGTAACCTTGCTTTAAAAAATATATGAAAAACCCTTTTAAGAGCTCCCAGTCGGAGAGCTAGCAATGTATTATAATAAAACAAACAAACAAACAAACCCTCAAATCCTTACTGTTTGTTTGATCTGTGGAGCCCTGAGACATTTGGCACAACAGTGTGCCATCATGGCCCGCTGGTATGGGCACTGTCTCTGAGTCCAGGGTTTGGGGCCTGCCTCACCAACAATTTAGCAGCCTTGTACCAGGGGTATGGTGTCCACCTGCCCACATACTGTGCACCTCCAGACCCCACTTGTGCCGTGACATGTGACCAGTGGCATCTTCCAATGGTGCCATGCATTGCGGCCCATGTGTCCAGACATGTGCATCCATGGCATGGTGACTGCCACAGCTGGGACACATACGTTGCACAGTTCACCTGTCCCTTGTGGATCTGTCACCTGCCCTTTGCCTGATGCCAGTGCTGCACACATGACAGCTGTAATGGGGAGCAGGGAATGCACCTGGTATATGGCATGCACATGGTACCCCCAGCATAGAACCGTCGAGCCGCACAGGGAGTTCATGGCAGCCATCAGTCACTATGGCCCCAGGCCCAGGCAATCCCACACATGAACCAGGTGTCTGTGGCAGCATGTGGCAGCATGTGGCCCCTGCCACCCAGCCCCTTATGCTGCCACTGCACCACTGTGCCACAGCTGGCACACCTACAGCACACTATCTCGCACAGTCCACGTGTCACATGCTTGGGACCGCCGTCCACCCAACCATCACCTCCCACCATGCCTAAGATGCTGCCAGTGCTGGTGGACACACCCATAACCCCCCTTATATTTGTTTGGCATTGCACAGTGCTGCAGAACAACTGCAAGCCCAGTCTTGCCCTTCACCACGCATAGCATGCAGCACGTCCAGCTCCCACTCCATTTCCATGTCCAGGGCTGCTGTTGAATGTAGCCCTATCCATGCAGTCTGTCTATTCTGTCTCCCTATCTTCCCTGTCATGGGTTCCTCCATGTCCCTCCTCGGGATGACCCACACATCTGGGCTGCCCCCGTGACTTGTGTCTGCCATATCTATGGCTTATTCTTGGCTATGCCCCTCTCCCCATCCTGCCCCTCTGCATGGCACACAGCACTGGCATATATTCAGTAGGCGGTCTTCACCACCCTAGATCACGGTGCACCTGTGGACTGCTGGCTGTGCTGCTGCTACATGTTCATGGCTCCCCTCTGCTCCAACTTGGCTCCTTCCCATTCCTCCTGTATGAGGCTCTTACTACTGTGTTGGTCATTCTGACTGGCTATTTGGATCTGGTGTGCATGAGCTACCATGAATGTGTGGCATTGCAGCACTGTGTCTCCCCTGTAGTGCTACACATATGACCTGGTCCGGTATTAGTCAAGATTGCTGTTGTCGACAGACATATAGGCACACAAGGCACATATGTAGAACAGCATAAAACTTTATTTGCCCAGCAAACATGCATGGGCCAGACACAGAATATGGGCAAACAGTGTCCACAGATACAGGCTAACAGGTGTGCCCCATGGCACCCAACCTACGCCCCTCCTGAACCTACAGGGCCAACACCACTGCAGGGTGATCTGTCCTGGAGCTGTTGCTGCACTAGCAGGTATTGGCATGGCTCATGCAGCTTAGTGCCAAAGCTACCTCTGCACACTTCCCAGATGGTGGTGCTCTCTCAGTGACCCACAGGCCTGCCTGCAGTGCAACTGGGAGAGGGGGCTGCAGGTGAGCCTCCAGTAGCATTCACAGGCCCCTGAGCTCACCTCTCTGGCCCCACACCTCACCCCTGAGGCCCTCCACATGCCATGAGAGATGGGAGAGAGGCCTGCACAGTCAGGCAAGGCCACCTGCGAGCACACACTCCAGATGGGCCATGGATGACTTATCTTAGGGACCCCACCTGCCTGTTTGGACCACTCATCAGGCCACATATCGATAGGGTAGAGTTAATGGCCCACCAACACAGGCATACCACTCCCACATGCATCCGGATGCAGGCACCTTTGCTGAAACCCTGCCCACATTACTGCCATGACTTGGCACCACCACAGCCTCCTGACAATCCCAGCTTCCATACCCTGGGCCTCCCTCTGCCTCCTCCCCATCCATATCGCCCTTCAATACGTATACTTTGGAAAAAAGATGGGAGAGGGAGATATGATAGAGACATTTAAATACCTCCATGGCATAAATGCACAGGATGAGTCTCTCTCAATTTAAAGAAAACTCTGCAACAAGGGGGCATAGAATGAAGGTGAAAGGAGATATATCTGGAAATATTTCTTTATAGAAAGAGTGATAGATACATGGAACAGCCTCCCAGTGGAGGTATTAGAGACCAGGACAGTATCTGAATTCAAGAAATCATGGAACCAACAGAACACAGGAGATTTCTAAAGGAAAAAAATCCTAAGTAGTTGATATGGAAGGGCAGAGACTGTAGCATTGAGCATTAGTGCAGTATAGGTACCCCCACACTAACTGTAATGTGTGTTCCATGTCCATTCTCTATCCTAACCAAACATCCCACCCATTCTCTAACCCATTGCATGTGAGAAATAGCATGAAGTAGTTATGTTTGCAAAGTAACTTAGGGGTATGTTTACTAAACCATCTTAACATGCGATCTGCGATGTTATAGCGTACCTTATCGCCCGATGAAGGCGCCTTACTGGGCGATAAGGTACCTTAGCGCGCGATAACGCGCGCAGTGGCACAAACGAGCACTGAAGCCGGAGAAAGGCTCCCGGAGAGCGGAGGAAGGCTCCCCAGGGGCGGAGAGAAGGGGTCAATGGGTGGAGAGTGGGAGGGGAGAGGCTCCCCGTACACTAATGCTGTGAAATCCGAGGCTCAAAACTAACGCCAGTGAAACCCTGGCATTAGAGCTGATATAAAGGGAAAAGAAACCATTTCCGTCAGCAATGTACAGCAAAACCAGGGAAACCTACAAAAAGTGATAAGTGTGATACATGTGCACGGAACAAAAGGGCAAATAAACTTTGAAAATGTACAGAAGAAAATGTAAAAATAAAATAACCAAGCTAGACAATAGAGCTATCAATGGGAAACATCAAAAAAACACTCCCAAGAAAGCTCCAAAAAAAGATATGAATTTTGGAAGGGTCTATGCTCCGTCCCCATACAAGGTGAATGAGCCCACAGTGTAATTGCGCTGAGCAGGGTTTCCGACTCCATTGGCCAGGTTTCCTATGGCATGCACATGTTCCACAACAGCAGGGCGGGCATGTTGGAATGGGCAACTGGACAGATGCTGGAAAAGGGGACACAGAGGGCTGCAGGCGGCACATGCTGTGGAGTAGCTGGGCCACAGTGCGGACTAGGGTGATGCCTAGCTGGCCCATAGGAATGCTGAAACAGTAGAGCAGCCAGACAGCAACTGCTGAGGGCCCAACATGGGCACTAGTGTGCTCCCCACAATGTCACAGGGGATAGTACCCAGCAGGTACCCCGAAGGGCACGGAACATTGGCAGGCGGTGCTGGGGGGAAGCGTGGACAGCTATGCAGGCACCCCTACCCCAGAACCCGCACCATAGGCAGCCGCCTACCCACACACTGGATGGCCTGAGACTGTGCTCCACCAGCAGAAGGGCATGTCAGCTTGGTGGCAGAGAGATACTGGTGGTGGAGGGGGCAGTGGCAGCTGCCCAGAGCAGACCGTGGCCTAACCCTGTTTAGGTGGGTGCCGTGCACTGCAACAGACAGGCTCTGTCTGACGAACAGTCATGGTATCACCAGGGAATGTACTGACTCTGTGGCAACACAGTGGTGCAGTGCATACAGCCAGTGTGTTCAGAAACAAAAAGTCAGGTTAAAATCCCAGCTGTGGTTCCTGCCAACCCAGTCCCCATATCTTACCCACTGCTAATACAGACAGAACCTTTATTGCAGATGACGTAAACATGCCCAAGACACCTACATTTTACCCTACAGAGCATAGACACAAAAAACATGCACATTACCTAGAGCAGAGTCTCCCAAATGCAGTCCTGGAGGACCAAACACCATTCAGGTTCCATGCTGTCTCTAATAAAGATGCCTGTGCTGCATTTCTATGCGCCACCCCCATGGTATGCAGATGTATCTCATGCATATTCATGAGGGACAGCATGAAAACCCAAACAGTGTCTGACCCACCAGGACTGGAGTCGGAAACCTCTGCCCTAAAGCAGCGGCCAACAGGGGCAGACACACCAGCACCCACAGGCTCCATTATTCAATGCCTCCTGGAGAGGCAGGATGTTGGGCCCTGCGTGCATCTCCCAATACAAGCACTTGCATACCTTAGAAATGTCATCCTAAACCTGGGAATACGGTACACACATATAAAAAGGTTGCTATGAGTACTGGCAGATAGCACTTCCAAAGTTACATACAATTTTCTGAGTGAGCTGCATCATAGCAACCTTTCTGATGTCTGTGGAGTGTGTGACAAGTCTTGTGTCTGACAATGTTTACCACCCTGGGGGGTGACCCCAACAGTATTGCATACCATAGCACCATTGCACCATTGCACTGTGTCGAGGACTGTTGCGGTGGCCAGGGCTGCCAAACACCTCTATAGTTGCACAATGCTGGCATAGGTGTGGGGAGTGTGTGTCTGTCTATCCAGTGTGTGGTGGCTGCAAACACCCTCCACAGGCCACACTGCTAGCACTGTTGCTAGTATTGGCCTGCCAATGTGCATAATGAGGAGCAAGGTACTGTGGGAATAGCCAGAATAGGGTGGCCTGGCCTGGATTCGTCTGTACATAGCATAGGGCAATGGCTTGGACATTGTAGTGGCCGGTCACCACCTGCATGGAAAGGGTGGCCACAGCATGTCCTGCTGGGAGGTCACTCTCACCCTGACTGAGCAGTGACCACGGCATGGCTAGGTTCCCCCATAGTGCTATATAGCATTTCTTTCATGTGTTATTTATGGGTTCTCTTTTGGGGCCCAATTACTGATTTATTTGCTTGGTGTGTATGCTGACATCCCATTCTGGGTACATGCATCTTCTCCAGGAACATGCACTAGCTAGCAGACTGTCTGCAGCTAGCATGTGTCTTGCTGGAACACTGTGCAGGGGCTGGAGGCTTGCTGCTGGAGAATGTAAGATAGTGGTGGGCGGCAGGAGTGCATTTACAGGCCTACTGTCTGTCTGCTATTGCTGTATGGATGTGTACAGGGTGTATGTTCCCCAGCAGGAGTGGGGTTGGTGGTGCTCTCTACTGCCCCCATTGCAAGGAGGTAGAATGTGGATCTGTGGGTGGGTGGGTGAGTGATCCATGTTTCCCACCCTCAGCCCCAGCGGGTGGGTTGTGTGGTGGTACATATTCCACCTATGGGTCCAAACACCCCCCCTCCTCCCCTCTCCTCCATCATGTAACCATGGCACCAACACAGGTAATGCACTATTCTGGGTGTTTCATAGCCCACAAGGGCTAAACATGACTGAGAAATACAGAAGGACACAGATGTATCCTAGGTGCATCTGCAGGAACTACCTATCAAACACAGTAACACTGATGGGGACCTGCAGCATAGCACATTTAAGCTATGAAAGGTGCTGTGGACCTGGTGCTGGGCGCCCCACCTCACCCTCAGGGTGAGCACAGTACCCGCACACTGTGACGGTCTGTAGCTACTCTGTGCCAGTACCACACACGGTCGGTTCCCCCTACCAGGCTGAGGTGCTGTGGGGTGCATACCCTACAATAATAAACATATTCAAAATCAAACACCACATTTCAGCCAACAGCCTGCACACCCTCATTCATCCAGACACCAGCACTCGCCCAAGAAGAAAAGGAACCTCCAACAGAGTCAACACCCCGAGAGACTTCAGAAAAACACGAAAGGATACCACAGAGAGAGCTCTCTCCCTGGCTGCCCCAACAATTTGGAACTCCCTCCCAGACAAACTGAGATCGACAACGGACCTCAAAGACTTCCGCAAACAGCTGAAGACAATACTGTTCATAGAACACTATGGACATGTCACTTAATCAACAAGAACCACGTGTGCACACCTTACAACTTTGACGAGAAATTGTATAATGACACAGGATCTATCTTAGGCCCTAATTGTATAGTACCTTGTATAATAGCCCATGCTGTACCATAGCGCACAATGTACATAGTTCAACCGAATCTAATACACGTCCCCCCACACGCAAATTATAACACTTCTTCCACTGCATGAATTACACCTCCACTACTTTTCATTGTATTGTTGTGACACCGCCTTGATTTTAGGATAAGACAGTATAGAAATACTGTTAAATAAATAAATAAATAAATCTTGTGCCCATCTGTAGACTGCTGATTTGCATGTGCAGTGCATCATGGGTATGGGTAGGTTAACCCTATCCTGGTAACCAGAGCAGACAGCTTATGTGGTGACCTGGGTTTGTTGGCAGCTGTAGCCCACTGGTTACTTCACTGCCTGTGGGGCCAGAGGTCCTGGGTTCAAACCCATGGTGGGGTTATTTGATAAGGCTGTCTGAGGCATTTCTATTTTTAATGTACATTAGTGCTGCCAGCAAAAACACCTTCAGTGTACTGTAACCATAAGGCGCCCCATAAAGCGCCTTATAAGGCGCTTTATAGGGCGCCTTATAAAGCGCCTTATAAGGTGCCTTATCAGGTGTCCTTTAAAGCGCCTTATAGGGTGCCCTATAGGGGACATTATAGGGTGCCTTGGTGGCCAGTGCACTTTATAATGTGCACTATGGAGTGCCTTATAGGGTGCCTTATGTGGCACCTTAGGTTACGGCACGTGAGGGTGTGTTTGCTGACAGCACTAATTAAACTACAAATAAAATGCCTCAAAAATCAATACTTACACGTAAAAGCTACTGCCTCAGCCAACCTTATGGATTAGGCACACTGGGGGATTGAACTCATGACCCCTGTACCATCACTCAGTATATTAACCATTGTGCTACACCTCTGCTTTTGTGTTTTCATGTCTGCGCGCCTACTTAAGAATACCGCGCGTTAACTTGCTTAGCGGCATCTTGCCCGATAATCCCGTTTTGCTACTTTAAGACCGACAGCCTGCACACTATCGCTGGGCGCACGTTAAGATGGTTTAGTAAACATACCCCTTAGTGTGGCCAGAGACTGCTGCCCCCCTCCCATCCTGTCCTCCAAACTCAATGTGCCCAAGGTGCTGCTGCCCTTCTCCAGGGATGTGGGTGAGGTTCTTGCTAGAGGCAGAGCAGGACTGTTATACCTGGTGAGTATTATATACTGGTTTGTAAACCTTTGGCTCTTGTATGCTGGGAAGTCCTATAAATATGCTGTTTCTTTCTCTACAACATTAGCAAAATCCTCCCTTTCCTTACTGAACACACTACTAAAATGCTTATCACTCCCTAATCACCTCCTGTCTTGACTACTGCAACCTACTCCTTGCTGGTCTCCCTTTGAATCATCTCTCTCCCCTTCAATCTGTTCAACATTCTGCTGCGCAGCTAATCTTCCGCCAGCCTCGTCATGCCCATATTACTCCTCTTCTCAAGTCACTTCATTGGCTCCCTATCCGTTTCCACATCCAGGTCAAACTTCTCCTGCTG
Source organism: Ichthyophis bannanicus (assembly GCA_033557465.1). NCBI lineage: Eukaryota > Metazoa > Chordata > Amphibia > Gymnophiona > Ichthyophiidae > Ichthyophis > Ichthyophis bannanicus. The sequence continues at coordinate 1,375,379,756 of CM066033.1, forward strand.
ACCTATAAATGCATTCACTTTGCTGCTCCTCACTACCTTTCTTCTCTTATCTCTCCTTACAAACCCCCTCAGGAACTCTGCTCTTCTGGCAAACTGTTTCTATCTGTGCCCTTCTCTTCTATTGCTAACTCCAGACTTCGTTCCTTTCACCTTGCTGCGCCTTACGCCTGGAACAAACTACCTGTGTCTGTACACCAGGCGCCTTCTCTAACCCTCTTCAAATCCAGGTTGAAAACTCACCTCTTCGCCGCTGCCTTTGGATCTTGACTCACCTGATCTCGTTTATTTCCCTATTCTTTCCCCTATTTCTATCCCTGCTTACACCTTCTGTGTTTTGTCTTGTGTCTTGTCTTGACTAGACTGTAAGCTCTGATGGGCAGGGACCATCTCTTACATGTCTGTGCAGCACTGCGTACGACTGGTAGCGCTTTACAAATGCTCAGTAGTAGTAATAAATATCAGGAATGGCGGGAGGAAGGCTCATAAGCAGGGCAACTGCACTAAGAATCACACTCAAGAGGGTATCCTCATTCTGTCTCAGGGGCGGTGGTGGCAGCAACAAGAAACAATGTGGGTCCTTTGTGCTATTATACATTCATTATATACCCTGCAAAGGCTCTATCCCTTCTATCACAGTCCTCCTGTTACCTGTGTGCAGGACAGGACAGTTGCCAGGCATGTGATCATGCACCAGCTCCAAGGCTTCCCCCTGATTTTATTTCCTGTTAGTACAGTCTGAAAATCCAGCAGCCCTCATCTTGCATGATTTTTATACACTTCTATTCTCTTCCCCATCACTCTGCCACCCATTTTTTGAGGCTGAAGAATCAGTCAGGTGGTGAAATTTACATCAAAGATTATTAGAAAAATTCTGAGTGATCTTTTCATTCAATGAGAGGGCTAAAGTAACAGAGGAAGGTGCACATTACAATAGCGAAAATGAAAACTGCCTATTTTTACTACTTGCAGTAATGAATAAAAGGCAGCATGGGAAAAAATGAGCACATATTGCCTAGGCTGCTGTGGAGAAATGCATATTATTGTACCATGGTCATGTGTTTGCTATGTTAAGGGACATAGCACAGGAAAGCATTCTCTTAAACTGATATATTCCTTTGTCTTCTGTTAAGAAATTTGCTCTAGCTTGGCATACTGAAAAAAGTTATGCATTTAACAGGTTTTGATCTTTACTCTGATATTTCATAATGGAGAAAGTTCATCTTTATAACAAGTTTATAGGACTCCATTCAAAAATCGAAGAGGCAATGCAAAGTGCCCTTAACACAGGTATTTACAACTGGAACTACCTTAGCATACGAGTCTTCAATTTGCCTACAGCTCCTGAATTAGGCATGTACGAGAAGTACAAACCCTGCCACAGCACATCTTCAGGAACACCTCAGTAACCTGTAAGTGAAGTTACCTCTGGAAATCAGCTGCTGACCTAAGCACTAAGTATATTAGAAGAACACCTAGAGCCGTGGTCCCTAAACTAAGGCTCGTGGGCCCAAACCAGCCCATGGACTGTTTTCACCCAGCCCCATGCCATACCACCTGGGTTGTACTAGAAACAGCCTGCTGGGCCACCATCCTCTTACCCTCCTCTCTCCCTGGCCTCCACCGTCCCGTTGTCTAACATAGACTGTCTCTTCCCAGCCCAGCCCCTAACACGCAGGTTGGCCCTGCGCTTTCTTTTTTTCTAGTTGCTGCTAAGTGCTAATCAGCTAGTTTGGACTGCCATGATGGGCCAAAAACCTACCATTCACTGTCCATCATCCCCACCCCGGGCCCCCTTCACCACTACCCCCCTCCCCCAGCCCCCATTACTTTTTAAAATATATCTAAACAATTTTAAAAAGGGTGGAACAAAATATCATGCAAATACCTTGCAAATTCAAGCCTTTGGTGCCTGTCTGTGTCTGTCATCGGCCAGCTAGACTTCTGCACACTGCACCATCGGTCACTCCCAACACGTGCAAACTGAAGCCTCTCTTCTGTGGCACACAGCATGTCGGGCCATGCAGCACGCAGCATCATGTGAGTCGTGGTGGGCAGAACAAAAAAAAGAGTTTGATCGACGATCCCTGTGTGGCTGGTACTGTGGCATGCCGGCCAGCTGCCCTCAGCCTCAGGCAGCCACAGGACTAAATTGGAGATGCCGACGGCAGGCGTGGAACAAAGACAGTGGGGCCAATTGAAGTGGACCGGGACCGGGATCTTGGGGACGCATTTGCAGACAACTAGATAAGGAAGCACAGCATGTGTTAAGTTTGTGGTTGGCACGGGGCCCCCTGAAGCGCGGGGTCCTGCGCAAACAACATTCTTGCACAATGGACGGGCCGGCCCTGTCTGCAGGGGAGTGGTATTTGAGCCAAGCACGCTCGGCAATACGGGCACAGGAATGTCAGAAAGAAATGATGGATTATTTATTAATAGCATTTAGCTCACACCATTCCAGGAAAAGATCAAGGCAAGTTACATGCAGGCACATAATGCATTTCATACTCCATTTCAAATACAAATGCAATGTGTGCCTTTGAGTCAATACTGATTCCTGGTGGCCCAGCAGCCCTTGGGTTTTCTTGGCAGTATGACCGGAAGTAGATTACCAGGCCTTTCTTCCGAGGTAATGGATGGTGAAGTGAATTGCCCAAGGCCACAAGGAGCACTACCAGGAGTCAAATGCTGATCTGTTGGTCAACAGGTCACTGCTCTAGTGATTAGACTCCTGTTTTAAATATTAAAAGATACATCACTAGCTTCATCAACAGTTGTGGAGTTGTAGACACCAGAAACTATCCTGAAAAAGAAAATTACAATAGTACTGTGATTTATAAGAGCATTCGCCAAAAAGAAAATGATTCACCAATGGATTTTATACAGATAGAGTACCATAGTATCTGGGGAGTCATTTACTAACTGTTAGTGTGTGTTAATGTGATTATGATGCTAACTATTAGCATATAACCCCAAGGTTAAAAACAATTTCCAAATTGTTAACACATACCACTGTGTCTAACATGGCCTGCGAGAACTTTTTCACCTATACTACACAGTAAATCAAAACTACTCACATCTGAATTTGGTTTTAGTTTTTTGTTGAAGAATAGGATTTTTGCAAGTGAATTCCCCTAAAACATGATTATCCATACTTTAGATGTCAGAACTTTAAAGTTCAATAGAAACGGCCACTAATGGAGACAAGTGAATTCAGTGCCAACTAGTAACTAGAAGGTATTTCTTAGCATTGCAAATATCGCTATTTCTATAGTCTGACAAAATGATGGATTATTTATGGAATAGCACCGGCGGCCAGAAAATCGGATTTGCGTGCATGAAATCTACGAACCCTCCACCACTGCTGTTTTTTTTACCCAAGTAAGGGTCACATCCCTGGAGATTCGGTGCTGTTTTGTGTGATTACGTCATACCTCATTTACTTTCAGAAAATATGATTTCCACAAAGTGAACTTTTTTAAGAGATTCACAAAAGATCCAGGAAGTTTCTTCCTTTCTAATTGTGCTGAGCACAAATGTATGAATAACTGAAGGGGAATGATGAAAATCCATTTGTACTAGAAATGTTTGAACATATCATTATGAAAAAAGACTTTGTATTCACCAGGCACAAAGGCATTTCAAATTAAAAAGTATAATATTCATAATCTCACCAAAATGAAAGGGTGTTTTTGAAAACTCCTTTGATATATCTTATTTATAATTGGAAATCTGTCCCATTTATCCAAGAGATCTCAAAGAGAGGTTAAGGCATGACAGATACGTTTTAATAGGAACAAACTGGAAACGTACATGGAGTGTATGTGTAGGGGACTGGTGAGTATGGGAGAGATGTGTTTGCAGGTGCCTATGTCTATCAAGTGTACCAGGAAATAGGGACCTTAAGAACCTTCAAGTACTTTAATCAATTAAACAGCTAGTTTTGGGCTTAGCAGAATGAATGGTTAAGTATCATAGAACACTAGCAGTCCTAGTGGAAACAGACAGCATTGCTGCTGGGTTGTTAGGGTGCAAAAATACAATTAACTAGCACTTGGGGTCTGTCTTGCATGCAGAAGATATAATAATAATTTTGATATGCATAAAAAAATAATAGTTTTGTGTCTCTATATTTGGGTTTTACGGTATGTTGTTATGTTTGAACTAGATAATGCTAATACTCAGTGCTATATAGTGTAAACGGGTGCCAGGCCTTCGCCTAGGGTGTGAAGGTTGGGGTTACCCTGATATCTTCTGTTAGCAAATAATAGTCGTAAGTCGAGTGTTCAAGGCAAAACATAACAAGGAATTTATTCCCCTTCCCAAAGGATTTCTAAGTGCAAAACAAAACATGGAAAACAAACAGCTTCTTCTGAAAGAAAAATATCTTCTTTTTCTTTGCTATATACAAAACTTAGCATAAAGACTCAATGTTGTCTGCAAGGCATAGCGTACAATCCATAGGAGCATATTCAGGTTCACTAGGGCTACACTCCCATTGCATATCCTCACATTCAGTGTGTGTGGGGTTTGGCTTCAGACTTTTACTGCTGTCTCTGGAAAAAACCCTCGCTGAGAACTCGGGTATCTCATAAGAACACAGTTGCATACAGTGAGGTTTAAAAGTACCTGAAGCTGTAGTGTTTCTTCCCCGGCTCTCCTTATGTTCCCGCCAGTTATCAGGAACTCCTTTATAACTTTCTGCTGACACTTCTTGTGTTGAGCAGTGCACTGACCCTCTGTTCCAAACAGAACTTCTGGCTTTCCTTATTATAGTGCTAGGCTCCCACCTGTATGAATGCTGAAGCCTCTCCTCTGGCAGTGAGGTCTGGGAGACTCCCTGCTCTCGTGGTCCAGGTAGGTTCCTAGCCACAGGGTGTACCTTCCTTCCTTCTGCTGCCCTGGCTTCTCTCTCTGAGCTGCAACCTGGTTCCTCACAGGACCTCCAGCTGCCTGTAGTCTGTGTGCTTTTCCAGCCACGTTTCTCTGAGGCTTCTCCTCTGCTGCTTCCTGCTTCTCTGACATGCCCACTGCTTCTCTCTGAGGAATCCCAGCACTCCTTTCTCTCTGGGGAATCACAGCACTCCTTTCTCTCTGGGGAATCTCAGCACCCCTTTGCTGGAGCTACCCTCCGGCTTTTACCTTTCTGTTCCCTGCAGGCTGGCTCGGCTTTCTTGCCCAGGTGAGTGTAATCAAGCTCTGAGCTTGCTGTTACGTTAGAGCTTGGGTGTGTCCGCTCTGCTCCTCTCTTTCCCTGTTTCTCATGAGCTGTATATGCTGACTGACTAACAGTTTCAAAGGTAAGTTCCTCCTTTCTATCTATTTGCATAGGTTCTGTGTGGGCTTCTACGTCACATATCCCCCCCACCCCCTTAAGATATTACAGGCTGGTGAATCCACATTCTCACAGCTCGTAATCACCGATCGGGTCTCGATATGTTCCTCTACTCTAGACAGACTAGCTGCCGCAGTTCTCTCATGCCAGGTTCTGAGGACATTCACATGATATACCTGACGGCGCCCTCTGTCGTTCTTGACCACATATGAAACTGGGCCTATTTGCTCCACCACTTTATAGGGACCCTTCCACCGAGTCTCAAACTTCGGACCGGCATCCGCTATCATCACCATCATCTTCTCCCCCAAAGCTAGTCGACGAGGCTTTTTCCCCTCGATTGTAGTATCCCTTTTGGCATTTTTGACTGGCTTGCAGGTTTTCCCCGGATACCTGAGAAGTTCTTTGCAACCGACTTCTCAGTTCACGTAGGAAATGTGGTACCCCTACTGTCTCCACTTCGGGCTCCACCCATTGTTCCCTCAGAATGTCTAAGATTCCCTTTGGGGCCTGGCCAAACATTAATTCATAGGGGGAAGTTCCTAATGAGGCCTGCGTACGCTGGCGACAGGTGTACAGAGAGCAAAAAGGAGCAGGACATCCCACTCGGACATCTTTCCGTCCAGGCCTCGCCTCAGCATTTGTTTAAGGGTTTGGTTAAACCTCTCCATCAGCCCATTGACCCTTTCAAAAATCATTTCATTTTATTGGAGCTTTCCTGGGAGTGTTTTATATTGTTGCCCATTGCTATCACTGTTGCCCAGCTGAATTATAATTTTCTACATTTTTGTTGTGGTCATTTTCATGTTTTATTTTCAATTTTGTCCCCATACAAGGTAAATGAGCCCCCAGTACAATTGTGCAGAGCAGGGTCTCTGATTCGTCCGGACAGATTTCCTATCTCCAGGGACTGCACTGTCTCTGTGGCCGCAGTGTGGTGCAGCGGACACAGCCAGTGCCTGTAGAACCAGAGGGTCACAGATTAAAATCCCACCTGGGGCTCCTGCCAACCCAGTCCCCATAGTTTTACCCACCACTAAACAGTGATAGTAAAGACACTCCTTTATTGCAGAGAACATAAGCATGGTTCAAACACCCATATTTTACCCTACACCGCACACAAACCATAACAATGGGCATTACCTAGAGCCGAGTCCCCCATATTCAGTCCTGGAGTGCCACAACTCAATCAAGTCATATGCCTTTTCCCAGATTAGGACATGTCTGCATGTTGGCAGAAGGGTACAGGTGGTGGAGGGGGCAGTGGTTGCAAGCCACAGCAGACAGTGGCCTAGGCCTGTGCAGGCTGGCACCGTCCACCGCAACAGACAGACTCTGTTTGAATGTACAGTCATGGACTCCCCAGAGAATACAGCATATCTGTGGCAACACGGTGGTACAGTGCACACAGACAGTGTGTGCCAGAATAGAAAGTCACAGGTTCAAAGGCCAGCTGGGGCTACTGCCAATCCTGTCCACATATTTTTCCCACAACTAAACCATGATAGTAAGGACAAACGTTTATTGCTGAAAACATACGCATGGTTAATACGCCTCTATTTTACCATACCAAACACAGACACCATAAACATGCGCATTACCTAGAGCAGAGTCTCCCAAATGCAGTCCTGGAGGGCCCCACACCATTCAGGTTCCATGCTGCCTCTAATAAAGATGCCTGTGCTGCATATCTATGCACCACCCCCATGGTATGCAGATGTAGCTCATGCATATTTATGAGGGACAGCATGAAAACCTGAACAGTGTTTGGAACACCAGGACTGGAGTTGGGAAACTCTGCCGTAAAGCAGCAGCCAACAGGCCCAGACACACCCACACACACCCACAGGCCCCATTGGCCAGTGCCTCCTGGAGAGGCAGGACATTGGGCCCTGCCTGTATCTCCCAATACTAGCAGTTGCATACCTTAGCAATGCCACCCTACACCTGGGTATATGGTACAGTTATCAAACGTTTCCTATGCTAACTGGCAGATATCAATTCCTACGTTAAGCACATTCTGCTCATTGAGCTCCACCATAACAATCATTCTGATGTCTGCGGTGTGCGCTGCAGGTCTGGTCTCTGATAGTGTTTACCACCCTGGGGAGTGACCCCCAACAGTACTAGGTACCATATTCATGCCTGTACTGTGCCCAGGACTGGTGTGGTGGGTATGGCTGCTTAACACCTCTATAGTAGCACAATGCTGGCATAGGTGTGGGGGTGGCTGTCTGTCTATCCAGTGTGTGGTGGCTGCAAACACCTTCCACAGCCCACACTGCCATCAATGTTGCCAGTATTGGGCTGCCAATGTGCATAATGAGGAGCAAGGTACCATGGGTATAGGCCGGACAGGGTGGCCTGGCCAGGGTGCATATGCACAGGGCATAGGGCAGTGACAGGGACATGTTAGTGCCTGGCCACCACCTACACAGACAGGTTGACCTCAGTATGTCCTGCTGAGAGATCACTCTCACCCTGACTGTGCAGTGACCACAGCATGGCTAGGCACCCCCATAGTGCTATATAGTATTTATTTCATGTGATAGATATGGGTTTTCTTTTGGGGCCCAGTTACTGATTTATTTGCTTGCTGTGTATGCTGACATCCCAGTTCTGGGTGCATGCATCTCCACTGGGCACATGTGCTATGGACTAACTAGCAGACTGTTTGTAGCTGGTATGTGTCTTGATGGAGTGGCTTGCAGCAGGAGCATATCAGATAGTGGTGGGGTGCAGCTTACCTAATCCAGACCTAATGTTTGTCTACTATTGTGTTATGGATGTGTATAGAGCTGCATTGACTGCCCTGTGGGGTGTCTGTTCCTCAGCAGGACCGGGGTTGATGTTTCCCTCTACTGCCACCTTTGCAGGGAGGTAGAATGTGGATCTATTGATAGGAGACCCTGTTTGCCACCCTCAGCCCTGGGGGAGGGGGGTGGTGGTGCATGGCCCACCTAAAGGTCCATAGAAGCTACACCTGACTGAAACAGACAGAGATATCCAAGGTGTTTATGCAGAAACTACCTACCTCACACATTAACACTGCTTTGGACCTCTGCCATGGCCTCTTTCAGTTATGGACGGTGCTGTGGACCTGGTGCTGGGCGCCTCACTGCACCCTCAGGGTGAGCACAGTACCCGTACAATGTGATGGTGTGTAGCTACTCTGTGCCAGTAAAACACACGGTCAGTACCCCCTACCAGGCCGAGGTGCTGTGGGGGTGCACATGGTCACTTCCCCCTACCAGGCCGAGGTGCTGTGGGGGTGCATTGCCCATCTTGTGTTTATCTGTGGACAGCTGATTTGCATGTGCAGTGCATCATGGGTATGGGTGGGCTAACCCTATCCTGGTGACCACAGCAGACTGTCTGTGTGGTGACATGCAGGCTCTCTGCAGCCAGCCAGGGGCTTGCTAGCAGCTGTAGCCCAATGGTTACTTCACTGCCTGTGAAGCCAGAGGTTATGGGTTCAAACCCAGAGTGGGGATATTTAATAGGGTTGTCCAATGCATTATCTTTTTTTTAATGTACATATTTTGATGCCAGCAAAAACACCCTCAGCGTACTGTACCCATAAGGTGCCTCTGAGGGTGCTTTATAGGGCGCCCTATAGGGCACCTTATGATTCCCGTCCATATAAGGTGCACTATACATTATCCTGTGGCGCAACTTATAGGGTGCCCTATAGGGGACATTTTAGGGTGCTGTGGCCGACAGTGCACTTTATAATGTGCCCTATGGAATGCCTTATAGGGTGCCTTATACGGCACCTTCACTTACGGCACGTGAGGGCGTGTTTGCTGGCAGCAATTAATAAAATAAAAATAAAGTGCTGCAGGAAAAAATATGTACATTGCAAGGCTGATGCCACAGCCAGCCTTACATATTAGGCACCCTGGGGAGCAAACTCATGACCCCTGTATCAGCAGTCAGTGCCTTAACCATTGTGCTCCACTGCTGCTCCTCCTTGCCTGTCAGTGCACCTACTTATGCTTTTCATTCCTTAAATTGCACAGTGCTGCCATCAAAAACAGTACTCTGACCTTGCGGTACCTCATACGGCACCCTCTAAAGCGCCCTATAGGCAACATTCTAGGGTGCCTTGGCAGACAGTGCACTTTAAAATGTGCCTTATAGGGCGCCTTATGTTAACACGCTTTGAGAGTGCGTTTGCTAGTAGTGATAATTAAAATAAACATAAAATGACTCCAAAAGCAATCTTCCTCATGATAGGTAATGCCTCAGCCAGCCTTGTTCATTGGGCTCTGTGAGGATTGAACCCTTGATCCCTGCAGCATTGGTCAGTGTTTTACCCATTGTGCTGTGGTTCTGTTCCTGAGCTTGCACATTAGCGCACCGCCTTATGCCACTCAGTATTAAAATGCCTCATAAATTAATGCCTTAGTCAGCTGTCTTCATTGAGCACCTTGGGGGATTGAACCCCTGATCCCTTCACCATTGGTAAGTGCCTTGACCATTGTGCTGTGGCTCTGCTCTTCTGTGTGCACATCAGCGCGCCGCCTTATGCCGCCCAATATTGATATGCCTCAAACAACATTAGCGTGCCGCCTTATGCCCATCAGCGCACCACCTTATGCCGCCCAGTATTAAAATGCCTCATAAATTAACACCTCAGCCAGCAGTCTTCATTGAGCACTGTGGGGGATTGAGCCCCTGATCCCTGCACCATCGGTAAGTGCCTTGACCATTGTGCTGTGGCTCTGCTTGCTTGTGTGCACATCAGTGCGCCACTTTATGCCGCCCAATATTGATATGCCTCAAAAAACATTAGTGTGCTGCCTTATGCCGCCCATTATTTATATGCCTCCTAAAAAAACACCTCAGCAAGCTGTCTTCATTGGGCACAGTGAGGGATTGAACCACTGATGTCTGCACCCTTGGTCAGTGTCTTCACCATTGTGCTGTGGCTTTGCTCTTCTGCTTGCACATCAGCGCGCCACTTATGCCTCACCCGCAGCTATCTCATGCGCTAATGTGCGGGGTGCACATGGGCACCGTGCACCTTAGCGCATATGTGAATTCCGGATTTTCTTTTTCAGCAGGAAACGCCCACTCCTTATATGGCACCCGCACACTACCGCGGCCCGTACTTTACCGGGGTTTTAGTAAACATACCCCTTAGTCTCTCTTCATAGGGGTAACCTTCCATCCCCTTTAACATTTTGGTGGCTCTTCTCTGTACCTGTTCTTATAACGCTATATCCTTTTTAAGATATGGTGACCAGAATTGCACACAATATTCAAGGTGCGACCGCACCATGGAATGATACAGAGGCATTATAATATCCTTTATTTTATTCTCCATTCCTTTCCTTATGATACCTAGCATTCTATTTGCTTTCTTGGTTGCTGCTGCACACTGGGCGGAGGGTTTTAGCATGTTATCCACGATGATGCCTAAATCCTTTTCCTGGGTGGTGGTTCCTAATGTGGAGCCTTGCATCGTGTAACCATAGTTTGGGTTTTTCTTTCCTGGGTGCATAACTTTGCACTTGTCCATTTTAAATTTCATCTGTCATTTGGATGCCCAGTCTTCCAATTTATCAAAATCCTCTTGCAATTTTCCACAATCCTCATGGGTTTTAACAACTTTAAATAGTTTTGTGTCATCTACAAATTTGAAAACCTCACTCGTTATTCCCATTTCCAGGTCAGTTATGAATATGTTAAAAAGCAGCGGACCCAGCACATATCCCTGGGGTACTCCACTATTCACCTTTCACCTAGTCTTGAAGGACTACAAAAGGGGACTGCTACTTCTGGAGAGAGATCTGCAATAGTGAGTATATACTTCTGGGAATTTTTCTGAAGGGAGTTCTTTGGATGAAAGCTGATTAATCTGTGAACCCACTGTATTTCTTAAAACAGTCAGGGCCTAGTAACAGCAGTTTAAGTTTAAATTTAAAACACAGAAGAGAGCTTTCTGGTTAAATTTAGAACCCAACAGAGAGCTTCTAGTTTAAATCTGGGTCAGTTTCACTGCAGGACATGCTAGGGAGATAAAGTTCCTAGATTAAATAAATGACTGCTGGGGGGCGGAACCATCAGCGGAGCGGAATGGTCGCATAATTCAAGGCTCCTGTTGTCAATCCAGAATCCTGCTTAATACAGGCTCGGAATAAAACTCCCGAGAGCGAGACTCACACTCCCGGTGCATCTAAATATGTCGACGCTAAAACCCGCACGGTTAGAGTTTCAGCAGAGCGCGGGTTCCGCTCCAAAGAGAACGAAACCAGACATGGGCTCCCCGCAAAAGATGGCGGCTGAGAGAAAAGAAGCGACTGCTGCAGGTATTAAGGAAATCCTATTGGAGTTGAAAGGGGTTAAAGACCTGATAGTAGCAAATACAACATCGCTGGGCAGCATACAGGCTGATCTAAGTGACCTTAAAAATACCGTGCAGATGGTGAGTGGGCAATTGGAGATCGTAGAGGGCCAAGTACAGAAACATGAAACTATGCTTACGCAGATGGAGGCCCTTTCTACACGATGCAAAAGAATCGAGGCCCAGATCGAAGAGCAGAATAATCGAGCCCGACGGAATAATACTAGGCTGGTCGGTGTCCCTGAAGGCGTCGAAGGCGCAAATGTACTTGAATACCTTTTGAAAATGATTCCGGAGATCCTTCAGCTCTCATTTCAGCAGCCATTTGAGCTCGAGCGGGCGCACCGAGTTCCCACGCACCAAACTGACTCCACACGATATCCTCGCCCGATCGTCTTCAAAGTCCTCTGGTACCCACAGGTATTGCTCATACTGCAAGCGGCTAAGAAGTCAACGACGCTTCAAATACAAGGCCAAAAAGTGTCCTTCTTTCCGGATTTAAGTAAGCAAACTGTTGATCGGCGTAGAGCCCTGTTGGCCTGTAGGCCGCTCATGCAAAGACTCCAGGCACGCTATAGCTTATATTATCCGGGTACTATGCGGGTGACATTAAATAATATTACTAGAAATTTTACTGATGCGCATATGTTAAAAATGTTTTTGCAAGACACAGGTAACATGGAGACCTGAATGTTGTAAGATATGGATACTGGGGGGGGGGGGGGAAGGCGAAGTTAATACGATAGACCTCAGTTAATAAGAGGAATGTATAGCGTCTCTTTTGGTACTCCAGATAGCTTGATTGTTCATATCACACTTATGCTCCACAGGTGTCTCAATGACTTGGGAGACAAGGACCATAATACCAGATGGCCAATAAATTACTAATCCTTACCCTTAATGTGAAAGGTGTGCTGAACCCAATCAAACGTAAGAAGATCATGTCATACTGTCAACAGAAGAAGGCAGACATAGTCTATCTCCAGGAGACACATCTATCAGAAACAGAGTCCTGGAAGGTATGCTCAAAATTCTTCCAGGTAGCGGCGGTGTCGCCAGCTATAAATAAGAAAGGGGGTGTACTCATAATGTTGAGGAAGTCCCTGACAGCCACAGTAAAGGAGACCAAGGCTGACGCAGCTGGGCGGTGGGTGAAGGTCACGATCCTCCTGGACCAAGAGTTATACACACTTATGAATATCTACGCCCCTAATGTAGATGACCCCGCTTTTTTTCGGAATATATCCATGGAATTAATGGCTGTAGCAACTACGGAGTTGATCCTAGGGGGAGATTTTAATCTGGTTTTAGACCCCCTGTTGGATCGGCTTCCCTACCGACCAACTGACAAAATCAGGTCTCACGGCGTGGTAGCAAGCATGATGAAGGATTTGCAGTTGAATGACGCCTGGCACCTGTTACACCCATTAGATAAAGAATTCACCTTTTACTCCATCCCTCACGATACCCAGACCAGAATAGATTTCTTTTTAGTCACTGCGGGTCTGGTTCCACGCATGACTGCCTCGGACATACACGCCGGAACAGTATCAGACCATTCTGCAGTCTCCTTGACTATCGATGTGGGAAAATCGCGCCAACATACCCCAAGATGGACATTTGATAAATCTCTCCTGGCTGATAGTTCCTTCTTGACGTATATCAATAAGGTTATTGAATCGTATAACATATGTAACAACCCCTCTGAGACGACCACATGGGGTTGGTGGGAAGGCTTCAAGGCGACACTCCGGGCACACATCACAACCTTTTCTATACAGAAGAGTAAAAAGCATAAGCAAGAGCAAGAGGAATTGGAAAAACAAATTAAAGCTGGAGAACGTCTACTGGCAAAAAGAGCGGATCCAATGGTGCTGACCCGATTGCGAAAGTTAAGACAGCAATATAACAGTATCCTTAATACGCAAGTACAATCCATTATTCGCATACAGCAAAGTGATTACTATTTTGAGAATAATCGGGCGGGCTCCCTCTTGGCTAAGCTGCTCAAGGCCAGAAAGAATGTGACCCCCATCACAGCACTCTCGAGTGAGAAAGGAGACATACTTTTTCAGAGTGAACAAATTTTAGAACGCTGTAAGGAGTTCTATGAGAAGCTTTACTGCTCGGAAGTGAGCTGTGGGGATAAAGACTTCGGAGCCTTCGTATCGGCTTTATCGAGGTCAGTACTATCGGAAGATCAGGTGCAGATGCTGGAGCAGGATGTCTCTCTAGGGGAGATACAAAAAGCAATTCAGCAGTCCGCCAAGGGAAAGGCGGCGGGACCCGATGGAATTCCTCTGGAGTTTTACAGTAAATTCCAAGGGGAAGTAAGGTCAATGCTTCAGGTGTACTATAGTGGCCTATATACAGAAGGCCCAGATGTGGGTGCTCTCTCGGAAGCCACAATTGTGATTCATCCCAAACCAGGATGTGATCCGCAAAAAATAGAGAACTACAGGCCTATCTCCCTCCTGAACGCAGATTACAAGATATACGCGAAGATACTTGCCAATCGTCTGAATAAAGTGTTGTCCACTCTGATTCAGGTGGATCAATATGGTTTTATTTCGGGAAGATCCACTACCGATAACGGTAGGTTACTGTCGCATATCCTAGCCAAGACCCAGACAGATCCTGAGCCACTAGTGGGGCTTGCCTTAGACGCTGAAAAGGCCTTTGACAGACTGGAGTGGTCTTTTCTATTTCAGGCCCTAAGATGGTACGGGATCCAAGAGGGCTTTGTCAAGAGGATCGCGATATTATATTCCAATCCCACGGCTCGGATATCAGCTAACTCTGAAGTTTCAGCACCCTTTAAACTCCAAAGAGGTACCCGTCAAGGATGCCCGCTATCTCCACTTTTGTTCAACCTAGCACTGGAACCACTGCTGATAGCTATTAGGCAGCACGACGCTATCCGAGGGGTAGACCTGGCGGATGGACAGTGTAAACTGTCAGCGTATGCGGACGACTTGATGCTGTTTATAACACCGGGGTTCCTACCTGCGGTCCTTCAGACCATTGATTCCTACTCCGCAGTATCAGGTTATAAAGTTAATTTGACTAAAACTACCATAATTCCTCTCAGTTCTTCTATCCGGGACGATCAGCTCATAGATTATGGCTTTCAAGTAGCGCGAGACTCCTTCCATTACTTAGGGGTAGACTATAGACTCTCGCTCGAGGAAACAGTCACGCTTAATGCGAAGCGCTGTGAAGAGATCGTGAAGGAATACGTTCTGAAATGGACACCTCTGCATCTAACCTGGTGGGGCAGACTAGAAGCCATAAAGATGGTTCTCGTTCCGAAGATTGGATACATACTAAGAATGATTCCCGTCCTGTTCCCACAAGGATGGTACAAGAGAATGAACAGTCTGTTGATTTCCTTCCTCTGGGACAAGAAAGTGCAGAGAATTGCAGCGTGGAAGTTAAGGCTGCCAAAAGCAAAAGGGGGATTGCACTTCCTGGATGTGGAGCATCTGCATTTAGCTTCACTACTTAAGCAGAGAGTGCAGTGGACAGCCGAAAGGGATGATGACGAACCCCCTCAATGGTTGGTGCTGGAGCGTATGCTCTTTGCCCCGCTACCAAAGTAACAAATGATTGGTACTTCTGCAGCTCTTCATAAGTCTCCAAATGCGATTGTCGCTGCAACCCAACATGCATGCCGATCTGTGACTTCATGCGTTGAAGGAGGAGACGATTATGCCACAGCGATGCCTATATGGATGAATCGTCGGTTTAAAGTTGACGGCAAAGTGATTTTCTGGAAGACATGGGTGACCTGTGGAATAACCATGTTGGGCCATTTGATCCTAGACAAGGGATTCAAGACGTTTGACATGCTACGGAGTGAGTTTGGCCTGCCAAAGGCTTCCTATTTCCAGTGGTGTCAGCTTAGGCATTGTCTGAGTCAAGCAGGGGTAACTCCATTAGCTATATGTACGGAATGGCCTTTGCTACAAAAACTGCAGGAGCTTCAGAGTGGAACTAGTATCATCTCAAAATCTCTGGCACTTCTTCGATCCACGTCCAGCAAGCAATGCCTTAAGACACAATCAGCCTGGGAGAGGGACATTGGAGGGCAAGCTCAGCCGGAAACCTGGGAAGTTTTTTGGAGCTCACAAACTCGAATGACGAGAGCGGCATCTCTGTCCCAGTCGATGTATTTTTTCGCTCACCGTGCACACCTGACTCCTTCTCGGATAGCAAAATGGGCACCATCAGGGAGTGATCGATGCTGGTCTTGCAAATCTGAGACCGGTGCGCTCTCGCATATGATCTACTATTGTGGGCACCTCCAGGCCTTCTGGAATAGGGTGTGGCAGCGGATACTGGATATTCTGCCTCTACAAATGCCTATTTCCTATCGAATTGTGGTTTATAAGTCCGCTCTGGAAGGCCTTTCTTTAAATAAACATGAGGGACAATTACTAGACATTATGATCGGTATGGCCATTAAGTTAATTCTGATATGTTGGAAAAATAATGAAAAGGTGCATAGGGACGGATGGTGGGCCCTGCTGTGTCAACATAAGATGTACGAGGAGGTATATATGACAAAATACCCGACAGCAGTTAAACTGGGCCTCAAATGGGAACCTCTAAATGCATACATGGCACATACTGGGAAACCCGACCTTGTGGACAGGTCCCCCCCAGTGGGGGTATCTCTAGATGTACCCGTCACGGTGACAAAGAGAGCGTCCTCACCTGAACGCCCTGCAGCAGGTATATATGGGGATGGGATTGGATTGGATTGACTGTGATTAGTTCTTATTATGTTCTCAAGGTTCCATATTATGTTTGTATTTTGCGAGATGATTTGTTGAGTTGTTTATGAGATTGTCACATGATTTCTTTTGTATACGTATAATATGCAATAAAGACATGATTACAAAAAAAATAAAAAATAAAAAATAAATGACTGCTTCTTGGAGCAGCTGGTTCATGAACTGACCAGAGGGGAAGCCATATTGGACATAGTCCTTAGTGGAACACCAGATCTGGTGCAAGAGATAAGGGTATTGGGGCCACTTTACGTTATGTTTATGTTATCAGAATATAAAAAAGACTAGGGGACATGCAATGAAGCTACAGGGTAGACAAGTAAGAGAAAATATTTTTTCAGTCAACATGTAATCAAACTCTAGAATTTGTTACGAGAGGATGTAGTAAAGGCTGTTAGTGTAGCTGGGTTTAAAAAAGGTATGGACAAGTTCCTGGAGGAAAGGTCCATAAACCATTATTTAAAAGGGACCCAGGATATCAATGCTTGACCCAATACAAGTATTGTGGAACTTGTGTCTTTTGTGGAAACTGCTAGGTACTTATGACCTAGATTGGCCACTGTTGGAAACAGGATACTGGGCTTGATGGACCTTGGTCTGATCCAATATGGCCTATCTTATGTTCTCATGGGTTTTAAAAACTTTGAATAGTTTTGTGTCATCTGTAAATTTGATAACCTCACTCGTTATTCCCATTTCCAGGTCATTTATGAATATGTTAAAAAGCAGCAGACCCAGCACAGATCCCTGGGGTACTCCACTATTCACCTTTCTCCATTGGGAAAATTGGCCATTTAGCCCTACCCTCTGCTTTCTATGTTTCAACCAGTTTCTGATCTACAATAGTACACTGCCTCCTATCCCCTGACTTTTTAATTTCACCAAAAGTCTTTCATGAGGGATCTTGTCAAAGGCTTTTTGAAAGTCCAGATACACTTTATCAACTGACTCACCTTGGTTACTGTTCTACCCACTAGGTTTCTCCACCGCAAAGTTCAAGAACTCCAGTTTTCCCAGGACCAATATAGATACTAGACATGTAATACAGGTCCTTGCTATCATGCTTTGGAGCTGATTTTAGAGGTAGATGTGTAATTGGATAAGGCTGGAATAAGTCTTAGAATGCAGCAATTACAGAAAGTATACATACTTTCCTTTCTAAAATCACTGTTCATGAGGGTAATTTTGTAACAGGTAGCCTATATGTGAAGAACAAAAGAAATGCCATACTGGGTCAGACCAAGCTCCATCAAATCCAGTATCCTGTTTCCAACATTGGCCAATCCAGGTCACAAGTACCTGACAGGTTCCCAAAAAGTCACACAGGTTCCACAATGCTTATCTCAGTGTAAGCAGTGGATTTCCTGGGTCCTCTTTAAAAATGTTTTATGGACCTTTCCTCCAGGAATTTGTCCAAACCTTTTTTAAACCCAGTTACACCAACAGTCCTCATTACATCCTCCGGTAACAAATGCCAGAGTTTGATTATGTGTTGAGTGAAAAAATATTTTCTCTTATTAGTCTTAAATGGATTACATTGTAGCTTCATTGTGTGTCCCCTAGTCTTTATACTTTTTTCCTGGGTGAAGCAAAACTCAATTTTTACGTGCCTCCCTGCTCTGCTTGCCTGCAGTCTTGGCTCTTTTCACTCAGTCAGTGACTGGGGAGAGCCGCTGAGGCCTGCAGCATGTGGCACTTCAATCGTCGTTAGAATGTGCGGCCTATCGCTGCCTTGCATGTCGCTTACTCTTGTTGTTACAGTTTATTAAACTGATGGGGTAACTAAGAAACAGTTTCTGTTTAGAAATCTTATTATCCGCTAACATTACTCAAACTACAATGAAAGGATAAACTGTAGATAAACACCGCTATCCTGCATGCTATTGGAACCATGATACAGGCCTTGGAAACAAAATCTAGTGGAAAATAAATCTATGGACACCTAAAGCTATATCTCTTCTAAAAGAACTTACAATTTTGCCCTTAGCGCTGTATAATCGATCATGCCCCCAACAACAGCTGCAGAAGAGGATGAAATTGATGAGTTCCATGAACAAGTACAAGCTGAAATTGACAGAACATGCAAACAGAATATCCTGATAGTCATGGGTGATTGAAACACAAAAGTTGGCAACAAAGAAGAAGGCAAAATGGTTGGAAAATATGGACTTGGCAAAAGAAATGAAGCTGGAGAAAGACTCATAGAATTCTGCAAGACCAATGATCTATTCATCTCGAACACCTTCTTCCAGCAACACAAGCGGCGATTGTACACATGGACTTCACCCAATGGATTGTACAAAATTCAAATTGACTACATCTGTGGAAGTCAATGATGGAAAAGCTCTATAACATCAACAAAGACAAAACCTGGAGCTGACTGTGGTACAGATCACCAACAACTAGTATATAAACTCAAGCTAAAGTGAAAAAAGAGCAAGCCACTTATGAATGCAGCAAAATATGACCTTGAGAATATTTTATTTATTTAACAAGTTTTTTATACTGCTTTATAATTTCAGTCAAAGTGGATTACCTTGTAATTTCAACTTGGGAATGTACATTAAACAGGGACATTGATAACTTGGATTTTTCTGAGGCAATGGAGGGTTAAATGACTTGCCCAAGGCCACAAGGAGTGCTAGTGGGAATTAGGTCCTGGACTCTTGGCTCCCAAGGCAGTGCTCTAACCATTAGGCTACTCCTCTGCTCTGCTCCTACCACTGGCATTTAAAGACTGCCTGCAAAATTGATTTGCTGCTTTACGTACAAATGACAGAGCTCCAGAAGAGTTATGGAATTACATCAAGAAGGTTGTGTTGGAAGAAAGCGAGAAGTCTCTACAAAAGGAGAAAAAGCAAAAACGGTCAAAATGGATGATGGAAGAAACTCTAAAAATTGCCCAGAAATGCAGAGAAGCTAAAGCCAGAGGAGAAAGAGAGGCAATTACAGAACTCAACAGAGATTTCCAATGTGCAGCAAGACAGGACAAGGAAAAGTACTACAATGACACATGCAAGGAAATAGAAGCAGAAACTATTAGAGAAAGGACATGATCAGCTTTCCGAAAACTATGAGAGATAAAATAAAAATTCCAGCCTTGATCTGAATCCTTCTTGTTTGCACCAGTTCTGGAGCCATGTATTAAAGCTGTTAATGCGATGCAACCTTTTTGTCCCCTTACCAAGAACAGGTAGAACTTCTGAGAATGCAACAGTGTTAATAACGTGCTTGAGTTTCTCTCCCAGAGATTGGAAGTCCTTTTGGGCTGTGGAGGCACTGTTCCTAGCCAGGTCGTTTGTGCCTAAGTGGATAATAACATCAAGTTTGGAGTGTTCACTTTTTGCGCTAAGTAATTCAACAACTTGGTTTGTATTCCTGCTGGCTGAAGAGCCTGGTAGGCACATGACTATCTTCTCTCCTTTGAACTGTGTTCCCAAGTTAGTGCCTCTGATGATGGAATCCCCAAGTAGTAGTAGTTTTCTGTTTGGTGAGGTTTTCTTCATATTTGGTGCTTTAGCAGGGGATTGGGCATTGTCTGACTCATTTAAGGGCTCTTCAGTTTCTTTGGATTGGGCATCCTCATTAGCCAAGGCAGAGAAGGCATTATGCAGGGATATCTCTTGATGTACAGGATGTCTCTGTGTTACAGGTCGCAATCTACCAGAACCCACTGTGATCCATTTGTTCCTAGGACATTTGATTCTTTGTGGGAGCGGTGGTGGACTTTGTTCAGTTTGTATCCTAGAAGAGGTGCGCTTCATTGCAGCCAGTTCCTCCCTCAGTAGAGACACTTCTTTATGCATGGCAGCTAGGTTTTTCCTTAGTAGAGTCAGTTCTTCATGCATGGCAGATGACTTTAGGCATATAGGACAAGCTCTTAGGCTCCAAATGATTCGTCTTTGAATGAAAGTACCACAGTTATTGCACTGAATACAAGACATGTTATTTATGTAGTCCCAGAAGAGGAAGAAGAAAGATGAAGAAGATGTGGCTTTTAACCCAGGTTAGGAACAATAGATGGCACGTATGTGACCACTATATAAGTAATGTAGCCCCTGGGGTGGGTGGGGCGAGGGGTAGGGTGGGCGGGAACCTAAGTATCTCTGGCCAGTAGGCTGTTCCTGAACTGTGGGCACACACAGTGGAGTAGGTAAGGGAACCCACCACTAAGGACAAAGAGACACGTGCAGCACAGGAAATGGAGGTCCACAGCACTAACTCAGCAGGGGGGAGGGGGAGTCCTTCAGGGAAGGGTAAGAGAAAGTTTAAAACTTAAACCTCTACAGCAATGGAGTGGGTAAGGGAACCCAATACTAAGGACAGATAGTTAGCTATGTGGAGACAAACAAATTCACAGTTATTTGAAAACAAGACTCACAGTTATGCAGCAAACTCAGTAAAAAAACACCTTTTGGGAGAGCTCTGGAAGCACCCCTCTTCTTAGGGAACAGAAAGGCAATCTGAGCTAAACCCACGTGTGCAGCACAGGAAATGGAGGTCCACAACACTAACTCAGCAGGGGGGAGGGGGAGTCCTTCAGGGAAGGGTAAGAGAAAGTTTAAAACTTAAACCTCTACAGCAATGGAGTGGGTAAGGGAACCCAATTCCCAATACCCAATTCCCAATACCCAATTCCCCTGATGTTCTTCATTGCTCTCTGCATACGACTTTCATTGTTGCTGCATATCTTCCCCAAAATCCGGGTCATCATGCAACCCCACCAGCATCCTCCAACTACCCCCTACCCCCTCTCCCCCCTCAGCTCTAGTAAACATCTCTACCTAAGCATGGTTCGATACCAACAAGTGACCAATCTCTAAAGCTTCCACTTTAGGCAATAGGACTTGAGAGACCAACATATAATCCAACCTACTCTGGCAGGGATGGAACCTAGGTATATGAAATGCGTAATCTGCATTGGAAATGTTACTGGACAAAAACCAATTGGGCAGTATCTTCCACATCTACAGCATGTTACAATCTTTGCATTTTCGCATGCATAGGATATGCGGACTCCAGACCAACTTTCCAGACTTCATGCTGGAGAGTCAAATATGTGCTAGATATAGAGTTCTGCTGCTGGAACTTTGGAATATATGCTTTTTGCTTTCCCACTTGTGAATGCTTTTGGGCTGATGGTGTGGCATGAAATCTGTAGAATGTTGCCAGTAGCAACTCCTATATCATATCCTCTGAATATCTTGAGATTGCAGCCACTCCCTTGCCATTCCTAGGACAATAGCAGTTTAAATCAGTGGATATTTTGTTGTCTTGGGGCAATTTCTCCAAAGGGGTTAGTTGTGCGCATAACATGACAGTCATGCTCCTCACTTCTAAACCAGGGTATGTGAAGTATGATCTCAGCCTCTCAAATTTACTATTAATGTTTGGCGTAGTACTTGCATCATGCCAAAGAGAGCCTCCTGCTGGAGCTCGTAAGATGTTACATGTATTGGTAATTTATCAAGGTGTGCTTGGAAATTCTCCTTAATCAATCCTGTGGCACCCAACACAATGGGAAATAACTCAGTATCAGTCTTTCTGCCATATTTTCTTAGTCTCTGACTGCAATTGTACTTGAAGATCTCCCTCTCAACACGATTCACAGAATAGTCACTTGGGACCAACACCTCTATAATCAATGCCATTCTGGTGTTCTTTTCCTTCACAAATATGTCCAGCTTCCTTGCATCCAGCTTTTTATCAGTTGGAATGGGAGTGTCCCAACGGATCATAACCTCTTCATTTTCTATAATTCTTTTAGGGTCATGATCCCAGTGCTTTACAGGCACAGTGATGTTGTAGTGTTTACAGTTTTCCAATGTATGAGGCATGCTACTTTGCTGTGCCCTTTCTGTATAGAAACTTTCTGCCATCAGAACTTCACAGCCAGCTATGAGGTGAGCCACTGTTTCCAGCTCTTTCCTTCAAAATCGACATGTCTGTTTTGCCAGTTTTTCCAGTGGTCACTGTATACCATCTTGTCCGCACTGATGCAGAATAGCGCGGTATATAAGAGAATGTAAATAAATAAATAAGCCATTGTCCTTTGTGATGAAAGTGGTTATCATTTAACTGGAAGAAGGTGATATTTCTGAATGTACATTTTTGGTGCAATCTGATATATGTATAATTTAAATATAAGTTGATTATTGTTCAGAAGAAGAATAAAATGGTGGAGTTTGCGGGGAAAAATGGGGGCCCTCTGCAGCAACCTGTGCATTCTCCAGACCTTCCTCCGGCGTAGAGGAAGTTATTGATCCGTACATTAGATTGTATGCTGCATCAGTTATTCTGTCTTATTTCCTTTTCATTTCCTATTGTGTGACTTCGCCCCTCCTTAATCTTGTGGGCTAGTAAAGAATATGTAATGTTTTTTGGACTGATATGTGGTGGTTGGAGTTTTCCTTCCATCATTTACCTTATTTCTTTTTTTTTTTCTGTAACAAATGTTAGTCCTTGTGTATTTCTTTAAAATGCATACATATAAAATTTAAAAAAAAAGAATGGTGGAGTTTGGACTTATATGAGAATCAGTGAAAAATGGTGGTAGATTAATGGATTAATGCATTATGCTATTGTTTCTTAAAATTTGGTTTGGGTTATTGTAAGGTAAGATTTTTATGGTGCTTTTTACAGGATGATTACAACATATAGTCCCCGGTCCTCACAGAGGATATTTCTGTTGCACTCCACACCTTTGATTTGGTATTTTTTAGTATGAGATTCTCTGTTTTCTGTTTTTTGCTATTATATAAACTCAAGCTTATTGAACAAAAAAAAAAATCAAACAATGGAGCCAACAGAACTTCTTTTAGTTCTCTTAATGACCTCGCTTTGTTCCATCCAGCCCCATCTCTGTATCTACATTTAGGGGTATGTTTACTAAACTGCGGTAATGTGAATCACGTTAGGATCTGCGGTAGAGGCAGAAATCCCAAATAAGGACATGGGCGGTACATCATTACGGATAACGCGCGTTACAAGGCGCCATACATTAACAAGCATTACAAAGTGCCATGTAAAGTGCCACGCAAGGCGCCCTGTACAGCGCCCATAAGGCATTTGATAAGGTATCTAGCAAGGTATCCAGAGCTGTAGCACAATGGTTAATACACTGACTAATGGTGTAGGGGATGTGAGTTCAATCCCCCTGTGGGTCTAATGAGTAAAGCTGGCTGAGATATTAGCTTTTACTTCAAATCAGTGCTGTCTGAAGCATATTGTTTTGTAAATTTAATTAGTGCTGCCAGCAAACACACCCTCACAGGGCCGTAACCTAAGGTGCCGCATAAGGCGCCCTATAAGGCACTCCAGAGGGCACATTATTAAGTGCACTGTCCACCAAGACAACCTATAATGTTCCCTATGGGGCGCCCCATAAGATGCCTTATAGGGCGCTTTACAGGGACAGCACTGTGAGGGTGTCTTTGCTGGCAGAACCAATTTAAATTAAAAAAAGAAAATGCCACAGACAGCCCTACCAAATAACCCCACTGTGGGATCAAACCCATGACCTCTGGCCCCACAGGCAGTGAAGTAACTAGTGGGCTACATCTCCAGTGCTACTAACAAACCCCCTGCCTGGCTACTGAAAGACGTCAGGTCACCACAAAACCATCTGCTGTGGTTACCAGGATAGGGATAACCCACCCATACCCATGATGCACTGCACATTCAGATCAGCAGTCTACAGATGATCACAAGATGTGGAATGCACCCCCCCCCCCAGCACCTCGGCCTGGTAGGGGGTACTAACTATGTGCACCCCCACAGCACCTCAGCCTGGTAGGGTGTACCGACTGTGTGTGTTACTGGCACAGAGTAGCTACAGACCGTCACAGTCTGCAGGTCCTGAGCTCACCCTGTGGGTGAGGTGGGGTGCCCAGCACCATTTCCACAGCACCTGGCTTTGCTGAGATAGGCTATACTGCAGGTCTACATCAGTGCCAGTGTGTGATAGATGGTCCTTGCAGACACACCTAGAATATACCTGTGTCCATCTGTATTTCACATCTAGCCCTTGTGGACTATGATGCACCCAGAATAGTACATACCCTGTGTGGGTTCTATGGTCACATGATTTAGGTGAAGGGGTGGTTGGACCCACAGGCAGATTCCTTTCCTCCCCACCGCCGCCGCCGCCGCCGCCGTCGTCATCATCCCACTGTGGCTCAGGTTTGGGGGATGGAATCTCCCACCAACAGATCCACAATGTACCTCCCTGCAATGGTGACAGTAGAGGGGACCATCAACCACAGTCCAGCTGGTGGTAGGACATCCTACTGGGCAGTCAATGCAGATCTGTACGCATCCATACAGAGGGCAATGGCAGACAGACAGTCACCCTGGAAATGCACAGCTGCCCCCACCACCATCTGACATTCTCCAGCAGCAAGCACAGTGAATCACCAGCCACTGCACCCTGCAAGGTGTTCCAGCCACACACATACTAACTGCAGACAGTCTGCTAGCTAGTCCATAGTGCATGTTCCTGGAGGGAATGTGCACACACCCACCAAGCAGATAGGTCAGTGATTGAACCCCAGATAACAGAATCCATATACATCAGTTATGAGCAACACTGTACAGCACTATGGGGGAACCCAGCCATGCCGTGGTCACTGCACAGTCAGGGTGAGAGTGACCTCCCAGCAGGACATGCTGTGGCCACCCTGTCCGTGCAGGTGGTGGCCAGGCATGACAATGTCCCAGCCATTGCCCTATGCTCTGTACAGATGAATCCAGGCCAGGCCACCCTATCCAGGCTATTCCCATGGTACCTTGCTTCTCATTATGCACATTGGCAGGCAAATACAGGCAACAGTGCTAGCAGTGTGGGCTGTGGAGGATGTTTGCAGCCACCACACACTGGATAGACAGACACATACTCCCCACACCTATGCCAGCATTGTGCAACTATAGCGGTGTTTGGCAGCCCTGGCCACCGCACCAGTCCTGGGCACAGTGCAGGCATGGCTATGGTACGCAATACTGTTGGGGTCACTCCCCAGGGTGGTAAACACTGTCAGGCACAATACCTGTAGCACACACCACAGACATCAGAAAGGTTGCTATGATGGAGCTCACTCAGAATTTGTACTTAACTTTGGAATTGCTATCTGCCAGTAATCATAGCAACCTTTTGATAGCTGTGTACCATATTCCCAGGTTTAGGGTGGCATTCCTAAGATATGCACGTGCTAGTATTGGGAGATGCACGCAGTGCCCAACATCCTGCCTCTCCTGGAGGCTTCGGTTAATGGGGCCTGTGGGTGTGGGTGTTTCTGGCCCTGTTGGCCGCTGCTCTAGGGCAGGGGATCCCAACTCCGGTCCTGGTGGGCCACACACTGTTCGAGTTTTCATGCTGTCCCTCATGAATATGCATGGAAGATATCTGCATACCATGAAGGCGGCGCATAGAAATGCAGCACAGGCATCTTTATTAGCAACAACATGGTACCTGAATGGTGTTTGACCCTCCAGGACTGCATTTGGGAGATGCTGCTGTAGGTACTGCGTTGGTTTAGGGTGTCTGTGCTCTGTAGGGTAAAATGTAGGTGTCCCAGACATGTTTCTGTTATCTGCAATAAAGGTTCTGTCTTTCTTACCACGGTTTATTACTGGGTAAAATATGGGGACAGGGCTGGCAGGTACCACAGCTGGGACTTGAACCTGTGATCTTCTGCTCCTGAGCACACTGGCAGTGCATACTGCACCACCGTGTTGCCACAGGAACAGTTCTATTCCCTGGAGATACCATGACTGATTGTCAGACAGAGCCTGTCTGTTGCAGTGCACGGCACCCTCCTAAACGGAGCTAGGCCATGCTCTGCTGCAGCCAGCTCCCACTGCCCCCTCCACCACCATGCTGCCATGCCCTTCTGCTGGTGGTGCGTAGTCTCAGCCCATCCAGTGTGCGGGTAGGCGGCTGCCTATGGTGCGGGTTCTGGGGTAGGGGTGCCTGCATAGACGTCCATGCTTCCCCCCAGCACCGCCTGCCACTGTTCTGTGCCCTTGGGGGTAGCTGCTGGGTACTATCCCCTGTGACACTGTGGGAAACACAGTTGTACCCTTGTTGGGCCTTCATCAGTTGCTGTCTGGCTGCTCTGCTGTTTCATCATTCATATGGGTCACCTAGGCATCACCCTAGTCCGCACTGTGGCCCAGCTGCACCACAGCATGTGCCGCCTGCGGCCCTCTGTATCCTTTGTGTTACCCAACTGGTGTATAGTATATTTATTTAACTTGCGTCTTCCCACTGGATGGAAATAGTTCATCCAGTTTTAAATATGGACTGATTGTTCAGCCATAAGTAAAGTAGCATAAATGACGAGTACATTCATACCCTGTCCCGATACTTATCTTAAAGATCATTTACTGTTGTTTTGTTAAATGTATTAAATATCAACAAATTTCACATAAACATTTCTTGTTTAATATACCTATAGTTTAATATGTAGCCTTTACTTTTTATTAGTTGGCTAGAGTTATATAGGAGTGGAGGAGTGGCCTAGTGGTTGGGGCAAGGTACCTCAGGCCAGAAGGTCAGGGGTTCAAATCCCACTAGAGGACAGCAACCTTGGGCCAGAAGGACTGGGGTTTCTAGTCCCACAAGTGCTCCTTGTGATCTTGGGCAAGCCACTTAACCCTCCATAGAC
Organism: Ichthyophis bannanicus; assembly: GCA_033557465.1. Taxonomy (NCBI): domain Eukaryota; kingdom Metazoa; phylum Chordata; class Amphibia; order Gymnophiona; family Ichthyophiidae; genus Ichthyophis; species Ichthyophis bannanicus. The sequence goes on from CM066033.1 coordinate 1,375,406,900, forward strand.
CATGTTCCCTGTAAAATAGTTATCTCCAAGTTATAATGCCCCATTTAGTGTAATTTCAGTTTGTTCAATATAAACCACACTGTTGCAGAATAGCACAGTATATAAGAGAATAAATGTAAATATTCAAGAAACAAGTAAGCATGTTAACAACCAGAGCTCAATGACATTAATACACTGAGGTGTGAATTACTTTTTTCACAAAACAGGCATCATATTAAATAGTGCAAAAATGCTGTCAAATGCACACAAATGAAAAAATGCTGATATTCTTGTGGTCTACAGTAAAACACAAAGCTCCTTTACAGCTTTTTAGTAAACTTTCTCATGTAGTCCACTATGCGTGAAAGTCCACAAGTTTGCTGTGATGAAAATCAATGCAAAGCAGCTCATAAATGATGATTTTCTGAAAACTGGCGCACAATAAAGGTTCTTAGGCTTTTGTTCTGAAAAATAACCACATTTAATTGATGTGTAGTTATTTTTTCAATTAGCCCTCCAGTGACCTTGTTCATGTAGCAAGGAATTTTAAAGGGGGCACTGTGCTCATGCCAGAGATCCACACGAGGAGTATAGGTCAGAGTTCCCGCAGGTACGGCAAATCCCTGGTGGGATGGTTCAGAAGCTCCCCAGCCCCATAGCAGAGCAAAATGATTAAAAAATGTCCCTTCCAGGTTCTACTTCCCCTTGAGGATCAATTCATTTTTGTTATCTGGGTTCCTTTCCAACCCCAAAATAAAACTCCCCAAATTGGACAAGAATGATCCATACGTGCTCCTACCCTAGCAGTCCTTTTAAGATATTGCAATTGAGTGGAGATCATTTTTGTCGAGTTTAATGGTGTTCCCACTGTTGGGAATATGCAAAGATCCTAGTCATTGGAATACGAGCCAACATATTTAGCTATATTTAGTTACAGGATACAGATGAGTCAGGAGCTCATTTGAATCCCATAGCTAAATATCACTAAAATATCAGCTAAGCCATGAAAAATGGTGTGGATTAGTTCAGATATGCCATACTGGGTCAGACCAAAGGTTCACCAAGCCCTGTATCCTGTTTTCAACAGTGGCCAGTCCAAGTCACAAGAACCTGTCAGTTTCCCAACAGGTTCCCATCAGCCTCAAAGGTGTTTTTTTATTTATTTTTTCAATAAATGCTGGAGACTCAAATCAAAAGATAGGAAATTCATATTCGATCACTTATGTTGGAAAATGCTTGACACAAGAGAAATATAATATGTCTGCCAGGTTGAGTTTCATACAGCTTTTATAGTGTGTTTGTTGCAAATATTTTTTTCCCAATGAAATAGCCACAGGGCATAAAATCTAATGCTGAGGAATGTTCAGAGTGAGAGAAACTAAGTTCACCGAGTACAGCAGGGAATTTGACCATTCTATGTATTTGTAATATATTTTACATTTCAGCAAAATGAGATGTAGAGAAATAATGTGTTGAGGTGAACAGTGCTAATGTATCCCCACAGGAGTGGAGGGTGAAAAGAGGAAGAGAAAGATGGAACCAACAGTGACAAAGTGTTTCTTTTTGTTTTTTTTTTTTCCCCAAAGGCTATACCTCATAGGAAAGAATTGGTTTTGCATGCAAGATAATGATCAGCGGCTGGTGACCTTATTCAAAGGACCTTAGTTTGTGGTGGTCAAAGCTTTCTCTTCAAGAACTGCTCGTAGTTCTGCTTTTTGACGATGCTAGCAAAAATTGCTAGGAAATCAACTATATCCGCAGGGGAAAGGCATTGCTGCACTTTTCCAAAAACTTTCTTTAAAATTTTGAATTGAATAAGAAAGATTTGTGCTGCAGACTAACATCACGTACAGCCCATTGTTCAGAATATCATTGTGCTTTTATTGAGAAAGGGGGGGGGGGGAGGGTATTTTAGAAGCTCTATTTTTGAGTTGGACATCTGAAAATGGGTACCTAGATGTCCCTGGGTCATTTTAGATGTGGCTCTGGTTAGTGAGATACCCATGCCTATACCAGCTCCTGGCCACAAATAAGGTGAAAAAAGTGCTTGTTTCATGGATAGAATGCTTCCAGGGGGAAGTGCAAAATATACTTTCTCCACCACAGTTATTATTTCCTGCCCGAAGAAACCTTCAAGTAAATATATTCTAAACCTAGTACTAGCCCACTGCCGCATGTCTGAGTATCTGAAATACTGCAACAAAGAACCCAGTTTGGTGATCAAAATTAATAGCCTTATGAAAAGAGATTCACCAAAATACGAAAGCAGGAACTCTCATTAAAACTTAAAATCTAGTCAAGACAGACAACACAACAGCTGGGGACTACCCATGCAAGTACCCGGCCTTACAATCTGCACATGGCCCTTCTCCATAACCATTTACAGGGACGTTCATTTTTCAGGGTGGAGCTGAGAGATTTCAGAAGGCATTTATATATCCCTCCCTTCATTGCTGCCGCTCTCCCCGATTTTTGGACGTTTTGCTCTGGACATCTCAGATTCTGACTAACGTCTCTTCTAAAACGTCACTTAAACCGTGTGCATGTTGGGAGGGGGGAGGAGTCAAGGAATCACCATCACTAAGGAATAGATCATGAGGAACATCAATCTTTTGAAAGAAAATATAATTGCAGTTTTCCTTTCTGTAATATTCTTCTTTTAATTATTATGTGGGAAACTATTATTACAATTTCTTGTCAAAAATAATCATATTTGTATGCCATACGAAGCAGAAGGTTCAAATTATACCCATCTAATTATTCTATGGACCAGAAGTAGATGGATCAGTGTGTGGAGACAAAAAGCAAGATGCTTGCATCATTATCATGCTTTGGTATTTAACTAGTCTCTTTCTTTGAATTAGCACTTGAATATCTAATTACTGATGATTGCAAGCCTCCTGGGATTTAACAATTACCTTTCCAAATGAAAATCGATCAAGGCTGAATATCAGAGCAAATGAAAAAGTTTTAAAATGCTTTCTATTGTAGAAGCCTTCGAAGTTTATTGCAGTAGATTTTTTTTTTCAATTGAAAATGCATATGAGTGCTGGTTAATTGGGTTAACATTAACCTTTTCCTGTCTTAGCAGGTATACAGGAAGCTTTAGAGTGTACAAGGCGCTATATATTCTGCGAATCAGCCAGCAAAACAGAGAAAGGGAAATGGAAGATGAACTTTGGAGAATCAGACCCTTAGGGGTCAATTTTGAAAAGATTCCTGCAGTGAGCTGCAAAAATCCAATTGCCGCCTCTTCCAGAGCAGACCGGTTAACCTACTGAAGAGGGCTTTAAACTGGGATCATTGGAGATGAATGGACAAAGTCATCAGGTAAGTAAAACTTAATACATAAAAGAGCATGGGATAAAATACACAATCTATGCGGACGACATAATGATATACACACCAATCACCCTCGACAATCCAGACCACACCAAGATAACAGACTGTCTCACACATATGAACACCTGGTTTCAAGACAACAGCATGACCATAAACTACAGCAAGACCGAGGCGCTAATCATCACACGAAACTCTGACTTCATCCCCCCCCGCGACATCAAGATAGGCACCACAACCATACCCATACAATCAGAAGTGAAATACCTCGGAGTGACAATGGGCAAAGAACTTAACCTTCAGTCCCACATCAGCAGAACCACCAAAAATGCATACCACAGGATGAGACTAGTATGACGCCTCAAGCCCCTCCTCACTCAGGAACACTTCCGCAGTTTGTCAAGCACTAATAACCCCAATCCTATACTTCTGCAACCCAATCTATCTAGGTCTAACGAAACAGACACTAAGACCATTGCAACTGGCACAAAACACTGCAGCACGCATAATTGCTGGCACCACAAGACAAGAACACATCACACCCACCCTAAAAGAGCTCCACTGGCTGCCTATCAGTGCCCGCATTAGATACAAGACAATCATAAACATTTTCAAAATCAAACATCAATCATCAGCTTTCAGCCTACACCCACTCATACAACCAGACAACAGCACAAGACCGAGAAGAAGAGGCACATCCAACCGTGTCAACACACCTAAAGATATCAACAGGGTACGCAAGGACACCGAAAAACGAGCCTTATCAAAGGCAGCACCAACAATCTGGAACGCCCTCCCCGATGAACTGCGTTCAACAACAGACCTTAAGGAGTTCAGGAAACTACTGAAGACAACCCTCTTCATAGAACACTACGGTGACATTACTTAAACCATGCAACAGACACCTCAATTCCCCCCACATGTCACAATAATTGTAATTAAGCAAGGAGCTGATACCCATAGCATTGTAAATAGCGCACGCTGTAAATAGCACCACAAGAATCAACGTCCAGACACACTCACACGCATACACTACTCACTGCATGTACACACTATACACTGTATCTTATTGATTGCTTGCTGTTCAGACCCCCTTGATTGCAGGATAAGGTGGTATAGAAATACGTTTAAATAAATAAATAAATAAATTTTATAGAATGAAGAATAAAGGGCAACATCTGGAAAGCTGTCTATATTATTACCCATAGTATTGGAAATAAGTTTCTGGATCTAAAGACCGTAATGGTAGAGACTGACTTGGATTTAGGGATAGTCATGGAGACATTCACAGAGAACCTTGACTGGGCTATAGTTATTTTGGGTCTATAATCTACTAAGGAAAGACAATGTAGGCAGACACGAAAGAAGTGTGGAGCTATATGAAAAGCATAATATATGCGCATAATATTAAAGCAACACATTTGCAAGGCATATGAAATAAGAAGGTGACATGGTGGGTTAAAGAGGGAAAGGAACATCTTTTTATACTGATGTGATATACAGATCTTTGCACATACAGAACAAATATATGGAGACCGAATTAACATAAGAACGTAAGATATGTCATACTGGGTCAGACCAAGGGTCCATCAAGCCCAGTATCCTGTTTCTAACAGTGGCCAATTCAGGTCACAAGTACCTGTCAGGTTCCCAAAATATTCAAAACCAATAGATCTCTGTAAGCCACAAATCAAAATATAAAACAGACACTTAGAAGGTCATTCGAAAAGGTTTAGTCATGGGTTGGACATCTGTAGACATGCACATGGACATTGAAATCACAGATACATCTCCCTAACCATTTGACAAATGCCATTCTCAGACGTTTCCAGTACTGGGATGTTCAATTGGGCACAGGGGTGTGGTGGAGGTATGTCTGGGGAAGGCAATAGACTTGCACATCCCCATTCTATCCCAGAAGCAGCAGAGCCATCTTCAGGCACGTACATGTATATTCCGGCTCCAAGCACAAATAGGCATCAGGATAGTGTTTATTTGCACATTAAAAATTCCAGAGAATATAGAGAAATAAGCAACTAATTATAGATTATAAAGTCCCATGCTGGTATTTGAACCTCAGCCATGCAGATTACAAGCCAATACTCTGAACAGTATGCTATTAGACAACTTGGCTCCAAAATGGTCTCCTGGGGACATCTATATAGACATTTGATACATGTGCATATCAGGCAGGTCCATGTTTCTGGAATTTTGCCTGAACTTGTACGTGCCTGCCTTTCTTTTCAGATGTTCTGGCTTTGATGTCCCAGATTGCACTTGGACGACCCAGTTGAAATGTGCCTCCACATAACATAAACATGTGGAGGAGTATTTTACAAAGGACACACAGGCTGCAGGATGAACGTCCAAATGGAAACATGCAGCAAATGTAGACAACTGCAGAACTGGGCCCGTAGACAATCAGTGCAGGTGCAAAATGACATTCTGAATATGCAGGAAAATGGATGCACAGATAGATGAAGCAGCAATACGTCCATCCCTTGTGGAATACTGTGAGGAAGATGGGTGAAATGCCTTCTAGAAACACAGACCCATGGATATCCAGGCACCAGTGATGATATGCAAGCACGCATGACCACGCAGGGGCTGAGCATGAGGACACAGTGAGAAGTAGGGATGATGGCGAAAAAAATGCCCAACTTCTCCCATGTGGAGATCAAGTACCACTGCCACATGGTCCTAGAGAAAAGGTGCACCTCTACCCACTATGGAGGCACAGAATCAGCTGGCAGAAGGTGCAGGCGATCTGGCATAAGATCGGCCAGACGCTGCATCAGTAAGTATAACAGAGGGCATGGAGAGGGGTCAGCAGCAGGTGCAGTAAGGAAGAGGTAGCAAAGAACATGGGGCAGCACACATGCAGGGAATGGGGCCAGAGACAACAAAAGGAAGAGGGGGGGGGGGGGAGACAATGCAGGCAGCCGGCAAGGAATGCAAAGACCGTATCTCAAAACCATAATGCAGACCACAGTGGATGCCCAATGACAATGTGGGAGGGCATAGGAAGAGAGAAAGTGAGCTGATAGACAAGGTACATGCAGGTCAATAGTAGCATGCCAGCATGAAAAAAAAAGAATAGGTGGGACAGTAATTCTTATACAAGGCGTGCAGGCGGGGGCTAGACAGATGAGTGACACAGCAAGTTCAGGTGTTGAATGGGTCACAGCGATAAGGCCAGAGTGAGAGGTGGACCCAAAGGCAGGACTAGAGGCAGCTTCCAACAGCAGAATGTAGCATGGAGCTATCCCAGTTGTGAATAGGTGGTGGTAGTGGTTTTCGCCAGTGTGTGGGAGGGCCAGATGCCAAGTGAAAAAGTCATAAAAGTACCAATGGCACCACTTTCATCCACAGACGCTACAGGATATGGAGAGATGGAGGCCATGAAAATGCAGCCAGCTACTGCCCAGGTTGTGGCAGGAGCTGGCTGAATGCTAAGTAAGAATAAGATGCTAGACCGCAGCCACCTGACCCCCAGTCTTTCATGGCATGGCATGGCAGCAACACATGGTGGGTGTTAGGGGTGTGGAGAGCAATGATTGGATTGGCAATAGGATAGGCATATGGCATAGTTAGGAAAGAGTGTAATATATGCCCCTTCTACCTTGCAGCTGCAGATATCATGCCGGTGCTAGAGGGCAAAGGGCCAGACACCATCTAAAGGCAGGCTGCAGACAGGCCCAGGGAGATGGCAGTGGAGGAGCAGCAGCAGGATCCCATGGACACTGCTCTTGGTCCTGCACCCCACCAAAGAAACAGCCCCTGGCAGCACCACCAGCAGTAGCAATGGCATCTCCTGGGAAGAGGAGGAGGATGAGGTGCTGGATGACACTGTCACTTAACCCATGTTCTTCCTCCAATATTTTGGGAGCACTACAGAAAAATATTGACTGTCAGCTCTCACTGATGCAACTGAAGGGCTAGTGGCTGTAACTTTTGGAAATATTGCTGTTGCCTGCCTCTCCCCCCCCCCCTGCAAAACTGAATTGGCAGCAGCTGGGGGGGGGGGGGGGCAGCATGGCTGCCAATGTGTGCCACTGCTGCTGCTGCAGCCCATGTGTTCTGCTGTCGCCACTCCCCCAGGCCAACCATCCTAGATCGCTGCTTAGCTTGCTTAGTGGATGGGCTGGCCCTGATCATCCCCTCCTGAAGCTGTATGTACTGTGTCCTTTTTGCTAGTGGCTCAAGGGAAGCCCTCACCTAGGGGCCATCCAGAGAAATGGAACAAGAGCATGAGATGGATGTGATCTACCTAGATTTCAGCAAAGCCTTTGATACTGTTCCCCATAGGAGGCTTATCAATAAACTGAACAGCCTGAGGATGAATCCCAAGGTGGTGATCTGGATCAGAAATTGGTTGACTGACAGACGACAGAAGGTGATGGTAAACGGAACTTACTTGAATGAAAGGAAGGTGATTAGTGGCATGCCCCAGGGATCAGTCCTGGGACCGGTACTGTTCAATGTATTTGTGAGTGATATTGCTGAAGGACTGAATGGAAAAGTCTGTCTTTTTGCAGATGACATGAAAATTTTCAACAGAGTTGACTCCCCTGAGGGAGTGAATAATGTGATGAAAGATCTACAAAATCTGGAAGAATGGTCTAATGCTTAGCAGTTAAGATTTAATGTAAAGAAGTGCAGTGTCATGCATTTGGGAAGCAGAAATCCAAGGAAATTGTATGTGATAGGCTGCGAGCGGTTGGTGTGTACAGACCAGGAAAAGGACCTCAGAGTGATTGTTTCTGAGGATCTCAAGGTGGCGAAACAGTGTGACAAGGTGGTGGCCAAAGCCAGAAGGATGCTGGGTTGCATACAGAAAGGAAATACCAGTAGAAAGGGGGAGATACTAATGTCACTGTATAAGTCGTTGGTGGAGGCCTTAATTGAAATATTGTGTTCAGTTCTGGAGACCATATCTCGCAAGGGATATAAAAAGACTGGAAATGGTTCCAAGGAAGGTGACCAAAATGATTTAGAACCTGCACCAGAAGACATAAGAGAAGGAACTTAAAGACCTAAATATGTACACTCTGGAGGAGAGGAGGGACAGGGGATATGATACAGAACTTTAAATACTTAGAGTACCGTATTAATGTACAAACAAACCTTTTTTCAAAGACAGGGAATCTGCAAAACTAGAGGACATAACATGAAACTTCAAGGGGGTAAACTGAAAGGCAACATCAGGAAATATTGAAAGGGTGGTGGATGCTTGGAATGCCCTCCCGATGGAAGTGGTGGGGGTAAATACAGTGACATAATTTAAAATGGCATGGGACAGACACAGTGGATCCGTTGATAGCAACAGGATAAAATCAAAATAATCTTAACTGTCTCAGCTATCTCAATAAATAGGGGTGACCTGCAATGGAGCGGTGGGTACACCCCTAAACAAATGCATGGGGAGGGATAGTCTGCACGGAGCAGTGGGTACACCCCTAAACAAAGGCATGAGGAAGGGTGACCTGCACAGAGCGGCAGGTGCACCTACTTTTGCCACCTTCCTAGGCTGACTAGATGGACCATGATGGTCTTTATCTGCTGTCATATACTATATTACTATCTGTGCCTAGTGACCCAACACGCATCCATAATAACCTGCTTGCCAAACAGCAGATCTACTTAGCAAAGGGGTCAAGGGCATGCAGCATAAGGGAGTCAAGGACTGCAACATAACATTCACTAGCTTTGGCTGGTGAATTTCTGTGCATCTCTTGGGAGAGAATATAGGGGTATGTTTACTAAACTGCGGTAATCGTACATAACGCGCGTTATGTAACGTTAATGATCGTTAGCGCATTATAACGTGCGTTATGATGCGCTAACGATCGTTAACGTTACATAACGCGCGTTATGATGCGCTAACGATCGTAGTGCCCCGCGGCGCGGTAAAACACCGCAGAAGGTGGAGAGAGGGCGGAAAGAAGGGGTCAGTGGGCGGAGAGTGGGCGGGGATAGGCTCCCTTCACACTAACGCGCTGATTTTCAGAGCTGAATTCCAACGCAAATGAAAACCTGCCGTTAAATGCACATTACAGGGAAAGAAATCATTTAAGTGTCGGCAATGTACAGCCCAGGCAGGGAAACAAAAAAAAAGTGATAAGTGTGATACATGTGCACAGAACAAAAGGGCACAGAAACACTGAAAATGATCCCAACAAACTGGAAAAAAACAATAACCAAGCTGGCCAATAGTGGTATCAATGAGAAACATCAACCCCTCCCGAATAAGCTCCATAGAACAGATATAAATCATGGAAGGGTCTATACTCCGTCCCCATACAAGGTGAATGGGTCCACAGTGAAATAGCGCTGCTCAGGCTTTTCCCCACCATCGGACAGGGTTCCTATGGCGTGCACATGTCCCACAACATCAGGGCGGGCATGTCGGAACGGCAACTGGGCAGATGCCGGAGAAGGGGATACAGAGGGCCGCAGGCGGCACATGCTGTGGTGGAGCTGGGCCACAGTGCGGACTAGGGTGATGCCTAGGTGGCCCATACGAATGCTGAAACAGTGGAGCAGCCAGACAGCAACTGCTGAAGGCCCAACATGGGCACGAGTGTGTTTCCCAAAGTGCCACAGGGGATAGTACCCAACAGCAACCCCCAAGGGCACGGAACATTGGCAGGCGGGGCTGGGGGGGGAGCGTGGACGTCTATGCAGGCACCCCTACCCCAGAACCCGCACCATAGGCAGCCGCCTACCTGCACACTGGATGGCCTGAGACTGTGCACCACCAGCTCCACCAACAGAAGGGCATGTCAGCATGGTGGCTGAGGGATACTGGTGGTGGAGGGGGCAGTGGCAACTGCCCAGAGCAGACCGTGGCCTAGCCCTGTGTAGGTGGGTGCCGTGTACTGCAACAGACGGGCCCTGTCTGATTAACAGTCATGGTATCACCTAGGAATATACAGACTCTGTGGCAACAAGGTGGTGCAGTGCACAAAACCAGTGTATTCAGAAGCAGAGGGTCATAGGTTCAAGTCCCAGCTGTGGTTCCTGCCAACCCAGTCCCCATATTTTACCTACTACTACAACATGCTAATACAGACAGCACCTTTATTGCAGATGACGTAAACATGCCCAAGACACCCACATTTTACCCTACAGAGCACGGACACCATAAACATGCACATTACCTAGAGCAGAGTCTCCCAAATGCAGTCCTGGAGGGCCAAACACCATTCCGGTTCCATGCTGCCTCTGATAAAGATGCCTGTGCTGCATTTCTATGCGCCTCCCCCATGGTATGCAGATGTATCTCATGGATATTCATGAGGGACAGCATGAAAACCCGAACAGTGTTTGGCACCACAGGACTGGAGTTGGGAACCTCTTCCGTAGAGCAGCAGCCAACAGGGGCAGACACACCCGCACCCACAGGCCCCATTATCCAAAGCCTCCTGGAGAGGCAGAACTTTGGGGTCTGCGTGCATCTCCCAATACTAGCACTTGCATACCTTAGTAATGCCACCCTAAACCTGGGAATATGGTACACATCTTTAAAGAGGTTGCTATGATTACTGGCAGATAGCAATTCCTAGGTTAAGTACAATATTCTGAGTGAGCTGCATCATAGAAACCTTTCTGATGTCTGTGGAGTGTGCTACAGGTCTTGTGTCTGACAGTGTTTACCAACCTGGGGAGTGACTCCTACAGTATTGCGTACCATAGCCATGCCTGCCATGTGCCCAGGACTGGTGTGGTGGCCTGGGCTGCCCAACACCTCTATAGTTGCACAATGCTGGCATAGGTGTGGGAAGTGTGTGTCTGTCTATCCAGTGTGTGGTGGCTGCCAACACCCTCCACAGCCCACACTGCTTGCTCTGTTGCCAGTATTGGCCTGCCAATGTGCATAATGAGGAGCAAGCCTGGATAGGGTGGCCTGGCCTGGCCGCATCTGCACAGGGCATAGGGCAATGGCTCGGACATTGTAGTGCCCGGTACCACCTGCACGGACAGGGTGGCCATAACATGTCCTGCTGGGCGGTCACTCTCACCCTGACTGAGCAGTGCTCATGGTATGGCTAGGTTCCCCCAGAGTGCTATATAGCATTTCTCTCATGTGATATATATGGGGGTTTTTTGGGGCCCAATCACTGACTTATCTGCTTGGTGTGTATGCTGACATCCCTGTTCTGGGTACATGCACTATGGACTAGTTGGTGGAGTGTCTGCAGCTAGTATGTGTCTTGCTGGAACACCTTCCAGGGTGCAGCGGCTGGAGGCTTGCTGCTGGAGAATGTCAGATAATGGTGGGGGGCAGCTGAGCATTTCCAGGCCTGCCGTCTGTCTGCTACTGCATTACGGATGTGTACCGCTCTGTCTGTTCCCAAGCAGGATTGGGGGTGATGGTCCCCTCTACAGCTACCATTGCAGGGAGGTAGACTGTGGATCTATTGGTGGGTGATCCTGTTTCCCACCCTGAGCCCCAGAGGGTGGGTTGTGTGGTGGTACATGGTCTGCCCATGGGTCCATACACCCTTCACCTACAGCAGGTAACCATGGCACCAACACAGGATATGCACTATTCTGGGTGCATCATCGCCCATAAGGACTAGACATGACCGAGACATACAGCAGGGCACAGATGTATCCTAGGTGTGTCTAACGGAACTACCTATCACACACTGATGGGGTTTCTGTCTCTAACGCGGCTCCTAACGCAAATCGCACTAACGCAGTTTAGTAAACATACCCCATAGTTCCCTTCACAAATCTTGCTGGGTATCTTCACATGGTGACCTCAATGTACAAAATCTATACTAAATCCCAGCCAGGTGACACTACAATTAGGAAAGAAAAAAAAAAAACATACTGACCGCATGTCACTCATCATTAAAAAGGTGCCCACCCGTAGACTCCATACTAAGACTGACGATGGTGGTAGCAATAGTGCAGACACTGCAGATGCAGGTAACATCCCCGCCATGTATAAAGACCATGGTGAGCGTGTTCACGGGCCCACTGTGGCAGGAGATAAATCACAGAAATTGATGAAACAGTTAAGAGGATTACCTACAGTTAAATGGACTTCTGTAGATAAAGAGGAGATAATGTACTGCTACTTTTATACTACAAACCCTATACATAAATTGTAAGGGTATACAAAGAGAATTTGCCAAAAAAAACGGAAGAAAGAGGAAAATTGCCACAAGAAAAACTGCAAAAAGCAACAGATGCAAATTTAAGATCTTTAATTTCACAGAGCAAAGTAAAGAAGTATGTGATGATAAAATCTTTAATTAATTAAGAGCTTCTGCGGAAAAAGAAATACAGGGAAGAGGAGGCGATATAAAAACATAAGAAATGCCATACTGGGTTAGACCAAGGTCCATCAATCCCAGTGTCCTAGTGGCCAATCCAGGTCACAAGTACCTAGTAGGTTCACAAAAAGACATGCAGGTTCCATAATGCTTGTCGCAGGGCAAGCAGTGGATTTCCCAGGTTTTTTAAATAATGGTTTGTGTGTGTATGTACGGGCATATGTCTAGCTTGATGTATATATCTCTGTGTGAATGTGTATATGGCCAAGACTGAACTTCTTATTTTTCCCCCTAAACCCTCCTCCCCCTTCCCCCTTTTGCTATTTCTGTTGATAACACTCTTCTGCTTCCTGTTTCCTCTGCCCACAACCTTGGAGTCATCTTTGACTCCTCCCTCTTCTTCTCCACACATATCCAACAAATAGTTAAAACCTGTTGTTTCTTTCTCTATAACATTAACAAAATTTGCCTCTTCCTCTCTGAACACACTACTAAAACGTTTATCCACTCTTCAGTCACCTCCCATCTTGACTATCGCAACCTCCTCCTTACTGGTCTCTCTCAGAGTCATCTCTCTCCTCTTCAATTTGTTCAGAACTCTGCTGTACAGCTAATCTTCTGCCAGCCCCTCATATACACTCATATAACTCAAATCACTTCATTGGCTCCCCTTCCAATTCCATATCCAATTCAAACTTCTCCTTCTGTCCTATAAATGCATTCACTCTATTGCCCCTCACTACCTTTCCTCTCTCCTCTCTCCCTACATCCCTTCTCGTGAACTCCACTCTTCCTCATGCTTCTTCTCTCTATGCCCTTTTCTTCCACAGCCATCTCCAGACTTCGAACTTTTTACCTAGCTGCTCCTTATGCCTCAAACAAACTTCCTGAATCTATACATCAGGTCTCATCTCCCCCACTTTTCAAATCCTACTAAAAGCACACCTTTTTGAGGCTACTTTTGGATCCTAATCGACTTGTTCTCCTTGTGACTCCTTTACCTATTTGAACCCCTTCTTTTTCTTATATTGTGCTGTCTTGATTAGATTGTAAGCTCTTACGAGCAGGGATCGTCTTCTATATGTACTTGTACAGTGCTGCGTACGCCTTACATAAATGATTAATAGTAGTAGTAGTATTTTATGGACCTTTCCTCCAGGAACTTGTCCAAACCTTCTTTAAACCCAGCTATGTCGACAGCTTTTACTGCAACCTTCGGTAACAAATTCCAGAGTTTTGATTACCCGTTGAGATAATTTCAAGAATCAGTTTATGCCAAGGCTGTACATTCTTAGAGCTGAAGGAGGGCTAGGCCTCATAGAGATTGATTACACATACAGAGCTACTATCATAGGCCTAACTAACTGCATCATTGGATCCAAATACACAGAAAGTGCTGAAATATGAAAATAAATGTCCAGAATCTGTCTCCACTGTCAAACTCGGACAAACGTTCCAATGACTGGAGGTAATGAGTGAGGATCCACAAGTATGCACAGAAAAGGAAGCAATAGAATTTGCAAAACAAGAAAAAAAATTCTTCAAAAAATTAGATCAGCAAACGATGAAGAACTAGGGGTATGTTTACTAAACTCCGTTGCTGTGCGGGTCCCCGTTAGTGTGCGTGTGCCATATAAGGAGTGGGTGGTTCAGGCAGAAAAAAGAAAAAAACCCGACCGTACGTGTGTGCGTCGCGCTAATGTGTGGGGCCCACATTAGCACGTGGAAAGGCTAAGTGGGGCGATGCTGCATAACCAAACAACAGAGCCGTAGTACAACGGTGAAGACACTGACCTATGGTGCAGGGGCCATAGGTTCAAACCCCCATTGCACTCAATGAAAAAGACCAGCTGAGGCATCAACTTTTATGGGCAAAAGTGGTGTAGGAGGCATATTGATTATGGGCGGCAGAAGGCGGCGCACTCTTTTTGTATACGGCATGAGGCAGCGCACTGTTCATTGTGGGCGGCAGATGGCGGCGCGCTGTTAAGGTTGGGCGGCAGAGGGCGGCGTGCTGATAAAATTGGGCAATAGAAGGCGGCGAGCCGGTGGGCAGAAGGCGGCGCACTGATGTGTGAGGGGGCAGCCCAATAGTGGGTGGGATAAGTGGCGCGCTGATGTGCAAATAACAGGAATGGAGCCATAGCACAATGGTTAAGACACTGACCACTCACGCAGGCATCATGGGTTCAATTCCCCACAGTGCCCATTGAAGACAGCTGGCTGAGGCATTATTTTAAGGGGCATGCCCATGTTGGGCGGCATAAGGCGGCGTGCTGTTAATTTTGTGTGCCACAAGATGGCGCGCCGATGGCTATAAGGCTGCGCGCTGCTGCTCAAACACAGGACCAGAGCCACAGCACAATGGTGAAGACACTGAGCAATGGTGCAGGGACCAGGGGTTCAATCCCTCACAATGACCAGTGAAAAAGGCTAGCTGAGGCAGTATGTTATATGTTGTGGAGTGCTGTAGGAGGCTTTTTAATTTTATTTTATGATAACTACTAGCAAACACACTCTCACAGCATTTTAATATAAGGCAGCCCATAAGGCACATGTTACAGTGCACCGTCCGCCAAGGCACCCTAGAATGTCCCCTATAGGGCAGCATGTATGTTGCGACACAGTATAATGTACTGGAGTACTCGTTCAATACCAAAGCACAGCAAATCAGCAAATCAATCCAGGGTTCTAGGGGGTTATCTCGGGAGCAATTTTTGATACTTCGTGAGCAGCGGTGGATATTTTTGCTTTATTGTTTTATTTGTTTTTATAGTTCACCCCCCTGAAGCAGCGTCTGCGAAACGCTAAGAGGGACGTCTGATGTGGCGTCGGGGTTGATATCTAATGCCATCTTATGCCATCTTTTGCCATCTTGAAGCTGAAGATTGCTATTTCTACTGATGGGTTCTTTGCTCTTTTTGAGCTTTTTGAGTTCTCTGAGCAGTGGCTATTAAGAGATATATGATATGCTATTTGTTTGCCATTGAAGGTTTAAAGTATTTGTTACTAGTTATTATGTATTATTTAGCAACTTATTGATATATCTTATCTTATGTCTCTGTTATTATTATAATTGGAATTTGTAAGAGCTATTGTCCATCAGGATTGTATTTACTAATAAGCTTTTCAATACTGTTGATGGATGGTGGGGGTAGGTCACAGACCGTTGATGCTATTTTCTCCCCTTGGTTTTACTGATATCCGGTATTTCCGGTTTTGAAGTATTACTGACTACTTGGGGTTTTGTCTGAGGTCTGTGCTCCCTTGTCACCACAGTATTGTTAGCTTGTTTTAGTGCAACGTAATTCAATTGCTACACTTGGTTAAATTAGTGGAGTTGTTTGTGTTTTGTATGTTGTACTAGGCACCATGGACAAGGAGGCATCGACAGTAGTCGGCAATTTCAATAGCTCATGAACCTTGCAACAACCAGGTCAGTAACACTGTCCTGAAATATAGAACATTTATTTGGACAGATTTGTATGCCACCTTTTCCTTCAATCAATGTGGTCACATCACATCACAATTGCAGGGTTACATTTAACATTAGGGTACATGTAAACATTTAGACAGTACAGTTACTTAACAGTATTTAGACAGTACAATTGAGGTAACATTTAACATAAAGGTATTTAATAACGTGGTATGATAGATTTGTCTGTGTGGATAGGATGGGTGTGTGTTTAGTTGGCGGAGGTAGTAGTGTTACTGTTTGGGTAGGGGATGCTGCCTGAATGCTCATAGGTTTCTATAAATAACAATGTTTTGAGGTCTTTGCGGAAGTCTGTGAGGTCATCTAAAGCTCTCAGGCTCGTTGGTAGGGAGCTCCATAGTGTGGATGCCAGTAGTGATGATGCTCTTTTTGAAGATGTTTGTTTGGTTTTGTGATAGCCTGCAGGTGTGCCGATCATGCTGTTGTTATTGGTTCTTCTTGGTCTATTGCTGCTGTCCCTTGTTATAATGTTTTGGAGTACGTCTGCTGAGAGATGGTGAATGACTTTGAAGATGATCATGATTATTTTGTATTTAGCTCTTGCCACCATTGGGAGCCAGTGTAGTTGTTGTAGGATGGGAGTGATGTGTTCAGTCCTTGGAGTGTCTGTAATGATGTGTGCTGTGATGTTTTGTACCATCTGTAGTGGGTGGAGTGTCTGCTGAGGAAGGCCTTGATGTAGTGAGTTTCCATAATCAAGCAGTGGTGTAATGAGTGCTTGACACACTGTGCGGAAGTGGTCTTGACAGAGCATTGGTTTGATTTGTCTGATTGTTTTCAATCGATGATATGCCTTGTTTGCGGTTTTGGTGATGTGGGATTTTAGGTTCAGAGTTCTGTCTAGTGTTATGCCCAGATACTTAACTTCTTCTTTGACTACTATGTGTTTGTCTAGGATGCTGATAGTTTGTGGAGGTATGAAGGTGGGGTTCCTGGTGATGAACATTGCCTTAGTTTTGTCGTAGTTGACTGTTAAGTTGTTGGCTATGAGCCAGTCATTCATGTCTTCGAGGCATTTTGTTATTGTTGTAGTGTTTAGTGCTAGTAAGTTGATTGGAGCGTACACCATGATGTCGTCAGCATAAATGTGGTAGTGTAGTTTGTGGTGCTTGATGATGCTGCATATGGGCTGTATGTAGATGTTGAAGAGCATTGAAGATAGGGCTGAGCCTTGAGGTATTCCCTGCGTGACGGGGAATTGTAGTGATTTCTTTTGGTCGCATTTGACTTGTTGCGTTCGCCCTTCCAGGTATGATGTAAACTACTTCAGGGTATTCTTGCATAGATCTATCTGTTGTAAGCGTTGCAATAGCTTAGCGTGTGACACAGTGTCGAAGGCCGCCGAGATGTCCATGAACACTAGCAGGAATCCGTTTTTTATGTTGTATTAGGAGATGCCTCTTAGGAGATTGTCAAAGAGGGAGGTGAGTAGTGTTTCCACACCATGTTGGGGCTTGAATCCATGCTGATGTATGTCCAGTGGGGCATTGATACCTATATGGTCCTGAAGTTGCCTTTGGAATGCTTTTTCCACGATTTTGGCAAGGAATGGCAGGCTGGAGATGGGACGGTATGATTTTGGTTCGGATGGGCTCAGATTACTACTTTTAAGTATTGGTCGTATCATCGCATGTTTTAGGAGTTGCGGCATGTATCCTTGTTGGAGCAAATCTTTGACGATTTTTTGAATGTGATGAGAGAGCTGGCTTTTTGTGGCTTTGATCCAAGACACTGGGCATGGGTCTGATGGTGAAGTTGTTGTGTTTAGTCCAGATATAATGTCTTCTACTTGCTGTTTTGTTGGTATGTTGAAGCTCTCCCATGCCTGATGTTGCTTTTTTATCGTGTAATTGTTTGTTTGTAGTGAAGCAGAGTATGTTTGGTTGGTGTTTTTTCACTTTAAATAGTCTGCATATTTTTGTGGATAAGGATTGTGGGTGCTTTGTTGCATGTCATCCTTGGTGAGCTTTTGGATAATGCTAAAAAGTTCTCTTGGTCTATTAGTAGATTTCATGATTAGGTTGGTATGGTGTTGCTTTTTACACTCATTTATTAGATTGTTATATTCCAGTTGCTTGTCTCTGTATTGTGTTAGGAGGTTGTGTGATTTGTCCTGTCTCCATTTTCTTTTCAGTTTTCTGAGTGTGCGCTTTGCAACTCTGATTTTGTGTGAATATCATGGGGCGTTGGATCTCTTGCATGTTTGTGGTTCTTTGATGGCTGGGGCAGATGCTGCATTGGATATTATTGTGTTCCATTCTTCTATGTTAAGATCCAGGGTGTCATGTTCCTGCTGAAGTTGTGGAGTGATTTCATTTATGAATGAGTCTCTGTTAAATGTTTTGAACCGTCTAGTTATTCTTTCATCTTCTTTGCATTGGGCGGGGTTATTCAGAGTCATGGTGAATTCAATTACATGGTGGTCTGACCAAGGGACTGGGGTGATTGTTGGTTTTGTGGTTTTGTTCTGTTCCACTAGTTGTATTGGCATGAAGACCATGTCTGGAGTTGTACCATGTTGGTGCGTTGGGGGTGTTAATTGTCTGGAAGTATTGTAGTGACTCCATGGCTTTTAAGAACGTTGCGGTTTCTCTGGTGGGTGCAGATGTTAGGTTATAGTCTCCTAGTGCAACCAGGGGTTTCTGTCTTCTGTTATGTGCACATATCATTTCAATTACTGTGGATAGGTGTTCAGTTGTGGTGCTGGGTGGTCTGTATGTGAGGGAGATGGTTAGGTACTTGTTGGCTATAGTGAGTGTGTTGGAATCAATTGTTTTAATGGTGGCGATTGTTTTGAATCTGTATTCCTTTCTGGTAAGTATTAGTACTCCACCTCCTCTCTTTTGTACTCTGATGCAGTTAAATACTGAGTATCCTGTTGGGGTTACTTGATTTAATATGACCTGGTCTGAGTCGTCTAGCCAGGTGTCGGTGATGTATATTATATCAAGCTTCTTATCGTTGATTAGGTCAAGGATAGTATTTGGTTTGCTCCTGATAGATCTGGTGTTTAGTAGAGCACACCTGATGTTTGTTGATATGATTGGGTTTGTGTGTTCATTATTTGTGTGGTGAGAGGGTGTATTATGTGTGGTATTGTATGGTTTGTGGGTATTGTGAGTCATGATTGTACTGGCGGCCGCAGTCCTTCAACACATACCCTTTGCCATCTACGACACTGGTCTGCATAGTGCATGCATGTCCGGCCCACTCTACCCCCCCCCCCCCCCGTGGGGGGTCTTGCACCTGATGCATATCTTGGCAGCTAAATCCAAGCCCCCCCCCCCCAGATCTGTACAGTGCTGGGCTAGTGCTCTAGGGTTTGATTGACCAGCTACTCTGGATGTTAAGACATTTATGCAGCCTTTACAGTCATAGCATACCTATGGAGTGACAAGTGCAAGCATCAGTATCGTGTGTATGCTAGTTCTGTGCAGGTGTGGGAGGAGCAACAACAACTGACCACCTATGGTCCCTACATGCTGCATGGCATGTAACAGAGCTATACAGGTGCATATCACTCATCCCCCTTAACTACCACCAAATTATTTCCCCATGCATCCCACATTTCTTATCCTCCTGAACATATCCGGCCCCTAAACTTTGGCCTTATGAGCTCACTTCACATGCCATATGTCATTGCCGACTGCATCTGCTAACTTCCCCATATACGAAAGTGTAATGTGCATGGGGCACCAGGTTATCTAACCCAATGACACCTATGTCAGCACTATATGTGCTGCAAGCTGCGCATTCTTTCCTCACCTGCAGGTGCTGGTGCTGGTGCTGGCGGTGATGGTCTGAAGGCCTTCATGGATGAAGTCACTGGAGTGTGGAGAGGAAAAGTCCCAAGCCACTTCCTTGGGCATCATCAGCATATACAGAGACCAGCCAGATGGAAGAGGAGCATGGCAATGCTGAGGACAGGTCAGCAGGTAATGCGATGCTGCAGGACAAAGAAGAGAGGACCTGTCATCAGCATTGCAATGCTCCTCTTCCCTTTGGCTAGTCTCCATTATCAGACAACCAGGAGCATCATGTAGTGCTGCCACCTAAGCAGATGTTGCCACTGACTCACCTGGTGAGACGTTACCACCAGAGGAGTGTCAACAGATGGGAAACAGATGACAGCAGCTTATATGATGTGGGGAGCAGAGTAAGGAGTACCTGGTGACAGACAGGGATTGCAATGATATCCTGAGTAACATCCTTAAACAGCAGAGAGAGAGAGAAGTGAGGCAGATGATCAGCATCTGCAGGAGCTGTAACATATCAGCCAGTCACTGGACACATTCCTTTTGTGGTTTGATCATCTAGTCTCTCGGGTATCCCAATTGGCTACTGTCCCTTCCACTGTTCCATCAGCCTCTGCACCAACCACCTCAGGTCTCACATCCACCAGTAGCGATGGCAACGGTGCTAGGATCTGTCAATGAGAGTCACAGGAGTCAAGCCAAATCAATATTCTGGATATAAAGCCACAGGGTGGTGGTTCCCCCTACATTTCCCTAACTTTCCAACTGCCAAGGGGCAAGAGCAGGGGTAAGCACATCAAGTAGGAGTACTGTTGTGGGTTCCAGAGCTGATTCTTGAGGAAGTAGCTTCATTGTGTGTTCAAGGTTGAATGTAGCAAAAGCAGGGCTGTGGTGTATATGATTTGGGGCATCCCTGGGTGCTTGTATGGATGTGGGAAGGGGGGTTATTGCATGTTGGGTCCCTCAGAGACAGTGCACTGCTGCAGCAATGTACGTCTGGACCAGTGGAATATTGCAGTGGTGTCCCAGGGGGACACAGGGTGGTGGTGGTGGTTCTTGGCACCGAGGTGTGTGCTTTCTTTGTGTGGCAGCAAACAGATGGGCGAGATGAGGTATGTCATCATAAGAACAAAAGAACATAAGAAATGTCATACTGGGTCAGACTAAGGTCCATCAAGCCCAGTATCCTGTCTCCAAAAGTAGCCAATCCAGGTCACAAGTACCTGAAAGGTCCCAAAAAGGCACACATGTTCAACAACACTCATCTTGGGGCAAGCAGTGGATTTCCTGGGTCCTCTATAATAATGGTTTATGGACCTTTCCTCCAGGAACTTGTCCAAACATTTTTTAAACCCAGTTACGCTAACAACTTTTACTATATCTTCCGGTAATGGATTCCAGAGTTTGATTAAACATTGAGTGAAAAAATATTTTTTTCTTATTAGTCTTAAACTAACTAGATCTCAGATAAAAAATCTGTATATAACGCTTTTTGACATAACGATAATAGCTAAACATAGTTCCATTGAATTTATAACCATTAATTTGTAAACAGTTGAGTAGTAAGTATGGAAACCTTATGTATGTAAAACATATGCTGGTCCAAAATGGGTTAAATGGATTAGGTTGCAGCTTTATTGCATGTCCCCTAGTCTTTCTATGGGGTATGTTTACTAAACTCCGTTGCTGTGCGGGTCCCCGTTAGTGTGCGTGTGCCATATAAGGAGTGGGCGGTTCAGGCAGAAAAACGAAAAAAACCGGAGCGTACGTGTGTGCGTCGCGCTAATGTGCGGGGCCCACATTAGCGCGTGGGAAGGCTAAGTGGGGCACTGCTGCATAACCAAACAACAGAGCCGTAGAACAACAGTGAAGACACTGACCTATGGTGCAGGGGCCAGGGGTTCAAACCCCCATTGCACTCTTCAAAAAAGACCAGCTGAGGCATCAACTTTTATGGGCAAAAGTGGTGTAGGAGGCATATTGATTATGGGCGGCAGAAGGCGGCGCACTCTTTTTTTATACGGCATGAGGCGGCGCGCTGTTCATTGTGGGTGGCAGATGGCGGCGCGCTGTTAAGGTTGGGCGGCAGAGGGCGGCGCGCTGATAAAATTGGGCAACAGAAGGCGGCGAGCCGGTGGGCAGAAGGAAGCGTGCTGATGTGTGAGGGGGCAGCCCAATAGTGGGAGGGATAAGTGGCGCGCTGATGTGCAAATACCAGGAATGGAGCCATAGCACAATGGTGAAGACACTGACCACTCGTGCAGGCATCATGGGTTCGATTCCCCACAGTGCCCATTGAAGACAGCTGGCTGAGGCATTATTTTAAGGGGCATGCCCATGTTGGGCGGCATAAGGCGGTGCACTGTTAATGTTACACGGCAGAAGGCGGCGCACTGTTAATTTTGTGCGCCACAAGATGGCGCGCCGATGGCTACAAGGCTGCGCGCTGCTGCTCAAACACAGGAACAGAGCCACAGCACAATGGTTGTGACACTGACCAATGGTGCAGGGACCAGGAGTTCTATCCCTCACAATGCCCATTGAAAAAGACTAGCAGAGGCAGTATGTTTTATGTTGTGGAGTGCTGTAGGAGGCCCTCTAATTTTATTTTGTGATAACAACTAGCAAACGCACGCTCCCAGCATGTTAACATAAGGCAGCCCATAAGGCACATGTTACAGTGCACCGTCCACCAAGGCACCCTAGAATGTCCCCTATAGGGCAGCATGTATGTTGCGAAACAGGATAATATATAGTGCACCCTATATGGATGGCAACCATAAAGTGCCGTATACGGCGCCCCATAAAGCACCCTCAGAGGCACCTTATGGGTACAGTATGTTGAGGGTGTTATTGCTGGCAGCAACATATGTACAGTAAAGTAAAAAGATGCTGTGGACACCCCTATCACAGAAACCCACTGTGGGTTTGAACCCATGACCACTGGCTGCATAGGCAGTGACGTAACCATTGGGCTACAGCTCCACAGCTGTAAGCAAGCCCCTGGCTGGCTGCAGATAGCCTGCACGTCACCTCACAGACAGTCTGCCGGTGTAAACAGGATAGGGTTAGGCCACACGTACCCATGATGCACTGCACATGCAAACTAGCTGTCCACAGATGGACACAAGATGGGGAATGCACCCCTACAGCACCTCGGCCCTGTTGGGGGAAGTGACCGGGTGCACCCACACAGCACCTCCGCCTGGTAGGGGGCACTGACCGGGTGTTTTACTGGCACAGAGTAGCTACACACCGTTACATCGTGCGGGTTCTGTGCTCACCCTGAGTGTGCAATGAGGCGCCCAGGACCAGGTCCACAACACCTTCCATGGCTGATGGAGGCCAAGCAGGAGTTCCAAAGCAGTGTTACTGTGTAAGATAGCCAGTTTCTGCACAAACACCATGGATATCCCACTCAGGCACAGGGGGCCCCCCCTCCCCCGCAAACATGGCTCCCCATCAAGAGATCCACACTCTACCTCCCTGCAAAGGTGGCAGTAGAGGGCAACAGCAACAGCAACCCAAGTCCTGCCAAGGAACACCCCCCCCAGGCAGCTCCATAAACAGCCATAAGACCAGGATAAGCTAAGCTGCACCCCACCACCAGATACTCCCCTGCAGCAAGCCAACAGCCACTGCACCCTGCAAACCATTCCAGCAAGACACATACCAGCTACAAACTCTCTGCTGGTTAGTCCATAGTGCATGTTCCCAATGGAGACACATGTACCCAGAACTGGGCTGCCAGCATACACAGCAAGCAGACAAATCAGTGACTGGGCCCCAAATAGAAACCCATATCTATCACATGAGGAATGCTGTATAGCACTATGGGGGTGCCACAGCCATGCTGTGGTCACTGCACAGTCAGGGTGAGCGTGAAATCCCAGAAGAACATGGTTTGGCCACCCTGTCTGTGTAGATGGTGGCCGGACACTACAATGTCCCTGCCAGTGCCCTATGGCCGGTGCAGATGCATCCTGGCCAGGCCACCCTGTCCTGGCTATACCCATGGTACCTTGCACCTCATTATGCACATTGGCAGGCCAATACTGGCAACAGTGCTGGCAGTGTGGGCTGTGGAAGGGGCTTGCAGACAGACACACACTTGGTAGACAGACACACACTTCCACACCTATGCCATCATGGTGCTACTATTGAGGAGGTAATTAGCCTTGCCCACCAAACCGGTCCTGGGCACGGCAAGGCATGGATATGGTACGCAGTACAGCTGGGGGTCACTCCCCAGGGTGGTAAACACCATCAGAGGCCAGGCCTGGAGCACGCACCGCAAACACCTAACAGATTGTTCAGATGGGGTCAACTAGCAGTATGTGCGTAACGTATGGATATCTATCTGCCAGTACTCCTAGCAAACGTCTCAGAGCTGTGTACCGTATACCTCAGGTGTAGGGTGACATTGTTAAGTTATGCAAGTGCTAGTTTTGGGAGATGCATGCAGGGTCCAATGGTCTGCCTCTCCAGGAAACATTGGCCAATGAGGCCTGTGGGTGTGGGTGTGGGTGTGTCTGCCCTTGATGGCTGCTGCTTTACGGCACAGATTCCCAAATCCAGTCCAGGTTTGCATCACACTGTTCGGGTTTTCCTGCTGTCCCTCATGGATATGCATGAGCTACATCTACATACCATGGGTGTGGTGCATAGATATACAGCACAGGCATTTGTATGAGTGGCATCATGGAACCTGACTGGTGTGTGCCCCACCAGGACTGCATTTGGGTGATTCTGCTCTGGGTACTGGTCCTGTTCATGGTGTCTGTGCTCAGTGGGGTAAACGATAGACGTATTGCCATTGCATATGTCCTCGCCAGGAAAGGTGTGCCCTTACTATCACTGTTTAATTGGGGGAAAAATATGTGGGCAAGATTGGCAGTTGCCCCAGTTGGGCTTTGAACCTGTGACCTTCTGCTCTTGCATACAGTGTCTGTGTGCACTGCACCACCGTGTAGTCACAGAGTGGGAGGATTCCCTGGAATGTCCATGACTGTGGATCCGGCAGGGCCTGTCTGTTGCAGTCTGTTGCAGTGGACAGTGGCAGCCTGCACATGGCTAGGCCTCTGTCTTCTGTCGCTAGCAGCCACTGCCCCCTGCACCACATGTACTTGTCCGCCAACTTGCTGGCATGAGCTTCTCCCATAAAAAGCAGGTGACCTGATTGGAATGTGGCAGTACGGGACTGCATTTGGGGTACTTGGCTGTGAGTAATGCCCATTGTTGTGGTGTGTGTGCGTTGTTGGGTAAAATATGGGTGTTTTCCCCATGCTTATGTCCCCTGCAATACAGGGGTGTCTGCGCTATCTGTGTTTAGTGGTAGGTAAAATGTAGGGACTGGGCTGGCAAGTGCCCCAGCTGGGCTTTGAACCTCTGACCTTATGGTCCTAGAGGTACTGACTCTGTCCACTGCACCACACTATGGCCACAGAGACAGTGCAGCCCCTGGAGGTAGTGAGCCTGGCAGGATGGAGTCACAAACCCTGCTCTACGCAATTTTACTGTGGGTATATGCACCCTGTCTGGTGACAAACGTGCACATAAACCCCGGAAATGACCACGGGAAATGGGGGACAAAATATCACCATGCTGGGCAACAGTGATATTAATGGGCAACCATAGCAAACACTCCCAGGAAAGCACCACAAAAGGAAATGTTTTTTGGAAGAGTCTCCGTTCCGTAAACCCTTCCAAAATTCATTTCTTTTTTCTGGAGCTTTGCTGGGTGTGTTTTCTGTATTTGCCCATTACTATAACTGTTCCCCAGCTGACTTACTATTTTTAATAGTTGTGTTGTGGTCATTTTCTATTTTTATTTGCACTTTTGTGCTGTGCACATGTATCACACTGCTCACGTTTTGCTGGTTTCCCTGGTTTTGCTGTACATTGCTGACGGAAATGATTTCTCTTCCCTTTAAATGCTTTCTACCGCGAGTGATTCACTCGCGCTATTTTTTCTGTGGAAATTCAGCCCCGATAATGTGCGCCCCGCCTCTCCCCTCCCCTTCCCCGCCCATTAACCTCTTCTCTCCGCCCCTCCGGGGCCTTCCTCCGCCCTCCGTTAGCCTTTCCACGCCTCTATCGGACATTTGCGGGCCCGTACTTGTGTGCCACCCGTTACTGTGACGCGCAGGTGTGCGGGGCTTCATCGCACGTTTGCGGGGCGTTTAAGCGCTCTTAACTACCGCTTTTAGTGCGCTATTTTGCGGCGCGCAAATTAGCGGTTTTTAGTAAACATGCCCCTATGTTTTTATAGTGTAAACAACCAATCTACGTTTACCCATTCAATTCATTAATTTGTAGATGTCTATCATATCCCCCCTCAGCCGTCTTATTTCCAAGTTGAAAAGCCCTAACCATTTAATATTTTCCTCAAGGGGGTATCCTTCCATCCCCTTTACCATTTTGGTGGCTCTTCTCTGTACTTTTTCTAATTCTACTATATCCTTTTTAAGATATGGCGGCCAGAATTCCACACAATATTCAAGATGTGGTTGCACCATGAAATGATACAGAGGCATTATAATATCCTTTGTTGTATTCTCCATTCCTTTCCTTCTGATTCCTAGCATTCTATTTGCTTTCATGGCCGCCGCTGCACACTGGGCGGAGGGTTTTAATATGTTATCCACGATGACTCCTAAATGTTTTTCCTGGATGTTGGTTCCTAATGTGGAACCTTGTATCATGTAACCATACTTTTGTTTGTTCTTTCCTAGGTGCGTAACTTTGTACTTGCCCACATTAAATTTCATCTGCCATTTGAATGTCCAGTCTTCCAAATTATCCAGCTTCTCTTGCAGTTTTTCACAATCTTCTTGCATCTTAACAACTTTGAACAATTGTGTATCATCTGCAAATTTGATTACCTCACTCGTTATTCCCATTTCCAGGTCATTTACAAATATGTTAAAATGCAGCAGGCCCAGCACAGATCCCTGGGGTACTCCACTATTCAACTTTCTCCATTGGGAAAATTGGCCATTTAGCCCTACCCTCTGCCTTCTATCTTTTAACCAGTTCCTGATCCACAATAGGAACAGACACTACTCAAGCCAACATATTTTTCTATTGGCTGCCACATAGCAGAGATTCAACACAAAAAGTGAAAAAAACCCGGGCATTAAAACCTCCACCAAGCCTGAAACAGCATAAAGCAAAGAAATTGGTGGGTTCCAAATGAGAAAAATTCCTATGCACACACCATGGACATTTAGGGGCTTGTTTACAAAGCCGCGGTAGCGGTTCGCGGTCGTTATCGGAGCCGCGGCCCCATTGAAATCAATGGGGTCGCGGCTCCGATAACGATCGCGAACCGCTACCGCAGCTTTGTAAACAAGCCCCTTAATGTCAGACAAAACGTCTCCTCACCAAATCAAATTTAATTGATGATGCCTTGGTGGGGGAAAGACACGTCCATTTTAATCAACAATATGCAGTAGAACAGTAGTGGCTAGACAAACCTAGATGCCAAAAAGCTTTAAATGTTCAGTACTTAACTGCAGAATCGGTGAAGCAAAATCCAACAAAGGTGATCAAACACGACACAGTCCTGCATTTCAGGTCAGTCATTTAAAGATCCTGCTTCGGGTTTGCACTTGTTACCACCAAACGAAGGGACGCCAAAATGAAGATATCTAAGGAAGCAACTTAAGGAACCGGCATCTGACATAAGAAGCCAACCACATGTTTACTGCTTATCCAATCAGGGGCTGAGAGCAAGAAATGCTAACGCCTCCTAAAACAAAAATCACAGTAAACTGTGCCAGTCGAGTTACAGGTTTGAACCTTTTGGGGCGACCGTATCAAGTCTAAAAATCCAATGTTGTTCAGCATACTGTAGTTTAAATAACCTGTTGCCCCCCATAATGGAAGGGGGAATCCATTCGATTATCCTCCAAAAAAATTGCTCAAAGGAATGATCATGAGAGACCACATGTTGAACCAAAGGAGCTGAAAAGACCTTTGTACGGATCCGTGAGGCACGTTCTACCAAAGGGGCGAGTAGTATGGCCCACATATTTTAGACCACAGGGGCAGCATAGCACATATACAATAAAGGATGAATCACATGTGATGGAAAATGTAAATTACCAGATTTTCTGGGTAGAGGGGTCAGTCCAAGTAGCACCCACCAGGGAACCCAAACAGTACCAATACCAATATGGTCCATGCCTTTGTTTAGGACTGTACCCACCACTCTATGCAGCCCCCCCCCCCCCACCTCATGGCTTTATTTAGGGTTATATCTGCTGCTCGGTGCAGGTCACTCCCTCTATTTATTGAAGTATAAAAGATATTTAAATTTGCTTTGATTTCATCCACTTGCTATAATGAGATCCACTGTGTCTGTCCCATGTCACTTTGAAATCTGTCACTGTATTTTCCCCCATCTTTTTAATTTAGAAAGTTTATCTCCCTAGCATGTTCTGATGTGACATTGACTCAGTCAATACTGTGTTGTAATTTTTGTTAGATTCACTAATTTCTTTTAGCATTTCATCGTCCATCTGTTCAGTCTGACCAGGCAGATGGAATATATCTCCACTCCCATCGCTTTCCCCTTTTTATAAGGAATTTCTATCTATAGAGATTCTACAGCGTATTTTGTTCCCTGCAAAACTTTTATCCTGTTTGACTCAATGTCCTCTCTAACACAGAGCGCAACCCCTCCACCAATTTAATCTACCCTATCATTGCAATATTCAGGTATCACAGTGTCTCATTGGTTATTCTCCTTCGACCAGGCCTCTGAGTTGCCAATTATATCTAACCTTTCATTTAGGGGCATCTTTACTAAACTGCGGTAGCGTAGCAGTGGCTACGTTAAGGCGCGTTATGTAACGTTAAGGTGCCTTAACATTACATAACGCGCCTTAACGTTCCCAGCCGTGGTAAGTCCCGCAGAGGTTGGAGGGAGGGCAGAGAGAATGGGTCAATGGGTGGGGAGTGGGCGGGGAGAGGCTCCTTCCAACACTAATGCGGAGAAATTAAGGGCTGAATCCTAATGCAACTGAAAACCTGGGGTTAGCACACATTTGCAAGAGAGAGAAACCATTTAAGTGTCAGCAATGTGCAGCATAGGATGGGAGCCCAAGAAAGGTGATAGTAGTGCTCCATTTGCAGCAAAAGCATAGTGCCCTGGTATGAAAGGCCACTATGGTGATGGCGCAAATGGGGCATGGGGGCTGCAGGCGGGACATGCAGTGGGGGCTACTGGGGCACATGGTGGACCAGGCGGTTGCCGAGGTGGCACATAGGAATGCAGAAAATGGAAACCAGCAAGACAGCAACTGACCAGGGTCAGACATGCCCATGAGTCTGTGGCCCACAGTGTCCCATCCAGGAGACACTACCCAGCAGGCACCCCAAGAGGGCACATAACATTGGCAGGCGGTGCCTGGGGAAGCGTGGACATCTATGTAGACACCCCTACCCCAGAACCCACACCTTAGGCAGCAGCCTACCTGCCCCCTGGATGGCCTGGTATGGTGCACCACTGGCACCGACAGCATATGGTCATGGCGGCATGGCAGAGGGGGTGGATGATTGTGCTGGAGGGAGCAGTGGCACCTGCCTGCAGTGGACCTAGGCCATGCCCTGTACCAGTACGTGGTGTACAGTGCAACAGAAGAGGTCTGGCCGAGGAACGTAAGGGTAGCCAAAGGGACCACTATGCTGCTGTGGCAACAGTGTGGTACAGTACACTCAGCCAGAATGTCCAAAGCAGTGGGTCAGAGGTTTAGGTCCCATCTGTGGATCCTGCAGAGCATCTCCCCATAGTTTTAGCCCACAATGCAGCCACAACAACAACATGGGCAAACCCCAACGCAGTGGTGCACAGGGGTACGGACACCCACTCACAAGGGCTCCACTATCCACAGCCTCATGGAGTGTCAGGCTGTTGGACCCAGCATAGAGCTGCAGTTATCACCAGAGCACTACTACTACTCCCTGCACAGATTAGCAATGTCAGCACTGTGATCAAGACCAGTGCAGCGGGTAGGGTTCTCCCAGGGCAAGCAGGATGAAGTCAGCCACAAAGTGGTGACGTCATCCGACGGAGCCAGAATGGAAGTACTCTCACTAGCCCAGAAGGCTTAGCCTTCTGGGCTGGACCGGTAGCCCCACCTTCCGTTCCGCCCCTAGCTGGCCAGTTCCTGTCTTCCGCCTTGCCAGCAAGACGGTTTTTTGTTTTCTCTCACACTTTCTCAATTTTCAAAGTTTTTAAGTTACCTTCGGATCAGGACTATACCCGGATTCAAGAAGTGCTCCGGCTGCTCCCGGAAGATGGCTCTCTCGGACTCCCATCTCCTCTGCCTGCGATGCCTCGGGCCGGAGCATGCCGTAGGGGACTGCACCGCGTGCGGTCGCATGTCCCCCAGAGCAAAGAAGTACAGAAGAAATGCCCTCGCGGAGTTCCTGGCTGTGAGTAACCCCTCCTCTGATGCCTCTGCTCCTGAGATATCCGCCGATCAAATAATCGCTGTTGTTGGTCCGGCCGGGGGCGCGCCTTGTCAGGCCTCCGTCCCCCGCCGTGATGCAGAACTCCCCAGCACCTCGTGGCAGCATACGGAGGCAGACATCTTGGATAGCGCGTCACTTCCGCC
Source organism: Ichthyophis bannanicus (assembly GCA_033557465.1). Lineage (NCBI taxonomy): Eukaryota > Metazoa > Chordata > Amphibia > Gymnophiona > Ichthyophiidae > Ichthyophis > Ichthyophis bannanicus. The sequence goes on from CM066033.1 coordinate 1,375,437,384, forward strand.
CGCTGATGCAACCTCCGGTCAAGCGCTCTGCGCTGACGCCGCCGTCTCTGGACTGCCTCTTACCGGCACCTCTCACAGCGCTCCCGGAGCAAGCACTGAGGAACACAACATTCTCCAGCGCGATCCCCGCGCAGACCAGCACCGGAGATCCCGTTCCCGCAGCTCCCGACGCCGCTCACATAAGAAGGGCAGAAAGCACTCAAAGAAGTCGCGCCGCATCTCTTCTCACCGGCGCAGATCTCCCAGCCAAGCAAACTCTGCACACAGGCATGAATGGAGCAGATCACATAGCCGCAGTAGATCTCGCTGTCAATGCAGGTCTCACAGCAGGCAAAAGAGCAGCAGGTCCTCACACAGTGCACGGCACAGGAGCCGTAGTGCCAGCCCCGACAGACGTAGCCCTGAGTCTCAGCGCATACGGACCACTTCTGGCACACTCAGCGAGCATGAGGATGTCTTGGACCTCACACACGGGGATCTAGAGGACCACACGCATGCGGTTTACCTCCTTCCGGAGACTGCCTCTGCTGACACGGAGGAGACACAGACGGACCCAGCTCCGCAGACCTTTAAACTTCTCCAGGACATGCTGCATCAATGGTCCTCCTCCCTGGCAACACTGGTCTCGGGGAACCCAGCAAAGCCTCAGTCTGCGTCCCACGCCTGCGCCGATGACGACCAGACCTCACGCAGCCAACCTCCTGCTCAGAAGCACGATGCACCTGCAACAACATCTTCATCAGACACGGCTCCTCACCAGGACTCCCTCTCAAGCTCGGAGTCCCAACCTGTCCCCCCGGAGGACCTCACCTACTACAAATTCAACCAAAAAGTCATCACTTCTCTCGCCATTCCTTCCGCGCTTCCAACGGATAAACGCGACGAAGTGCAGAACGCCCTCAAGTTCATCGACACTCCCAAATCTAACCCGCTGCTGCCCGTCCACCAACTCCTGCAGGACAACCTCTCCAGAATGTGGCAGACACCCGCTTCCAACCACGCCTGCCCTCGCAGGCTCGATAGCAAATACAGCGTCCAACCCCTTTCGGCCTTTGCCAAGCCGCAGCTCCCCCACCAGTCCATTGTGGTGGAATCTGCATTGAAGCGCTCCAAGTCCTCCCGCATCTCCAATAATACCCCGCCGGGCAAGGAGAACAAGTTCGTGGATGATGTGGCCAAAAAGGTCTACTCAGGAGCCATGCTAAACGCTAGAATCGCGGCCCAACAGTTCCAACACGTGATCTACCAAGACTCTCTGGTGAGCACCATCAAGTCTGCAATTTCTCTTCTACCGGAGCCCCCGCAAAACCTCTCATCTGCTCTCTCGGATCTGGACGACTGCATTAAGCATCAGGGACGGGCTGCACACGATGCCTTCGAAACTGCAGTCAGGGTGGCGGGCACGGCCATCGCTGCATGCAGACTAGCCTGGCTCCAGGCATTCGGTCTCCGCACCGACTCGCATGACAGCATCGCGGACACCCCCTGCTCTGGCGACTCCTTGTTCGGGGACAAGGTAAAGGACACTGTTAACGACATGCGGGAGCGCTGCAAAACCCTGCAAACTTTGGAGGAGGGCTCCGAATGTCCTCGCACCTTCCGCAAACCCAGCCAAAGCAGCTCAAGCTCCAAGAGGTACCCCCCATATCGCAAATGGCAGCCACAGCCCCAAAACAAACAGTCGCAGCACTACCAGGCACCATACAAGCAGAAGCAGCGGCAGAGGGACCAGGGCCCCAAGAAATCGACGCCAGCACCTGCGAAAAACAACTCTGGTTTTTGACTCGCAGCCCTGCCAGCACCTTCCGACCGGGGGCGTTTGTCCGCCTTCCTCCCGGCGTGGGAAAGGATAACATCAGACCAATGGGTGCTGTCAGTCATAAAGCACGGCTTCCGCATCAACTTCTCCTCCAAGCCTCCGCTCTGGCCACCCTCTCAAGACTCAGCTCCCCCGGAGCACCCCGACCTCATGGCCGTGGAAATCCAAGCCCTCCTAGCATCAAGGGCTATCGAGCCGGTTCCACCAGACGAAATCGGCAAAGGATTCTACTCAAGATACTTCCTTGTCACAAAAAAATCAGGAGGTCTACGCCCTATCCTCGACTTAAGGAAGCTCAACAAATGTATAAAAAAGGAAAAGTTCAGGATGCATTCCCTATCCACCATCCTACCACTCATCCAATCAGGAGAATGGCTGGCCTCCCTGGACCTCCAGGACGCCTACACCCACATCCCAATGCTCCCGCAGCACAAAAGATTTCTACGCTTCCTTGTGGCCGGCCGCCATTACCAATACAGAGTGCTACCTTTCGGACTCTCCCCCGCTCCAAGGGTATTTACCAAATGTGTAGCGGTGGCAGCTGCATCTCTCCGAAGACAAGGAATATGTGTTTTCCCCTACCTGGACGACTGGCTATTCTCTGCAAGATCCCCAGAGGACTTGCGGAGGGCGGTCAACTCCGCCGTCTCCCTCTTGTCGTCCCTGGGGTTCTTGGTAAACTTCAAAAAATCTCACCTATCACCTGTGCAGAAGCTAGAGTTTATCGGCGCTCAAGTGGACACAAAACAGGCCAAGGCCTTCCTGCCTCTCAGCAGGAGACAGTCTATCGCCCGACTGGCTCTACAATTCCTCAGCAGCCCACGTTCCTCGGCCAGAAACGTCCTTCGTCTCCTCGGCCACATGGCGGCCGCTACACACGTCCTCCCCTTTGCGAGACTGCACATGAGAGTCCTCCAGTGGCATCTTCGCTCGCAATGGCGTCAGCACACCCAATCCCTCTCCCACAAGATCTCAAGGGACGACACCTCCTCCAAAGCGGTGCGCTGGTGGACCATGCCCCGGAATCTCTCCAAGGGCAGGCCCCTGCATGCACCCACGCACCAAATCACCGCAACCACGGATGCCTCAAAGAAGGGATGGGGTGCTCACTGTGTCAACTCAAGCACACAAGGTGTCTGGTCGTCCTCGGAAACAAACCTCCACATCAATGTTCTGGAACTCCGGGCCGTCCGGCTCGCCCTCTCAGCCTTCCGAGGCCTTGTCTCCGGAAAGATCATCAGGATACTGACCGAAAACCAAGTCGCAATGTTCTACATAAACAAGCAAGGGGGCACAGGTTCGCGCCCTCTCTGCAGGGAAGCGCTTCTACTTTGGAACCTCGCCCTCTCCATCAACTGCAGTCTCCAAGCATGCTACCTACCAGGAGAGGAGAATGTCTTAGCCGATCGCCTCAGCAGACAGCTCAACCCACACGAGTGGTCACTTCACCAAGAAGTCTCAGCGTCCCTGTTCGAGCGATGGGGCTCCCCGCAGATCGACCTCTTCGCGTCCCAGAGCAATGCAAAGTGCCCCCTATTCTGCTCGAAAAGACCCTCCCGACTCAGGCTGGTGGCAGACGCCTTCGACCTACCATGGAATCAATGAGCTCTGGCCTACGCGTTTCCCCCAGCCCCCCTGGTAGTGCGGACCATCCAGAGAATCATAAGGGACCGTGCTACAGTCATCCTAGTGGCCCCCTACTGGCCCAGGCAAATATGGTTCCCGTATCTACAGCGCCTGGCGTCGGAACCGCCTATCAGACTACCCCTGAGAGCGGACCTCCTTTCTCAGGACGACGGGTCGATGCTGCATCCCAACCTGCAGATGCTATCGCTAGCGGCCTGGAAGCTGAAAGGCTAATCTTGGGCCCCCTCAACCTGTCTGATGAGGTCCAGCGCATCGTCCTGGCAGCCAGGAGACCATCTACCAGAAAATGCTACATCCTTAAATGGCGCCGTTTCTGCATCTGGTGTGAGGAACGGCAACTCGACCCACCCTCATGCCCAGTTCCCCAGCTCCTGGAGTACCTGGCATCCCTCTCCTCCCGAGGCCTTCGAACGCAATCCGTCAAGGTACACCTTGCTGCCATCTCAACCTTCCACCACCGCGTTCACAATGCACCCGTAACAGCCCTTCCAGTCGTCATCAGCTTCATGAAGGGGCTCACCAACCTGCACCCTGCGGTCAGAGATCCTGTACCACCTTGGGACCTAAACATCGTGCTCGACCAGCTCACAAAGGAGCCCTTCGAGCCAATGCTCTCCGCACAAATTAAGTTTGTCTCATGGAAAACCTTGTTTCTCATCGCCATCACTTCTGCCAGGCGCATCAGCGAATTACACGCCCTCGTTGATTACCCGCCTTACACAGTCCTGCTGCACGGCCGTGCTCTCCTGAGGACGCACCCCAAGTTCGTCCCCAAGGTGGCGACCCCCTTTCACATCAACCAAGTAATTGAACTACCCTGCTTCCTCCCCGGGCCACACTCCGACCAGGAGCAACGCCGACTGCACACTTTGGATTGTGTCAGGGCCCTTCGCTGCTATTTACAGAGGACCGCAGCAGTTCGCAAGGGGTCGCAACTTTTCATCTCTGTCGACCCTAACAAGCCCGGCCGTCCGGTCTCCAAGCGCACGCTGTCTGGATGGATCTCCGCATGCATCTCTCTGTGCCTTTCGCTCGCCGGTGCGGATCCACCTGCGGGCATCAAAGCGCATCACCTGCGGGCTCTGGCGACCTCCATCGCAAACCTACGCTACACCCCAATCACGGACATTTGCAAGGCCGCCACTTGGTCCTCCATCCAGACCTTTCAGAGACACTACTGTCTGGACGGTGCAGACCACGGCGGACCGGCTTTCGGCCTTTCTGTACTGTCCATGTACGCCGGGCCGAGTCGTGCTACTTAAATCCTGCAAGATGCGCTACTAGGTGTATCTTGTTGTTCACTAACATTGCTACCTGTTATCTGGTGTTGTTCACTGCATATTGACTGTGTTTGCTGATATTACGTTCTATTGAACGTCTCTCTTGCACCTGTTATTTGCACAACCTGTGGTTTTATGCACTGTTATTTGCACACTGTTATTTGCACAACCTGTTGTTCTTGAAACTGTTACTGCACTTGTTATTGCACCTGTTTTATTGCACAGGCCTACGCCTACCTCAGGCCAAATTAAACCTGTTGCACCTTTCAGCACTACGCCTGGTTTTTGGTTTGGTTCCCCGCCGCTGCCTGTTAGCTGGGGAGGCACCACTTTGTGGCTGACTTCATCCTGCTTGCCCTGGGAGAAATACGAGTTACTTACCTGTAACGTGAGTTCTCCAGGGACAGCAGGATAAGTCAGCCACACCTTCCCTCCCTCCTCCCCGGTGGGTAACCCTTTCCGTCCGCCACCTAGCCGCTGGGAAGCCTCAGCTGGGGAAATCTGGCCAGCTAGGGGCGGAACGGAAGGTGGGGCTACCGGTCCAGCCCAGAAGGCTAAGCCTTCTGGGCTAGTGAGAGTACTTCCGTTCTGGCTCCGTCGGATGACGTCACCACTTTGTGGCTGACTTATCCTGCTGTCCCTGGAGAACTCACGTTACAGGTAAGTAACTCGTATTTGTCAACCACCTCCATCTCTGCACAATGCTGAGATAGGTGTGGGAGTGTGCGTATGTCTCTCCATTGTTTTGTGTCTGCCAACACCTCACTGAGCCCACATTGCTCACACTGCTTCCAGCGTTAGCCTGCAAATGTGCATAATGAGGAGCAAGGTATTGTGGGTATGGCCCAGACAGGGCAGATTGGCCAGGATGCATCTCCACAGGGTGGAGGGCAATGGCTGGGACACTGTAGTGCTCGACCACCACCTGCATGGACAGGATGGCCACAGCATGTCACGCTGGGGGGGGGGTCACTCTCACTCTGACCGAGCAGTGACGATGGCATGTCTATGTTCCCACATAGTACCCCACATTATTTGTGTCCAGTGATACTTGTGTGTTTTTGATTCTTGGACCCAATCACAGAGATACGGGTTTGGCGTCTGTGCTGTGCAGCCCACCTCTGGGTGCACAGGGTTCCCCTGTGAGCGTGCACTATGGACTGGTTAGTGGGCTATCTGCAGTTTGCCTGTGCATGGTGGGAACACCTTGTAGGATTCTGCAGGTGCAGTCTGACTGTGCTGTCTGTTGATGAATGGCAGATTGTGGCATGGGGCAGTTGAGCCTACCCCAAGCATCACTGCTGGTCTGTAATGATCACAGGTATAATACTGGCTCAGCAGCCCTGAAGGGCTGTCATCCACTAGCAGGATGTGGTTGCTGGTACTGCAGCCATTCTGCAGGATGCAGGCACCTGCCCACCATCCCCTCATCTACAAAAGGGGTGATTGAGGCCCCTTGGGGTATATAGCAGATAGCACTTAGACACATAGTGGCAGTGCTACATCGCCCTCATGTGAGTCTAGACACCCCACTGCCCTGATAACAGGTACCCATGGCAGCCAGACCTTAACACCGGATATGCACTAATCTAGGTGGTGTCTGGTCCCACAAGGCCACATGTGATTACAGACCACAGCTGGAACAGATGTACCTTCGGTTGCACTGCTGGGAACACCTGTCACACACTGGCAGTGCTGGGGATGTGCCGCAGGACCTATCTCTAGCACCACATGTACTGTGGATCTAGTGCTGCGCACCCATCCTATCCCTCAGGGGGAACACGGAACCTGCACAATGGCATGGTCTGTAGCTACTCTGTTCCAGTATCACACACTGTCAGTCCGTCTTACCACGCTGCAGTATCGGAGAGGTGCAGACCCCATTTGGTGGTCAGCTGTAGGCTGCTGTTCTGCATGTGCAATGCATCATGGGTGCTGGTGGGGTTACCCTATCCTGGCACACAGAGCAGACAGTTTGTGCAGTGACCTGCAGTCCTTCTGTACCCAGCCATTGCTGTGCAACAGGCCATAGAGGTATAGCCTACCGGTTAGTACACTGACATTCTAGGTGGAGGTCATGGATTCAATTCCTCGTTGTTCCCTCCTGTCCAAGGCAGATATTTTGCTTGCCTGTGACAGTCATATCTTTGCAGATCCGTGCTGCCAGCCCATAGTACCCTCACCACAGTTGCCAGCAATCCTTATAAGCATTATAAGGCTCCTAATTAGACACATTATAAGGCACGTTATAAGGCATGTTACAAGGCACCTTTATTAGGCACAGTACAAGGCACATTATAAGGCACGTTACAAGACACCTTATTGGGCACCGTACAAGGCATGTTATAAGGCATGTTACAAGGCACCTTATTAGGCACAGTACAAGGCATGTTATAAGGCATGTTACAAGGCACCTTATTGGGCAGAGTACAAGGCATGTTATAAGGCATGTTACAAGGCACCTTATTAGGCACAGTACAAGGCACATTAAGGCACGTGTCTTGTACTGTGCCTAATAACGTGCCTTATAACGCGCCTTATAACGCGCGTTACCTGACATGGCTTGCCATAATGATGCCCTGCCCATGCCTTTATATGGGCATCTGTACCTTTACCGCGGAACCTAACGCGAATGACATTGCCGCACTTTAGTAAACATGTCCCTTAGGGGTATGTTTACTAAACTGCGGTAATCGTGAATAATGCGCGTTATGTAATGTTAACGAGCGTAAGCGCAGCATAACGCACGTTATGCTGCACTTACGATCATTAACGTTACATAACGCGCGTTATGATGCGCTAACAATCGTAATGCCCCACGGCGCGGTAAAACACCGCAGAAGGTGGAGAGAGGGCAGAGAGAAGGGGTCTGTGGGCGGAGAGTGGGCGGGGATAGGCTCCCCTCACACTAACACGCTGATTTTCAGGGCTGAATTCCAACGCGAATGAAAACCTGCCATTAAAGGCACATTACAGGGGAGAGAAACCATTTCAATGTCAGCAATGTACAGCCCAGGCAGGAAAACAAAAAAAAAAGTGATAAGTGTGATACATGTGCACAGAACAAAAGGGCACAGAAACCCTGAAAATGACCCCAACAAACTGGAAAAAAACAATAACCAAGCTGGCCAATAGTGGTATCAATGAGAAGCATCAACCCCTCCCCCCCCCCGAGTAAGCTCCATAGAACAGATATAAATCGTGGAAGGGTCTATACTCCGTCCCCATACAAGGTGAATGAGCCCACAGTGAAATAGCGCTGCTCAGGGTTTTCCCCACCATCGGACAGGGTTCCTATGGCGTGCACATGTCCCGCAACATCAGTTCGGGCATGTCGGAACGGCAACTGGACCAATGCCGGAGAAGGGGATACAGAGGGCCGCAGGTGGCACATGCTGTGGTGGAGTTAGGCCACAGTGCGGACTAGGGTAATGCCTAGGTGGCCCATACGAATGCTGAAACAGCGGAGCAGCCAGACAGCAACTGCTGAAGGCCCAACATGGGCACGAGTGTGTTTCCCAAAGTGTCACAAGTGTACCCAACAGCTACCCCCAAGGGCACGGAACATTGGCAGGCGGGGCTGGGGAGAAGCGTGGACGTCGATGCAGGCATCCCTACCCCAGAACCTGCGCCATAGGCAGCCGCCTACCTGCACACTGGATGGCCTGAGACTGCGCACCACCAGCTCCACCAGCAGAAGGGCATGTCAGCATGGTGGCTGAGGGATACTGGTGGTGGAGGGGGCAGTGGCAGCTGCCCAGAGCAGACCGTGGCCTAGCCCTGTGTAGGTGGGTGCCATGCACTGCAACAGACAAGCCCTGTCTGACCAACAGTCATGGTATCACCAGGGAATGCACCATCTTTGTGATAACATGGTGGTGCAGTGCACAAAACCAGTGTATTTAGAAGCAGAAGGTCACAGGTTCAAGCCCCAGCTGTGGTTTCCGCCAACCCAGTCCTCATATTTTACCCACTACTATAACGTGACAGAACAGACAGAAAGAACCTTTCTTGCAGATGACGTAAACATGCCCAAAACACCTACATTTTGCCCTACAGAGCACAGACACCATAAACATGCACATTACCTAGAGCAGAGCCTCCCAAATGTAGTCCTGGAGGGCCAAACACCATTCCGGTTCCATGCTGCCTCTGATAAACATGCCTGTGCTGCATTTCTATGCGCCACCCCCATGGTATGCAGATGTATCTCATGCATATTCATGAGGGACAGCATGAAAACCCGAACAGTGTTTGGCACCGCAGGACTGGAGTTGGGAACCTCTGCCGTAGAGCAGCAGGTAACAGGGGCAGACACACCCGCACCCACAGGCCCCATTATCCAAAGCCTCCTGGAGAGGCAGGACTTTGGGCTCTGCGTGCATCTCCCAATACTAGCACTTGCATACCTTAGTAATGCCACCCTAAACCTGGGAATATGGTACACATCTTTAAAGAGGTTGCTATGATTACTGGCAGATAGCAAGTCCTAGGTTAAGTTCAATATTCTGAGTGAGCTGCATCATAGCAACCTTTCTGATGTCTGTGGAGTGTGCTACAGGTCTTGTGTCTGACAGTGTTTACCAACCTGGGGAGTGACTCCTACAGTATTGCGTACCATAGCCATGCCTGCAATGTGCCCAGGACTTGTGTGGTGGCCTGGGCTGCCCAACACCTCTATAGTTGCACAATGCTGGCATAGGTGTGGGGAGTGTGTGTCTGTCTATCCAGTGTGTGGTGGCTGCCAACACCCTCCACAGCCCACACTGCTAGCACTGTTGCCAGTATTGGCCTGCCAATGTGCATAATGAGGAGCAAGGTACCGTGGGAATAGCCTGGATAGGGTGACCTGGCCTGGATGCATCTGCACACGGCATAGGGCAATGGCAATTGTAGTGCCTGGCCACCACTTGCACGGACAGGGTGGCCATAGCATGTCCTGCTGGGAGGTCACTCTCACCCTGACTGAGCAGTGACCATGGCATGGCTAGGTTCCCCCATAGTGCTTTATGCTATTTCTCTCATGTGATATTTATGGGTTTCCTTTTGGGGCCCAATCACTGGCTTATCTGCTTGGTGTGTATGCTGACATCCCCGTTCTGGGTACATGCATCTTCTCCAGGACCATGCACTATGGACTAGCTGGCGGACTGTCTGCAGCTAGTATGTGTCTTGCTGGAACACCTTGCAGGGTGCAGTGGCTGGAGGCTTGTTGCTGGAGAATATCAGATAATGGTGTGGGGCAACTGAGCATTTCCAGGCCTGCTCTCTGTCTGCTATTGTGTTATGGATGTGTACTGCTCTATCTATTCTTCAGCAGGACAGCGGTTGCTGGTCCCCTCTACTGCTGCCATTGCAGGGAGGTAGATTGTGGATCTATTGGTGGTTGATCCTGTTTCCCACCCTATGCCTCAGAGGGTGGGTTGTGTGGTGGTACATGATCTGCCCATGGGTCCATACACCCCCCCACCCTTCCCCTTGTGGTCTTGGGCAAGCCACTTAACCCTCCATAGCCCATGTTCCCTGTAAAATAGTTATCTCCAAGTTATAATGCCCTGTTCAATGTCATTTCAGTTTGTTCAATGTAAACCGCACTGATGCAGAATAGCACAGTATATAAGAGAATATAAAAATAAAATATTTTGGAATATTTCTACTCTAACTGTTCTTTACTTAATGGCATATGAGCTTCTTTTACCTTTATTGGGACCTCTCTATTGGGATGCCCTGACTTTCCTGTTTTGCTAGTATCTTTCATAGATACATCATTCCAAACCATGCATTCTTGGGTGACTGTCGGCTTTCCCCTATTATCTAGTTTAAAAACTGTTTTATCTCCTTTTTTTTAGAATTTATGTTTATTGAAATTTTAACATTCTGACAATACAATATCAGAAAAAAAGAAAAACAATAAATATATCACCAAATAACCACCACAAAGTAATCATTATCCAAAGTACAACAGCCCACATCACAGGGATATTAAAAAAGCAAAAACAATTCTCAAGAAAACAAAGTCAGGTACAACAAAAAGTACCCGACTAACATCACTAAGCTAGCCTACACTTACCCTCCAACAACAAATTACTCATCTCGAGGAGAGGAAGAAGAAGAGGAGACCCTCAATGCCTGCTTTTCCTTTTCTAAGAGCCATCTGTCTAAATCAGTGGAAGACAGAAAAATAAATTTATTCTGGTCCATAGTGATAATACATTTACAAGGGTAGCGGAGAAAAAAGGTAGCCCCAATAGCGACAACACGGTCTTTATAAGCAAGAAAAGACTTCCTGCGAAGTTGCGTCGACCGGGACACATCAGGAAACATAGAAACCCTCTCACCACAAAACAAAACATCCTTCTTACGAAAGTAGGACTTAAAAAGTGAGATTTTTTCTTCCTCAGTGGGCAATGTGACTAACAAAGTAGCCCTTGTGGAGATATTGTCCTGTGTGTCCTCCAAAAAAGCAGTTAGGTCAAAAGGCGCAGGTTCTTCTAAAACTGCAAGATCATCGCTATTGGAACGTACAGCTACCTTAGATGGAAGATAATAACATTTAAGCAATATTAACGTGTCTGCATTAGATACTTGCAATATATCTTTCATATATTTCCTAAAAAGAATAGACGGAGACAACAAAGATATACAGGGAAAATTTAACAACCGCAATTTTCTAGACCTATGCATATTTTCCAAATTTTCTAATTTCTGAGAATAAACCAAGCTATCCTTAACACTATCTGACTGCCAAGATAACAATGCTTTAACCTGAGTATCTAGCTGTATATGACTGGAGGATAAGTTCTTCACTTGCGTATCCACTACCTGGAACTTACAATTTACATCCCTAGTGAATTGGCAGAGTGAGGGAACAGTCTCCATTAAGACAGACTCAGTTCTTTTGACTACACGCCAAATATCCACTAGGGAAATTGAAGCACCAGAGGGACTTTCAACCAAAGAAACCGGTTCCTTCCAGTTCACAACTCTGGGCAACACACCAATCTCCAGAGACTCCAAGGGAAGAGAGGACACTTCAGAGAGTTCCAAAAAACCCAGAGGCAAGGGTGGAGTACGCTCCACCAAACTGAGGCTAGCACCTTCTATGGAGGGGACAGCAGGAGCAGTACCTGGTTTAACAGACGCCGGCGTCGACACGATGTGCCGATCCATAGGGCCCGTAGTTGTCTCAGTGGAAGCAGTCTTTTTCTTTCTCTTACCCCCTGGCATAGCAGACAAATCAACACGCACTCCAAAGTTGCTCCTAAGGGGCTCCCAAGGGGCGTGTCCTGCCCCTTTCGATACGCCCCTTAGGATACGCCCACGGCAGACGCTAACGGCAGACGCCGATCAAGCGCGACACAGCTTTATCCAGGAAAAAAAGGGGAGGAGAAAGCCGGGGGGCCTTCGGTGACGTAGATGGAGCTGCCCCGAAGAAGCCAGCAAGCTGCACACGTTGGATGGAATTCACCCCCTCCACGGAAGAACAACAGCAACAATCTCTCCCCGTTTTATCTCTTTTTTAAGGTTAATGCCAGCAGCCTAGTTCAATTTTGGTTAAGGTGGACCCCATCCTTTCAGAAAAGCCTCCCCTTCCCCAGAATGGTGTCCAGTTCCTAACAAATCTAAAACCCTCTTCCCTGTGCCATCATTGTCTCATCCTCGCACTGATAATCTGGAGCTCTGCCTGCCTCTTGGGTCCAGTGAGTGGAATGTGAAGCATTTCTGAGACTGTCAACCTGGAAGTTCTGGATTTCAACTTTCTACCTAAAAGCCTACATTAGGCTTCCGGAACTTCCCTCCTATACTTTCCTATGTCATTGATACCAACATATACCAAGACAGCAGACACCTCCCCAGCACTATCCAAAACCTTATCAGGTGTCACGTGAGGTCCACTACCTTCACACCAAGCAGGCAAGTTACCAGGTAATCCTCACATCCTCTAGCCACCTATCTACAAGTCTAATGATCGAATCGCCAACTATAACAGCCTTCCTAACCATTGCTTCTGCTGCCAATCCTTGTTAATGCTGGTTTCACAGTGGTGGGATGGAGGGTGGCTATATGCATCTACTGGTCTGCAAAGTTCCATGGGGTCATTTGCCATTCCTCCCATGGCTCTTCCCTGAGGCTAGCACACAGCTTCTCTGGCTCTAATTCCTTCTCCATACCAATACCATCTATGAGTCTAACATGCTATGCTTGCCATTCTATATTTGGCCACTACACAATCATCCAGGGTGAGCAGCCTGAACACTTTGGCCATATTTGCATAGTAACATGGAGCCCCATTCATGTAGGGGCACGTCTGGGCTGTATGGATGTCCCCAAGGAAGACAGGCCAGTTAGGACCTGATTCTGGACAGTGGGAACAAATGTTCCTGCGATGCACAGAATCGGGCCTGTGGATGGCCTGGCATGCCCCTGCGAGGACATCCTCCCTGCAGGCGCCCAACTCCCATGGCTTAAGCCCCCCTCTTTTCCACTACCCAACCCACGGATTGCCTGCCGGAACCTTGATTGGGCAGAGGGGCCACCCGGTATCCAGCCCTGGCCCCAAGGAGGGATCCCCAGTCCCGATCGCAGGGTTGGCGCTGCTCATTCCACCTTCGAGATGAAATAAGCAGCACATCTCCTTTGACCCAGTCGGACGTAAAGGGCCGAGACCTGAATCGGCCCTGTACGTCCAGCCAGGCTTGTCCATAACCTGCCCCCTCCCACCCCCCGCCAGCTCTCCTCATCCTGCTGCTCAGGATGTACAGGGGGAGCTGGAGGGGGAATCAGGCCTGGATGGCTTGCGGGGCTGCTAGTTGCTCCAGGGCAACATACAGTAGTATGCAGTCAGTCACACCAAGGACAGATGGGAAGCCAGGAATTTCTTGAAAAGCCTATATGGTGCACTGTCATTGTTCTGGGGTTTCAAGGAGGCATATGTGCTCCCGCAGCCTTCTCGGGAAGGCTCCGGTGAAACCTCTATGCAGTGCAAGTCGCTGATTGGCTGATGCCAGTTGTTGCACCCACCACATGTTGGAAGCTACCAGTTTCCAGGAAGTCCAGGACTGTGGTGACTTTCACAGCAATAGGCAGTGCATGACTTCTTTCGGTAGCTGGCTCCAGGTCAGTTCTCAACACTCCTAGAAGTTGCTATGATGCTTCTATTGAGCCTCTGTCTCTGAAAACCTTTCCCTCTTTGAGTTGAAGGATACTGATCCTGGGATGGTACACAAGTGGAGTCCTGTATCTTCACCTCCCATGCTGTCCAGCTTCTGGATCTGGTGCTATCTCCTCTTCTCTCTTCCATGTAACTGACATAGGCACCTCTGTCCGTGTCTTTGGTACCACCATATTCTTGCTTGGATGGTTGTATCTGTTGCTGTGGTTTGCTCTGGTTTTGGAGCTGCCTAAAGATACCCAGTCAGGCATGCATTTTTGTTTCTCAGTCATGCAAATCACCTACAGAGTAGTCCTAAAATAAAATTAATATACGTCAGAATATGGCCACTGCTGCAGCGCTGAATATCCCTGGAAACCAGATAAGACTCAGCCGTGCCCACACCCCATCCCAATCCATCCCGGTGGATATCCGGTTATACTATGGCACTCAACAGCGTTATTCGTCTGTCTGTGCCATTCTGAATCTCCAGGATAGCCAGTTCTGCTGCACTTCCATGGTTCAAGCCTAATTTAACTGGTTTACCACCCCTAAAAGAATAAATATTAGCCCCTAGATTTAGCACTTATTTTCAGAACTAGGGGCAAGATATTCAGCGGCTAGCGTGAGGACAGCGCCTAGACATCGCTGCTGAAGAGTTAAACCGGCCACCGGCATTGAGTATCGGGTTTGCTGCACAGCTGCGTACAGCGCAGAAGCTATCTAGGCAGTGACGATATTCACCCGCTGCCCGATTAGCTTCTGCAGCAAAGGTTAGGACAGTTTTGCTGTGCCTAACTTTTGCCGCTGAGGGATAACTGGGCAGTGGCTGAATATCGCTTCTGATCGGTTATCCCCAGGTTCTGCCGCTGGAATGCCCCCAACATGCCCTGATACCAAGCGGTTAGCAGCTTTACTCGGCATATTCAGTGGCACTAACTCCATGGCGCAGCTGAATATCCTGCTTAGGGGCATTTACACGGTTTACAGCTCTGTCAACCATGTAAATGCCTTGCAATATATGACCCTCGGTTCACAAATCAAGCTCATAAATCTAAGCAAATAAAAGGCAAGTATAAATGGATAAGCTTAACCTTTAAGCTCCTTAATTAAGATGAAATTTCAGCTGAAAATTTAAGATCCTAAATTTGGCTGAAAATAGGGCCTAAATTAAGGATCCTAAAATTAAGAAGATCAAAAGGTCAATTTTCAGAAGGTTGGTTATTTAAATGCCACGGCAGTCGGCTGTAGCCTTTAAACGTCCTCTGGATATTCAGAGACGGTATCTGGATCGTGGCTGCCGCTGAATAAACAGTTTGTGTGGCCACTATATGGCTAATTGCCAATAGTCATCTAGAGGTGATATTCGGATAATTTATCCAGTTAGCAACTTAGGCCGGCTTTTTCTGTGAAGATGAATGGTCTAGGTAGTGACTGAAAATTGCCAGTATCCAGATAATGTTGGCATTTATCTAGATCAGGGGTTTTCAACCCAGTCCCCGGGGAACCCTAGGCCAGTCAGGTTTTCAGGATTCCCGCAATGAATATGCATAAGAGAGATTTGCATACAATGAAGGCAGAACATGCAAATCTATCTCATGCATATTTATTGTGGGAATCCTGAAAACCCTAATGGCCTAGGGTTCCCTGAGGACTGGAGTTGGGAACCTCTGATCTAGATGGTGATTGTCATCCTCACACTACGCCAATGGCCCACCCCCCCCCCCCCCCATTTTCCAGAGAGTGCCGAGCTGATCTGTAGAGATGTGCAGTGGCGCTCTCTCAGGGGGTACTTATTAAAATGTGTTAGGCAATAAGAAACGTTATTTGGCCCATAGAGCATTTTAAAAGGCAATGATGTACAGCATTTTACTGTAACACACAATTTGGCACCACAATGTGCACTGAATACTAGACAGATACAAAGTATGCAAATGCTTGCAAAACACCTCATTAGTATATGAATTGAACAACACGGCTTGTGGTGACTACTACAAGACATGTTATTCATGGAAAGATAGCATCAGCTTCAACCTATCGTTATTTTTCTACCAGGAACATCAGGCCTCCAACACATGGCCCAATGCTTCCAGCTTTTATTTTATAGGGGCCTTGTTATTAATAGTGAACTGGTAGTCTTGGTGTCCCCATCTCCCATCATTACCAAGGAGTCAGGGCCCCCCCAAATAGCCTACCTTTCCACACATGTATCTGACCCTCCAACCCTCCAAAGACAACATCCCCAGACCCTAATCCAAACCCCTGCAGTCCTCTAAGGCCTCCCCAGGCCTACTTTCAATTGAACCTGGTGGTCTAGTAAGGTCTGGAAGGGAGCAACTTCCACTTTCCCCCAACTGGGCTGGCACCAGGTTCAAAATGATACCCCAAATCCCCTAGTCTTGCAGTATTATCACTAGGGGTCAACCCCAAAAATAGGACCATGAGACTATCGCTAGAAATTAATGGGGCTATTTTGAACCCACTGTTAGAGTCCCAGGGAGTGAGGTGATTTGGATCAGGTTCCAAGGGAAGGGGGGTGATGGGAGATTGGAGAGGTTGGAGGCATAAGTAGGGAGGGGGGATTATTAAGGGTGCTATGACTCCTTGGTGCCCCCCAGATCACTGGATCACTGTTAACAATGTGCCCCCTTTAAGATGGTGGCCAGGAGCATCAGGCCCTGTAGTTAAGGCCCAGTGCAATATCATGACTTGAAGTGCTTACTGTAAGCTGTGGTACTAAGTTATCACAAGTTAGTAAATCCCATGCTAAATTAAGCTGTGGTAAACTCCAAGATTTTACCACAGTTTACTAAGTATCACCCTCAGTGTCCTCATCTGGATAATCTCTGTGGTTATCTAGATAAGGGCTTTTGAAAATCAGCCCCCCCCCCCCCCCACCACACACACTTTTTTTTGAATATCAAGCCCTGAGTCTCTGAAAAGATTCTGTGAACCTTTTTAAAGATGGGATTTCAGAAGCATAAAAATGCCTGACTTTAAATGGGATGCAAACCAAGGTTCAGATAGGCAATTAAAGTGGCAAAATTAGATTATTCCTGTGAGATCAGAATTTATCATTAGAGACAGGCAGAGATTGTTCTAAGGATAAAATGATGGCTCTTACTGATCTGCAGAAATATCCTGCCCATATGTACATCTTGCTTAATTTCTCAATAGCTTAAATGTCATTCCACCTGTCCTGGAAACTCATCATTGGCTTAATTATCTGTCCGTTCTTATCTTGGCAAACCAAGAATAGAATTAAACAGAAAAGAGTCAGTTTTTGTTATTGGTGTTATTTAAGCAAATTTCATAGCTGGCAACTGTGCCTGAAAGGATGGAATCACATTGATTAATAGTGCTAGAAGAGATCTTTCTTCGTGATTCTAAAACTTTTTATTTTGTTTTGGTAATGTTTTATGTGCAGTATGTGTACAACTAAAATATTCTTTTGTAGTCAGAATCTATCCCGTTAAGAGGAGACTAAGGGATGATACAAAAAAAAGTATACAAATTAATATAGATACTTTAGAGGAAAGGCGGGATAGAGATGATATGATTGAGACGTTTAAATACCTCTGTGGCATCAATGCACAGGAGGAGAGCCTCTTTTGACTGAAAGCAAGTTCTGCTACGAGGGGACATGGGATGAGGGTGAAAGGGGATAGATTCAGGAGTGAAATATTTCTTTATGGAAAGAGTGGTAGATGCGTAGAATAGTTTCCTAGTGCAGGTGGTAGAGATGAGGACAGTATCTGAATTCAAAGAAGCATGGGACAAATGCAGAGGATCTCTAAGGGAAAAAAGAGGACTGTTGTAGTGGTTGATATAGAAGGACAGACTAGATAGGCCATGTGGTCTTTTTATGCCGTCATGTTTCTATGTTTCTAAGAGTATGCTCCTACCTTTTTGCAATCTACAGGTAGATATTCTCAGGACATAGCTTGGATGGAGCCAAGGTGGAATTATGATGAACATGCACATTATACAAAATACATATGTACTTGCATAGATGCATATACATATTTACTCCTTTTTTGGAACAAGTGTAAATTTATACATGAGCATTCACAGACTTTTGGGGCATCTGTATTGCCTTTATAAAATAGGGACCTTTTTGGACTTTTCCTTTAAGAAGAGGAAAGGGAATTAAATTTAACTCAAGCTTTTTCTCCGAAGTTCAAGGTGAGTTACATTCAGGTACAGTAGATATATTCTTGTCCCCAAATGATATATGAGGTGACAGTGAGGAGAGATGGTGGCCTAGATACATTAAGAACCTCTTAGGAACACAGTAAGTATCTGAAGCTGCTTCCTCTGTGTAATCTGCAACCTCTGGTTACTACCTCCCTGTCACCTTGGTCCAATGTGTAGGGATGCAAACACCTATCATCCTCATCTCCCATTGCGGGAATGTGCACCTCAAGCCTTGACGGGTGAATGCAATGGGGGAACCTGGGTCACAGTTACCAATGGTGTCCCCACTCCATGAGGAGGCTGAAGTGCTGCACTGTCAGGCTGATGCTCTGGTAATCTACTATCCAGTCCACTCTGTGAATGCAGAGGTCATACACACGCAGCTTGACTGCAGTGGTCAGGTTCCTCTCCTCACAGCACCCTACTACTGCTAATGGTATATTGGAACATCTCAAATAAGCTCCAAGAGATATATAGGCTCCTCCCTAGATCTTATGCTATGATGATGTATGAGCAGTTTCTACTTTGACCCTTATTATTTGTGCCCTATCCAATAGCCCTATGCCAGGCTTAACATTACCTTCTTGTCCAACAGCTGTTTTGCCACTTGCCAGTCCCTCTACAGGTTGCTACATCTGCCTTGGGTTAGGGCCAGCATACATGATTGGGAACTTGGGATTTTGGTGTGTGTGTGTGTGTGTGTGTGTGTGTTGCTGTGGGTATGGTGATGGGTTGTGTACATATACCTCCAGATCCTGCACCCAGCCAATATGCACTCCCAATGAGAGCTGTTCAATATGTGGCTTGCTGTGGACATGCAAAGTGTGTGGCACTTCTTTTATAGTGCAAGTAGCCATAGACTTGGCTGATGCGATAGGGGCCATAACCACCACTCAGAATGCCATCCTCTGTCACATACTGTGCAATCCCACATCAGATGATATATATATGCATGTAAAGAGCATGCATCACTAATATGGCATGGGGTGGGTAGACAGCTGGAACATAGCGAAAGAGTTCATGTCCTACTTACAGGAGATGAGGAGTCTCTAGATGCAATGGAGGGCATCAGCGCAGACCCCAGCAGCCAGACCCCTGTATAGGGTCCCATACTTCAGGCCATACAAATTAGGGATGATAGTGGCAACCCAACTGACTTGGATGAGCAGGAATCCAGAGTCAAGGAACATAAGGGCACTAAGGGTGATAACCATGCTGCTGCCCAAGTGCAGGAGGGGAAGCATGTCATCGAAGGGGGTGATGTACAACGTTCTCCTCCATTTCCCTTTGACAGTGTTCAGGCATATAGGGTGGGTACAGGGCAGATGACAGCCAAGCTATCCCTATCAAAGTCAGCGCTACCAAGTAAGCAGGGTAAGCATGGCATGAGGGTGTCGATCTCTGGGGGCGCTGTTGCTAGCCACCCCACCCCCCAAGCAGGAAGACAAGTTTGACTAGAGAAGCAGAGCCTGCATGTGGGACCAGCATGTCCTCTGGGCAGGAGATTGTACAAGGCTGCAATCGCTGCCTCAAACAGCCTCTGCCCATGGGGCACGCTACTCCAGTGGGCAGACTCAGCTCTCTCTCCACTCCGATGATGCCTTAAAGGGCATCTGACTGCAGGATATGCTACTCCTGCAGGTAGGCTCAGCTGTCTCTCTGCCGCGATTGCTGTCAGGCACAGCCCTCAGCGGTTTAAGGTCACTGAGGACTGAGCCCGGCAGCAGTCACAGCAGAGAAAGTGCCAAGCCTGCTTTTGGGAGATCCTTTGCCCATGGGGCATGCTACTCCCATGGGCAGGCTCAGCTCTCTCTCAGCTTCAAGGGGGGGAGTAGACAAGGGGGGCATTGGGAGGTGGAGGAGATATACTGGGCACCGGGAGACATACAGGAGATGCTGAATGCATGGGGGGGGGGGGAAGGGAGGCAGATAGGACAAACTAGAGGTGGGGAGGGCTAGAGAGATAGTGGACATGGGAAGGGGGCATAGAAAGAATGGGCAAAGGGATAAGCAAGAAGGGGAGATGGAGTGATGATGTATATCTATATCGGTTGTAGGGAGACTATAAGAAGATTGGCATTCGGGGGTCAGAGGAAGACAGAAGAGAGATGCTAGACATGGGGGTAATAAGGGGGGGGAATGAAGGACATGGGGGTAATAGAGAGAGGAGAGAAGATGGAAAGGGATGGAGCGATGCGTGACATGGGAGTAATAGTCAGGAGATGGTATGGTATGGTATGGAGATGGGGGAGATGCTGGATGCAGGGGAATAGGAAGGGAGAGGGCAGACATGGAAAGAGAGAGAGAGAGAGAGATAGAGTGGATGGGAGGCAGGGAGAGTGAGTGAGACTGGGGAATAATGGACCGTGAAAAATTGAGGTGGGGAATGGGTGAGGGTTGAAAAGTGGTAGGTAGGTGGAGTAAAAAAGAGGGGGGGATTGAGGACTGGATAGTAAGAATAGTGAAATCTGAGTGGAAGGTAGAGAAAAAAATAAATGGAAGAAAGTTGAAGGGAAAAGATCAATATTCAAGATGGAACAAAGTGAAGAAAAAAAAAGAGGAGACAAGAAATGGCAGATAGACTAGAGACCACAGAAAGAGAGCTAAGAGAAAAGAGAGGAAAACAGAAACTCAGATTGGGACCAGCATTGATCAGAAAATAAAATGGTTGACAACAACGAGAGAAAAAAATTATTTTATTTTCAATTTAAGGATCAGAATTTGTACTATCTTTATATGTTATACAGTACAGGGAAATTAATCTCTTTCTATTTCTCTGGTGTTGCTTTGTATGTACAATCTGGCTTCTTGGGGTTGCAGTTTAATTTTTTTCTACATTTTTTAATTTTTAGGTTGTGCTCACTTAGTCTATACTTGGTGAGGGTCTATGTTCTGAGTGTGTGACCAAGGCCAGGTGTTCTGTTAACATGGACTTTCTATGCAGGGATCTGTACTGTAGTAATCTGAATTGTTCCGCTTTTTAAATACGTGTTTGGATGTTCCAGGGCCTGCTACAGTATTTACAGTGCTGCTTTTTTTGGGTAGGCTCCTTATGTGAGTTTTGGAAGTTGGGGTTGGCATGGTATGGTAGACTTGCTCTATAGATCCTCAGTGAATTTTGGGGGGGTTTTGTATTAGTTCCTAGTATGCTTGGTACTGAAGAATATTTATGTTGTTGTTAGTGAGATGACCAAACCAGATTTTTTTTTTTAGATATTGAGTTCTATGGGTGAATGTCATAGTTCTGCTCTGCACGCATTGTCGAGGGAAAAGGTTCTGTGAATGCAGAATACATGTTCAAAAAGAAAAAGCAAGAACCATAATACAGTTTATAATAATAAAATAAAATGAATTATAATTTTATAATCTGATGTTATAACATTGTATAAACTGTGCTGTGGTTCTCACTTTTTCTTTTTGTTTCTTGGTGTGTGAATATCTTGCATTTCCTTTGTTTTTGTTTTTTTCAGAATATATATTTATATTAACACCATGCTGGTCCAGTGCGCAGTTTCAAGTTATGTTGCAGATGCCAAGCCCCTCATGGTACTTATGCTGGAGTAGGAAGTGTTGTGTTGAGGTCACAGAACTCCTCTTGTTTTTCTGAGGATGGGAAGCACTGTTATCCTCACCAGGGACAGATTAATTAAGGCCCTGAAATTAATTAATCTTGAGGTGAACAAAGTCCCTTAAACTTATTAGGATAGTTGTATTAGTACAAGTATCCCTAGGAACTTTAAGTAAATAAACAACTTAAATAGCTAAACAAAACCTTAAAACTACGATGCAGACAGCAGTCCAGCAGCGAGATGGGGACTATCCAGTCTTTTTCATGTCACATGTACAATTTTCTCCTAGTTGGTGAGGGTTCTTACATGTACACTAGGTGGAAAGAGCTCTTTGCTCTCAGGGAACGAGTCTGATCTCTGGAGGCTAGAGTAGCAGACTTGGAGG
The DNA here is from genome assembly GCA_033557465.1 of Ichthyophis bannanicus. NCBI lineage: Eukaryota > Metazoa > Chordata > Amphibia > Gymnophiona > Ichthyophiidae > Ichthyophis > Ichthyophis bannanicus. The sequence goes on from CM066033.1 coordinate 1,375,459,432, forward strand.
ATCTAAGGAAGACAGAGAGGTATATAGACAAGACCTAAAGGGACATAGTACTAAAGCCCCACCTCTAGTTTGGCAGCCTCTCTGTTGCCATGAAGGGGAGAGGTTACATGATAGGATTGCATCACTTTGATGTGGCAGGAAGTGATCCTGTAGTTGGCACCTATTCGCCAGGTGATGTAAAACTCTCTCTCATCGAAGAGGCTTCTCCAGGGACATGTACCCATGAGGGAGGGGTTAGGATGGCATTATAGTTGGCCATTCAATCATTAGGTATGTAGATAGCTGGATGACTGGTGGATGCGAGGATCGCCTGGTAACATGCTTGCCTGGTGAAAAGGTAACAGACCTAACGCGCCACGAAGACAAGGTTTTGGATAGTGTTGAGGAAGAAGCCTGCTGTTTTGGTAAATGTTGGTGCCAATGAGATAGGAAAGTATGGGAGGGAGGTTCTGGAGGCCAAATTTAGATTTTTAGGTAGGAAGCTGAAATCTAGAACTTCCAGGGTAGCATTCTCTGAAATGCTTCTCGTTAGGCAAATTGGTAACAGTCTAAGAAAGGAAAGGGCTTTTCCAAAAGGATGAGCTCCACCTTAACTGCGATGGAACCAGGCAGCTGGCATTAACCTTTAAAAAGGAGAGAGAGAAATCAGCTTTTAACTACATAACAGGGGAAAGCCAACAGTCACCCAAGAGTGCATGGTTCAGAAGGATGTATTCTTGAAGGATACTAGCAAAAGAGGGAAATTAGGGCATCTTGACAGAGAGGTTCCAATAAAGATAAAAGTAACCAAGATGCCCTTGAGTACAGAGCAGAGCTGAAAGATTTAAAATTATCCCTATCAACTGATAACCAGATTAAGATGAATAAAATGTAACATCTAAAATACCTGTATGCAAATGCTAGAAGTCTAAAAAATAAGAAGTGGGAGTTAGACTATATAGCACTAAATGAAAGTTTAGATATAATTGACATCTTAGAGACCTGGATAGCATCTCTTGCAGTCCCACAGCAGCACTAGGAGGCAGGTACAGTCCTGCCATCTGCCGAAATCCTGAAAGGCCCAGGCAAACACAGCACACAGTCCTGTTGCATCACCTCCAGTTCCCGGGGCTCCCTTTTGCTTCAGGGACAAATGTGACCTCTCCTTTCCCCGCCTCAGGATAGGGCAGAAAGGCCTATAAAGTCACAGCACTGCAATTCCATCAGCAGGTTAAACCTTAGAGTCCTTCTCAAAACATAATATAGTAGTTCAGCTGCATCGTCAAGAGGTGTGTGGCTGCCTCATTTCACTCATATTCAAAGTCTTTATAGGAACAAAACATGTAGCTCAAGGCACATCATATCAGTCCAAGTTAAACAGAGTCTTTCAGGGAACACAACATGTAGCTCCGCTGCACAGACAAAAGCTGTGTACTGCCCCATCCTTCCACCCTTCAGGTTCACTAATTGCCCCTTGAACCTGCCCAAGGGCTGGAGTTTTCATTGTACCATCCCCTGTGCCTCCATGGGTTCTGGGTCCTCCGTGTCCTCATACACTTGGGTTTCTATGGGCCTCTTCCTCTGCCCCGAGGTCAATGCTCCCTTCCCCTGGAAATATCGGGATCTTTTCTGAAGCAGAGGCAGGCTCCTGAAGGCAGCACTTCTTTTCTTCCTCAGCCTCCCCTGCACTGTTTTTCCAACCAGATGCACTGACTACTAAACCCAGAAGAAATCTACTCAGTTTTTCTAGCCTGGGGAAACCATCCAGCTCCACTTTTTCTTGAGTGTTCTCCTCCTAATTGAATTACCTGGGCTTTAACTGTAGTAGGGGGCCTTACTATCTATCCCGAGGGATTCTGGGACTTGTAGTGAGGTTCATGTACCTGACCCTGCCACATATCCCACCCCTTAAGCTACTATCAGCCTTATCCCAGACTGATAGACCTCACCCTCTGTATTAGGGCATAATCTAAACATACGTTCATTCCTCAGTCAACTCTGGCCCCCATAATATCCACAGACTACGTTGTGTAGCTTTTCCTGCCTTGTTTTCTGAAGGCTTTTCCTCCTCTCCCTTCTTAGGAAAGGGTTTTGCTGCCCAGTGGTTTACTCTTCCCATCCTATAATCCTCCCTCCTTACCTCCTCATGGGGTAATAGTCCTACTGAGTGACCTCTGTGGAGGATGTGTCTCCCTCCCTTGGATTCCCAGATCCCTAGGCTGACTGGACATCCCTCCTTCCTTGAGACCATGCCTTCCCCAAGACCTTCCTCATCAATTATGGCCTGCCGGTCCTTCTCCTTGGACTGCTGAACAGACACCTTTGGGGTCTGCTCTGCGCAGGGTCCGTAACAGTTTCTTGAACTGAAGGACCTTCCTGTACTATGTCCTCTTTAGCTGGGAGGGTTTCCACCTTTTCTACAGGCTTGGAGTTTTCTACTACTACTACTGAGCATTTGTATAGCACTACAAGACATACGCAGCACTGCCCAGACATGTAAGAGACAGTCCCTGCTCATCAGAGCTTACAATCTAGTCAGGGGACCCCTTCCAGACTCCCCATCTTGGGACTGCACTCCAAGTTCTCCAACTGATTCAGAAGCGCTTTCTCCAGGGTTTCCTGCTGAACCCCCTAATTTCTCCCCCCAATTCTCCCATCTAAGTGGATTTTTCTATTGCCACATTCTCATGGGTCTCTATCCTATAACTCCAGTCTACGATGTGACCCACTACATTACCCATTTCCCTGGTATTTTCATGGGGGACTTTCCTTCTTTCCTCTAGATACTCTTCCCCTCCATTGTAACATCCTGAGTTTGCTGCCCTCCCAGAGGAATAACCAGGTCTACCCTTGTTGTCAGAGCCCACCTATACCAGAAGTCCCTTTTTCTGTGCCTGTGCTTCCCACATTCATGACAGCGAAGCTTCCTTATCCTGGGCCCTTTCTCACAATGGCCAATTGTGTATTGCCTAGCCCTTGGCCTAGGGTATGTGGCCTCCCTGCCTAACTGACACACAAAGGTACTGAGAATATTCCTCTGTGACTCATTTCTCTTGACCCTTGCATTAATATTTCTTTGGCAACACATTCTTGCCTGGAATGCCCTGGACTCCCGCAATGAAAGCACCTCACTTCCGGCAGATTGTGTCCCACTATGGGCCTATTTCCCTGCTTATTCGGGGTATCCCCACATGTTATCCCCTTCCTTCATGTGGGAACCTCAGGGCCAACTCCCCTGGCTAGATGACTAGATGGCTAGATTGCCTTTCTTGCAGAGTGGCCCTGGACTCCCTCCTCCCCAGGATTAGGTGTATTGAGCCTCAAAATACAGCTTCGTCACCCTAATGTCCTCTTCCAAGGATCGACAGTCCTGCCTTATCAGCTACCCTCTTACTTCCTCAGGGACTGCGAAGATAAATTGATCTACTATTATGTCTTCCATTTGCTGGGCAGTTGTCCTACCCTCAGGCTCTAACCATTTATTGGCTAAATCTCTTAAGTGCTGGGCTAGGGCTCAGGGCCTTTCATTCTTGGCCAGCATGACTTTGTGGAAGGCTCTTCTACAAGAGTCCACTCCAAGCCTGATCTCTGCCTGCTTATTTGACATTGCTACCTGAATGTCTCACCACCATCTAAAACTAAACATGGCTAAGACTGAACTTCTTATTTTTCCCCCTAAACTTTCTTCTCCCTTTCCTCCTTTTTCTATGTGTGTTGATAACACTCTTCTGTTTCCTGTTTTCTTGGCCCGCAACCTTGAGATCATCTTTGACTTCTCCCTTTCCTTTTCCACACATATCCAACAGTTAGCTAAAACCTATTGTTTCTTTCTCTATAACATTAATAAAATTCACTCTTTCCTCTCTGAACACACTACTAAAACTCTTATCCACTCTTTGGTCACCTCCCATCTCGACTATTGCAACCCTCAAACAGGCCATGAATTATGCTACAGTTAAAGCAGTCATAAAGGAATGGTATAAGAGAAATGTCAGGTGTAGGTAGATAGATTTGAGAATCAGCATAAAAATTAAACTGAAAGCCATGGGAAGAGATGAAGGCACCAAAGGTTTGGGTATAGATAGTGAAAAGGATAGGGCCCAGAACAGATCCTCGGGGTACAGCAACTGAGAGAGGGATGGCAATAGAGGAGGATCCACCAGAACAAACACTGAAAGAGCGATGGGAGAGATTTTATTTTATTTATTTATTTATTACATTTTCTTTTATACCGCGCTATTTAAGATCAGTGCGGTTTACAATAAACATTAAATCTACACATCTCAGTTTAGTGATTTGTGCTTACAATAAACAGGTAAAAATAACTTGGGTATACAATAAACAAGTTTCTTAACAGGGAGAACATGATAACTATATACAAGCCAGTTAATGTAACTATATACATGGTTAAGTGCACAGCACGAGCTTCTCAAGGTGGGTTAAGTATGGAGGCGGTTAAGCTTCTCAAGGTGGGTTAAGTATGGAGGCGGTTAAGGTGTGGTTGCGGGTATTCAGACTAGGAGTGTAAGATGCGTGGGCTTGAGGAGCTACCATGAGGTGTGGAGGTAGGTGAGTGTGTGGGGGGGACTGCAACATCGTAGTGAAGGAGAAAAAGGTGATGCTTCAATTCCTTCTTGAATTGGGAGAGATCGCTGATGCTTCTGATAGCCGCCGGTAGAGCGTTCCAGCAAGATGGTGCAAAAAAGGCAAAGGCTCTAGCTCTGGTAGCTTGGGAGCACTTAGTGCTTACCTTAGGTAGAATGAGGGTGTTTGCAGCATTCGATCTCCTTAGCCGGTTAGGAGGTGTGATAGATACTAGGTCAGTAATAGCAGTAGCCGGGAATTTCTTGATGGCTTTATGGGTCATTGTTAGAACCTTGAAGGAGATCCTGGCTTGTATGGGCAGCCAGTGCAACTGTTTTAGTATTGGAGTGATGTGGGATCTTCTGGAAGCTCCATGAAGGATTCTTGCAGCAGAATTCATAGCAAGTTGTAAGGGGTTAGTCGTACTCTTTGGTAGGCCATGTAATATCACATTAGCATAGTCAAGGTGAGGCATTATTAGGGCCTGAAAAACAGTTCGGAAGTCTTCAGGTTCTAATAGCTGACGAAGATGGCGAAGGGTCCGGATTTTATGATAGACAGCTTTTGTTATGTTATTGATGTGAGCCTTCATATTAAGCTGCGGATCAAGTGTAACTCCGAGGTATCTTACTGTAGTCTTGCATGTGAGCTCTGCGTCACGAACTTTGATGGATAGTGGAGGAATAAAAGCCGGATTCCTGGTAACGAAGAGGGCTTCAGTCTTTTTGAAGTTTAACTTAAGCCTTTGTGCGTCTATCCAGTCGGTGACTGCATCAAAGCATTTGATTAGAGGGGAGAGGTCAAGATGTTCAGTCGAGATTGGCATGTACATCAAGACATCATCGGTATAAGAAAAGAAAAGAGATAAGAAAAGAACCAGGACATCACAGTGCCCCTAAAACCAAAAGTGAACAAAATGTCTAGGAGAAGGAGGTGGTCAACAGTATCAAAAGCAGCATAAAAACCAAGAAGAATTAGAACTGAGTAAAGACCCTCGGACTTAGCCAGGAACAAGTCACTGGAGACTTTGGCAAGAGCCGTTTCAGTAGAATGAAAAAAGATTAAAACCAGACTGAAATGGATCTAGGAGGGCTTGAGAGGAGAGAAATCCAAAGCAGCGGCAGAGAACTGCATATTCAAAAAGTTTGGAAATGAAGGGAAGGAGGGAGATGGGTCAATAATTAGAAGGACAAGTAGGGTCAAGGGAAGGATTTTTGAGGAGAGGTGTAATCACTGCATGCTTGAAGGCTGCAGAGAAAGTTGCAGTGGAGAGCGAAAGGTTGAGAATATGTGAGATGGAAGGGATGGCGGAGGAGGAGAGGGAGTTAAGGAGATGGGTGAGGATAGGATCATAGAAAAAGTTAGTGAGTTTAGAAAAGGAAAGAAGAGGAGAGGTTTCCTTATTGGAGATCTTAGAAAAGGATGAAAGGGTGATAGATTTTGAGGGGAAAAGTTTGTATTGAAGAGGGAGTAGAGGGGGTGAAGAAGATTTAGTGGAGAATTGTAGTGTAATCTTATGGATTTTGTCATGGAAATAGTCATCAAGGGTTTGGGCAGAAAGGGAAGGAGGGATTGGAAGTGGAGGCACCTTAAGAAGAGAATTGAGAGTTGAAAAGAGATGGCAGGGGTCAGAGGCAAGACAGCTAGTCAAATGGATAAAATAATTGTACTTGGCGAGAGCAATGGTAGACTTTAAGGAAGTAAACATGAATTTGAAGTGAAGAAAGTGAAAAAGGGAACAGGATTTGAGCCAAGTGTGTTCAGCTGAGCAGGCACAGGATCAAAGATAGCGGGTAATTGAAGTTAGCCAGGGCTGAGGTGAAGTGTGCCTCACAGGACCTGGTATGGGCAGAGCAAGAGTATCCAGAGCAGAGGAGAGAACAGTATTATAGGAATTTATAGCCTCATCAACAGATTTAGAAGATAAAGTAGAAGAAAGAAGTGATGAGACAGTAGCAGAAAAAGTCAGTCATTAGCATGAAGATTCCTAAAAAGGTAGGAAGAGACTGGGCCAGATTGAAGCAGGCAGTGATGAAGAGTAAAGCTTAATAGGTGGTGATCAGATAAGGGAAGAACTAAGGTATGGAAATTAGAGGGTAAACAATTAGAAAATAAAACAATGTCAAGGCAGTGACCAAGGTAATGAGTGGGGGCAGAAGGTTGTATGAGGAGGTAAGGAGAAGGAGCTTGGATGCATAGGGGAGTCATTCCAAGTCATGTTTAATGGGGATGGATTCCAGTTTGGACATCCATCCCCATAAACACCAGGGGGCTGATGCCCGATACAGAGCTCCCCACACGTACAGAGGAGATGTGCGTGAAGCTCTGTATGGTATGGGGCCCTGTATCCCACAACAACTGTTTTTGTTAGATATCACCAATTACCAATTAGCAACAAATTACTCAGACTACAAATTGCTCGAATACAATGCTTTTTATTCGGGTACCAAAACAAACAAATAGCAACTGCTTTGAGCAAAAGTCTCTGTCTGAGAAAGGTGGTGGACAGTCCACTTCCCTTACCGGAATTGGGGAGCAGACTGCCCACTGAGTTATTGAGCCGTCCCCTTATATAGATATTCTCTGTCACAGAACTTCTAGAAGTTCTGATGTCATCCTCAGAAAGTCAGAGTTACTTGCAAAGAAAGAAAACTCTGCTAGAACTCCTTCTCTGAGGCCCCCTCCCATGAATATTGCCAATTATGCCTTAGGAGCTGCTCTCCCTACAGCTGGTGCTCCCAAGGTCTTCTGGTCTTTGCTTAATTGTGCTTCTTATCTGGGCTGTGGAGCAAATCTTTCCTGCATTCCTTTGGCCTGTTTATGGTCTTTTCATCTCCTGGTGCTAAATGACATTTTCTTTTCTTCAAGGCTGAAAGTATGTTTTCTGCTAATTATTTCTCTGGGCCTGACTCTGTGTACTTCTACTCAAAGCAAGGTCTCCAGACAACAGCAGGCCGCAAAGCTCTCTTGTAGCATATACTTTCTTAGATAGCCCACAGGACATTTTCTTTTCTTCATCATGCAAACTGCAGGCAGGCCATGATTACAGTCACAGATAGCAGCTGAAGGAGCAAAACTATCCCTAAGCCAAAAATATCCCAACAATGGGGACAGGAGGGGGCAGGCTGGAAGAGGCCCTGTATGTCTGGGGGATGTATAGCTTAGGGGGTGGAATAAGTTCCCCTGCTGATTGCAGCAGAAACAGGGAGGACCCAGCAGGAGATGAGCAGGGATGGGAGCTCCCTGCAACCCAATCCTGCCCTTGGGAGGCCCGATCAGTGATCTGGCGGTGGGGAACTGTGTGAAGCAGGAGCCGGCCGGCAGTCAGGACGTTTGCATGGTTCAGGAGCTGACGCTGATTGGCAAGGTACAGCGGGACCAACTCTTGCCAGCTGGGTTGAAAGCTGCTCCTCTCTACTCTGGTATTATCCATAGGAGACTAGCTGTGTTTTACAATCTGCTTGCAGACACTTCCATAGAAGACCTCAGAGCTTCCAAGCTGGATTAGTGTGCCAGTTATGCCATTAAAGACCGCTGAGAGTGGCATTAACAAGTATTCCTATCAGCACCCTTCTGCAGGTTGGGTCAGAGCAGAGGGATGCCTTGTGGGAGGAGGAGAGGGGAGGCAGGGTTGATGGGCACTTAAGGAGGGTGGTTAGTGGTGCTGGCATTGTGCTGATGGGGGGAGAAAAGGTTGCACAAAACATATGCTGAGGGGTTGGGGGAGGTGGTGTGAGGAAGGTGGTTGCACACGGCTGGTGCTTTGTAGTGGTGTGAGCAGGGATGGGCATGAATGTGGGAGGGGGAATATATAGGACAGGTAAAGATTTTGAGTGTCAGCTAATAAAAACCTACCATCGCATGACCTGACTGTGTATGAGGTTGTCTCTTGCAGTCATGCCTAGTTGGTATGGTTAACCAGTTTTCCTGCCTTGGCCCTTCTGTATCTGTGTCCTGTTCTTCAAGGAGAGGTTATTGTCACCTCAGTGGTAGATTGTGGAGCATGCAACATGCCATGAAGATCTGACATAGCCTGGCAGGACTCTAAAGAGTTCCCCTTCAGATTGGTCAAGGCAGCAGAAGGGGCTATTGAGCTGTCCAATTGTCTTCTCAATGATAACATGTCTGTGCCTGTGGACCCTGCTGTACTATTCCTCTGCCTCTGTGTGTAGCACCATGATGAGGGACAGGAACCACTGCCTCTTTGGGTAACTTCTATCACCTGCATAAATATAGGGAAGATGGACACATATTAGGATGTGAGTCAGAATGTTTCAGGTGCTAGGTAGGCATTGCAGCTATGGGCTCTCTTGGCCAAGCGCTGTAGTTTCCAGGGTACAGTGCAACCTCTAAGTATGTGCATGTCCAGGAAATGGAGAGAGCTGGTGCGGGGCTTTCCAAGAAGCCATCCATCAGTGAAATATCTGCAGTCAAAAGATATCTCCATATCTCTTATAGATGCCGGAGTGGGTGAGGATGTATGACTCATGGTAGGAACCAGAAAACCTTGGAAAGACATCAGTTATCTCTCTCCTCCCCACCCCTGTGCATTGAAGACCTCCCTTATTGGGGTCTGAGGGCCTCATGTATGCAATCGATAACCCCAGTAGAACTTGATTATGATTTGCTAACTCTGCAGCATTGTCTGTGGAAAGGCTACATATTGTATGGGTTAGAAAGGCCTTTAGAAACTATAAGATCACTAAGCAGCTGAGATCTACAGTGGCAGCAAACACAAACTAGAAATTGCCAACAGCTAGGAAGGTGAGAGTCGTGGTGATCTTGAGGTGGTTGGGCATGACAGGCCCATCTGTGTAGAGCAACTCCAGTTCCTGGCAGAAATGATGGATGGCTTCTTTGACAAAATTGAACCTGGTGAGGCATTGCTCATCCTTACGGTGCAGGAATTGGGTCCTTGGCCTGTATACCCTGTGATATGGGTGCCTCCTAGTGTACAGTTACCAGATTTTTTTGCAGGCAAATCTGGGACACTTATTCTAAGTTAGTGTGGGGGAGGGGAGGAAAGGACACCTTAGTTCCAGGTTTGAGCAACAAAGCATTGAGGATGGAAGAGGAGTCATTACAATGTTCTCCTACCTATCCTTCCCAGGACAGCAACAATATCACTTCCAAGTAGACAAGTGACAGAGAAATAGAAACAGTTATGCATTTCCCCTGTACAGTGCAAAATATAAAGATAAAAGCTGACATCACAAAAATGAAAATAAAATTTGTTCTCTACTCCCTCAGACACCGCTCTAAAATCGGGGACCATCCCCAAAAACTGGGGACATCTTGTAACCTTTGACAATGTTGATCACCACCTTCTCCTCAATACCCTGTCCTCCATTGGATTTAGGGGCTCTGTTCTGTTCTAGTTTTCTTCTTCTCTGCCATCGCACTTTTCGTGTATGTTCTGGTGGCTCCTCTACTGCTAGCTCGCTTTCAGTTTGTGTACCACAGGGCTCTATCTTGGGACTTCTACTTTTCTCTGTCTACACTCAGTCCCTTGGTGCACGTGGTGAAACTGAACATAGCCAAAACAGAGCTCCTTATTTTTATCTCCTATACCCACCTTCCACTTCCCCCCTTCTCTATTTCTGTGGATAATATTACACTCCTCCCTGTTTCCTCAGCTCACAACTTTGGGGTCATCTTTGACTCTATTCTCTCTTTCACTGCACACATCCAAAAGATAGTTAAAACCTGCTGCTTCTTTCTCTATAACATCAGAAAAATGTGTCCCTTCTTTCTACTTACATTACTAAGACTCTCATCCACTCGCTAGTCACCTAAGAACATATGAACATAAGAAATGCCATACTGGATCAGACCAAGAGCCATCAAATCCAGTATCTTGTTTGTCTAGAACTTTTTTAAACCGAACTACACTAACAGCCTTTATACATCCTCCAGTAATAAATTCCAGAGTTTGATTACGCATTGAGTGAAAAAATATTTTCTCTTATTAGTATTAATTGGTTACCTTGTAGCTTTATTGCTTGTCCCCTAGTCTTTCTACTTTTGGATGGTGTAAACAACCGATCTACGTTTATCCATTCCACTCCATTCATTAATTTATAGACCTTTATCATATCTCCCCTCAGCCATCTTTTTTCCAAGTTGAAGAGCCCTAACCTTTTAAGACTTTCGTCATGGGAGCATCCTTCCATCCCCTTTACTATTTTGGTGGCTCTTCTCTGTACCTTTTCTAATTCTGCTATATCCTTTTTAAGATATGGTGACCAGAATTGCACAAAATATTCAAGGTGTGGTCGCACCATGGAACGATACAGAAGCATTATAATGTCCTTGTTTTTTTTCTCCATTCCTTTCCTCATAATTACTAGCATTCCATTTGCTTTCTTGGCTGCTGCTGTACACTGGGTGACTGGTTTCAACATATTATCCATGATGACACCTAAATCTTTTTCCCGCCTTGACTATTGTAACCTGCTTCTTGCTGATCTCCCTCTGAATCATCTCTCTTCCCTTCAATCTGTTCAAAACTCAGCTATATGGCTTATATTCTGCCAATGTTACTATGCTCATGTAATCTCTCTTCTCAAGTCACTTCACTGGCTCCCTATCCGTTTCTGCATCCAGTTCAAACTTCTACTTACCTGCATTCATTTTGCGACTCCTCACTACCTTTCCTCTCTTATCTCACTCTACACCCCTCCTCGGGATCTCCGCTCCTCTGGCAGATACCTTTTATCTGTCCCCTTCCCTTCCACTGCCAATTCCAGACTTCGTTCATTCCATCTTGCTGCTCCATATGCCTGGAACAAACTACCTGAGACTGTGCATCAAGTCCTTTCTCTAGCCCTATTCAAATCCAGGCTAAAACACCTACCTCTTTGAAGTCACTTTTGGATCTTGATGCTCCTCATTTTCATGTCCACTACTTATGTGCATCTTATCATACTCTAATCCACAGTTTCACTATGTGTTTTGTCTTGATTAGATTGTGAACTCTGATGAGCAGGGATTGTATCTTACATATATATGTACGGTGCTGCATATGCCTTGTAGCATTATAGAGATGATTAGCAGTAGTAGTAGTACCTTATTCTAATGGCTCTCCTATGCTCTCTGTTGGCCTCATGCAGCATGGCTAGCATATGACATGTGCTCATCTCATCCATATCTCCTGCCTTTCATCACCTCCACCAACACCCAGTGTTTCCCTCCACCAACAACCAGTAACTACCACCACCAACACCCACAGCACTGCACTTGAATCTCCACACACATACACAGATATATACACACGCAGTCATCAGGGAACCACAGAGGCTGCAGGGAACACTGGGGCACACTGACAGGCAGCAGGGAAACACAAGAAATTGCCACATAACCCCCGACTCTAAAGCAGTTGCACTGGCTACCAGTATTTACCCTCTCCAAATTCAAAACATTGCTCACCATCTTTAAAATCATCCACCAACTATCCCTAATCATTCTGCAACAACTGATCAGTAAATGGAACTCGACAAACTGCCAATGAAAACTTGCTACTCATCCCAAGCACCAAAACAAAAGCCAAACAAGTAACATGAAATAGGGTTTTTTCATTACATGCTCCATCACTGTGGAATGCACTTCTTGAATACATAAGAGATATCGAAGACTTGTGGGGTTTCAGGAAAACTATAAAAACATTCCTCTTTACCAAACACTATGGGGGCCATTCCAAGCCACAAATAGCGGGGTTGGATGTCCCGATGGGATGTCCATCTCTGCTATCCATGGCCCTTCCAGGCCTCGTCCTTCTTCTCTTTGTACGGGGAAGTTAGTCAGGGGCAGGAAAGGATTGGGGGCAGCCTTAGGGCGGGCTGTGGCCAATTGCCGGCCCCAGAAGTACAGGGTTGATTCTAATGTAGGCCCTGTACATCCGGGGCTGGCGACTTGAACGGGGAAGTTATTCCATCTCTGAGGTGGAATAACTTCCCCGATGAAGTGGGATCGGAGGGCCTGGGACATGGCAGCGGCACAAGGGGGTGGAGAGCATTCTCTGCAGCCAGACCCTGGTTCTGGGAGGCCAGATCAGGAGCCTGGATGCGGGGGAAAGCAATTTAGAAGCTGGTGGCCAGGGATCGTGGCTTTTAAATAGAGCCGGGGTGCCATGGCAACCGGACACCATGGCGCCATGGCACCATTTAAAAGCCCTGACTGAGTTAGTCGGGGAAGGCCTGTACGTTCAGGCCGGACGGAATCAGGGTCTGGGCCTGCACAAATAGGCCTGTTTGTGATTCTGATCCCATGGGGCTAGACGTGCCTCGCGGGATCAGAATTGCAAAGTCCTCTGTGCATCCAATTCTGGCCGGGCGCAAAGAGGGCTTCTACGTCCACACTGGAATCAGGCCTTATGGTCTCAACCCATGAAAGACCTCACCTTGACACAATCTTCTAGGAGGTTGTTCACCCTGTACACTGCCTATTCTGCCCTGACTTATCATATGTTCTTCTCGCATTGCCCAGGCTACCTCCCTCTTTCTTGCCCTATCCCTGGCACTATGTAAACCCCTGCTGTATGTTACAACTCCTGCTCATTTACCACTGTTGTTTTGAGTTCCTGATTTATCACTAATTTTCCCTGTTTAAACTTCCAAGTTTATCTTCCCTGTTCAATTTAAACTTTTAGTTCTGTTATAATGTAAACTGAAAGTGTACTCTGTATCTCCCCTCACTGGTAACAGCACCTGGGCTCTTGGGTAACAGATTTCCACACCCAAAGCAATGAGAAGGAAGCAAGCACAGTTAATAATACAAAACAAAACACACACTTGTATTATAAAAACAACCAAAGCTTTGGGAGAGAAAACAAAGTCAGCACTTTGTTTACTCTGAAAACATAGTTTCTGGCTATTTTATCTATAGGTCAAAATTCCATTACACAGCATAATTTTCACCTTATTATTCTACGTCAAGCATCGTGTATATTCATAATATGCATCTCTATGTCTCTATGTCTTAGGTCAGTTCTTATTAGCATATGTCATCATGAGGAGACATACCTGTATTCCCAGACATTGTGTGGGTTAGGGTTTTTGCATCAAGCAAAAACCCTAACCCACACAATTGACACACAATCATGATGACTTCACAGCTTATGTCATTTCACTTCCATGTATATAAATACATATATAAAACTGTATATAGTTTATTCTGTTCTGTATTATCCCACATTGTTTAGACTGTATATTCTATATAATATGATGTTCCTTGTAAATATGTTCTGTTATAATATGACGTTCCCTGTAAAACAAACTTGCTTTGTTAACTATTGTTCACTGTAAACCGCAACTGAACTTTGGAAGATGCGGTATATAAATGTGTATAAAATAAATAAAATAAATAAACTTCTTAAACAATAATTCTAACACTAGCAGTTTTGATATCTCTGATTCGAGACTGAGAGACTGAAGAGACAGCTTCTCCCTGCACTATCTGTTTCATAACAAACTTAGCTTCTTTGTTATAGGAAACTTCAGCCTAGCTAAGCTATTTCAGTAGAGTCTTTCAAGGTTGTTGCTGAGTAATAAGCCCTGGAATGTCTGAGTTACTGAATCTGTGGTGTTAACTCTTTCTGAGGGCTTTCAGTAATATAACGTTATTAAGTACCCTCACAGTCTACACAGCCCTGTACAGATAAGCTTCTTTTCATAAACCACTTTGAATGTATGATAAGATGGTATAAAAAGCCTGTAAAATAAATAAAATAAAAATTAATAAATAAATAAAAACACAAAGTGGTTGCAGGGAACACTACGGCACACAACAGATAGTAGGCAGCAGGGTACAGGGCAAGAGAGAGACATACACACAGAGGGCCAGGGAGTGGGTAACTGGGGGTTTGGGAGTGGCACTGCTGAGGGGATTATGGATGAGAGAATGGGAATCTGTAGAGTTCTTCGAAAGTGAGAGAATAATAGGTTTGAGAAAGGCACAGGATACACTGCAAAGAAATGAACTGTAGTTCAAAAGACACCTACATGGACACATACGTATGACAGTCAAGTCAAAACTTCCAATCCAAGCTCCTCCACTCACCAACACAACAAACAGTCCAAACAGACAACAAACTCATTATTTATGATTTTTAGCTGGTGTATATTGGCACATTAAAAAATATCTGCTCTGCATGTGGCAGACCTATGTGAAATATGTCACGGATGTGCAGACACCAGCTCCATTTTGGACATGGAAAAAATGCCCCTGGAATGCACCCTGACAGATGTGCAGAGCATTTTTTGGCCTTTCTAAAATTGTGTTTTATATGTGGCTGCAACTTCCATGTCTTATGTCGCACATCCATATTTAAAGCATGAAAAGGGCTTCTAAAATTACCCCTTTAGAGAAAATTAGTAACCACCACCTACAAGGATTATTTTATTGTAGGTCACTTAGAGAAGGTGCCGGTTTTATAAAGATAGATATATATCTGTATGTGTCTTTATAAAATACTAGCACAAATCCTGCAGATCTAGATTGTGGGTGTTGGCATGTACGCCAGATCAGAAGCAGATGTAAATGTTAACACATTAAGGGGGATGTTTACTAAAATCCGCAAATGTGCGCGCCGCAAAATAGCGCATGGAAACGCGGCACTGAAACGCGAATAAATGCATTTAAACGCCCTGCACACGTGCGTGTCACCCCCGCAAAGGTGCGCGGCACACTAACGGGTCCCGTACAAGTGCGGGCCCGCAAATGTCCGATAGAGGCGTGGAACGGCCAAAGGAGGGCAGAGGAAGGCACCGGAGGGGCGGAGGGACGGGGTCAATGGGTGGAGAGTGGGAGGGGAGAGGCTCCCCGCACAGTATCGGGCTCGAATTTCCATGAAAAAAATAGCGCGAGTGAAACACTCGCGGTAGAGGGCATTTAAAGGGAAGAGAAACCATTTCCGTCAGCAATGTACAGGAAAACCGGGGAAACCCAAAAAACGTCAGCAGTGTGATATATGTGCACAGCACAAAAGTGAAATTAAAAATAGAAAAGGACCACCACAAAAATATTTAAAATAGTAAGTCAGCTGGGGAACAGCTATAGTAAAGAGCAAAACAAACAAACACACCCAGGAAAGCTCCAAAAAAAGAAATTAATATTGGAAGTGTCCAAGGAGTGGAGACCTATCCAAAAACACATCTCCTGTTTATGGAGTTTCCCTGGGAGTGGTGTCATATGGTTGCTTATCAATATCCCTGTTGCCCAGTTCGGTTATATTCCAACCCCCTGTTCATGTGGTCATTTCCGGGGTTCATTTGAACGTTTGTCACCAGACAGGGTGAATGAGCGCACAGTAAAAATGTGAAGAGCAGGTTGTGCAACTCCATCCTGCAAGGCTAACTATCCCCAGGGACTGCACTGTCTCTGTGGCCACAGTGTGGTGCAGCAGACAGAGCCAGTACCTCTAGGACCATAAGCCAGAGGATCAAATCCCAGCTGGGGGTCCTGCCAGCCCATTCCCATATTTTATCCACCACTAAACAAAGATAGCACAGACACCCCTGTATTGCAGGGAACATAAGCATGGTGCAAACACCCATATATTGCCCTACACCGCACAAACACCATAACAATGTGCATTACCTACAGCCCAGTCCCCCAAATGCAATCCTGGAGTGCCACAACGCAATCAGGTCATATGCTTTCCCTGAGAGAAGGACATGTTGGCGGACGAGTGCAGGTGGTGGAGGGGGCAGTGGCTGCTAGCCACAGAAGACAGTGGCCTAGCCATGTGCAGGTTGGCACCGTCCACCACAACAGACAGGCCCTTTTGGATGTACAGTCATGGACTGCAGCCTATCTGTGGCAACACGGTGGTGCAGTGCACACAGACAGTGTATGCAAGAACAGAAGGTCACCAGTTCAAAGCCCAGCTAGAGTCACTGGCAATCCTCTCCACATATATTTCCCACACCTACACCGTGATGGTAAGGACAAACCATTCCTGTTGAGGACATACACATTGGTAATACCCTCTCTTTTACCCCACCGAGCACAGACACCATGAACTGGTGCATTACCCAGAGCACAGTCTCCCAAATGCAATCCTGGAGGGCCACACAGCATTCCGGTTCCATGCTGCCCCTAACAGAAATGCCAGTGCTGCATATCTCTGCACCACCCCCATGGCATGTAGATGTAGCTCAGGTATATTCATGAGGGACAGCAGGAAAACCCAAATAGTGTTTGGCACACCAGGACTGGATTTGGGAACCTCTGCCGTAAAGCAGCAGCCAACAGGGGCAGACACATCCACACCCACACCCACACCCACAGGCCCCATTGGCCAATGCCCCCTGGAGAGGCAGGACATTGGGCCCTGTGTGCATCTCCCATCACTAGCACCTGCATACCTTAGCAATGCCACCCTATACCTGGGTACACGGTACACAGCTCTCAAATGTTTGCTTTGAGTACAGGTAGATAGACATTCCTACGTAAAGCACTTTTTGCTTTTTGAGCACCATCAGAAACAAATAGTAATACAGCTGGGGAATACTGATACTATTAATGGGCAATACTAAAAAACACACCCAGGAAAGCTTCAATAAATATAAATGATGTCTGGAAGGGGCTACGGAGTGGAGATCCATCCAAAATACATCTCTGTGTGTCTGAGCTGTCCTGGGAGTGTATGTTATGGTTGGCCATTAACATCACTGTTGCCCAGCTTGGTTATATTCAGTCCTCATTTTATTTGCTGTCAGTAGTGGGGTTTTATTGCACCTTTGTCACCAGACAAGGTGACAGAGCCCACATTACAAATGTGCAGAGCAGGCTGTATGACTCATTTGTTCAGGTCTCCCATCCCCAGGGACTGCACTGTCTCAGTGGCCACAGTGTGGTGCAGTGGACAAAGCCAGTACCTCTAGGACCAGAGGGTCACAGGTTCAAATCCCAGCTGGGTCCCCTGCCAACCCAGTCCCCATATTCTACCCACCACGAAACAGAGAGAGTGAAGACACCCATTTATGTCTGAGAACACAAGCATGGTGCAGACACCCATTTTGTACCCAACACTGCACACACACCATAACAATGGGCATTACCAACAGCCGACTCCACCAAATGCAGTCCTGGAGTGCCACAACCCAATCATGTCATCTGCTTTCCCAAGATAAGCACATGCCAGCATGTTGGTGGAAGGGTACAGGTGGTGGAGGGGGAAGTGCCTGCTATCCACAGAGGACAGTGGCCTAGCCATGTGCAGGCTGGCACCGTCCACTAAAACAGATAGGCCCTGTTGGATGTACAGTCATGGACATCCCAGGGAATCCAGCACATCTGTGGCAACACAGTGGTGCACTGCACACAGACAGTGTGTGCAAGAACAGAAGGTCACAGGTTCAAAGCCCTGCCAATCCTGTCCATCTATTTTCCCCAAACTAAACCGTGAGAGTACAGACAATCCTTTATTGCTGGTGATATACGCATTGGTCACACGCCTATTTCTCACCCCACTGAGCACAGATACCATGACCAGGGGCATTACCTAGAGCAGAGTCCCACAAATGCAGTCCTGGAGGACGACACGCCATTAAGCTTCAATGCTGCCACTCACACAAATGCCTGTGCTGTATCTCTCTGCACCACCCCCATGGCATGTAGATGTAGCTCATGCATATTCATGAGTGACAGCAGGGAAACCCGAACAGTGTCTTGCAACCCTGGACTTGATTTGGGAAACTCTGCCATAAAGCAACAGCCAACAGGGGCAGACACACCCACACCCATACCCACAGGCCCCATTGGTCAATGCCCCCTGGAGAGGCACGACATTGGGCCCTGCGTGCAGCTCCCAATACTAGCATGTGCATACTGTAGCAATGTCACCCTACACCTGGGTATACGGTACACAGCTCTCAAATGCATGCTATGAGTACTGGCAGATAGATATCCCTACGTTACGCACAGTCTGCTCTTTGAGCTCCCTCATGACAATCTTCATGTTGTCTGCAGTGGGTGCCTCAGGTCTGGGCCCTGACAGTGTTTACCACCCTGGGGAGTGACTCCCAACAGTATTGCGTACCATATCCATGCCTGTACTGTGCGCAGGACTGGTGTGGTGGCCAATGCTGACAAATGCCTCCATAGTAGCACAATGCTGGCATATGTGTGGGAGTGTGTGTCTGACTATAAAGTGTGTGTTAGCTGCAAACACCTTCCACAGCCCACACTGCTAGCACTGTTGCCAGTATTGTCATGCCAATGTGCATAATGAGCAGCAAGGTACCATGGGTATAGCTCAGACAGGGTGGGCTGGCCAGGATGCATCTGCACAGGGCAGAGGGCACTGGCTGGGACATTGTAGTGGCTGGCCACCACCTACACATACAGGGTGGCCTCTCTATGTGCTGCTGGGGTTGCACTCCACCCTGACTGTGCAGTGATGACAGCATGGCTAGGCACCCCCATAGTGCTACATAGTATGTCTGTCATGTGATATATATGTGGGTCTTGTTTTGGGGCCCAGTCACTGACTTATTTGCTGGTGTGCACTGTCATCCCAGTTCTGGGTGCATGCATTTCCAACAGGACTAACTAGCAGACTGTGTTCAGCTGGTCTGTATCCTGATGGAGCGCCTTGTAGAGTGCAGCAGCTGATGGCTTGCTGCAGGAGAATATCAGATAGTGGTGGGGTGCAACTTAGCATATCCAGGCCCAATGTCTGTCAGATATTGTGTAATGGATGTGTATAGAGCTGCAGTGACTGCCCTGTAGGGTGTCTCATCACTAGCAGGACTGAGGTAGCATGTTTATAGGAGACCTTGTTTTCCAATCTGGAGGGGGAGAAATGGTGGTACATAGCCCACCTAGGTGTCCATGAGGAGTTCCCTTGACCAAGATGGTAAGAGATATCAAAGGTGTGTTTGCATAAATTAGCATATCCAGGCCTAATGTCTGTCAGATATTGTGTCAGGGATGTGTTCAGAGCTGGTGGGACTGCCCTGTAGGATGTCCCTTGCCCAGCAGGACTGGGGTTGATGGTCCACTCCACTGCAGGGAGGTAGCATGTTGATAGCAGACCCTGTCATTCAAACTGGGGGCAAAGGGGAGAAATGGTGGTATATGGTTCACATAGGTGTCCATGAGGGGTTCCCCTGACTCAGACCAACAGAGATATCCAACGTGCTTCTGCAGAAACAACCTATCTCACAGAGTAAGATTGCTTTGGAGCTCTGGCATGGCCTCATTCCACCATGGAGGGTGGTGTGGACCTAGTCCTGGGTGCCCCATCACACGCTCAGGGTGAGCACAGTACCCGCACAATGTGACGGTGTGTAGGTACTCTGTGCCAGTACAACACCCACTCAGTACACCCTACCAGGCAGAGGTGATGTGTGGGTGCACACGGCCACATCCCCATACCAGGCCGGGAGCTGTTGGGTTGCATACCCCATCTTGTGTGCATCTGTGGACAGGTGATTTGCATGTGCAGTGCATCATGGGTAGGGGTGGCCTAACCCTATCCTGTTCACAACAGCAGACTGTCTGTGAGGTGACATGCAGGCTCTCTGCAGCCAGCCAGGGGCTTGCATATAGCTACAGAGCTGTAGCCCAATGGTTACATCACTGCATGTGCAAGCAGAGGTCATGGGTTCAAACCCACAGCAGGGTTACATGATTGGGTTGTCCAGAGCATCACCCATTTTCTAATGTACATATTTTTATGGAAGAAAAAACACCCTCGGTGTACTGTACCCATAAGGTGCCTCTGAGGGTGCTTAATAGGACACCTTATGGTTGCCATCAAAATAGGGTGCACTGTACATTATCCTGTGTCGCAACATATATGGTGCCCTATAGGGGACATTCTAGGGTGCCGTGGCAGATAGTGCACTGTAACATGTGGCCCATGGGCCGCCGTATGTTAACACGCTGTGAGAGTGCGTTTGCTAGTAGTGACAACAAAATAAAATTAAAAAGACTCATACAGCACTCCCCACTATAATACATACTGCCTCAGCCAGCTGTCTTCACTGGGTACTGTGGGGGATTGAGCCCCTGAACCCCACACCATTGGTCAGTGTTTTAACCATTGTGCTGTGTCTCTGTTCCTGTGCGGAGATATCAGTGCGCCGCCTTATGCCGCCCAAGCCACCCATAATTAACACTGCGCCGCCCAATGCCGCCCATAATTAACAGTGCGGCACCAGAAACGGACAAGATCAACAGTGTGCCGCAGAATGACGCACACAATTAACAGTGCGCCGCCCAATGCGGCACAAAATGTACAGTGCGCCGCCTTATGCCCTCCAAAGTTGAATTTGCCTCATAAACCACATTTACCCATCAAAGGTGGTGCCTCAGGCAGCCTTTCTCATTGCGCACAATGGGGGATTGAACCCATGGCACATGCAAAATTGGTCTGTGTCATCACCATTGTGCTGTGGCTCTGTTCCTGTGCATGCCCATCACCGCACCACTTCTGCCATCCACTATTACTGTGCCTCCAAAAACATTACAGCCCCACCTCATGACCATCAGCAAACCGCGTTATGCTGACCATTCGTTCTGAGACCCCTAACGTAATGCCTCACTGAGCCAGACCACTGTGGGGGATTGGGGACCTGCTCCCTGCACTGTTGATCCGTGTCTTCACCATTGTGCTGTGGCTCTTTACCTGTGCGTGGACATCAGCACGCCACCTTATGCTGCTAAAAATAACTGTGCGCCACCCAAAATAACAGTGCACCGCACTAAATTCATATACCTCCTGTTGCACCTTTATCCATTAGGGTTCATGGCTCAAACAGCCTTTTTCCTTGCGCACAATGGGGTATTGAACCTGTGGACCCTGTACCATTGGTTAGTGTCTTCACCATTGTGCTACGGCTCTGTTCCTGTGGATGGATATTTGTGCACAGCCTTCTGCCGTCCACAATTAACAGCGCGATGCCTACTGCTGCCAGAACCGCACAAGATAAACAGCGCGTGGCCTCCTGCCGCACAACATTTACAGCGCATCGCCTAATGCACACCAGATATGGCCATGCAACGCATAATGAGACACAAAATACGTTGCTGCCGCCCAAACGTTACAGCGCGACGCCTACAGACGCCCTAAATTAGTGTGCCTCCCAAAATAATGTGTTAACCATTACTATTCATGCCTCAGCCAGCCTTTTGGGTTTGCGCACACTGGGGGATTGAACCCATGGATCCTGTACCATTGGTTAGTGTCTTCACCATTGTGCTACGGCTCTGTTCCTCTATGTGCCCAGCAGCGTCCCACTTAGACTTCCCACGCGCTAATGTGAGCCCCGCACAGGTGCGCGACGCGCACACGTACGGTCGTTTTTTTTCATCTTTTTCTGCCTGACCTGCCCACTCCTTATATGGCACACGCACACTAACGGGGACCCGCACAGCAACGGGGTTTAGTAAACATACCCCTAAGTATGCACCTACGTACCTGTTTTATACAATACACATGTAAATCATACCTTCATTCACCAATGCTTTCCTTTTTTTTAGCAAAATAGAAATATAGAAACACGATGGCAGAAAAAGACCACGTGGCCCATCTAGTCTATCCTTCCATATCAGCCACTAGAACAGTCCCCTTTATTCCTTAAGAGATCCTCTGTGTTTGTCCCATGCATTTTTGAATGCAGATAGTGTCCTCATCTCTACTACCTCCACTGGGAGACTATTCCACGCATCTACTACTCTTTCTGTAAAGAAATATTTCCACATATTACTCCTGAGTCTATCCCCTTTTACCCTCATCCTATGTCCCCTTGTACAGAGCTTGCTTTCAATCGAAAGAGGCTCTCTTCCTATGTATTTATGACGTTGGTGTCCTTGAAGATATATGACTTCAGTCTTCTTGAAATTCATATTCAAGTTGTGTTCAGTGAGCCATGCAGATATGGAGGTGAAGCCTTTCTTTACATGGATGTTGGTATATGGTAGAGTAAGTTGTGTGCTTGTAGTATGGCGCACATTGGTTGGAGGAAGAGGCTGAATAACAATGAGTATAGGGTCGATCCTTGGGGAACTCCCTGCTGTTGTAAGTAAGGCTTTGACGTTTCATTGCCCAATTTTACTTGGAGATGGCGCTCTTTGAGGTATGTGAAGGACCATTTATGTGTGGTGCCTTGCAGGCCGATTGCTTGTAAGCACTGGATGATCAGATTGTGTGGGATGGAATCAAAGACGGCTTTGTTGTCCAGAAATATGAGGATGAATCCTTTGTTTATTTTGTCAATGCCTTTTGCGAGGTTGTTGGTTACAGCAGTGAGTAAGGATTCTATGCCATGTTAAGGCCTAAAGCCATATTGCTGGGGTCAAGTGGGTGGTTTGCATCTGTGTATTCTTGCAGTTGTGAGTACTATTTTCTCTATTATTTTTGCCAAGAATGGCAGGCTAGCGATTGGTCAGTAGAAGGTTGTTTGTGTGAGGTCAGATGAGTCTTTTAGTGTTGGATGAATGGAGGCTAGTTTTAGGTCCTTGGGCCTGTATCCTTGTGGCAATGATAATTGTGTGATCTTAAGTATTATAGGTAGTAATTCTGTTCATACAGCCTTGACACAGCTGATTGGACATGGGTTAAGTGGGGCTGTTGTAGTATTGATGTTTGTGAAGACTTTTTCAGGTGTTCAGGGAGAACGGTCGAGAAAGAGTCCCAAGTGATGTCCAAGACTATATAATCATGAGTTGGTTGAGTTGTTGTGTGGATATGGTTGCCTGTAGGACGTGGCAATGTTTGGAAGTGATCTGCCATGGCTTGTGAGGTAAGGTTTGTAACCTGCTTTTTTGGTACAGGTACTTTTACGAGGTTTTTAACTAAATCAATAGCTCCCAGGAATGGTTTAAGGACTTTTGGAACATATTGGTGTGGAATTCCTTCCTGACCCTGTTTGTGGCTGCTTGGTATTTTTATAATTTGGTAAGGTAGTTGTTGAGGTTGATAGTTGAGTTGTTGTGTCTCCATTTCTTTTCTAGTGCTCTTAGGTGATGTTTCATGCTTTCAAGTTCTGTGGAGTACCAAGCAGCTGAGTTTCTGTTTTGTTTGTTAAATGGGAGGGTGTTGGTTTATTGCTGTATTGCTTATAGTTTTGTTCCTATTGTGGATGAGTGAGTTTAAGTTGTCAGATGAATCTTGAAGATGTGGTAGTATCTTTGCTAGGAATTGTTGCATTTCTAGATGGTGGAATCTGTGAACAGTAGATTGTGTGTTTGGCTCCTCTTGAGGGTGTGTTCTATGCGGGAGAAAGAAGGTGTGCACCTTGTGGTCTGACCAGGGGATGGTGGTTATGGTGGGGGTGGGAGGTTGTAGTCTCTGAGTAAGGGTGATGGGAGAAATATTAGGTCTAGCATATTACCCTTGTTATGAGTAGGCTCTTTGATGATTTGTATTTGTCCCAGAGTGTCCATGGAATCGAGAAGTGCTTTTGCTTCTTTAGGGGCTGTGGAAGTGAGGTTAAAGTAATCTAGGGTCAGTAAGTGGTTGGAGCTGGATTTGTGTTTGCAGGCTGTTTCTAGAATGCTTTCCAGGTCGCCTGGACTGGTGTTTGGAGATTTGTACACCAGAAGAAGGGTTGCTGCATTGTTGGTGACTTCAAAGGTATGTAGGCTTCTGTTTGTGCTGTTATTGAGGAAGCGGAAGTTGCAGTGTTTTTTGTTAGGATGATAAACCCTCCGCCTCTGAGTTTGGTTCTTGTACAAGTGAATAGATCATAGGAGGGTGATATGACCTGATTCATTAGGACATGATCAGAGTCTGAAAACCAGGTTTCACTGATGGATTAGATGTCCAGTTAGTTGTCTGTGAGGAGATCAGTGATTATTTATGTTTTGTTACTTGCTGAGCAGGCGTTAATGAGGGAGCATTTTAAGTGTCAGTGAGTAGTTGCAGGGTTTTGTGTGCTTGTTGATGGGGTTTGATTTGTTTGATGGGGTTTGATTTCCTAACCAGGGCTCTACAGATCAACAAACAGTAAGGATTTGAGGGTTTGTTTGTTTGTTTTTATTATATTACATTCCTAGCTCTCTGACTGGGAGCTCTTAAAAGGGTTTTTTGTATATTTTTTTAAAGCAAGGTTACTTTCTTTTTGGTGCTTTAGGGGAACTTTCCTTGAATACAGTAGGTTGCTGAACTCTAGTAACCTCCTCAGGTTTGGAAACTGCTAACACCTAATCAGGTGTTAGTTCCCTCCATACCCACCCCGACTCCCACCCACCCATAGTGAGCAGTCTTGCTTTATAGGGCACCTCCCCCTTTAACAAATCACAGAGAATTGGAACAGCACATTTTGAATATAATTAAAGAGATTTAACTGCTTTTTCTCTGAAAGGACAGCTGGGAAACCGGCTGGTACTTGGTAGATCTCTCTCTTTTGCTTTAACAGATACCTAACCTCCACGAACAGAACAATGGCTGGGAAAAATCGTATTGATAAAGCTGTTGCCCCCGTTACAGCTTTTGCCTCGGTCCAGACAGAGGTCCTAATGCCAGTTGAAGGACCAGTTCTATGTACAGGGTGCCTGCATGCTGAAGCTCTGAGGAAACAAGTGGAGGAACTCAGAGAGGAGGTGGTGAGGCTGAGGAGCATTCAAGACAGTGAGAAGTACATTGATGAGATGCTTCTTGCAGCAACCAAGCTCTCCAGCACAGGAGAATATGGGTGTCAACAGAATGTCGATGATTGGACACAAGTCAACAGGGCCTGCAAAATCACCAATCCAACTTCTCCAGCCCTTGAATTGAACAACCATTATGCAGCCCTGGAAGTGGAGGAGGTGAAAGCATCCCTGGAAAGGGAAGATCCAGAGTTCAAGTACCCCAAAGTTGCAGAATCAGTGACCAGAAGGAAACGAAGGGTAGTGGTGGTTGGAGACTCTCTTCTGAGGGGTACTGAGGCATCCATTTGCCGACCAGACTTGATGTCCAGAGAGGTATGCTGTCTGCCTGGTGCCAAAATCCAAGATGTTACGGAGAGTTTACCGAGACTCATCAAGCCCACTGACTATTACCCAATGTTGCTAATCCATGTTGGAACAAATGATACTGCCAGGTATACCTCGGAACATATCAAAAGTGACTTCATGGCTCTGGGACAGAGGGTGAAGCAGTTAGGTGTACAGGTGGTGTTCTCTTCAATCCTCCCTGTTGAGGGTAAAGGCCAAGGCAGAGAGGCTCGCATCCTGGAGATGAATGCATGGCTGTGTGGATGGTGTCATTGAGAGCATTTTGGTTTCCTAGACCATGGGATGCTGTTTCAAGGGTTGCAGAGCAGAGATGGCATCCATCTGTCCAAGAAAGATCAACGCATCTTCGGTAGTAGACTGGCTAATCTACTGAAGAGGGCTTTAAACTAGATTCATTGGGGATAGATGAAGAAAGCCCCCAGGTAAGTGAAAGACCCCAGGTAGGTGATACATTAAATACCTTTATGGGAATGGGTAACAGGGGTAACATATGGAAAGCAGTGTGTATAAATGTCCGTAGCATGGGAAATAAGATCCCTGATGTTGAAGCTTTGGTGGGAGTGGCTGACTTGGATTTAGTGGCAGTTACAGAAACATGGTTCACAGAAAACCATGACTGGGATGTAACTATACCTGGCTATACTTTATTCAGAAAGGACAGGGTAGGAAGAAGGGGAGGAGGAGTGGCACTATATGTAAAAACTACTATTAAAGCTTTGGAAATACAGAGCTTAAAAGGGAGAGAGGAGGCATTGTGGGTTAAATTAGAAAGAGGGAAAGAGAAATCTATTTCCATTGGTGTGATATACAGACCTCCCTCACAAGAGAAAGAGGTGGACAGAGAGTTAATTGAAGACATACGCAGCATTGCTAGGAAAGGGGAAGTGCTACTGATAGGAGATTTCAATATGCCAGATGTTGATTGGCACATTCCTGCTGCAGTATCATCTAGAAGTAAGGAGATCCTGGATTCTCTACAGGAACTATTCAAGCAATTGGTAACAGACCCCACACGTGAAGGGGCCATACTGGACTTGGTGCTTACCAATGGTGAAAGTGTTTCTGATCTTGTAGTGGGAGATCATTTTGCATCCAGTGATCACCAGATGGTGTGGTTCAGTATTAGGACTAGGGCTGTTAGAATCCATTCCAAGGTGAGGATCTTAGACTTTAGGAAGACTAACTTTGCGAAGATGGGCCAATACCTCAGGGAGTCGTTAGTGGGATGGGAACAACTGGGGGATGTAGAAAAACAGTGGGCAAAACTGAAAGGGGGCATTTTAAGGGCAACCAACCTTTTTGTTAAAATGGTAAATAAAGGCAAAAGGAAAAGGAGACCGCTATGGTTTTCGAAGAAAGTAGCTGAAAAAGTGAAGAAAAAGAGGAAGGCCTTCATGAAATACAAGAGATCACAGAGAGAGGAAGACAGGCATCTGTATTTGGAAAAACTTAGAGAAGCTAGAAAAGTAGTCAAGAAGGCAAAGATTCAAAAAGAGGAGGAAATAGCCAATGCAACTGACTGATCTTTCCAATGCCTCGTTGGAGTCAGGAGTGGTGCCAAAGGACTGGAGAGAGGCTCATGTGGTGCCTTTACACAAAAGCGGAGGTAAGGATGTGGTTGAAAACTACAGGCCGGTTAGTTTAACTTTGGTGGTGAGTAAATCTGATTGATTTCTTTGACTGGGTGACCAGGGAGTTGGACCGAGGGAGAGCTCTAGATGTGGTGTATTTAGATTTCAGTAAAGCCTTTGACACTGTTCCTCACAGGTGACTTATAAACAAACTGAGCACCCTAGTGATGGACCCTAAAGTTACTGCTTGGGTTAGAAATTGGTTGGGTGGGAGGCGACAAAGTGTATAAGTAAATGGAGCTCACTCTGAGGAGAAGGATGTTACCAGTGGTGTGCCCCAGGGATCTGTCCTTGGTCCGATTCTTTTTAACATCTTTGTTAGTGATATAGCGGAAGGGCTGTCAGGTAAGGTTTGCCTCTTTGCAGATGATACCAAAATCTGCAATAGAGTAGACACCCTGGAAGGTGTAGATAACATGAGGAGGGATCTAGCTAAGCTTGAAGAATGGTCTAGAATTTGGAAGCTGGGATTTAATGTTAAAAAATGTAAGGTCGTGCATTTGGGCTGCAGCAATCCAAGGGAGCAATATAGTATAGGAGGTGAAGTACTTTTGTCCACTAAAGAAGAGCGGGACCTAGGCGTGGTTGTGTCTGATGATCTTAAAGTAGCTAAACAGGTAGAAAAGGTGATGGCAAAAGCTAGAAGGATGCTTGGGTGCATATGGAGAGGAATGGCTAGCAGAAAAAAGGAGGTGATAATGCCTCTGTATAAGTCTTTGGTGCGACCTCATTTGGAGTATAGTGTACAATTCTGGAGACCACACCTTCAAAAGGATGTGAACAGGATGGAGTCGGTGCAGAGGGTGGCTACTAAAATGATTAATGGGCTTCATTATAAAGCATATGAGGACAGACTTAAGGATCTTAATATGTACACCTTAGAGGAAAGGCGGGATAGAGGTGATATGATTGAGTTGTTTAAATACCTCCGTGGCATAAATGTTCAGGGAGAGAGCCTCTTTCAATTGAAAGCAAGTTCTGCTATGAGGGGACATGGGATGAGGGTGAAGGGAGATAGATTCAGGAGTGATATGCGGAAATATTTCTTTACGGAAAGAGTAGTGGATCCATGGAATAATCTCCCAGTGGAGGTGGTAGAGATGAGGACAGTAACTGAATTCAAAAAAGCATGGGACCAACACAGAGGATCTCTAAAGGTAAAAAGTGGACTGTTGTAGTTGTTGATATGGAAGGACAGACTAGATAGGCCATGTGGTCTTTTTCTGTCATCATGTTTCTATGTTTCTATGTATGAGGCATTGGTATGTGTTTGGTCTGGGCTTGTGTGTGCAGTGTGGTGTTGGGGTGATATTGTGTGGATGTAGGATGAGTATGTAATTAGAGAGGGGCTTAGTGAGGTGGTGTGTGTTACGATATGGGCTAGGTGGAGGAGTATGAGGATGTTGACTGTAGTGGTCATGGTGTATCTGGGTGTTACGCTGGTATGGTGGATCTTATGGTGTGTGTAATGTGATTATATCTGGGGGAGTGTTGGGTGGTTAGTGTAGTTTTCCTTTGACAGCAGGCTTGAGGAAAGATCCTGGTTATGTTGTTTCACATGCAGTGAGAGTTACCGTTGTCATACGGCTTCTGCAGTTTTTGTGTGATGCTTCCTTGTGTCTGCATATGCTTCTGATGTTGTTCTGTAGGATAGATGCTGGGGGTACAGCTCAGAGGTAGCGATGGGGGCATTGCTTACATGAATGGTCCTAGGTGCTTTCCTCGGTGGGTGTTGGTTTATCCTTGTGGTCTGGGCTGGCAATGTTCTTCTGCCTAATTGCACACATAAGGGCCACGCTAAAGGGCCCTCTGGCGCGGCCTTCAGGCACAGGCATGCCAGGCACAGGCATGCCTAGTCATGCTTCGATTTTATGTAGTTTGACAGCCGTCGCAGCATGTAGAGAGTTGGAGCAGGAGGTGGAGCTTACCACCAGGTCTTTGTCACTGCTCCACTGCTCTTTGCTAGCATGACATGGCTGTCAGCTGTCAGGCTGGGCACTCTGGTGTCGGTGCGCTGGTGTTGGCTGGCTGAGAGGCCATGTCTGGGTGCACTCTTTGATTTTATGCAAGTGGAATGGCCGCCACAGCGAGTAGAGTGTTGGAGCAGGAGACAGAGCTTACCACCAAATCTTTGTCGCTGCTCCGGTGCTCCTTGCTAGAGTGACATGGACATCGGGTGGTGCACTGGTGGTGGTCAGCTGAGAGTGTTTTTATTGCCAACAACACATGCTCAGGCCACTGGTGGCCATCGAAGGGCAACAACTCCTTAGTGGCCCAATGGCCCAATCCCACCACCCACCAGTGGTTTGATGGCATCAGGGGCTTCCCCAATGCTGCAGTCCCCTGATGCCATGAAACCACTTGTAGGTGGGGAGATTCCCGCCAATGCAGCACCAGCATCGGGATGCCATTTTCAGCCCAGTTTGGCAAACACAGCCCGTAGCACAAACCGAGCCAAACCGGCCAAATCCCACCACTGGAACCCCCCTCCCCCCATAAAAGCTGCACCTTTTGCAAGCAGCCCCTTGGACATGCCTGCTTTTTTCAGACATTCTGGTTTGGGCATCCTAGATTGCACTTGGAAGTCATTAGTAAAATGCCATTTTGTGTTACTATATTGCTAATTTAAGGATCATTCTCTGCCACTTAGGCTAGTACTATGTAAAGTCAAGTGTATAAACTAGGTGTAAATAGGTGCATGAAAACGTGTGTTAATGAGATACAATTTTATGCATTAACCTGTCTGTGGTGGTGGCCAGCACAGGTGCTCAACTTTATTCCTAGCTGTGCTTTCCGTGTAAGTAGCACCACCAAAGATCTGATTATGCAGGACCAGTGCTGACACTTAGCTGTTTGAGCAAGACCTAATGTTTTGCTAGCCTATCTTAAATGGACAAGTTATCTAGACAGTGGCTGAATTTCACCACTCTCCAGCTGACGTTTTGGACAGTCTACAGCCTGCGCCTAACCCCACCTCTGAGCCTCTAACTTGCCATAGTATACCAAAAACGTTATCTATCTGGATAACCGTGAATGTTTTCTTTGCCTGATTCACGTGGTTGGAACACATTTTTTTAATCGTATGCCTAATATATTTATTACTCTTTACTCAAAAATACCATGCTATTATACATTGCTGTTCAGACTTCCAGTCCTCCAGCAATCTCACTCACCTTTCACAGCATGCAGGCTTTAAGCCGTCACTTTTTCATGCTTGAGGGTCTCTAGAGAAGCTCTTTGTTCATTCGGCCCCATATTGATTACAGAAGGAGCAACCGTCCAGCCGAGAAAGGAAGGCATTGCAGCACTGTTACCTGCCCAGCATGTTTATTGCTTCACTCTTTCCGCCATTCTCCTGAGAAGCACACTATAAGCCTTTGGCAAAATGGAGTTTGCTACTAACATCTCAACTTTTCTTAAGTCAATCTGAGGACTGCCAGAAAATGCACAACCTAGTTAAACAGAGCCGAAATAGGAAATGCATTTCTGATGAGAATTAAAATGTCAAGGAAATAAGAATATCCTCACTCATCTAATAATTTAATAGGAAAGCTGCAATGGCTTAAATGAATGATGTAATATAACTTCTTGATAATAGATGTAGTGTATTCTTTTTTACATTTTTTATGATTTGATTGATAATGTATTGTGAACTCATTTCACAATACATGCTTGGCACTTCTTCATAATCGGGCTTGTGGCACCCAATACAACTGGGACTATGCATTTTTCTGACACATTTTCTTGGTCTCTGATTGCATCTTTTTATATTTGAGAATCTGTGAAGTTGGGAATGGAGGGTAATCCAACTGAGGAGAGGAGCATAACACTTAGGGAGATAGTGAAATAAAGAAAGATAAAGCCAAAGAGAGATAGATACTAGAATACTGGTAGAGACTGGTTGGAGAAGAGAGAGAGACTAGAGGAGACAGGAAGGAGAAAGGAGATAAAGAGGGCTAGTGAGGACAGACTTGGCACGGAGGAGAAAGGGCCCAGGAAGACTGGTGCGGATGAACAGGGTGTTCCTGGAGGTTATGAAGGCATCCACACCACCAACAATTATGGGAACCTCTGTTCTCTGTAAATGTTTGGGTGTGCTTTCCATATGGTAATTTTCACATACTTTTTCTTTGAAAACTGATATAACCAGGAACAACCTGTCCACTTGGTGAACCTAGGCAGTCACCTAGGGCGGCAGACCCTGGTGGTCAGCATCGCTATCCCAAACCCCCGAAAGTGGCAGCTAAACTGCTACTTCAGCGCCATGGCGGGCTTTAAAATGTCCATGCACATGCACACAGTTCTGGCCTGCCACTCCTTTCTGTTCCCCAAAAGGTTGCATTGGAGGAGGGGGCAGGAGTGGCAGGCCAAGGCCAGCCCATCCATTGAGCAAGAATGTTGTTTGCACAGGGCCCCGCGTTTCATGGGGCCCCACGAAAACAACATTCTGCATCAGCCCATAGATTTAAAAAACAAACAAACTGGCTGCTGCTGCCACCGCTTCCGTGGCAGTGGCAGAATCAAGCGTCCCGAGGGGCCACCCCTGCCCGGCAGAGGCCTCCCGGCATCAGCTCTATCAGCAGCAGCTTTCAGAGCCGAGAAGAGAGAGTTTTTCTCTCGTGGCTCTGTTAAGCCCGCCGGGGCTGATGGGACTTCCTGTTTCCCATCAGCCCCTGCGGGCTTAACAGAGCTGTGAGAAAGGGAAACTCTCCCTTTGTGGCTATGAAAAGCCTGCACTGTGAGAGCTTATGCCAGGAGGGCTCTGCCGGGCAGGGGGGCCCCACGGAATGCTTGATTCTGATGCTGCCACAGTGGCAGCGGCAGCAGCAGCAGCCAGGTTTTTTTAAATCTATGGGCTGATGGGGGGAGGGGGGTTAGGACTGGTAATGGGCTATGGGGGGGGGGCTAATACTGGAAGTGGGCTGATGGAGGGTTAGGACTAGTAATGGGCTATGGGGGAGGCAAGGACTGGAAAAGGACATGAGGGGTTAGGACTAGAGGTGGGCTTATGGGGGGGTTAGGACTGGTAATGGGCTATGGGGGGCTAAGACTGGAAATGGGCTGATGGGGGGATTAGGACTGTAAGTGGGATGATGGGGGTTAGGACTGGTAATGGGCTGGGGGGGCTAAGACTGGAAATGGGCTGATGGGGGTTAGGACTGGAAGTGGGCTGATGGGGGGGTAGGACTGGTAATGGGCTATAAGGTCTAAGACTGGAAATGGGCTGATGGGGTGTTAGGACTGGAAGTGGGCTGATGGGGGGTTAGGACTGATAATGGGCTAGGGGGGGCTAAGACTGTAAATGGGCTGATGGGGGTTAGGACTGGAAGTGGGCTGATGGGGGGTTAGGATTGGTAATGGGCTATGGGGGGCTAAGACAGAAAAAGGGCTGATGGGGGGTTGGACTGGTAATGGGCTATGGGGGGGGGACTAAGACTGGTAATTGGGCTATGGAGGGACAAGACTGGAAATGGGCTGATGGGGTGGGTTAGGACATAATGGGCTATGGGGGGATAAGACTGGAAATGGGCTGATAGGGGGTTAGGACTGGAAGTGGGCTGATGGGGGGTTAGGACTGGTAATGGGCTATGGGGGGGTTAAGACTGAAAATGGGGTGATGGGGGTTAGGACTGGAAGTGGGCTGATGGGGGGCTTAGGATTGGTAATGGGCTATGAAGGGCTAGGAATGGAAATGGGCTGAGTGGAAGGGGGCTTGGACTGCAAATAGCTGATGGGGGGGGGCATGGAATGGAAATGGGCTGAATGGAAGGGGGGCTTGAACTGCAAATATCTGATGGGGAGGGGGGCTTGGAATGGAAATGGGCTGTGATGGGAGGAAGCTAGAACTGGAAATGGGCTGAGTGGGGGAGGGGAGCTAGGACAGGAAATGTGCTGATGGAGGGGCTAGGATAGGACTTGAAATGGGCTGGGGGGTGCTACTATTGGAAATGGGCTGTGGTGGGGCTTGGATTGAAATGGATTCATGGAGGGACTAGAACTGGAAGTAGGCTCATGGGGAGCTTGGATTGGAAATGGGCTGAGTGGAGGGGAGCTAGGATTTGACATGGGCTGATGGTGGGGCTAGGAAAGGACTAGAAATGAACTGATAGGGGGCTGGGATTGGAAATGAGTTGATGGAGGGACTCAGATAGGACTGGAAATGGATGGTAGAGATAGGACTGGAAATGGGCTGATGGTGGGGCTAGGATAGGATGGAAATGGGTTGATGGGGGGGCTAGGACTAGAAATGGGCTGATGCGGGGACTAGAAGGGAGCGGATGCTGGGTTGGGCTGGAACTAGAAGGGAGCTGATGTTGGGGGAGGATTAGAATGGGATGGAGCTGGGAGAGTGAAATGGAGAGGGGAAAATATTTTGTGTGGGAGGGAAGACAAATCTACAATTGGTTGGGTATTGGGAGAGTAAGTGGGGATTGAGGATGGAGGGGTAAAATTTGAGTGAATGAAATAGGAATGAGGAAAGAGCAAAAGGAGAAAGATTAGTATGTTAAAGCAGATGTAGAGAGAGAATGGAAAAAAAACTAGAAGAAAGAAGAAAGGACAAATGGACAGCAGACGATGGAGAGTTAGCAGAAGACACGAAGAAACCAGAAGAAAGTGGCTGGAGCAATTGCAACTGAAAAAAAAATTCACACAAGGTAGAAAAATATCTCTTTATTTTGAATTTATTAACTGGGATATGTCAGCTCTGGGAAATGTGCATCATTAATGACTGTGCTTTGTTTAGTACAAGAGGAAATTATTTTATAGTTTTATTTCTACAGGGTTGTTGTACATTCCAAGTTTGGCTTTTGGGGTTCCCAGTTTAATTATTGTCTTCCTGTTTCTAAATTGTGATTCCTTGTTTGGTGATGGTCTATGTTCTACATGCGTAACTGAGCTGAGGTATTCTGTTTATATAATTCCTATATGACATTGCCACTTGTTCTCTTTCCCCAGTAGGTCATGTATTGTTATTCTCTGAAATGTATTGGTTTAATATTTGCAGTGTAGCCTTTTGATAGGTAGAGTCTGGTGCTTTGTGAGTCCTGGTAATGCTGTCAGGATACAGCGGGTTTGCTATGGGTTCTAAATGGGCAGCGTTTGTAGTAGTTCCTAATGTGCCTGGCGGTTGGCACTGGATTATAGTAATGTAGAAATCTTTTAGTCTTTCTTTATCCATACAATCATTAAGAGGCATGTTTACTAAAAGTTAGTGTATGGTAACATTATGCAAATATTTATGCAAATGATGCCCCTTATGCAAATGAGGTCCCCGACCTCGTCTCTGCCCCTGTGGCAGGCCATGAGCGTGCATGTGTGCGGGCAATTTAAGGTCCGATGCAGTGCTGAAGCAGCAGTTCAGCCGGCACCACCGCTTCAGCCCAAGGTGTAAGGGGGCAGTATGGCAGCCTTTACCATCACACGCCCTACATATTCCTTAACCACTACACAACTTGTATTATCTCACTCTATACACCACCTCTTAACCATCACCCATCATATACTTCACACAACATTCAGCATCTACTCTACCCATCCTTCTGATCCACCACACTATGCACTCCACATAATACCCTGACCTACCACGCAACACCTGTCATCCCAATATATCCCTTTGACCTATCATAACGTCATAAACCACCCCTTGCCCCATAAATTGAGGGAGGGGTGGCCTCGGACCAGAGGGCCAGGGGTTCAAATCCCACTGGAGGACAGCAACATCAGGCCAGAGGGACTGGGGTTTCTAGTCCCATAGGTGCTGCTTGTGGCCTTGGGCAAGCCACTTAACCCTCTGTTGCCTCAGGTACAAAACTTAGATTGTGAGCCCTTTGGGACAAGGGAACTATACAGGGTGGCCCAATAAAAGTGAGAACATCTCGTAAATTAAAAGCTTAAATAGTTTACTTATTTACCTTTTTTAGCTATATAACGTTTTTATTTCAATTATTTCCGGTCGCCATCTTTTTTTTTTTTAATTTGTCATTCGTTTACATCTGTCTTTTTGAATTTTTAAATAACTTATATGCTACGAGATGTTCTCACTTTTTTTGGGCCACCCTGTATACCATACCTGAATGTACACCGCTTTGATCCTGTGAAAAGCAGCATATAAGCATTGCTAAATAAATAAAAAAATAAAATAAATCTGCAAACACCATCTCTCACTCACCTGATACCCCAAACATTATCCTTACTCACTTCTTATTGTGCCCTCTTCACCCATCACATACCCAAGATGTAAGGAGTAAGCGTGCCTAAGAGACGTTTGGTATGAGACAAAGTTCTTGGGTCAGGTTAGAGTGGGGGAAGAAAAGGAAAATAATGTCTGTGTCAAGTTGCGGAGGAGTGTGGTGGGGGGACAGACAATGCATCAGTATCAGGTAACAAAGAAATATGCAATTTAGGCATTCTTCTCAATTTTTGGACATTTCTTTCACTTCATTTGAGATTTTTTTTAATGCATATTATCTCAATTTATTTAACTAGGCTTATTTAATGCTTTTCTACCAGCGGTGTACATTCAGGTACTGTATATATTTTTTTCCTTTGTCACCAAAGGGCTTACAATCTGTTTCTGAGAACACCAGAGGGCTAAGTGGCTTACCCAAGGCCACAAGGAGCACCTGTGGGACAAGAAACCCCAGTCCTTCCCACTCACGGTTGCTGTCCACTAGCAGGATTCAACCCCCTCTGACATGATACAACTTGTTCCAACCACTAGACCACTTCTCCCTTGCACATGCAGAGTATTTTAAGGCCTTCAGTGATCCAAATGCACACAAACGAATGTGTATCCATAGGAATAACGCCTTCAGAGGATGTTTAGTGGTTAAGGACAGTGAGCGAGAAGGGGACAACTGATGATAAGGGGTGATTGACAAAGTGTGATAGATTCATTAGAGATAGTCTGCTGAGTTCTGGGTTTTTCTGGGGCTGAGTGGTGGAGATGGGGGTGAGGCAGACAAGACAAATCACTGTGCATCACATATACCATTGGTTCAGACTAGCCTGTGGTGTCTTCAGAGGGGCAAAGCCACTGAACAAGACCCTCCACTGGGTTTCAGTAGGTTCCACTACAGGCAAATTGTGCTTTGATCTTATTATTTTGTCATTCAATTCTTTTAGATTGATTGGCTTTAAAAAGTTCCCCCCATTCTTGTTTATTGTGTGAATGAGGTGCCCCATCATTACTTTATCTTGAATTCTATCAAGTGCAAGAATCTTTATAGGGAATCTTCTCATAGAACTTTTAACTTATATTGTGGATTTTATTTTATCTTTTATGCGGCTTTTTATTTTGCAGTTTTGGGTGTTCATTTACAGATATTTCTTGTTTACTCGAGTGAAATAAGTAACAAGCCTCACATAGCCTTCTTATGCTATCATCTCACAAACCAAATTTCCGAGGAAGCAGGGAACTTGTTCTAATGACAATTGACTTGCCATGGAGACAAAACACTTGACCTCTGAGGTAGGGGCCCCAGTGACTGTGTCACTCAAAGTGTAGACATGCGGACATTGGGCGATTGACATTGGATTTGAAAACAAAAAATAGAGGACTCATCTTTTCTCTTTTCATTAGAAGTCAACTGATACTTCACAATGGAGGGCTAAAGATCAGCATATACTACCGAGCGACATTGACAATAAAAACAGGCTGGTGTCTTACAGCTTGGATTGCTGAAATACCGTCAGCAGCTCGGGTTTCTGTGTTTCACTTAGATTGTATTATTTGCCTTCTCCAAATCCAAGCTTAAGGTGAGCCATAAGCAGGGATTTCTCTGTTCAAGTGGACTTACAATCTAAGTTGTACCTGAAACAATAAGGGGTGAAGTGACTTGCTCAAGGTCACAAGGAGAGCCAGTGAGAGAAGCAGAATTTGAACCCTGGCTCTCCTTGAGCTTATGCTGCTGTTCTAACCGCAAGGTTACCCCTCCACTGTGCATGCTGGAAATCCCTGATGCAAAAGAATAATATAAATCAGGTGTTAGAAGCAGAAACTATCTAATAAATTCATGCCATAATGCTTTGTAAAGGGTTAGATAAATATATTAGTATCAAACTCTTAATAAGTAGAAAGGTTTTCAATGTCCACCTTCAGAGAGAGTTTTATGAGCATCCATTACCCATATTATATTTATCATGAACGTCTGATCGTTGCCCCTTATTATGCTGATTAGAAGTCAATCAAACTCTGAGCTAGAAAATGGTTCGGTGTTAAAGTGCAGAGGGTCCAATATTTAAAACCATTAACGTGGACAGCAGACATGCTAACTGCGCTAATCACACTGAACGGCATATTCAGCGGCTGCCCGGTTATCCCTAAGTGGTGAAAGTTAGGCACAGTAAAGGTTGTCCTAACTTTAGCCGCCAAAACTAACCAGGTAGCAGCTGAATATCACCATTGACCGGTGAGCTTTGCTGCTATCTGAGTGACCCAGATATTCAGATCCGGCCTCGTCGTTGACTTATACGGGTCTAAGATTCAGTAGCAGCGCCTAGCCACCTTAGAGTGGCTAGTTACCACTGCTGACTATTGAGCCCAGAGGAAATATACAATTGCAGCCGTTTAGACTATGCAACCACTTTGGAGAACTAGAAGTCATAAAGAAATAGGATAAGTGCCAACTCTCAACAATAAATTTATTGTATGTCAACAGTGAGGGGAAAATCCTGAGACTCTAAATACTGTCTATTAAAATGGCTTTATCAAACAAAATAAAAATACTATAGCAAAATTCAGTGTAATAGATGTCAAACATTCAAATGTTTCGCCCACATTAGTAAAAGTGTATCAAACTTGTTGAACTTATGAATACATGTATGGTTACAAGTAAAAAAGGATTCCTCCCCCTCCCCCAAAAATTGTACATTTCTATATCAGACCAAATAGCAGGGGAAATATTAGTGACGTCCAGATGCACATAAACCTACAGGAATGCCGCTTGCCGGCAGCAAAAACTCAAAGGATGACAGTGTCAATCACATCCCATGGTCTATGGCAATGCTTTTCAAACAGTTCTTTCACGCTCCAAAATGGTGCTTATAAATAATTTATGGTCCGAGCGCAGACAGAACGCCGCCTCTGAAACTGAGGGAATTCATTCTCTTTTGCTTCTTGAAGCACAATGGAAATGCATTTCTGAAGGCCAATTTCTCTTTTGTTGTGAGGACCGCACCGAAATTATTTCTCACTTATATTAATTGGGCACTGTCATCGGCTTCTTCGTGTCGCAAGTGTTGTTCATTATCATGACCCTCTTTGATTGGCATTTCCATATGGTAAATAACTTATCAGGCTTTAGAATGCTTCTTCTGGATTACCAAAGGAGAGTGGGGAGGGAAGTGGGGGAGAAGTATCTCTCTTTCTTCGCCAATATATTCTTAGAGCAGCTGTCAGGAAGGCGGATCTGTGGGTTTGCAAATTTGCTTTCAGACTGAAAGATTATAAGCTCAGAAAATAAAAAAAAAAAACAACAAAAAACAAAGACAGAATTGGAAAAGGTTATTTCATTTAGCAAAGAGAAAAAAATTCCTCAAAGACACGGTTTTATATTAAGGAAAATACCTGATTAGTTATTAAACCTGCCCAACACCGCAGTCCTGCTTTCACTTGCCTTCAAATCTGAAATGCCATTTGGTTTTGATTTGCAAAGGTGTTTGATGTAAACTATGTAAGGAAGAAGTACATTTCTGCCTCGTTGTACAATTCCTTTTAAATGCCTCTAGAAAACAAAAAGGGAAGTACATTTCAAGCTTATTTCAGGAAAAGTTAAGATTGGTTTGTACTTTGGCTCAAGACTCGTCCTATGTAGGTCATTTAGAATGAAATAATAACCTTCTAAATAAAACTGGTTACTTCAAAATTCAAGCCATGTATTCACACAAAGAGAGATGTGAGAAAATAAAGCTTCTATAGTTTCTTATTCTGTGTTTCCAATTGATTTATACTGTTAAACTTTAATTCAGATATTTTATATACCAATTTTTGCACACTATGAAATGGCCAATGATTATACTGATAATAGGAGCACAAGCTAGCATTCAGATTATTTTTGAGATTCTACCTAAATTTATATATTTTTTGAAGTAATTTTATAAACCTTTTCCATTTGTAAAATGCTGAATTGCACATGTAAAAGGCCTCTTATAAAATTTGCTCAAAGAGGGCATTTAGGGCCCGATATTCAACTGGGCAGGGCTAAGCACTGTAGCTGCTTAGCCCTGCCCACCAACCTCCAAACCCCCAGATATTCACTTCTGCGGCAACGGAAGTGAATATCCGGGTCTGGCTGTGCTGCCCGGAAACAGCCGAGGCTAACCGTACAGCATCAATATTGGATACTGCACGGTTAGCCCCGGCGCCTATAAGATAAGCGAGGGTTTTCCTCACCTATCTTATAGGCATCGAGTGTTAACCATGTAGCTTCCAATATCAGTGCTGCATGTTTAGCACTGGTCCCTGCCTCCGCTCCACCCTGGCTGTCTGTCAACCATGTAAATGCCTTTTGAATATCGAGCCCTTAGATTTTAAAATTTCTTAAAAAGCATTAAAGATGCATCTGCTCCTCATTGCATTTGATTCATCTACTACCTAACTCCATTTTATATGGCCTGCACCTTTCCTCCTCTCTCCCCTGTCTTTCCCGCCATCCCACCCATCCCTGTATGAGTGTGCGCTTTCCTTTCCATATTGATCGGAGTTTCTTTCCTTTCTCCAGAAATGTGTTTTAATGTAAACTGCTCTGATGTCATGAAAGGTAGTATAGCAAGATTGCAATAAACTATTAAGTGGGCTGGAAGGTGCCTATCCTGAGCCTTTTTTATAAAGACTGAAGATGCAGACATTATGCATGCTTGAGAGCGGGTACACATGTCCTAGGCAGATGCGCAGACCGTGTAAATTCCACTGAGCTAGATATTCAGTGACACGGACATGGTTTTAGCCACTGAATATCCCCAGGTGCCACTCCTATAAATCCCAGTGCTAAGCAGTTTGCATCGGGGCAGTCCAGGATAGAGTGGGTGTGGCACCTGACGCTAACCGAGCAACAGCAATATTGAAGTACAGCCCGGTGAGCACTATAGCACTATGCGGCGAAAGCCAGGTGCAGGAAACTCAACCTAACTTTCACCGCGTATCACCAACTGGGCAGACGCTCAGTATCGGATAGGACCCCAGCCTTGAATATCTGGGTTTAGATTTCAGCACCGGCGGCTAACCATGCTAGCAGAACTAGCCGTTGGCACAGAATCCCCCCCCCCCCCAATGAGGACTATGCCAAGGCCTGTGTGAGCGGTGCAGCCACACAGAGCCCAAGGAGGGGGCACTGATATCTTCACTGTGCTTCCAGGAAGCTCAAAAAAGGGCTCATTTCTAGCTTGGCACAGTCCTGCTCCCATGTGTCTACTGATTCCGCCCAGAACACAGCCCAGCAGTGCGTACAGTAAAAGTACGTGTGTGCATGTCATCGCGTGCACTTTTACACCTGGTGCAATTTTATAAGATTTTGGTTGCCAAAAACACCTACAGGTGTATAGAAGAAAGGAGGAAACCATGAGGCCGGTCATCCATCTTCAATCAAAGCTGCTTGAAACTTGATGGCAGGCACAAATACCCCAGAGCACGAGAAGAGGGGTAAAGAGCACGTGCAATGGCAGGATGAGTACCAGAATCCATCATCCGAAGGGAATGAACACCTCAAGGTACAGCAGCCTCTTAAACCCTTCCTTCTTATTCATCTTCAGGGGATGGTCATCCAGGCTATCATTCCTCTGATGCACCATGTCACCACCATTTATTTCTGCTTGCCGCATGCCAAACACCGTCCTATGTATTTATTTATTTGATTTTATATACTGCACTATTTCAAAATCAGTGCAGTTTACACAGAACAGAATAAACATTTTACATTGAACAGGCATCACAGAACAATACAATAGACATCTAACATTGCACAATAAACAATAAGCATATTACATTGAACAGGGTTGTAAACTTAGGTAGTAGCAGGGAGAACTATCTCTTCCATGGTGGTTGGCTTTGATGTGCGTCCTGCCTGCTGCCATCCCACCTGATCGGTGGGAGAGGCTTGGGTTTCCGCTTGAGAAAGTCATTGTCTTTTTTCTGTACCCTTACCATCGCTGTGATTTCCACTCTTGGATAGTGTCCCCAGCTTAGGATCAGCACCCTCCTTTGTACTGAGCTGGAAAGGGCGCTGTCTTAGCAAATGATGTTGCATGGTACTGTTTCTAAGATGGACAATCAGCTTCCCTCTAGTAATGTGCTTCCTACTGTAATGGCAATCTGCATTTCTTGGATCCTGATGCGCTTTAAAATGCTTCCATACCTG
Source organism: Ichthyophis bannanicus (assembly GCA_033557465.1). Taxonomy (NCBI): domain Eukaryota; kingdom Metazoa; phylum Chordata; class Amphibia; order Gymnophiona; family Ichthyophiidae; genus Ichthyophis; species Ichthyophis bannanicus. The sequence continues at coordinate 1,375,500,929 of CM066033.1, forward strand.
TGGTGTTGTAGCAGTATTTCCATTAATTTATTCATTAGAGATCAGACTAACGCTTAAAGTTCCCAGACTCCTCCTTACTTTCACTTTTTTTGGGAGAGGGTCCATCTTCAGTCCTCTAGGACCACTCCTGACTCTAAAGAATCTTTGAAAAGGTCAGACAGTGGAGTCACCACAACTTCCCAAGTTCCTTTAGTACTTTTGGATATATCCCATCCAGCTCCATTGCTCTGTCTACGTTTAGTTTAACTAACTCCTCATGAACATGATCTCCTGAATCATTCAGGATTCTCCTCACTTCCATTCTTATTTGTGTGTGGTTTCCAAATCTTTACTCCAGGCCCTTTCAGTGAACATGGAACAGAAAAATGTGTTAAATAATTCTGCTTTATCCTCATCAGCTTATACATATTCTTTGTTTTCATCCTTAATTATAATACTGTCACTTTTGCACTTTCTCTTGTCATTAACATATCTAAAAACAAAGTCTTATCCCCCATTTTACTGCATTGGTTATTCTTTTTTCATTTGCATCTTTGCTTTCCTGACTACTTTCCCAACTTATCTTAGCTGTTCCAAATAGTTTAACTTGTTTCCTCTTTCTGCAATCTGTTCTATTTTGTGAAGGCTAACCTCAATTTCCTTACCTTAAATCTATTTTGGACACACTAAAAATTTCCTATGAAAACAAATATGTGAAACTAACCCAAGAAACCCCCCAAATCAGGAAAAAACCAGGAAAACAATTAAAAGTTACCACATTTTTCTTGCTTGTGCAGATAGCTAGCAGGCAGATTCACACTTTACAATAACGGCTATTGCCAATTTCAAAATACCTGCAGATACTGGTATACTTATAGCGTCTACACTGAAAGTAAGGGGAATGTTTCTGATTGTATTTCCTTGCATGCCATTAGCACACATTTGAGCTGCAAAACTAGTGCAGAAGCCTGTGCTATCTTTTTGGGGCACGTGTGCCCATACACGCAACATCCTACAAACTTCAGAGAGAGGTTCTCTTTGGCACAATGCAAGTACCACACCAAACATTAGCGGTAAATGTGAGAGACTGAGATCATACTCCATATACCCTGGCTTAGAAGTGAGATTCATTACTTTCACGGTATGCACAAAACGAACCCATTTGGAGAAACTGCCCCTAAATGACAGCAAATAAAGGCAAACATGTCTCATCTAGTTTACCCAGCAAAATGATTATGATGGTACATGCTGTTCCATGCAGCTTACTCCCGACATGCCTTTGTTTTGGGTTGTAACTGCCACTTCTATGCTTTTTTTGATGCATGAAAGTTATGTATGTTTTAATTTGAGCAGAAATGTCCTTTACTTTGCTTCCATCCTTATACTATATAGGGAACCATTATTTATCCTACAATATTTTCTATTCTATAAACATTTTTTGCCTGTATCACCTCCACTGGCATGTCAGGCATCCACCACCATTTCCATGAAAAAGTGTTTGCTGATGTTGCTTTTAAGCTTACTTCCTTTCTGTTTCATTTAATGGCTTCTAGTTCAAAGCTTGCCTGTCTTTGAAAAAGGTTGTTTATTCAATACTTTTAAAAATTTAAATGTCTACATCATATTTCCCTTGTCCTTCCTCTCCTCTAAGATATACATATTCAGGTCTTCTCATACAGTATGTCTTCTGGTGCAGACCTCGTATGATTTTGGTCACTTTCTTCTGAAATCTTCAAGACCTTTTATGTCCTTAGTGAGATATGGCCTCCAAAACCGAACACGGTACTTCAAGTGAGTCCTCATCATCAACATATTCATGGGCATTATCAATATTAGGACAAAGGGTGAAGATGGTTCATTCAAAAACAAGCATCTAAGATTTTAGGAAAACTAACTGCAAAGATGGGAGAATACCTCTAGGATTCATGAGCTGGATGGAAACAACAGGAAGAAGCAGGACAAGAGTGGGCAAAACGGAAAGGAGATATTTTAAAGGCAACAAACATTTTGTTAGGTAAGTAAAAATAATAAGAAAAAGAGGTTGCTATGGTTTTCAAAAGAAATAGCTGAAAAGAGATCGCAGGAAGAGGAAGATTCATACACAACAATATTCTGAGAAGGTTAAGAGAAGCTGGTAAAGAAGTCAGGAAAGCAAGGATGCAAATGGAATTACAAATAGCCAATGCAAACATGGGGACAAGACTTTTTTTAGGTTTGTTAGTGACAGGAGGAAGTGCAAAGGTGGCATTGTGAGACTCGAGGGTGAAGGGGAGCAATTGTAGAGGTCAATGAGGATACATAAAGCAGAATTATTTAACAAATATTTTTGTTCTGTATTCATGGATGAATGGCCATTTATTTATTTATTTATTTATTTAGACAGGTTTGTATACCGCCTTATCCTTCAATCAAAGCGGTCACAACACAATTGGGGGATACATTTAACACGCGGGGATATGAGACACATACTTACAGGGAACATGGGCAATGGAGGGTTAAGTGGCTTGCCCAAGACCACAAGGAGCATCTGTGGGACTAGAAACCCCAGTCCTTCTGGCCCAAGGTTGCTGTCCTCTAGTGGGATTTGAACCCCCGACCTTCCGGCCTGAAGTACCTTACCCCAACCACTAGGCTACTCCTCCCTACGAGGAGTAGGGACCTTAGAAAACAAACACAAATAGAAATGGAAATGAGGTAGAACTCAAACTATTTTCAGAAGACTATTCATGAGCAGGTAGCTAAACTAAAAGCAGACAAAGTGATGGGACCAGATGGGATTAATCTGAGGGTACTGATAGTGCATATATTGGTGGCTCTGCTAGCTGACCTTTACAATACTATTTTAGAGTCGGGAGTGTTCCTGGAGGACTGAGATGGGTGAATGTGGTTCCTTTCTGCCGAAGTGGATGTAAGGACGAAGTTGGTATCTACAGACTGGTTAGTCTGACGTCTGTATTGAGTAATGAGGATGGTGTAATGAGGATGGTGTAGTTTATGAAATGCAAGGGATAACAGGGTCCGAGATAGCATGATATTACTAGAGAGAGGATTTGTCAGATGAATCTTGATTGTCTTGAACTGGGTTACCAGAGAACTGGATCAGGGAAGAATTCTAAATGTGGTCTTTGACACTTTTCTGCATCAGTGACATAAACTGAGTTCCTTTGGAATGGACTCTAAAGTGACTAACTGGGTGAGTAACTGGTGGAGTGGGAGGTCCCAGAGGATAGTAGCAAATAGAGTCCACTTTGAAGATATGGGTGTTACCAGTTGCATGTCGCAGGGATCAGTTCTTGGTTCTATTGTGATTTTTTTGTGATATTGTAGAAAGTCTGAAAAAGGACTGCCTCTTTGCAGGTCTGCAACAGGGTAGACACACACTAGAAGGTATGGATAACATGAGGAGGGATCTAGCAAAGCTAGAATTTACTACACTCTATGTTGGTGTACCCCAAGGATCCGTCTTGGGCCCCCTCCTTTTCTCTCTCTATACCCAAGCCCTTGGCGCACTTATCTCCTCCCATGCTTTCCGTACCATCTCTATGCCAATGACTCCCAAATCTACCTCTCTACACCTAATATCACTCTAGCAATCCAGACCAAGATCTCTGCCTGCCTTTCTGACATTGCTGCCTGGATGTCTTATCGCCGATTGAAATTGAACATGGCCAAAACTGAACTCCCCCCCCCCCCCCAAGTCCTCCCCTCCTCTTCCCCCCTTCTCAGTCTATGTGGATGGATCTACTATCCTTCCTCTTCCCTTGACCTGCAATCTGGGGGTTATCTTTGACACCTCTCTCTCCTTCTCCGCACATATCAAGCTTGTAGCTAAGACCCGCCGCCCTCTACATAGAAACATAGAAACATGATGACAGAAAAAGACCACAAGGCCCATCTAGTCTGTCCTTCCATAACAACAACTACAACAGTCCACTTTCTACCTTTAGAGATCCTCTGTGTTGGTCCCATGCTTTTTTGAATTCAGTTACTGTCCTCATCTCTACCACCTCCACTGGGAGACTATTCCACGGATCCACTACTCTTTCTGTAAAGAAATATTTCCGCATATCACTCCTGAATCTATCTCCCTTCACCCTCATCCCATGTCCCCTCGTAGCAGAACTTGCTTTCAATTGAAAGAGGCTCTCTCCCTGAACATTTATGCCACGGAGGTATTTAAACATCTCAATCATATCACCTCTATCCCGCCTTTCCTCTAAGGTGTACATATTAAGATCCTTAAGTCTGTCCTCATATGCTTTATAATGAAGCCCATTAATCATTTTAGTAGCAACCCTCTGCACCGACTCCATCCTGTTCACATCCTTTTGAAGGTGCGGTCTCCAGAATTGCACACCATACTCCAAATGAGGTCGCACCAAAGACTTATACAGAGGTATTATCACCTCCTTTTTTCTGCTAGCCATTCCTCTCCGTATGCACCCAAGCATCCTTCTAGCTTTTGCCGTCGCCTTTTCTACCTGTTTAGCTACTTTAAGATCATCAGACACAACCACGCCTAGGTCCCGCTCTTCTTTAGTGGACAAAAGTACTTCACCTCCTATACTGTATTGCTCCCTTGGATTGCTGCAGCCGAAATGCATGACCTTACATTTTTTAACATTAAATCCCAGCTGCCAAATTCTAGACCATTCTTCAAGCTTAGCTAGATCCCTCCTCATGTTATCTACACCTTCCTGGGTGTCTACTCTATTACAGATTTTGGTATCATCCGCAAAGAGGCAAACCTTACCCGACAGCCCTTCCGCTATATCACTAACAAAGATGTTAAAAAGAATCGGACCAAGGACAGATCCCTGGGGCACACCACTGGTAACATCCTTCTCCTCAGAGTGAGCTCCATTTACTTGTACTCTTTGTCGCCTCCCACCCAACCAATTTCTAACCCAAGCAGTAACTTTAGGGCCCCTTCCTTTCTGAACACACTACCAAAATGCTTATTCACTCCTTTATCTCCTCTCGCCTCGACTACTGCAACCTACTCCTTGCTGGTCTCCCCATAAACCATCTCCTTCCCCTTCAAGCTATACAAAACTACGCTGCTCGACTAATCTTCCGCCAGTCTCGCCATGCTCACATTACTCCTCTTCTCAAGTCACTTCACTGGCTCCCTATCCAATTCCACATCCAATTCAAACTTCTTCTATTCACCTATAAATGTATTCACTCTATAGCCCCTCAATACCTCTCATCTCTCATCTCTCCCTATGTCCCCTCTCGGGAACTTCGCTCCGCTAGCAAATTACTTCTATCTAGGCCTTTCACTCTCACTGCTAACTCCCGCTAACTCCTTTCACCTTGTTGCACCTCACGCCTGGAACAGCCTACCCATGTCTATATGCCAGGCACCCTCCCTGGCCCTCTTCAAATCCAGGTTGAAGACCCACCTCTTCTATTAATACTTGTGAATATGTGTTTTTTTTTTTTTTTTTAAATAAAACACACCAGTGTATATTGCTAATCTGCTATATTATTCACTCCTATATAGTGCACAGCAGACCATAAGATTTCCGACATAGCACTATGTTTCGTCGTGAAAAACAAAAAGTATTTGCAGCGTTGGAAATCTCTTGCACTTCAGATTTGTCCTTTTTCTTTCTTCAAGCTTTTATGAGGCCAGCGAAAAAAAGTGTTCTGTTATCTTGTTACTTAGCTACACTTATATTTTCATATCATCAAACCATTTCATCTCGCATGTATCCCAAATGGCCGACTTTACATGAAACTGATAAACATAGGCTCAAAATATGTTTAATGCAATAAGTATAGATTTTTGTGAGCTATTCATTTTTCAGTCCTAATCCCTTTTCTGGTTGCTTAATCAATGAAATAAGCAGCTACTTTTTATATGTCTCTTATTATAGCAAGCGTGGTCATTGGATTTCTTAGATTAGGCTCCGAGTGAAAAACAAAATTAAAAATTCATTAATTCAGCATAACCTGTCTGCTGTAAATCAAAAAGAGAGATTAACTGCAAATAGTATTATAAATGTTTGTTCCAAACAGCTGCAATGCCACTTTTTTATCTGCTTATTTATATTTTTAAGCCATTTTCCTCAGGGCCTGTCCGAATGATCAAAGTACTGCAAGACCACTCTCTTATTCTAGCCCCACTCATATGTCACAAACAGTTATGATTTTTAGGATAGTCAAACAATACATTTGCAAATGCCCCCGGAGGGCTGGCTTGACTGAGACTCTCATGCTCTTTCTCTCCCTGTTTCTGATGTATTTGCAGGACAAGTAGGTAGGCGACTGAAATACACAATGAGGGGATCATTAGTATGGGAGCTGTAGTTACAGGACAACCAGAACCCAGGGAAATGCTAGCGAGTGGCTCAAATAATATCATCCTTTGAAACGGATCTAGCTGTTAAAGTGTGTTAATGAGGCCGTTTTTGGAAGAGCCCACATAAATTCAATCCACTGGCGTTTTTATCCACTTCTCAAAAGGAAAGTACGAGCATATACTTTCTATTTGATAACTGCCTAGGGGAAAAGTCTCTGCAAAGTTTTGCACCTTATTTTCAGTAGATGTTTTTCTCTTGCAAATTGGGGTGTGCAATTCAATACATGTTTATTTTCTTCCCCATGTTGTTTATGGGATATTTCATTTTGTTCCTTTTTTGTTCATTTTAGGGGCAGTGACATCAATAATGCACCCTTTTGCTCGATATCATGTAATATTGTGCAATAGTGTGTGCCATGCATTAATAATGTGCCCATTGATAAATACCGTGCCCTACTGTACAATAGATCATTACACTATTGATGACATAGGAAAAAAGCACATTTCAGTTTTTCTTATTTCAGAAAAAAAATACTTCAATACTTCAAATGAATACACGTTGCTACTTCTCAATAATGTGCTCAGTTTAAAAATGTAAAACTGTGCACCCTGCTTCTGTCCTCCGTCTAACTCTGCCTCTGAAAGCATGCACTTTTTCAGTGGTAAAAGTTCATAGGTTAATGATCCCTCCTCGGACTTTTTCCCATGGAAAGTGTGGGCAGTTTTAAACAGCCAGTTTATTGGGTAAAAGACTTGACTTTTGAGAAATGCCCTCTTAGTAGGATTTGCTGAATTTTTAAATGAAAATATAGCCATACATCTACTTTGAATATTTCTCCAGAGAAACCATAGGCACGCATTTTGTACCTGATTTTTAGCAGGCACAGATTTCCAGCTTTCATTTACATGCACGCAGTCAAATTTTCAAAAGTATGCATGCATGTGAGCCCCCACCTCCCAACCTCTCACCTGGATATCCTCTGTTAAGTTGAAATAAGCTTATGTCATATAGATTTCATGCACTTATATTCACCTGCATATCAGGCATGCACGTTTATAAAAGCTGATTTCTACAAGTAAAAGCATTGTTTTAACGGTGGCAATGTTATTGAGAATTATCCTCCTTACATGCAACTTCCTGAAAAATCTGCTGATCTGTCCCACTTAAAATCAGCAGCAAAATGAACTGTGTGCTGATGATTAATTCTTGTCTACCAACACTTTAATGGCACTAATGAGGCCCAGCTTAATGTACACCACATGGGGCCCGGTCTAGGACTTCCCAGTCCAGCAAGCAGGCAAAGGATACCCCTGTGAGCATGCATGTGTACATTCCCCAACAGCACCCACAGGCAATGGGATTATTTTTACCAAAGTTATAATTAGGACTTCCGATTGTTGGTTATAACTGGAAAACTCCAATAACCCACAACTGCAGTTTCTAGTTAAAACCAAAAATTGATACCCGTAACAGAGATCCGATTACATCATCTGGCAACTGCCATCATGGCAGAATGAGATTATTGGACTAAGCTGCTGTTGCTGGATTTTTTTTTTTTTTTGTACCAGTGGGAGCTTGTTTCTTTGCTCTCGCCACTCTGTGGTGCTGCTTTTGGACAATGCAAGAGGGTTTAAATCACTCATGTATCAAATCCTCCAGTGGTGCTAGAGAAGCAGCATAGAGCCAAAGGAACAAAGTACCAAAGCTCCTGCCGCTCTGTTTAAAGGTAGGGGGTGGAGCCTGGAAGCTGAGAAGGGAAGGCTGATGTTGAGGTTCGAAGGCTACTGATTGGAGAACTAGGTGCCTATTTGTCTTTATACAGTTGCAGTCAACATTATTGGCACCCTTGCAGTTCAACTCCTTAATGCCCAGTATTTTCTAAAAAAAAAGTGGCCAGTGAAATGGCTTTGGACTATATATGCACACATATTTGACACATAAAAGGATCAAATAAAACAAGACCAATTAAAAAAGGAAATAGTAGGAAATAGTACAAAAACTGGGACATTGCCAGGATATGATTACACAGGTACACTACCAAAAAACTGCCTCCAGTTTTGCAACTGATTCCTATAGATTTTGGGGTGCTGAATCCAGGAAAAATAGCCAAAATGTTCCATCACGTCACGTTTTCTTGCAAAATTAGATTTCTTACCCATATAAGGAATGTTCACATAATTTCTTTTTAGCCGACTGCAGTTTATTTTCTTGGCCCAAAATAGAGGTTGTAATGGTTAACTAACTAGAAACACTCCCTCATGATATTTTAGAGTGCTTTGTATTCATTTTATACATTAACAGGACGGGAGGCGGGGGCTAAATCCAGTACTCGCGCTGGCGCATGTTCTTTCCTGTTCGCCTCGCCTCGTTCGCTCGCTCAAACACGGTAGTTGCGACATGAACATTCCTGTCAAATTTCAGTTTCTTGCAAGTTCATTATTACCTTTTGTTTGCTCAGTCGTAATCCACCAGGAGATTGATTGACCCAAGAATGACTTTAAAATCTAAACTGTGTTGACAAATATCGTGTTTTTACTAAACTTTGAAATAAAAATTTGCTAGTTATTACCACAGTGTCGGATCTCATTTATTAGAATTTTATTTTCACACCATCGGGTGTTTGTCTTCATGTATTGCAATGGTGCGGTTTGCGTTTTCTATTCTTACATACATACCTGTACAACATTTTTTGCACATTTCTTTGCTTTGCTTTGTGTCTAACCTCGCTCTTATATGCTCAATGTTTGTGCACATGTATGTGGCTGTTTTAAGTGCAGACAATTTTGCTACCATCACAGTGTGTTTTGTTGACATTACTCTATTCTTATGTGCTGCCTTGTTACAATTTTCTTTATTCTTATTTGAATAACTACTAAACAATTAGTATAAAGAATTCATCCAAGAAACTTTTATCTCGATCGCACTCAATCTGAAACGTTCACCTCAAACTGCTAACCCAATGTAGCAAAAAATCTGTACGTGATGGAGCAAATTGGTTACCAGATTTGGATTCAGCGCACCAAAAAACGTAAAAATCAATCGAAACATTAGAGGCAGTTTAAAAAAAAAGTTTTTTAGTGTACCTGTGTTATTGGCATCCTTATAAACAATTAAAATTAGTTTGAAAAGAAGAGCCACATTCCCATTGCAATAAAATTAGATGTACCTGTGATCAATTGTCAGTACTCATATGACTTGAATCAAACAATGAATGATGGTTCTAATGTTCAAAATGGCCACAGAAAAGCCATTATCACCAAACATCTAAACTTTAAAAGGGGTACAAGGCCATCTCCAAAGACCTTTGGATTCCTGTGTCTACAGTTGGCAATGTTATTAAGAAGTTTTCTGCTCATGGAACTATCAAGAAATTTTCCTAGATATCTCAGCCAACTTTGATACCGTATGCCACAACACACTAACACAAATATTACAAGAAATAGGCCTATGCAATAGCACCCTGAAATGGTTCCATTCATACCTAGACAACTGCCTACAAGAAGTTAAAAGTGGCATCCACAAATCAAAACTGTTCCGACAACACCAAGGAATTCCACAAGGATCATCCCTCTCCTCACTACTGTTCAATTTATGCCTCCAGCCACTATGTGCCGTAATAAAAGATGATCACGTGCTATATCACATTTATGCAGATGATATAATATGCACACAATTCAACACAGTCAAACCGGAATACACAACAATCACAAAATGTTTTGAGGCAATGGTACAATGACTCAACATAATTTAAACATAAATTACAAAAAAACCAGAAGTCATCCACATCACCAGGAACATAACATTCACCCCACCTATAAGTATAAAGATATTGAACAATAAGCTTGAAGTTAAACATGAAGTAAAATACTTGGGAGTCATACTGGACCAAAATCTGAACCTGCAATCACACATCAAGACAACCTACCACAAACTGAGAATCATACAAAAATTAAAACCATTACCCAGCCCAAAGGACTAATCCACGATAACACTACATCTGGATTATTGCAACCTGATATACCAAGGCCTCCGAAAATATGCAATGCACCCCCTATAGATGGCACAAAATACAGCAGCACAAATAATAACAGGAACTACAAGATAAAGCCACATAACGCCCATCCCAAAACAGCTACATTGGCTCCCGATAGAGACACACATTAAATTTAAGATCCTACTAACCACATTTATTTATTTAACTTTTTTATATACCACATTTACACCATGCAGTTTACACTGAACTCATTTTATATTTTACAAGGAACAGAAACATGATAACATAACAGATAAAAGGTAAATCAGAGAACAAGTCATGTAGAACTTTAACCTACAATACAGAGTATTTCTACTAACTGAGCAACGTAGAAGAATACCTCTATTTATTGGGGGGAGTGTGTGTCAAGTGCAGTTCCCCTGTGGATGTCCAAGGGGAGCTTCTCCAAATGAGTTAGTTTGCATATACCATGACAGTCGCGAACCTCACGTTTAAGCCAGGGCATGGGGAGTATGATCTCAGTCTCTCAAATTTACTGTTAAGGCTCAGCGTAGTACTTGCATCGTGCTAAAGAGCGCCTCCTGCTGGAGTTCGTAAGATGTAACATGTTTGGGAAGTTCATCAAGATGTGCTTGGAAATTCTTCTTTATCAAGTCTGTGGCGCCCAACATGATGAGAAATATTTCTGTATCTTTCTGCCACATTTTCTTGGTCTCTGCATTTCCTGGTATTTCAGGATCTTCTGCCTCTCCACATGATTTTTTTATTTATTTATTTATTTACATTCTCTTATATACTGTGCTATTCTGCATCAGTGTGGTTTACATTGAACAAACTGAAATTACATTGAACAGGGCATTATAATTTGGAGATAACTATTTTACAGGGAACATGGACGGTTAAGTGGCTTGCCCAAGACCACAAGGAGCACCTGTGGGACTAGAAACCCCAGTCTTTCCGGCCCAAGGTTGCTGTCCTCTAGTGGGATTTGAACCCCTGACCTTCCGGCCTGAAGTACCTTGCCCCAACCACTAGGCCACTCCTCCTTCACAGAGTAGTTGCTTGGAACAGACACATCTATTATCAATGCCATTTTGGTGTTTTCTCCTTAAACACTATATCCGGCTTTCTCACATCCAGCTTTTTATCAGTCAGAATGGGAGTATCCCAGGTGATCATAACCTCCTCTTTCTCTGTAATTCTCTTAGGGTCATGATCCCAGTGCTTTTCGGGCACAGTGATGTTGTAGTGTTTACAGAGTTTCCAATGGATGAGGCACACTACTCTATTATGTCTTTCTGTATAGAAATTTTCTGCCATCAGAACTTCATAGCCAGCTATGAGGTGAGTCAACGTTTCCAGGTCTTTCTTACAGAATCAACATTACCAGTTTTTCCAATGCTTACTGTAAACCATCTCATCTATAAGCCTCTATCCTGGGCTACAGCTATTAACCTCTCATCCTTCAGTTTCAGTTCATCTCTCCTTAACCATTTATGTGTCCGTTCTTGATTGACAAAGGGTCCCTGGAGTAACACTCTGTATTTCCCACTGTATTTGTGCATCTGCCACTTGTCTTTCCTTGTTTGTTGATCTAATTCCTTGAAAAGTTTTTTCTCCTGTTTTGTAGCTTTGTTATTTATGTGTTGTTGTGGCAGGTTCCCAAACATTTGCTGGATTTGGTTGGATTAGTCATTGTTCTGCTGGAGGATCTATGACCTTCAAGCCAGACCTAGCTTTCTGATATCTGGTAGCACATTGCACTCCAAAATACCTTGGTAATCCTCTGACTACCTGTAAGATCCTACACCATACATTAGTGGATTCCCTACAAACCCTGTTTCAAAAAGATCCGGAAACCAGACCAAATAACAACAAAAACTCACTGGTCATACCCACCATTAAAATAAAGAGCAAGCAATCAACAAGTGACAGGGCATTCTCTCTATTTGTGCCATCAATTTGGAACTCCCTATAAGAAAATCTAAAATACTTAGGTGAAACTCATGACTTCAGAAAAAGATTAAAAACACCATCCCGCCAAGATCTGTTACCTCAATATTTCATTATACCTTGAATGTTAACAGGGTCATTCTGAACAATGAATAGCGGGGATGGATGTCCCGTTGGGTCATCCATCCCCGCTATTCGTGCTCTTTCTTGGCCCTGTCCTCCTTCCCTGCATGTTATATTGGGAAGTTAAACAGGGGCGGGAAAGGGGAGGATCAGAGGCGGAGGGAAGGCAGGCAGTGGCGGTCGCCAGCCCCGGACATACAGGGCTGATTCTAATGTTGGCCATACATGCCGGCAACTTGAATGGGGAAGTTATTCCACCTCCGAGGTGTAATAACATCCCCGATGTGGCAGGATCGGTGGGCCCTGGGCTCGGAAGGGGCGGCAGGGGGCCTAGGGCATTTCCTGCAGCCTGGCCCTGGCCTTGAGAGACCAGATCGGGGGTTGGGCTGCAGGAAAAGCAATTAGGAGGTCGGTGGCCAGGGATTGCGGCTTTTAAATGGATCTGCAGTGCCATGGCAAACAGACACCAAGGCGCCGCAGCTCCATTTAAAAGCCCTGAGTTAGTAGAACAAGGCGTGTATGTACAGGCCTGTTCACGATTCTGATCCCATGGGACTAGACATGCCCTATGGGATCAGAATCGCGACACCATCTGTGCATCTGGTTCCGACTGGGCCTGTACTTAACTATGGAATCGTGCTCTAACTGTTTAATCGAAGTTGTACCATTCCTTTTTATTGTACTTATTCTAGTTTAAGCTCCACTGTAAACTGCTTTGACTAAACAATATAATGGTATAGAAAACCCGTTAGATAAATAAATAAATTAAATTAAACCAAGAAGTCTTCAAAGGTTAGTGCAACCTGTTGGAAAAACATCACATTCAACATCAAAGAGCTTAAGGCTGACCTGGATCAATCTAGAGTAGTGGTTTCAAGCCGTACCATGCACCATACACTAAACAAAGAAAGACTTCATGGGCAAAGGCCAAGGAGGACCCCCACTGCTCAAAGAGAGACATAAAAAAGCACACCTAATCTTTGCCCAAATCCACCTTGAGAAATTAAAATCTTTCTATGAAAATCTTCTGTGGACAGATGAAACCAGACCTGAGCTCTTTGGCAATGCAGACCAGCGATACATTTACAGGTGAAGAAATGAAGTTTATGAGGTAAAAAACACCCATCCAACAGTTAAATATGGTAGAGGTTCCATAATATTGTGGGACTGTTTTGCTGCCTCAAAAACTGAATGCCTGGAACACATTAAAGGAATCATGAAGTCAGAGGACTACCAAGGTATTTAGAACAAAATGTGCTACCTAGTGTCAGAAAGCTAGGTGTGGGTTGAAGGTCATGGGTCTTCCAGCAGGACAGTGACCCAAAACATACATCCAAAAGTACAAAAGAATGGTTAAAAATGAAAAAATGGACTGTTTTTAATTGGCCAGCAATAAGTCCTGATTTCAATCCAATCAAGAACCTTTGGAAAGAGATTATTACAAGAAACGTTTGGGGGCTGTCATCACTGCCAAAGGTTGTGCATCCAAATATTAGTGAATAGTGCCCTTTACCCTGTCCAGATCATATTTTGTTTTTTTCTCAGAAATTACTATATCTAAGTTTCACGGACATCTTTTTTTTTGTTGTACACCTTTGAACATACTACTAAATACTATGATGATGTACAGTTGGGATATTTCCAATTATTTCTCAAGATATTGTACAAAACATACCTAAAATGCAAGGGTGTTGACCACAACTGTAAATAGTAGCTTTTGTGGCAGAAAATGTTCTTTGATTGTTTGTACAATCATTTGCACCCATTCATGAGCAGGTGTAAACAACTGCACATAAAACGCCAACCATATTCCATCCAGACCGAGGCCTCAGTTATGTCTACTGGCAATACGTACTTTTGTTCAAAGCGCATATTTTTACAAAGGTTGGTATTTTATACAGTAAGAGGTCATTTATGCGCATATGCAGTTAAAAAATGCATGGGAATGACTTTATAAAATTGCTTCCATTAGTCTCTATTTACTAACGTGTGGTAAGATTTTGTAGTTTGCATTGATAGCAGATGGAAATTTAATGTAATTAATGTAATTTAATTTAATTTTGTCCCTTGTATGTGTATTGTGTTGTGTAGATGTATTTTATTATGTGTATTTTTTGTACTCCGCTTAGGTTGTAGTGCGGAATATAAATGTTCTTAAATAATAAATAGTTGCCATAGGTTGACAGCCAAAATGAATGCATGGCAGCTGTGAGCTTCTGTGTTCACTGCTGGGATTATTCCCAACAATTTGCCATTCAATTAACTTGGAGAAAAATTCATTACCATGTGTTAATTAAATAACAGAATGTTATGCAGCTAACTACACCCATTCAGTTGTTAACCGTGCTGCATTATCTGCCATGTTAACAGTTAATGGCCGGTAACTACCTCGTTAGTTACTTAACATGGAAATTAGCATATGCTAACTCCTAAGGTATCATGATTTTAGTGAAGTGCCCACATTAATTACCAACATGCGCTAACTGCCATCTTAACAGCTACTATGGCTTAGTAAAGAGTTTGCAAAATTTAAAAGGCGAAAAAAAGAAAAGAAGGTGATAGTCTTTGATTGGACGAACTTCATATATATTGTTGGACTAGCTTTCAAATGTGAAAACCTTCTTCCTCAGGCAAATATAAGGATAATTCTATAAACCTCTGTGCAGTTAATGCACACTGCCATACCCGTATGTGGGGTCTATTCTATAAGGACCCGATTTTCATTTAGGCAGGTTATGTGCCGCATTGGCGCATAGCGTGCCCGTCAACTCCCTCAACCCAGATTTTTATTTCTGCGATGACAGAAATGAAAATCCGGGTCACGGTGCTCAGGCCGGCAGCCGCCGAGGCTAAGTGGGTAGCAGCAATTTTCGATGCTGCCCATTTAGCCCCAGCACCTTAAAGATAAACGAGGATTTTCCTTGCCTATCTTTAAGGCACAGACTAAGCGGGCAGCATTGAAAATCACTGCTACTCGCTTAGTGCCATTCCCCTCCTCCGCTCTGCTTTGGAATGCCGCAAACACATCCTGATGCTAAGCAGACAGCATCTGAGCACTTTATGGACTTAACTGGGATTTTTCAAAGGCACTCTCTGTGTAGGTGGCTTTGGAAAATCTCGGTTCAGGAATTTACACGGGTAATATGGGCTGTTGCCATGTAACTGCCTTCGGCAATCAGGCCCAAAGACTTTATAGAATAGGGGTGAACTTATGTGCTTGAACTTAGATTCTGTAATTCTACCTGCTCAAGAGAAGGTTTAAATGTCTGCACCTAGATCAATCAGCAATGTACGTAAGGTATACTTTTCTATAATGTTCCTAAATTTAGGCCCCGCCTATGCTCTGATCCTGTGCACACCCAAACGGAAGGTATGTACTTACAGAATATCAACCACCTAAAACGTGCACATAAGCCAAAGAACCATCCAACACACTGACGACTTCCGCAAGAGCCTGAAAATCCTGCTATTCCTCGAGCACTTTGGACCAAAATCAAAATAAGGGACATCCTACCACACAACTAGCTTTAGTCCCCATTTCTGTGTATATAGTTAATTTAATGACTGTGTTACTTGTTGCGTTGCTGTAATGTGCACCTTTTGCTAAAGTTGTTCAAAGTTCATGCATTGAGTTATCTGTAAACTGTCTTGACTTGTAGAAAGAAAGTATAAAAAAAGATGTTAAATAAATTAATAAATAAAATAAATAAGTATCCATCTATGTGTGTAAGTCCTTTAGAATAGCAATTTATGTGTATTTCTAGCACGTAACATTCTGCGTCACCTTTAGAGAATCAGCACTTATGATTAAAAGATGACAATACCCTACTATATAAATTAATCACAACAGCATTCCAGTGATATTGTCAGGGAAAGAGGGAGGAGTGGGGGAGAACAGTGGGAGAGATGGATGGGTGAACAGGCAAATCTTAGACAAGCTGTCAAGTGCATTCTGGGACGTGCAAGTCAAAAGGTCTGAAATTGCATAGAAGGCACAACAGTGAAGTTGGACATATGTAAATGTCTTCTAAAGTCGGCCATCTCCATCCTAAAAGATTAATGTCTCCATTGACTTGAGTGACCAGAAAATTAGATCAAGGGCATGTAATGGATGTGGTCTACTTAGATTTCAGCAAAGCCTTTCATACTGTTCTTCATAAAAGGTTTGTGAATAGTGGTGGCCTGAGGGTTTCTGCTGCTATAGAAAGACCCTCCATGCCACACCCAAGACTGCGCAGCCATCTTGCTCGCCATACCACCCCATCCTTATGCTGAAGCAGCGGTAGCTGAACTACTGCTTCAGCATGGTGTCTGACCTTAAAGTGCCTGTGCACATGCATGCTCACAGCTTGCTGTTCCTGCCCCCCTTCTGATGCAACTCTCTTGGGGGGGGGGGGGGAGCAGGAGCAGCAGGCCAGAACTGCAAGCACACACATGGGTATTTCAAAGCCTGCCACAGTGATGAAGCGACAGTTCAGCTGTCATTTCCCAAGGGATTAGCAATGCTGCACACCAGGTTCTGCCGCCCTAGGTGACCACCTAGTTTGCCTAGTGGATGGGCCGGTCCTGCTTGTAAATAAACTGAATAACCTGTGGATGGATCCCAAGGTAGTGGACTGGATGAAGAACTGGTTGATTCACAGACTGCAGAGAGTAGTGATGAATTGAACTGTCTCTAAAGAAAGGAGGCTGAGCAGTGGAGTGCCTCAGGGATCGGTCCTGGGACTGGTATTATTCAATGTCTTTGCAGGTGATACTGCTGAAGTGTTAAAAAGAAAACTTTGCCTTTTTACAGATGATACAAAGATTTGTAACAGAGTGTACACTTCTGAGGGAGTAGAAAACATGAGAAAAGATCTACAAAAATTAGAAGAATGGTCAAATGCTTGGCAATTGAGATTTAATGCAAAGAAGTACAGGGTGATGCACATGGGATGCAGAAACCCAAATGAATTGTATGCAATAGGGGATGAGAGGCTGGTGTGTACGGACCAAGAGAGGGACCTCGGGATTACAGTATCTAAGGATCTCAAGGTAGCAAGGCAGTAGCCAAAGCCAGAAGGATGTTAAGCTGTATTCAGAGAGGAATAACCAGTAGGAAGAACGAGGTATTAGTGCCTCTGTATAGGTCATTGGTGAGGCCTCACTTGGAGTATTGTGTTCGGTTTTGGAGACCTTATCCTTAAATGGATATTAAAGGGTTCAGAGGAAGGCGACCAAGATGACCTGTGCCAGAAAGAATATGAGAAAATACTTGTAAACCTCAATATGTATACCCTAGAGAAGAAGAGAGACAGAGGGGATATGATAAAGACATTTAAATACTTAAAGGGTATTAATAAACTAACAAACCTTTTTTCAAAGTCGGGGAAGCTGTAGAACTAGAGGACATGAAATGAAGCTGCAAAGAGATAAATTTAAAAGCAACATCAGGAAATACTTTTTCATGGAAAAGGTGGTAGATGTCTGTAAGGCCCTCTTGAAAGCAGTGATGGGAAAAAAACAGTGACAGAATGCAAAAGAACATGGGACAGACACAAAGGATCACTACATAGCAAGAGGATGGAATCCAAACAAATGCAAACATCTTCTAAACAGAGAGATGTAACCTGCCTGGAGCGGCACATACAGCTCAACTAGACTAGAAGGACCATGCCGGTCTTGATCTGCCATCATTTACTATATTACTGTCTTACTAAACATAAGATTGAAAGACATAGTTATGTGTGGAATTATACTCCAGATATGTGCAAGTTTCATGACGATATTAGAAACATGCACCTGTCCAATATGTCTGGCCATGGGTCTGGCAACATAGACATGTCTGTGCCTCGCCACATACACATTCTGGCCTGCCATTTTGCAAGCAGAGACTTGCAGCTGTGTGGCAGCCAAGAAAAAGATCTAATGATTTACCCATATGCTTTTTTGGAGTGGCAAAAACTACTGTGGGGGGGGGGGGAGAGGGTTTTCTCCTGTTCTCTGTTCAGGTCTTCAGTTCTCGAAAACATTCTTTGCAAAAGCCTGTTCATGACTTAGAGCGGGTATAGACATGGATGTGTCCACTGCTAAGTCAAAACGTTCAGCATTGTTCTCAAATGAAGCGCATGCGTGTATCTTCTTGGAGGCATGCCAGGCATGCCTCTTTACAACACAGACATGATTGCGCTGGACACACGTAAACTCAAAGCATTCTAAAATGGCTCTTAAGACGTCAATGCGATTCATGTAAGCTTTGATGAGCAGGAACCGTCTTTTACATGTGTCTGTGCAGTGCTGTGCATGTCTTCTAGCGCTATACAAATGTTCAGTAACAGTAGTAGTAGCAGAATATGCGTTTTCAAACATGAGAATCATGATTAGCACTTCTAAAACGATCCTCTAAGTAAATAGACTCCATCGTGAAAATCCCTTTGAAATTTTATTTTTTCTCTATTCAAAAATTCTAGCTTCATCCTGTTTTTGACATTTTCCTCCATCCACTCTGATTAAGATTTATACCCACTAATTCTATGAGCGTTCAATCTAAAATAGCCTTCAACTGTACAGTATTGCCACACATTGCCTCACCATTGCCAGAATGAAGATTTAACCCAATGCTGCTTTTCCCTGCAACAAGGTGTAAATTCATTTCTTGTTCATAGCGCTAAGAAACAGTAACACTTCAGGGGGTAAGGCAATTTCTGCTGATGGTCACCGCTGATCACATTCACATCCAATTACCAGAGTGTAAAATTGTGTTTAATGTCCCCTGATGATGATTTCACATAAGAGTTGTGGTTCCCCTTCACTGGCAGGCTGATCTCATTTGGCACTAAAATTAGTTTTACAGTTTGAATGTGGTTGAGGAAATACATTCCGGCAAATAGCTGTGAGAGTTTTTCTCTGAAAGGGTGCATGCATTGTTCCAAACACTTTGATCGATTCGGTTGACAAGCCAAATGCTTTATCGTTACCTCTGTTTCTCACACTATGATTATTTTATTCAAATGGTACTCTATTTTGAATGATGAAAATCACCACAATGGTATATAAAAACTTGTAAATAAATAAACTAATTGCAGTATATCATCATATAAGGGATCTCCAACTTTAAGGTGTTCTATTATCAATAGCCGGTTGATTATAATATCAACGACTGCAAATTAATATTAAATGTTCTCAGTCACTTTAAGATGTAATTAAGCAGAAAGCGACTTTGTTTCAGGCAAGCTTAACTCTTTAGTGCGTCCTAAGCAAATAAGATCATTGATGCTCCTCTCTGCCCCCTCGTCAGTAATATGCATAGGGCAGAGTATCAATAGATATATGGCCTATAAATACAGCAAATGGGGCTCCATTTGTAGGTGTTTATAACTTGTAAATATGGGTGTTTATTTTCCAGATAACAAGGGGTATATCTACTAAAGAGTATTAGCTACTTCCACAGGTCTAACGCAGGATTTCTGTGCAGTGGATGTCCCTAGGGGCAAGATCAGGGAAGAGTGGCGGCTGCCAAAATCAGGCCCAATCACAGCAACAAATAATGACATTTCAAGAGGTGGCATTATCTGCTGGAAGGTCTGACAATGTGTGCTCTTTCCTGCAGTCAATGGGACTTCCCCCCTCGACAATACTGTCAGTGCCACAGTGCTGTGATCTATGGCACTTACAATATAACAAATAACTGTGGTGGCCCCCTGCAGGACCGTTCTGCCCTGGATAGCTCCCAATCCCCATCAGGAGCTGCCTAGGGGGGATCGGTGTTCTTCCTGATGTTAACAATGTCCCAGATAGCCAGTCGGGCTAAGGACACCTTCCTCTACCCCTCCGATTCACTATTCAATGGGTGGGAGGTACCCATGGCCCCATTTCTCTCACCTCCCAGGTAAATAAAATCATTCTGGCTAGACAGCCAGAAAAGGGAGGCCCTGTGGCCCCTCATTAGCCCACCATCCCATAACCCCCTCAAAGGCCTACCTGGCCCGATTCCTGGTGTTCTAGTAGACCAACAGGGCAGGAGTGATCAAAAATGGCCACCATCACAAGGTGCTGCCCTCTAGTCTCTCACTAGGGGGCAGCACTTTGAGATCACAGCCTTCTTTTTTGTCCTGTGTATTGATCCCTCAACTCCTCCATGGTACAATTCATCGAAAAGTACTGTAGAAAGTGTTGTATGCTTTCATATCTGTTTTATAAAACTGCGGTCTGTTCCCTCGGACAAGAAGCAGAACCAATACATGAAACATAGCCACTACAATAAAATCTGACCCTACCTACAAAACCAATATTTACAACCCGGATCAATCACTACCATCTAATAACAACACCCCACAACCTGAAACAAGAAATCATGTAAATAATATGTTAACCCCTTCTTTCCAAGTTTAACGACCTTGTTGTATGCAACGTTCTTTGTTAATGTTCTATGTTCCCTCCCCCCAAGTTTAACAACCTTGTTGTATGTAATGTTCATTGTTACTGTTCAATGTAAACCACTTTGAATACAAGAAAAGTGGTATAGAAAATTGTTAAATAAATAAATAAATATTGTTGGACTGTCTCTCATTCCACTGCCTATACTTTGATTCTGCTTATCTAGTTACTTTTCATACAATAATAGACAGAATATTGTCTCAGACAAGCAAGCAGAAAATGTATACTATGGGGTCTGTTTACTAAAGTGCGGTAGGCTTTAGCAGCTAATGCCGGAAGTTAGTTACAAAAGCGCCACAGCTTAAAACATGTCCCACGGTATGTGCAGGCGCATTCCCAGCCTTTCCCCTGTACATATCGTGGGGGAAATTCTAGGATCATGGGGTGGCAGCTTCATACATACAGCTAACGCCAACCACTGAATAGCAATAGCTGAATCTGCAAAGCCTCCAGAACGAGCAGCTACTGGGCAATGTCAATGCCCATGGTAGCTGGACGGAACTGGAACACACACTCTCCACCTACATCTCCCCATCCCCCATTCGAGCAGCCACCATGCTAAATGTAGCTACTGTGGAAAAAGACTTGTTTCCTTATGTCCCATATTAGCTGTCTTCGCCGCACGATAATCCCATGTTAGGGCCGCGAAGAGAGCTAATGCCTTTTAGTAAACATCCCCCTATGTGTCTTCTTTATATAAGGGGGGGGGGTCATAAAACTGTCCCTTCCAAGTGAGGTATGTGTTCCATCTCTTCGAGAGGAATGGGCTAAGAGTTTCCCATAAATGTTCACAGTCTATATGGTTAAAGGATTGAAAACCACCTCCCCTTTGGTTTGTCATTATTAACTCTCCATTGCCTCAGGTACACTTAGATTGTGAGCCCTTCGGGGACAAGGGAATAAAAAGTACCTGTTAGTATACATGTAAACCGCACTGATTCTAAAGAGCGCAGTATAAAAAATAAATAAATATATGTAAAGTTATGCCAGAGATAGGGGTGAGAGGAAAGTGTGTATATAAAATAAGGAGATAATTTGGAATTTTGTGAAGGCTGATTTTCCATAGGTCGTCTTGGTGGGAAAAGGAAAATCCAGGTCAGGACATTCAAACTGTGCTGCGTATTTTACTAAAGACTTGATGCATCTCCAACCACCCGCTTCCATAATTTTAAGAGATAAAGATGTCAGCAGTATACATGTATGTAAGTGGTAGAAAATGTCCCTCTGTGAAACTCTAGATGCTGCCTGTTGCCTCTGATGTTTTTGCATGTGCATGTGCTGGTCAGCACTGCTTACACACGTTAAGTACGTTCAAAGCACCAAACTCAGCAAGTAGCTCAGAGCTGCCAAGTAACTTATTCTAGGATTGAAACCTTTTTTGGCCACCCTAGTTTGGAAATCAATGTGGCATTTGTAGTTACCAATTCCCCCCTCTGAAATCAATGCTGAGGGTCCCCAATACAGCAGGATAAAGTCTTTAGAAATCCAGACAGGCCCAAAGTTTCCCTCCTTGAGCTGGGCAATGTGGCATCTTTGAGTAGCTGAACAAATAAAAAAGGGTGGCTTTCCCCCACTTTTACAGGTATTTATGGTTTACATATGTACATAGTGCTGGATGCTGTGTGGACCTAGAAACACACGTTTCCTATCCATGCAGGTTACTGCACTGACTACAGAGGAGTCAAACATCATTTCAAAAGAGAGAGGAAAGCTTTTGTTGACGAGACCCTCTTCCTTGCAAACTTGTAGTGGCCAAGGAGGACACCCTGTTTGTAGGCCTGTCACAACATCCAGCAGACCCTGGAGAGATAAGCTTAATGTGTAGTGTGGTAAGCGGATGAGATAAATTCCTAGAACAACTATGGCAAATGCACTACTCTGCCTTTGCACCACACTCCCCATGGCCTTAGGTTATCTATCTGGTGTAGACAAATGCAACATTAGAACCAATGTGCTTTCATCTGAAATGAAAGCAGTAGTGTGGGTGAAACAGGAAATGATGAAATGTCATCATTTCCTGGTTCCCATCAATAGTGTTCCCTATTCCACAATAGTACGCATGCTTGTGCAAAGTGTGCACTGTTGTATAATAGTGCATGCTATTGCATAATGGAGTACGCTATTGTACCATAGTGCATGCTCTCACATAATAGTGTGATCTATCGCACAATAGGGTACACTATTGAATGGAAATGATACAATGAGAAAATAAGCAACAGTTTCAAATGAAATGAAAGTTTTGTTCCTGAACACCCCCAGCTGTCACCCTCTGCTCATGTCTCCCTCACATGGGTGCTTCAACTACCTTGAAACATTTGTCACAGAAAGCACCAGAGTACCTACATCAGCTGACAATTCCCATTGAAGACACTAGTGCACTCACACATACACTCCATGTAGTAGGACCAGACCCAGTTCTGATCATCATAGGACCTATTCTGAGGTAAGGCCGGTCATACAGACTCTGAGGCAACTGATACGTCTATCTTTCTGCAATGCCTCAGCTCCTTCCCTCACAAAAGTGGCAAATCTGAGAGACCATGAGAAAAGCTGAATCTCTGACTAGCATGAGGAATGATAAGGAGGACAGGTCAGAGGAATAATGGCCTTGCAAGGTACGAGAGAGAAAGGCATAGGTATAGGGAAACTGTTGCTACTGTGGTTTGTTTGGAGGGATGGGGACACTAAGGTGGATCACTTAAACATCCTATTGGCTCATACAGTGTCTTATCTTTCTTACAAACCATTCTGCATATTTTATTGTTTATTTATTTTATTTGGCTAAACTTTTATACCACTTTTCACCAGGTCAAAGTGGTGTACATAAAACTCAGTTAAACAATGTTTAGAAGGAACTGTAACTTTTTACATTAACTTATTCAACAAGGACATTTTGTCTTTAACTTATTTACAGAACTTTCTTAGTCATGGGGGGCGAAGTTGATCATATAATGGGGACATGTCTGTGGTGGAGGGAGGAGGGAGGGTTGGGTGGTGAATCCAAATTTCATGGTGAACAGTGGGTTTTGAGGAGTTTACAGAATGTGAGAAGGTCTCTGGTGTTCCTTACTGAGTCAGGGAAAGAGTTTATATGATAGGAGCGTAGAGCTTGAATGATCTGGCACATGCTTGTTGGGTGCTTCTTGTTTTTTTTTGTGGGGGTGGCTAGGATGTTCATGGTGGAATGTCTTCTGGGTCTGTTAGTCTGGGGTGTTCAGATGAGAGTTTGTAGGTGCAGGACCGACTGGTTGTTGAGGAGGATTTTGCACTGAATTCTGCTCTATAGGGGGAGCCAGTGAAGTTGATTGAGGATGGTCATGATATGGTTGTATCTTGAAGCTTCTTGAATGATCGGGGCTGTTGTGTCGAGAGCTGTCTGCCAAGGTAGAATAGTTGAGTGAGGTAATCCATGATAGTTGGAGTTGCAGTAGTAGGTGTGGGGAATAATCAGGGCTTGTAGGTCTGAGCGGAAGTCAGATGGATCAAGTAGTGGGCAGAGATGTTGTAGAGTTTGGGTCTTGCAGTAGATTGCTTTCATTGTATTCTTTATCTGTGTCTTCAGGGTGAGGAGGCAATATAAGGTGACTCCCAAGTATTTTACCTGACCTGTCTTGAATTTCTGTGTGGTCTAGGGTGACGGATGGGGGGGGGGGGGGAGTGAATGAGCTATTCTTGGTGATGAATAGGGATTCAGTTTTCTTGAGGTTTATGGATAGGTGGTTTGTAGCAGATCATTGTAGGAGGGTTTGTCAGGATTGAATGGTGCATACAGCATGATGTCATCAGCATAGATGTGATAGTGCTTCACCGCACGTCTATCGATATTGAAGAAGTTTCCTCCCCTTCTGTCCTGTTCCCTGAATCCCTTCTTCTTCGCCTTCGCTCCTCACCCCTGCTCTATTTTCTCCTTCTTTTTTTTTCTTTTTTTTTGAATTTTTATTTAGCATTTTATTACTTACAAACATCACATATTCTAAACAACAAGAACAACTAACCAAAAACTTGGCTATGCAAGAGTACAAGACAGTAATAACAATAGAATGACACGTTAGACAGGCACCTTTAAACAACATGATTAATATACAATCGTATATATTATATCAACATCATTATGACTATGGTATGGCCTCCGGCGATGGACAGAGAATCCCGATACCAATCACCGTGAACTGGGAATAATCTTAGAGTCCAGGGCAACCCACTTTGCCATCTTCCGAAGTAGATAGGGATGTCGCTGCACATATAATCGCTCATAAATACGATGGGCACACAACAAGTTCCACCATTGCTCATAGTGTAAGGCTGCAAGATTTTTCCAATGGCTCATCAGGGCTTTTAGCGCTAGTCCCAGTAGTAGATCCAGACTCGGATAATCTTCGCTAAGTAAACCTGGGATTCCCGCTCGTGAGCGGTAGATTATAATTCGAAATGTCAACGGGGCATATATACCCAGCAGTTGAGAGATTCTATTCCAAACTTGTCGCCAGTACATACGCAGCTTGGAGCAAGTATACAGCATATGTTCTAATGTACCAGGATCAACTTTGCAGGACCAGCAAAGATTATCAGCTGGATCTTGCCACTTCGACATTTTGATAGGGGTCAGATACGCCCTGTGTGCCAGAAAAAACAACGTTTGTGTCAAGGAGGCGGAGCATGCTATCCTGATCTGTGACTGCCAAAAGTACGTCCAGTCTTCCTTTCCTTCTAAGCAGCCAACTTCCAATTCCCACCTGGATTGTGTACTATCACAGGATTGGCTCCGCCCCTCACGTAGTAGTGAGACTATGTTGGAGACAATCCGCGTGCCCTCTCGCAGCTCTTGAACTTTTGTTTTCCAGGTGCTAATCGCTGGAAGGCCAATTGGTGTAACTTCTGCCTTCCCCAGACAATGCCTCAGTTGGCACCATTGGAACATCCCGCTGTCCGGTAGATCGAATTCCTGTTGTAACTCTCGATAGGTTTTAAACCGGCCTCCAACCATCAGGTGCCCCAGAGTGCATATACCATGCCGGAACCATTTGGGCCAAAGAAAACACTCTCCCGCAATCTGAAATCTGGAATTGAGCCAAATAGGGGTCTCTGCAGTGAAACCCTGCCACTCTGAATCTGAATTTTGTAGCATTTGAAAGGCTTGCTGCGTCGCTTGAATTACTAAGTTGGATTTCCCCCCAGGGATCCTACTCGCTTCTATACAGAGTCCAAGCGGAATTGGTTCACAGATGGCAGCTTCAATGTGTAGCCAGTGTGGATCGCTTGCTTCCACTGCTGCATCACTCCACAAACACCCTTGTCTTAACATAGCTGCCGCATGGTACCAAAGGAAGTCAGGAAATTGCACTCCTCCTTTCCCCTTCGCCAGCTTGAGCTTCCATTGTGCGATCCGAGGAGTCTTATTTCGCCACAGGAAGGCGAGCAGCATCTTACTCAGATTTTTGTAGAAACTGGGCGAGAATAACACTGGTATCATACTTAAGATATAATTAATTTTAGGGACTATCACCATTTTTATGGTCTCGAGTCTGCCCCACCACGTC
Source organism: Ichthyophis bannanicus (assembly GCA_033557465.1). Lineage (NCBI taxonomy): Eukaryota > Metazoa > Chordata > Amphibia > Gymnophiona > Ichthyophiidae > Ichthyophis > Ichthyophis bannanicus. Next base: position 1,375,527,241 of record CM066033.1, read on the forward strand.
AGGTGAAGGGGGTTCCACCTCTGGATGCATTCTTGCACTAGCTTCACACAATGGATTTCGTTGTGTCTCACAGTGCCCGATAGGGTGGTAGAATATTCAACTCCCAGATACTTGAAAGAACTCGACTCTATCTTAAATGGAAAATTCTCCAGTAGATCACCCGTCACCATGCTGTTTAACGGTATAGCCACCGTTTTGGTGAGATTCAGTTTGTAGCCAGAGATAGCGGAGTAACTTGCTATAGTATGTAGTAGAGCGTCAATAGATTCCGGCTCCACAAATAGGAATACATCATCAGCATACGCTGACAACTTGTAGTGGTGTCCATATATTCCAATACCACGAATGGCCTCTTGCTGTCTTATGCTAATAGCCAACGGTTCCAGAGCAAGATTGAAAAGTAGCGGTGACAGGGGACACCCTTGTCGCGTACCCCTGTGTAAACGGAAGACAGAGGATAAGGTTCCATTGGCTAAGATCCGCGCGCTAGGATGAGCATAGAGCATCTGTATACGTTTCAGAAAGTGATCTTGAAAGCCAAACCATTGCATGGAGTGAAAGAGATAAGTCCACTCAATCCTATCAAAGGCTTTTTTCTGCGTCTAATGCAAGCCCCATAAGCGGGCGCTGGATTCGCTGAGCTTCCAATAACACGTGTGCTAACAGCCTTCCGTTGTCCACTGTCGACCTTCCTGACATGAAACCGGACTGGTCGGGATGTATAAGAGTACTCAACACTTTATTCAATCTATTAGCCAAGACTTTGGCATAAATTTTATAATCAGAGTTGGGAAGGGAGATAGGTCGATAATTTTCAATTCTTAGAGGATCTCGACCTGGCTTTGGATGTATGACAATCGTAGCCTCTGAGAGCGCTCCCGTGTCCGGATATTCCTCATACAGTCGACTGTAATAGGTCTGCAATTCAGGGATCAAAAGAGCAGAGAAGGCATGATAAAATTCTAATGGTATACCGTCGGGATCGCATGCTTTACCACTGGCCAACTGTTGCATAGCTTTGTCAATCTCCGCACAGGTTATCTCCGTTTCCAGCCCCCGTATCTGTTGTTGTGTTAATTGCGGTCTCTGTATATCAGAAGTCAGACTTTGAAAAAAGTCTTCCTTCCAAATTACTTCGGATTTATAGAGGTCTTGATAAAATTCCCTGCACCTCTCCAGGATATCCTCATCTTTAACCAACACATGACCTTGTCCGTCATCCAATCCGGCAATACGGGTTCGCGACGACTGCGCCCTCAGCTCTCTAGCTAACAGCGGGCTAGCTCTGTTGCTCTCCTGATAAAATACACTTTGTTGAATTTGTTGCACCCGCTGGGCTTCGGTACTCAGGATAGCATTGTACTGATAGCGGAGACGCTGTAACCGAATCAACACCAGTGGGTCCGATTTCTTAGCTAAAAGTCTCTCCCCTACTCCTATTGAGGTTTGCAATTCCATCAATTTCCCCCGTCGCAATTTCTTCTGCCGGATGTCATATGTAGTCATGAGGCCACGCAGAGTCGCCTTAAGAGCTTCCCACCAGGCCCATGTAGCCGTATCTTCAATCTTATTGCATTCCAGATACGTGTCAATGCCGGAACGCATATAGTCAAGAAACTCTGCATCTGTAAGCCAAGCTTTATCCATTCGAAAATTCATGTGCGACTGTCCTACCGTACTGGCTCCCAGCCTCATGACTATAGCGGCATGATCCGATATGGTTTTGGGTAAAATCTCCACCTCACTGATGCGCGACAGAAGTGTCTTGGATATTAGAAAATAATCAAGTCTAGTTTGTGATTGATGTGGGATAGAGTAGTATGTATATTCTCGAGCACTGGGATGCATTAGTCGCCACGGGTCCACAAGATCAAATGCCTCCACCAATCCTTGCAGTACTCCAAACGCCTTGGGTTTATTCTGGGGCCGATAAGGGGTACGATCCAACAGCGGATCTTGGATCATGTTGAAGTCCCCCCCAAGTATCAGGTGGGTAGCCGGTGACGCCTGCAGTTCATCCGCTAGCTGTTGGAAAAAAGTCGGATCTTCGACATTAGGGCCGTAGACCGCTAATAAAGTATAATCCTCTGAGCCAATCTGTAGTCTCACTTTAGCCCACCTGCCGTTAGGATCTATCCTAGTCTCCAAGATGGTTGGATGCAAAGTCCTCCGGAGTAGAATAATCACTCCACCTTTCTTAGTTGGTGCAGGTGACGCCAAGATATTCTGGTAGGTACCACTGCAGACTTTATTGGACTCAGCTAGGGTCAGACGTGTTTCCTGCAGGTATATGACATCTGCCCTCTGCTTCTGGCAATACAATAATATTTTTGTACGTTTGATGGGATTATTAATGCCCTGGACATTCAGAGTTAGGAGTTTAAGTCCCCCAGTGGCCATGAGACAAAACGGTTCTCCAGGATCTCTATCCATCGCCAGGTGCCATAAGGCCATTCCAGCTTACTACTCAGAAAACATATACATAGCCAATAAACAAACAAAACTGTTAACCACCACCCCATTTGCACAGCGGAGTGCTCCACCCTCTGCATTCAAACCACCCACCCTCCCTCCCCTGCCTATAACCATAAGAGTAAACAATACAGTATATCAATATCCCTTTCTTCCCTTCCATTCTTACTCCTCATGTATGCAGTTACATTACCATAAGTCCAGATCGTTATTCATTCAGCATCCTTCCTGCTATGTCCTTAGAGATAGAGAGACGATTTAGAGGACAAAAGAAGCATTGTTATGCTCCATGAGAAGCTTTCAGTTCAGCGTCTTCATTACAATCCATCCTTCCCCAAGCAGGCCTTCAAATACTCCGGCCTTCTGGGGAAGCTATCTCCATCCCCTGCTGCAACTAGGATCCTGGAGACCCATCTCATCGACCAACTTCCATCCGGGAGAAATCCTGAAGGAATGCCCGCAGCGCCACTGCTGTTTCAAAGTTCCTGGTGACGTTATCCACTGTTACCCTCATTTTCGCTGGGTAAAAAAGTCCATAACGTGCCTGAATTTTTTGGAGCATTGGCCGGCATTCCAGCAACTCCCGGCGTCGATCTACCGTTTTTTTAGACAGATCTGGGAAGAAAGCTATCTTGTTGCCATTCAGCAGCAGGGAATTCTTCTGTTTGGCGACCTGCATGATATGCAACACCTGGGGGTACCGGAGGACTTTAATTAACATTGGGCGAGGCCTTTTCGCTGCCGATGAAGTTAAGATGGGGACCCGATGCGCCCTTTCTATTTCAAAGGGGGCTGAGAATTTGACTTGAAGGAGCTCCGGAATCATTCGCTCCATATATCCAATCGGGTCATTCCCCTCGATTCCCTCTGGCATACCAATAATCCGTACATTACTCCTGCGGGATCGATTACTCTGCTCCTCCAGCTGCCCTTCAAGGAGAGCCACTCTCTTGGCTAATGGGCCTAATTGCGAAATCTCACCATCGTGCTTCTGCACCAAGGCCTCCACTTTCACCAAGCGTCCGTCCATATCTCCCAACTTCTCACGCACTTCATGCAACTCCTCTTGCACTCGGGTTAAGGTTTCCCCGTTGTTCACCATCAGCTCCTTCATCGCTCTCAACTCCGCCAGGATTTCACGTACTCCTTCGTCGGCGTCTCTATCGGGCTTTGCCTTTTGCGGGGAGGCCGCGTCGTGCTTTAGGCGTTTCACCGCTTGCCCCGCTGCCGGCGTAAACTCCAGTTTTGCTGGTTTTAGTGTCGCCATTTGCTCATGGATTAGCTGACAAATTTTAAAGCGGTCTAATCACCTCTGTGTGCGGGAAGAAAGGTCGGAATCTGCAGTTCAGGCAGGAGAGAGATTTTAAGCGGCCATCACGCTTCGCGGCTAGCTCCGCCCCCTCTTTTCTCCTTCTTTACCTTCCCCCTTCTCTGACTGCTGCACGTTGGGATGCAGCTCTTCAAACTATCTCTGATACAACCTTACAGTTTCCTAATCTTATCATCTTGGGGGACTTCAATGTTCGTGTTGATAACCCCAGCAGGCAAAAAGATCGCACCTTTTTGAATCTCTTACATGACATCCCTCTTCAGCAACATGACCAACATGTACATGGCCCTACCCACATAGTTGGACATACTTTAGACCTAGTTCTCTCACCCTCTACATTGTTACCGGCGATCTCTTCTCCCACTATGCTTGGTGTCCCTTGGTCCGATCATTTTTGTATTTTCTTCTCAGTCTCCTACTCTTCCTCGGCGACTGCTGATCCACCTACGTCCTCTCCTTTTCCTTCTCTTCGTCGTCGTATTACCCCTGAAACCCTTAGTGTCTTTCCTCCTGCCCCTTCCATCTTCCCATCTGATTTCGCCTCATATTCCTCTGATAAGCAAGTTTCTCTCTGGAACTCTCTTCTTACCAATGCTTTAGATGATTTAGCTCCATGTCGTCCTTTGTCTAAGTGCTCCAGTATAGCTCATTCCCCATGGTACCATCCTGCTTTACGTCTTCAGTGGACCCACTCCGGCAAATACAATGTCGTTGGGCTCACCATCCTTCTTCTGAACTGCGTCTCCGGTTCAAGCAACTATTTTCTGATTATCGCCTAGATGTTCAGTCTGCCAAGCATGCTTATTATGCTGCTGAAATCTCTGACGCTGCTAATTCCTCCAGACAACTCTTCACAATTTTGTGTAAGCTCTCTGATGTTAGTCCAAACCGTAAGAAAGTGACCCTGGTTCCGGATCCTCAATTTCTGGCCACTTCCTTTTCTGACAAGATACTCAACTTGCGTTCATCCTTTTCAAATCCTTCCCCTCCACTCCCTTTATCTCCACTATGTTCCCCTTTGTCTTCTGCCTCCCCTGCTGCACCGACTGATGCTAACCAGCTGTCACCTCCCTTTTCTCCACCGAATCTTGCTCTTGCTCATACTTGGTCTTCTTTTCACCCTGTTATCTCTGCTGAGGTGCTACAGATGCTGTCTAAGTCTAATAAAATCACCTGCCAGCTGGACCCGATTCGGTCCCGTTGGTTTGGATTTAATTTGGATTTAGTGGCAGTTACAGAAACATGGTTCACAGAAAACCATGACTGGGATGTAACTATACCTGGCTATACTTTATTCAGAAAGGACAGGGTAGGAAGAAGGGGAGGAGGAGTGGCACTATATGTAAAAACTACTATTAAAGCTTTGGAATTACAGAGCTTAAAAGGGAGAGAGGAGGCATTGTGGGTTAAACTAGAAAGAGGGAAAGAGAAATCTATTTGCATTGGTGTGATATACAGACCTCCCTCACAAGAGGAAGAGGTGGACAGAGAGTTAATTGAAGACATACGCAGCATTGCTGGGAAAGGGGAAGTGCTACTGATAGGAGATTTCAATATGCCAGATGTTGATTGGCACATTCCTGCTGCAGTATCATCTAGAAGTAAGGAGATCCTGGATTCTCTACAGGGAGAACTATTCAGGCAATTGGTAACAGACCCCACACGTGAAGGAACCATACTGGACTTGGTGCTTACCAATGGTGAAAGTGTTTCTGATGTTGTAGTGGGAGATCATTTTGCATCCAGTGATCACCAGATGGTGTGGTTCCGTATTAGGACTAGGGCTGTTAGAATCCATTCCAAGGTGAGGGTCTTAGACTTTAGGAAGACTAACTTTGCGAAGATGGGCCAATACCTCAGGGAGTCGTTAGTGGTATGGGAACAGCTGGGGGATGTAGAAAAACAGTGGGCAAAACTGAAAGGGGATATTTTAAGGGCAACCAACCTTTTTGTTAAAATGGTAAATAAAGGCAAAAGGAAAAGGAGACCGCTATGGTTTTCGAAGGAAGTAGCTGAAAAAGTGAAGAAAAAGAGGGAGGCCTTCATGAAATACAAGAGATCACAGAGAGAGGAAGACAGGCATCTGTATTTGGAAAAACTTAGAGAAGCTAGCAAAGTAGTCAAGAAGGCAAAGATTCAAAAGGAGGAGGAAATAGCCAATGCAATAAAATGGGGGGATAAGACATTCTTCAGATATATTAGTGAGAAGAGGAAGGGCAAGAGTGGTATTGTCAGACTCAAGGGTGCAGGGGGGGAATATGTAGAAGCTGATAACGATAAAGCGGAATTGCTTAACAAATATTTTTGTTCTGTGTTCACAGATGAAGAACCAGGAGCAGGAACTCATAAAACACCCACAAATAGGAACAGAAGCGAGGGACATCTTGAACAATTTTCAGAAGACTGTGTTCGTGAGAAACTAGCTCAACTTAAAGTAGACAAAGCGATGGGACCGGATGGGATACACCCTAGAATACTGAGGGAACTTGGGGACGTTCTAGCAGCTCCACTGACTGACCTTTTCAATGCCTCGTTGGAGTCGGGAGTGGTGCCAAAGGACTGGAGAGAGGCTCATGTGGTGCCTTTACACAAAAGCGGAAGTAAGGATGTGCTTGAAAACTACAGGTCGGTTAGTTTAACTTTGGTGGTGAGTAAATTATTGGAAACGCTGCTGAAAGAGAAAATAGTGAGGTTTCTGGAGTCCAGCAGATTACAGGATCCGAGGCAGCATGAATTCACAAAAGGCAGGTCTTGTCAGACAAATCTGATTGATTTCTTTGACTGGGTGACCAGGGAGTTGGACCGAGGGAGAGCTCTAGATGTGGTGTATTTAGATTTCAGTAAAGCCTTTGACACTGTTCCTCACAGGCGACTTATAAACAAACTGAGCACCCTAGGGATGGACTCTAAAGTTACTGCTTGGGTTAGAAATTGGTTGGGTGGGAGGCGACAAAGAGTACAAGTAAATGGAGCTCACTCTGAGGAGAAGGATGTTACCAGTGGTGTGCCCCAGGGATCTGTCCTTGGTCCGATTCTTTTTAACATCTTTGTTAGTGATATAGCGGAAGGGCTGTTGGGTAAGGTTTGCCTCTTTGCGGATGATACCAAAATCTGCAATAGAGTAGACACCCAGGAAGGTGTAGATAACATGAGGAGGGATCTAGCTAAGCTTGAAGAATGGTCTAGAATTTGGCAGCTGGGATTTAATGTTAAAAAATGTAAGGTCATGCATTTGGGCTGCAGCAATCCAAGGGAGCAATACAGTATATGAGGTGAAGTACTTTTGTCCACTAAAGAAGAGCGGGACCTAGGCGTGGTTGTGTCTGATGATCTTAAATTAGCTAAACAGGTAGAAAAGGGGACGGCAAAAACTAGAAGGATGCTTGGGTGCATACGGAGAGGAATGGCTAGAAGAAAAAAGGAGGTGATAATGCCACTGTATAAGTCTTTGGTGCGACCTCATTTGGAGTATAGTGTGCAATTCTGGAGACCGCACCTTCAAAAGGATGTGAACAGGATGGAGTCGCTGCAGAGGGTGGCTACTAAAATGATTAGTGGCTTCATTACGAGGGTTGCTATTTATATTTTTGGCCTAATAATGAAAAAACTAATATTTATGATCAAAATTGGTTTTATTGTTTTTCAAAATATTCTCCATGAAGATCTATACACTTTTGCATGCGTTTGAACCAATTTTGTATATACATGTGAAACATGCGTTTGAACCAAATATGTATATACATGTGAAATTACTAGCCTGCAATCAAGTGTAAATCATATAATTCGAGTGATAAGACCTGTACATTTCCACTACATCATGTTGTATGTTTCAATCCCCGGCCTGTACAGCCGCACCTTATGTATAGCAAACCGCTGCTGATCGCTGGAAGTAGCGGGATACAAGTGTACACTAAATAAAATTTAAAAAAAAATTTTCGAAGCACTTTTTCCACTCCGATTGAGGTAACTCCGAAACATGCGTTTTGAATGCATCAACCGCATCTTCGGGTGTTGAAAATCGTTGACAACGTAATTTGTTTTTGATGTGCAGGAATAAAAAGAAGTCATTGGATGCCAAATCAGGGCTGTACGGTGGATGACCCATCAATTCCATGTTTTGGCCGGTCAAAAATTCCTTTGTTTGAGCCGATGTGTGAGAGCTCGCATTGTCATGATGAAGAATTATTCGCCTCCTCTTCGACTTTTTCTGAATTTCTCCGAAGACTTCTGGTAAAAAAATGGTCGTGTACCATTCAGAATTGACCGTCCTATGTTGCTCTAATGGCACTGTCGCCACATGACCGGTAATGCCAAAGAAACAGGCAACCATTTGCTTCAATGTGCTTCTTCCACGAACAACTTTTGTTGGATTTGGCTCTTCTTGTTTTGTTTCAGGCTCATATGCATAGATCCATGATTCGTCACCTGTGTAGATGTTATACACAGTCTTTGATGCACCTTGAATGTATTTTTTCAACATTTCCTTGCACCAATCGACACGAGCCTTCTTTTGAGCGTTTGTCAGATTATGCGGGATCCAACGCGAACAAATTTTTTTTACGGCCAAATGATCATGCAATATCTTATTGATGCTTGTCATACTAATGCCCAAAGATGCCTCAATCTCACGGTATGTCACATGATGATCTTGCTTTATCAGTTCACACACAGCATCAATATTTTCTGGCACAACAACCGATTTTGGACGATCCTGACAGAATTCGTCCTGGAGCGAACGTCGACCACGATTGAATTTGTTATACCAGTTTTTTACAGTGTTGTAGGATGGTGCTTTATCGCAGTATAAAAAATTAAGTTCATCGATGCACTCTTGTCTTGATAATCCACGTCGAAACACATACTGTTGCTAAGGCCAGAAATATAAATAGCAACCCTCGTATAAAGCATATGAGGACAGACTTAAGGATCTTAATATGTACACCTTAGAGGAAAGGCGGGATAGAGGTGATATGATTGAGATGTTTAAATACCTCCGTGGCATAAATGTTCAGGGAGAGAGCCTCTTTCAATTGAAAGCAAGTTCTGCTACGAGGGGACATGGGATGAGGGTGAAGGGAGATAGATTCAGGAGTGGTATGCGGAAATATTTCTTTACGGAAAGAGTAGTGGATCCATGGAATAGTCTTCCAGTGGAGGTGGTAGAGATGAGGACAGTAACTGAATTCAAAAAAGCATGGGACCAACACAGAGGATCTCTAAAGGTAAAAAGTGGACTGTTGTAGTTGTTGATATGGAAGGACAGACTAGATAGGCCATGTGGTCTTTTTATGTCATCATGTTTCTATGTTTCTATGTTTCTTCCTTACAGCTCATACCTGTCATTACCACCATCATCAACGTCAGTCTCTCATCCAGCCATTTCTCATCATCTTGGAAATCGGCTGTTGTTCGATTGGCGTCCCTTCTTAGACAAACTTTTGGAACGTTTTGTCTTTAACCAACTAAACTCTCACATTGAAGCTACTAATACTCTCCACCCCCGCCAAGCTGGTTTCCGACATGGGCATAGTACTGAAACTGTTCTTCTGGCACTCTTGAACGAGCTACATGTTGCTCATGACCACGGTGACATTACTCTTATCGTCTCCCTCGATCTCTCTGCAGCATTCGACTTGATTGACGGCCGAACTCTCCTCTCTCGTCTGTCTGATGTTGGGCTCCGTGGTATAGTGTGGCAGTGGTTTCATTCCTTCCTCACAGCTCGATCTTTCTCTGTTCACTCCAACGGCCAGTCCTCTGTTTCTCTCCCGCTCACCTGTGTACCTCAGGGCTCTGTTCTCTCCCCTCTATTATTTAACATTTTTCTTTCCCCTTTACCCCTATTAATTCAATAGTAGCCAGTGTCTTTTTATATATATGCAGATGACATTATTCTACTTTTCCATACTTCTTCATTAACCCTGGACATTTCCCAGCTTAACCTCTGTCTTGCCCATATTGCTTCCTGGCTTTCACAAAATTTCCTACATTTAAACCCGTCCAAGTCCACAGCCATGTGGGTCTCGTTGAGTGGTCCCTGCCCCACTCTCGCCCCCTCGATTGACTCAACTTCTATTCCACTGGTTTCTTCCTTCCGTTACCTTGGAGTGATCCTAGATTCCTTGCTTTCCTTTCATGATCATCTAACTTTCCTTATCCGTCGTTCATTTGCTGCTTTGTGTCAGATTAGGGCTGTCCGCTCCCTTCTTCCCTCAGATTCTCTGGTCACTCTTGTTCTAGCCTTGGTTATTAGCCTCTTGGACTACTGCAATGTCTTTCTTGCTAACCTCCCAAATTTCCAACTTCAACGGTTGCAGCTCATTCAAAATGCTGCAGCCCGTCTCATTACGTTTTCCCATCGCTTTGATCATATCACCCCTATTCTTTTTCGCTTGCATTGGTTACCCCTCCGCTATTGTTTTCATTATACATTTCTTATTCTGATACACCATATTATCTACACTAATATATCTTGCAGACCGCATCTCCCTTCATACCCCCAACCGTCAGCTTCGTTCTATCCATGCTAACCGTTTGTCATTACCCTCTCCATCACAAGCTCATCTGGAACGAACCCGCCATGTTGCTTTTTTCTTTCTGGGCCCTGTGCTGTGGAATGCACTACCACCTTCTCTCCGGTTAGAACCCTCTTACTCTCAATTAAAGATATCACTCAAAACTCATCTGTTTCAGCAAGCCTTTAACCTCCCTTCCGATGTTCCACCATAAAGCTGCTGTTAGTCTTGTTTGTTTGGTTGCTCCTATGTTTTGTCCTGTCTCCCCTTGTCTGGGCCTGTCGCCTTGTTTTGTAATATGTATCATGGAAGTCTTGGTTTAGTGTCTATCTACTTGTCTGTACTTTATCTTATTCTTTGCTTTCCTATTTTATTATGGCGTTCTTTTCCATGTTTTGCATTGCTAACCTTTTATTGTACACCGCTTTATGTTTCGACAAAAGCGGTCTGTCAAATGTTAAAATAAAAGATAAAGATAAAAAAGATAGTGGATGTTGTGTTATTGGATGACTAGGCAGAGTGGTTGAATGTAGATGTTGAAAAGTAGTGCTGAGAGGGTAGATCCTTGTGGAACACCTTGAGTCTTATGGTAGGGGGTTGATGAAAGTGTGATAATTTTTATTTGTTGGAGTCTGTTGTATAGGTAGGCTTGGAACCATTTTAGTACAATATCTTGAATTCCTATTGCTTGTAGGCATTGTAGGAGGATGTTGTGGTTGATGGTATCAAAAGGCTGCTGAAATGTTGAAGAATATTAGTATGAATCCTTGTTGGGTGTTTTGAAATCCTTTTATGAATCTGTTCATGACTGAGTTAACAGTGGTTTCACTCTGTGGTGCAGCCGGAATCCATGTTGTTGCGGTTCGAATAGGGTGTGCTTGTCGAGGTATTCTTGCAGTTGTTGTGGATGTTTTTTTTTTTATTATTTTGGCTATGAATGGTAGGCTTGCTATAGGCCTATAGGAGACGGGTTCGGCAGGGTCTAGGTGAGTTTTTTTTTTTAGTAATGGACAAATTGAGGAGGTTTTTAGGTATGTTGGTATTTCACCTTGTGGCAGAGGTTTGGGTGAGTGTTGTGAGAAATGGGGAGAGCTTTGTCTTTGTGGCTTTGATCCAGTTCACTGGGAAGGGGTCTAGTGGGGACATTGTAGTATTGAGGGATGACATGGTTGTTTTTTTCTTTTAATTTAATCTTTATCATTTTACAATAAATCCAAGCATAATACGCCTGCATAGAAATTAGGGTACAAACAAAATCAAACATTGTAACTTACAATGAAACAAAAGCACAATATATCAAGAGGCAAAAATCAAGTTCATCCCTATCCCAGCCCACCACAAGGGAGAAAACCAAAATTAAGTACTTAATACAAATTGTGAAGAAAATATAAAAGGTGTCAAACAGTCAAGCCAAAACTTTTGCAGTAGATTTATCTAGACCGCCTCGGCCGAGCGGCGAGAATTCAAAAAGGCCAGCAACTGTGAGAGCTCAAAGAAAATATAGGAAACAGACTGCAATTTAACCATGCATTTACAAGGAAATTTCAGAAAGAATTGAGCACTCATTAACAAAAATCCAGGACAGAGCAACAAGAATTCCTTCCTTCTCCTCTGAGTGTCTCTAGACAAATCAGGAAAAACACGTACAGATAACCCTTGAAACAACAGAGTACGCTTACGAAAAAACATTTGCAAGAACCAATCCCGATCAGAGAAGAGAGCAAAGGTTGCAATTAAAGTTGATGGAAAAACAGAATCACTCAAGGAAGTTTCTAAAATACCCGATACATCCAGAGAATCAGCTTGATCAATTCCAGAAATCACCCCACCACCTACTCCCTTTTTACCCAAAGGAAGGTAGTACAGTTTTGCCATCGGAGGATGGGACTCATTTGGAACCCCCAAAACCTCTACCAAATACTTCTTAAACATATCTTTAGCACTAATTAAAGCAGACTTTGGAAAATTAATAAAGCGGAGATTTTGATATCTTGATAGATTTTCCAACATCTCAATCCTTGTTTTTAATGCCAATGCATCCTTCTGGAAAGATAAAGTTCCATCATCATAGAAAACAGTTTTTTGTTGTAGGTCAGCTACTGAAGATTGTAAAGCAGAAATTTCCAATGTATGCTGCTGCAATAAATTAGTATGAGACTGAGATTGGACTGCCAACACTGAGACCTGTGGAGCCAAAAGTTCCCCAAGCTTCAAAATAGCTGACCAAATTTTCTCCAACGTAAATACAGCTGGTCGCTCAAAAGAAAAAGTTACCACATTTTCGGGCACTCCAGTACCAACCTCTGAAGACTGTCACTCCATTGCAAGGCTCCCAGACACAGAAGGGATCAACTTTGACCCCTCAGACTGCCTCCACAATGGTAAAACCCCCGAGCAGTGAGGAAGAGGAGAAGAAGCCTCTCCACTACTCAGCCGCACAGTCAACCCTCCATTCTCGCGAGACTCCACCACCTGGGAGGACTGCAAGGTCGATGGCTGCACCAGGCTCTGCTAAAGGGAAGGCTCTTTCGGAGGACACCACTGCACCGGAAGAAAGATGTCTGGCCCCAAACCTCCTGTCGAGCTACTCAACTCCGGTGGGATACTAATGGGGCACTGTTCCACCGGCTCTTCTGACTGCCACGGCATCGTGGAAACAAAGGCATCAAGTGAACCAACCACTCGCGAAGGCAATGGGGAAGAAGCTGCTGGGGTAAGGGAGGGTTTCTTAACCCCTTTAGCCTTCTGTTTTCCCATGAGGAAAAAAAATGCCGCCTCTCAATGACACCCGTTAAATCACCATCTTGGATTTCCCCGCTCTATCCCTCTTTGTGAGGAGATGGTTGTTTTAATGTTTTCATTGGTGATGTGGTCGAACATGGTCAATGAGTGGGTCAGAGGAGTCGTCTGGGTCAGAGGAGTTGTCTGAGTCAGCTGGTTTGTTTGGGATGATGGTTGGGTATGGTGTGTGGTGTAGTATTTGGCTAGCTGTTGTGGTATGATGGATATGTCAGAAGTGTCTTCATCAGGGATTTTGTGAGATGTTTTATTAGTTCAAATAATTCTCTTGGTTGGTTGAGTGAGCTTTGGATCAGTTTGGTGAGATAGGCTTGCTTTAAGTGGTCTGTAGCATGATTGTACCTTTTAGTAGTGTCAAGTAGCAGGTTCGGTCTGAGGATAGTTTTGATTTTCTCCATTTGCGTTCCTGTCTTCAGATTTGCGTTTTGAGTTTATGGAGCTCAGGAGTGTACCATAGAGTCTGTTTACAGTTTGTAGGATGTAAGAGGGTGGAGGTTGAGGCTGCTTCGGAGATGGTTTGGTTCCAAGAGGACATGGTTTTGACAGGTCGAGTATTTCCTTGCTGATGAGTGAGGAGATGTTGGCGAGGAATGATTCCTTGTCAAATTGTTTGAAACGTCTTATGTGGTGGCTATAAGGTTGCTTTTTTGTTGATGTGCTGACAGGTAGATGAAAGCTTATTAGGCTGTGGTCAGACCAGGGGACCAGGAGGATCTGGTTTAATGGGGAGGGATCAATATGGATAGGGGTTTTGTTTATGAAGAAGAGGTCCAGGGTTTTGCCTTTATTGTGAGTTGGTATTTTTATGATTTGGGTGAAGTCTATCACTGCCATGGCTTCCATGAAGGCTGTTGCTTGTTTTGTTGGAGAGGAGTTGAGGTTGAGGTCTCCCCATAGGATGAGGTCTTTGGGGTTTTTTGCTGTTTTCTAGGATAATTTGGAGTATGTTGGAGAGGTTGTTGGTTGTGGTGAATGGTGATCGATATGCTAGGCAAAGTCTTAGTTGCTTCTTAGATATGGTAAGTATATCCAGGCTTTCTTTGCTTTCTGCAGCTAGTTTGTGGAGGTTCAGGGTTGATTTGGCAAGGATGAGAACTCCTCCTCCTTTGTGGTGGGTTCTTCGGCAGTGGAAGAGGCTGCAGTTGGGGTCTTTCATTTGATTCAGGATCACTGTGTCTGACTCTGCAAGCCAGGATTCGGTAATGCATAGGAGGTCCAGGTTCTGCATGATGAGGTGGTCTCTTATCATTGTGATTTTGCAGAGTGTGCATTTATGAGAGTGCAGTTAAGAGTGTTAAGGTTGGTTGTTTTGATTGTGTGAGTATGGGGAGGTCCTTGCATATTGGAATGGTGATGAGGTGTGAGTTGCATAAGTCTGGAAGTAGAGAGGTAGCTGCTTTTGTTGAGGGTGGGGCGGTAAATGTTTGTGTTGTGGATGAAGTGAGATATGAGTGTTGGGGGGCTTGGGGTTAGGATTAGAAGGGAATCTGTGATAATTGTTAGGATGAGGAGGACAAGTAGGGCATATAATTGGAGCATATTGAGGTTATTTTGCTTGCTAAGGCTTTGTGGTGGCAGCTGGAGAGAAGCAGGTTCTGCGGAGAAGTGTCTAATTGATGGTTCTGCTGGTTCTAGGATGTGGAGTGTCCTGATGGGTTGTTGGATGAGTTGGCTGTGGCGGTGTCACCACAATTCATGCCTAAGAACCACTCCAAAGGGCCCTTTGGCAAGGGCCCTCCAGGCATGTGAGCACCTGAGGTATGTGGAATGTATTCTATGTTCTAACATGATGAATGGATGCATAAATATGGACAGTGAGGCCCTGTAGAAAAAGATTTGGTAGCTGCTGAAAAAAAGGCCATTCCTGCTGAGAGAAGAACTTGCCAATCTGTGAATGTGGAGTTCTGCCACTGTGAGAAAAAAGAGATATTTTATGGTGGCTTCTTTAAAGGGTTATGAAAGGTCTAGAATGGCTTATTTTCGATAGAATGCATGCTTCTTGCATCCCTCTATGGCTCCTGCCCAGTGATATGTCTGCAGACAGCAACCATGCACTTTCAGAGTACTTCCTCTTGGAGAGGTAGGGTTTCCATTTCTTTACTTCCTAGCATCTCAGTACATGCAACATAAGCCATTTTTTATATAGAACGTTGAGGTAGGCATTGGAATGTCCAGGTTAAGGTATTTTTACAAAAGGTTCTGCTGAACATGGAGTCTTTTGTAAAATATGTAGGATTCTGGAAAATACTCATGCATTTGCCAGTATGCACAGCAGCCAAAAAAAAAAAATCATTGAGCTCAATATTCAAAGGCACTTATCCAAATAGCAGCACTTGCTGAATGGGTTTGTACTGTGAGAGGAATAATCAGTGGCACTATCCAGACTATTTCTTCTGATCATGTCAACACTGTTCTCATTCAGATAGTGCTGGGACAGTCTGGGAGCGAAGCTTGTGCGGTGCTGACAGTTATTCGGATAGTGGCGATTTCAGGTCCACTTTCTAAATTACTATCCGTATAGCTTAGGCCATCCAAACGACAAATAGGGCTTCTAAAATAACCCTCACAGTAAATTATGCCCTACGTCATGTACATTTTTAGATGCTTTCATGCATTTCTTTTTTCCTTAGCGAGGTTGTGTTAAGTGAAGTGCTTTACGGATAAGTTTTAAGAAAACAGTGCTAGATGTTTTGAAATGTTTATGATTACCCCTCTGCAGTTTCCTGACAAAACTTGCTTGTAATTTTTCTTGCGTGTCCTTTCTAGTTATTTTTCTGAGTGACATTTCTTGTTAGTTTGCCGACTGTCCTTTCAGGAAGCTGCTTTCTAATCTTCTTTAAGTTCTAGTCCTGTCATAATAACCTTCAAAATTCTCACATATAGTCTGTGTCCACCACAAAGAAAAATGATTTGTTTTTTTCTGGATTTATTAAAAGAAAAAAACAAGCCTTATTTTATAGTCAATGGAAAGGACAAAGTTCAACAATGTGCTAATAAAAATGAGAAGATGCATGCTATCGTTTTTTTTATTGAGAATATATAGCGAGCTTAGGATATAATTAGATGCTAATGTTTCACTAGGTTCGATATCAGCTCCTGGTCATTTTCACTGAAATGTTTCTTAGGCTAAAACTACATAAGCTTGTAGGCTATGTATAATCTTGATTACCTACTTGTCTGACTAATTGTTCTTCCTTAACTATTAAAATAAAATATCTCTTGTTTAATAAGAGCCATTTCTCAGTTCATGAGTTATGAAAAGCAAGGTGGTAACGTCTAGACATCTAGGGAATATATCTAGAATGTACAGAACGACAGGGCTAAAGCAATGAATCTCGACAGAAACTACATAAAAGTGAAATTAAAAAGGATAATGGTAACCACAAACCTACCATGAACAGATATCACCTAGCTTTAAGTATGGTAATGTGCATGCTTAGTTTGTTTAGTTTAATTTATTAATATTGAGGCCAATATTCAGCTGTGGCAGTCGGTGCTTTTAAGACGCCTGGTTGCCATCACTGAAATAAAAACTGGAAGCCATCTGCTGCTCTATATGCCTGGAACAAACTATCTGAGTCGGTGCGCCAGGCTGAAGACCCACCTCTTAGACTAATTGACTAATGCTCTGTATTGTCACGACTAGATTGTAAGCTCGGACGAGCAGGACTCTGACGAGCAGGGACTGTCTCTTGTATGTATGTCTGTATAGTGCTGCATGCATGGCGCTATATAAGTGCTAAATAGTAGTAGTAGTTAGAGGCTGCTTTTGGATCCTGATGCTCCTCATTCTCTTGTGCACTACTTACGTGTATCTCGCCATACTCTAGTCCCCAGTTTTGCAATGCTTTTTCATCTTGATTAGACTGTAAGCTCTGATGATGAAGGACTGTTTCTTACCTCTATATCTACAGTGCTGCATATACCTTGTAGCACTATACAAATAATTAGTAGGAGTAGTAATTTATAGGTTGCGGTGCCTCTCTTTTGATCAATATATGAGGGGCTTTTTTTCAGCCTATACATGCTGGTTCTGAGTACTAGCATGTTCTCTGCAATTTCCTTACATCGTCCTTTCAGTTCCTAAACATACAAAGTGCATCAGAGACTGCCTCACATCTTTTCTTCTGTAACAAATCAGCCCTGAACCTATGAAGGAACAAAACACAAGTAAAACATGGTTAAATGCTCTCTATTCTCCAGACCATACCCAACTGACACAACTGCGGGACACGGAAACTCCTATCCTGCGCTGCTCAGAAAGTGATGTTGGGGGCTTCAGTCATCCCCCACCGCCTCCAACTCAACAGAGAAGCAATAGTAGCATGAACTGTAGGGTCTCTGTATAGATGCAGAGTTGTCTGTCACCCGGCCCACCTTTTGTCTCCATCCCCATGCTTCTTGTTTAAAGATGGTGGCTCAGGGACAGATAATATTATATCTGAACAGAGGCCCTATGACCCACTTGTTGCCATTATTTAGAAAGCATTGGCAGAGGTTTGAGAGAAAGGAGGAGTGGAGGAGAAAGGAATGAAGAAGGTAAAGAAGGGAGAGAAGAAAAAAAGGAGCAAAGAATGGTGGAAAAGATGCTAGAACAAAAGGATGGAAAAAATTATATAGAGCAGTTTGGAAAAAAGGAAGTACAGAGTGAAAAAGGGAGAGGATTTCAGAATGAAGGGTTCCGGGGGTGATCCAAGAAACTACAGGCTGGTGAGTCTGAAGCCAGCACAAGGCAAAATGATAGAAACCATTATAAAGAACACAATTACTGAACATGTGAAGTGGTATTTTAGAAAGTCCAAGTACACTCTGGGACATCCAGGGCAAAATGTGTAGGAAAATGTTGGGGACATCTATGCTCTGGCCTGATTTTGGAAACATTTATTTTTTGAGTGCCATCAAGTCAGTGTTGACCCATAGTGACCTAGATACCTCTTGGTTTTCTTGGCACTGTATCACTGGAAGTAGATTGCCAGCCTTTTCTTCTGAGGCAATGGAGGGTAAAGTGACCTGCCCAAAGTCACAAGGAGTGCTAGTGGGGCTTGAACCCTTGATCTTCTGGCTACTAGCAGTTGCTCTACCCACTAGGCTACTCCTCCACTCCTTTGGAAATAAAGAGCACCCAAAATGGATGCCTGCACCATCATCCACATAGACGTTCCCAGTACATGCGCCGGGGGCACGGATATCTACCTCCACCTAGTTTGCATACTGTGACGTTCATCGGCATGGCAAAATGAAAACAAGAGTGTGCATCTGGGTTCGTTTTGAACATGTGAAATATAGGTGATATGAGTGTAACTCCTTCCCCACACCCTCCTGATGTCTGCTAGGCAATATGAGAACATTCCCAGTGCCTATTTGTGCCTGGGACAGGTATAAACTTGGACATGGCTTAGGTGCAGCTGAGGATGTGCAGGTTCTTAGGAACATCGTGGACATGTTTACTCCATGCCCTCTTCATTACTTGAACATCCTTACACCAGGAGTGCCTTTGACACCACTTTCTAAAACGACTCCAGGGACATCTTCATGCTTTGGATATCTATATGTCAATTTTCAGACATCCAAAGCATGAATATGGCTTCTGAAGTGACCCCCATACATAATCATGGTTTAATGGGACAAAGCCAACATGGATTTAGCCAAGGAAAATCTTGTCTTACTAATTTGTTATATATTTTTTGAAGATGTGAATAAACAGGTAGACAAAGGTGAACAAGTCAATATAGTATATCTGGATTTTCAGAAAGCTTTTGACAAGGTCCCTCATGAGAGACTCTTGACGAACTTAAAGAGTCATGGGATTGGAGGCAATGTACTATTGTGGATTGGGGACTGGTTAAAAGATGCCTTTCAGCATGGGCGGTATATCACAAAATTTAATAAAGATAAAGATAGAAAACAGAGAGTAGAGCTAAATGGCCAATTTTCTCAATGGAGAAAGGTGAATAGTGGAGTACCATTGCCATTACCATTACTATTAACAGTGACTGCTGGTGGTTGTGATATTACGTTATTGTTTGTAATGTGTTTAGTTTTTGTTTGCCCGAACCAGGGCAACCACGCCATCAAAGGAAGCATAATGCACCGTATAGGACTCCCTAGGCAAAAGATCATTCACCGAATGGCCTGCAAGACAAGACAGGTTGTGGATAAGCTTGAATTTCCCAGGCTCCTTTTTTGGCACCACCCCTAAAGGATAAACCACAAACACCAGGAAAGGAAGCTCCTGAAAAGGGCCCGTGACTCAACCCAACTGGCACTCCAACTCCAACTTCTTTTGGACAACATCAGGAAAGTGCAACACCAAAGGGGAGTTTTGTGTCATAGTACTAACTGGAACCCCTTGAAAAGGAATCCTGAACCATGACTCAAACCCCTCCTCCGAAACAATACTAACCTTATGCTTCTTATAACACCTCAACCAAGGGTGCAAGGCCTCCAAGAGCACCAGGGTAAAGGCCCTCTGCAAAGGAAGTACCCCACTTTCCTGGGGAGGAGCTCTCACCAGCCCTCATTTGCTACACTTGGAGGAAGCATGACCTCCTCCTCACAGGAACATGTATTCCTGAACTTACAATCGTGGAATGGGCAGGAGGACTTATTGAATCTCTAGATGATGTCTGACACCCTGCTTCTGGCCTTTGCCTGCTGAGGGCCACCTGCCCTGGTCCAAAAGGGCCAGCCAAAAATGGGTGCCTCAGCCTGAGCACCTTTACCTGCCTCACCCTCAACTGCCCACCCATTTATGTTAACCATAGGTTAATGTCCTGCGTACCCCAATACAGATGCAAATTTTCTTCCATCTTGTTGCGGAATTTCTTGACGCAGTTCAGCCATGACCAGCCCTCATGCATCTGAAATGCCTTAGGAATTAAACCTGCATAAGCCAATAATGCCCCGTACTGTCCCAGTACGTGATGCTCCCTAAGTCTAGCCAAGCAAAGGAATGCCCGCATCCAATTAACCACATTCATAGAAACTTTCTTACCATGCCCTGTCTTTTCCTCCTTCTTAAGCTTTTTTCTACTATTCCCTGACCTCTTCTTGCCCTCCAGCAACCAGAAAATGTCAATATACTTATGTTACTTTATCTTCTGGTGCAACACATGTGGAACACCCTCCCAAAATTCAGAGAAAGCGACCAATGTAGGCGCACTGGCCCCCACACTGCCATCTATGTGATCCTGTCCTCTGGGACTCCAGCCCCATGGCCTGATCCCTTCCCTGCCCAGCACGCGTCCCACTGTCCAGCTGAATTGGAAGAGAATGACTCAGAACTGGAAGAGGACTAAGACGAGCTCAAACCCTTCTGACACTGCCACAAGTGCTTGCATTTTTTAGCCACTTTGTGGCCTAACCCCACCATGTGTCACATCGCATCTGCCCCCCCCCCCCTCCCTACAGCCCCAGCAATAGACTCAACTAGGTGGGACACACCATGGAGCTCCTCCATCCCAACCACACCTCCAGGTGCAGACAGTCTCCCAGCTGCCACGTCACTAACCTGCTGCTTCACTGGGCCCAGCCTTCCAATGCACTGCTCCGTACCATTCGCCATATGCCTTCCACCCAGACACTCATCTGGCGATTGCAGATACAGATGGCTCCCATCATAAAACTGTGAAGACACAGCAGAAAGAGAAGAAGCAGACCCCCTGGCCATTGCCCAATAGTGACCACCTAATCCAAGTCAACCAACCCATGATGAGCAAGAGGAACCCATTCCACCTGCATCCCACAAGAAAGCCACCTGCTGGGACGTGAATGAGTGCTAAAGTCACCCGATGCTTGCTGCAAGCCTATAATCCCCAGTAGCGTACACCCATGGCACATCCCAGCATGCAGGGCCTCCCCAAGCCGAAGCTCCAGCCTGACCAAGAAAGGCAAGAACTCAACCCCTCCCCCCATCCATCCTATGCCCCACCTCACTGCCATATGATACATCTGCATCCACAGAACCCAGTGGCAATCCATCCGGACCTCCAGGCTGGCAAGGCACTCCACACCCAAGGCCTGCCTCATGCCCATCTGGCGCAGCTCTGTCCCCAGACCCCCTCCCCTCCCCCAAAGCGGAGGCCTCACTAGGCCCTCCCACCAGGCCCACCATCAATCTTTGAGGCTATCAGGGCCTCCTGAGGCACCCCTAATCCAACAGGAGTAGCTTGTGCAATCCCACCTAACCCTGAGTCCTCTAGTGCAACCAAAAAGGCCCCCATAGGCACAGCTACCCTTTTTGCCTGAGGCCTCCCCCTGGCCCCAACACTGGACCAGCCTGCCCTTTAAAAGCCCCTTGCTCCCTGGGCTCCAGTGAACTGGAGATTCCCCTGTCCCTCCCCCTACCTCAGGTTGATGGACCTGCACCTTTCCCACTTCTCCGAGAATGTCGGGCCACACTAGTAATCACTGGAAGAGGAGGGGAAAACAAAAGCCCCTGGAGCCAATGATTTCTGGACCGGTGCAGCAGCCTCCACCTGACCCACAGGCAACCTGCCCACTGCAGCTGACATGTGATCACCTGTAGCTTTCCCACCTGCTCCAGCCGGGTCAACCAGCCTGGAGAAGCCTCTGGTGCAGCCAGCCTGGAGCAATGCTTCAGTGGCATCTGGTCCAAGAACCTGCTCATCTCTGCCGGAACAGCATATGCTGCCTCACAGACTCCTGTGTTTCTTTTTTTTTTTTTATATAACCACACACGCTGACAAGTCCCAGGAAGAGAAGAAAACTGAACACCGCAGCACAAATCTGCTCCAGGTTGCCCACTGCCACTAATCTGCAGGAGAAAAGAGGGAGGAAGGGCCAGCTCCACAGGTAAAATACCTCGTGCTGACCCCTCCACTCCCTCCTGTCCTGGGCCAGCCCAGCCAATCACCCTCGCCCAAAACAGCGGGTCAAGGATTTCAAAATTGAAATCCCAACTATGCTGCCCCTGCTGATTCCCCCCCCCCCCAACACACACACTCCCTTGCACCAATGGCCAACAGCTTTCAAGATCACACTGCCATTCATGTGATCCTGCCCGCTGGGACTCCAGCCCCGTGGCCTGATCCCTTACTGTATGTCTCTCCACATATGAAATGTTTCACAAATTGTGGTTGGGAAAGCATGGAGGGGAGTAATTTTAATCGTGAAAAGAATTTGGGGGTTTTCCAGAATTATGTCCTCATCGCTTACTGATGTTGCGATAGTTTGGGGAGAAATAATCAGTTTACTGTTTGTGATTTATCACCCTTCCTCAGGGTGTTTTATAGGGCTGTCTTCTTTATTGGCATCTTCAGATGTTGATTTGGCTCATTTGTTATTGGTTGGTGATTTTAACTTACCAGCTTTGTATGAAAACCCAGGGGTGTATTCTTGGGATCATCTGGTGGTGAGCTTTCTATTAGCCTTGAATTCCTTGGCATTTGTACAGATAGTGCGTCAAAATCAAGGAGCCTATCTTGTTTACCCATCCCTTGGTCGGATCATATGCTCCTGATTTTTTTCCTTACAATATGGTGTCAAGGTTAATACAAAAAATTCTCAAGAAAACTCTGGTCTTTGGTGTCATTTTTCACAATTAAATAAGGAAACGTTTCTTGCAGGATTGTCTTCTTTGACTACTGAGAAAGAAATGATTGATATTGAATGTTTGGTTTCTAAATGGAATTTGGTTAGTGCGAGTGTGATCTGTAAGCAGAAAGTATGCTATGATAGGAAAAGGCAACATGCTCCACAGGGCCAGCCCAAGGGTTTCTGCCACCCTAGGCAGAAAGCCCGGCCATGCTGCCCCCCCCCCCCCCCGAGCATGCCTCCCCACTGCATGCTGAGCCGTGCCCTCCGCATGTTGAGCTGTGCCACCGCTGATTCCAGTGGTAGGGCTGAGTGGGGTTCAGCTTGGCTCAGCAGCAGGCAATGTGCTTCGGCACACATGGCCTTGCCTGCTGCTTGTGACCATACTCCGACATAAATTCGGGGGTTCAGAAGTGGCAGGCCATGTGTGCTGAAGCACATGGCCTGTCGCCGAGCCTAGCTGTCTCACCTGTCACGGGAATCAATGGCAGCGGGGGGTGGCAGCACAGCACTGCTCAGCACAGGGGGAAAGGGCAGCGTGGCTCGGTGCACTGAGGGGTGCAGCATGCCATGTGTGCCAAACTACATGGCCTGCCGCCCACAGAGATCTGCCGCCCTGATGTTGCTCCATGGTTTGATGAGTCTGTACATGATAGGAAGAGGATCCTGTAGAGGGCAGAGCTTAGATGGCATAAATATCATGCTGGTGCTTTTAAGGATGACTATTTGCACTTGTTAAATGATTATTGTGTTTATGTGCTGATTAAAAAGAAGGATTTCTATATGCGGTATATTTCTAGGTTCCCTAATCGACCGTGGGAATTCTTTTCCATTGTTAAGTCTCTGAGTCTTGTTCAGAAATTTTTATGCCAAGCTCTAGGGCCTTTCTTGAATATTTTTCTAAAGGACAATGTGTTTTGGATCAGACTGTTCATTCAGCAGTTTCTGTTTTCATGGATGATGTAACCTCTATGATGTCAGACGTATGGTCTGATTTTAGGTTGATTTTGAAGGGGGAGGTGGATGCTATAGTTTCTACTTGCCCTCTTGACTCTTGTCCTCTTTCTTGGGTGAAGGCAGTTAGGGGTGATAGCCTTTTTATTTGCGGCATGTGATCAACGTGTCACTGTCTTCTGGTGGAATGCCTTCTGAGTTAAAGAAGGCTTCTGTATGGCTGTTGCTCAAGACGTGAGGGCTGGATGTGCTAGTACCCGCATCTTATTGGCCTATTTTCAGCTGCACATTCTTGGCAAAACCTATGGTGCAAGAGGTTCTGCCACAATTGAAGGATTTTGTTGAGTGGCACCAATTTTTGGACAAGCAGCAGCATGGTTTTTGCCAAAATAATGGTGTGAAGACTCTTTTGTTGTTTTTGTTTAACGATTTATGGTGCAACTTGGATCGTGCAGATAAAACAGCGGTGGTGGTATTTCTTGACATATCATCTGCATTTGATTCTATCAACCATGTTTTATTGTTACAACGGTTACAGTCTGTGGGCATGGCTGGAAATGTGTTGCACTAGGTTGCTTCTTATTTGGTGGACCCCTTTTTTCAGATCAGGATCGATGGTGACGCTTCTGATTGGTCACTGCTTCTGCAGGGTATCTCTCAGGGTTCAGCCCTGTCAGCTTTGTGGTTTAATATGTACATGTCTGGAGTTTGGTGTATCATATCATGTTTATGCAGATGGTTTTTTTTTTGCTTTATACACTGTTTGATATCGCCACTCACCTTTCTACACTACCTCTCTTTGAATGTATGTGTACTGTTGCTTTGGGGTTTTCTTGGCATGGTTTGCAGAATTATTATAGAAAGACAGAAGCATTGTTTGTGTTCCGTGACAAATCCTTAGTTCCGCCTAAGGAAGTCTTGTTAAATGGTCAGTTGGTATCTGTAGTGAAGGGATGTACTGTATCTAAGTGTGACTTTGGACTGTTTTTTAAAATATGTAGGCTGATTTAAAAAGCTAGTACATTGTTCATTTTATCAAATTAGGATGCTTCGCTGTCTTCGTCTGTTGTTTTCCACTTCAGATTTTCGTTCAGTATTTCAGGCAGTTTTGTTTTTTACTTTTGATGATGCTAATGTGGTTCTGGAAGGTCTCCCTTCTTCAACCATGTCCGCCTTATAGATGGCAAAAAGTGCAGCAACTCGGTTCCTTTTAGGCAAATCACGCTTTAGTCATATTACGCCCTCTTTACGTTTTTTGCATTGACTGCTGGTTCAACAGAGGATTTTGTTTAACGTTTTTTTTTGTGCTTTAAAGATTAAATTAGAATTGTCATGCATTTTGTCTTACTAACTTGTTGCAATGGGTCTTTAAAACTCTTTTGTTTTTTCTCCATATTATGCAGTCTTGTGTATTTTCACTTTATGCTCCATGTATGTGGAATCAATTGCCAGATCATTTATGGTGTTGTTCAGATCAGTAGGATTTCCGTAAAAAGTTAAAGGCTTTCCTTTATTTACAGGGTTTTGAAAATGATGTGCTTTAATTTTGAATGTTTTGTATTATTATTGAGGTTTTTTTGTTTAATTATGTTGATATATGGCTATTTGATTATTATATATGTTTGCTGTTCCACTTTGAATTCTACAACTAAGTGGTGTATAAATGTTTTAAATAAATAAATTGATGACTTGGAGATTGACTCTATCACTGCTGGCTTGTTCAGAGAGAGTCAAGCAGCTTTCTGTGAGTTCCATTAGAATCCAGTCTGGGTTTTGTCAGTACCTAACTGTAGGATTTGCTTTAGTCCTACTGTATAATCACAAAGCAGTGCCCCAAACACGGTAAGTAATATTGAAAGAAATATGTGTAGTCCCCTTATTCAATTATACTTTTTGTCGGACATAAATTGTGAGGAGAAGACACAGCAGGTCATCCCCAAAACACAATACATGGCCCTTTAATTCAATTGTGAACACATTTTTTAAAATTTGCAATTTTGTTTGCAATTTTGTTTCTAAAAAATTTGTTCACAATTGAATAAAAGGGCCATGTATTGTGTTTTGGGGATGACCTGCTGTGTCTTCTCGTCACAATTTATGTCTGACAAAAAGTATAATTGAATAAGGGGACTATACAGTAGTTTTTCACATATGTCTTAGTCCTACTGTATAGCAACAGCATTGCCTCTTTTTCTGGTTTTACTCCAAAAAGGAAAAGAAAACTCCAGAATCTGTAAAGTTTAGTACTTGGCACTTTGTAAGATCACTGGTGATGGACCCTGCTTTTGGTAAGGCCCCTCACAAGAGACTATGGGCCCGATATTGAGATAGGCAGGCTATGCACTGCGGTGGCATGTAGCCTGCCCGCTGACCCCCTTAACCCGGGCTTTTACTTCCATGCCGTCAGAAGTGAAAATCCGGGTTAGCCTGGATGCCTGGTAGCTCAGAGGCTATACAGGTAGCAGTGATTTTTAATGCTACCCGTATAGTCTCTGTGTCTTAAAGATAGGCAAAGAAAAACCTCACCTATCTTTAAGGCACAGAGGGCTACACGGGTAGCATAGAAATCGTTGCTACCCGTGTAGCCCCTTCCTCCGCCCCCGCTCCCACTCCATCCCAGAATGCCCCTAACACGTCCCGATGCTATGCAGTTAGCATCTGGATGTGTTAGGGACTTAGCCGGGATTTTTGAAGGTCACTACCGGTGTAGGTGCCCTTCAAAAATCCCAGATAAGGCCTTTACATGGGTAACTAAGGAATATCAGGCCCTATGTTATTAACTCAGGTACAAACAATTAGGACAATGGAAAAAAAGCTAAACAATTATTTCCCTGAAAAAGGGAAGAAGGCAAGGAGGAAAAAGTGAAATGGGGTCTGCGACACTATTCAGAATACCCTGCACCAAAGGTACTTTTGAGAAGTTGGGCAGTCAGCTGCTGAAAGATGTATCAGTGTAGCAATGCATAGAACTAAGTATTTTTTCTCTTTGCAGCTTGTAATTTAAACCCACATCTGAGTGGACAGGGAGCCTTCTGTGCATGAACCAGGGAGTCTTTCTCTAATGTGAAATGACTGTACTAAGGGCTTGAGGTTGTGTGTGAATTCTTAAGACCACATAGGCCACCTTTTCTCAACAACAAATCTGAAGGTAGATCCTAAGTAAACTTGACAACTCATGCAGCATAGCAACCCCCATGTTGTTTCAAATAAGTTAGTTTATTATAGGACAGCTACAGCTACATGCACTCTAGACTAGAAAAGAGAAAAGACACTGTCAGTCAGAAATGACAGAATGAAGACACCAGTGGATAGAGCAGAAAATGAATAAATAAGAAGCAAAGTAGATCAGTTATGAGAAAGGGAAACAAATAATATTTTTATATACAGGGTGGCCCAAAAAAAGTGAGAACATCTCGTAAATTAAAAGCTTAAATAGTTTATTTATTTACCATTTTTAAGCTATATAACGTCTTTATTTCGACAATTTCCAGTCGCCATCTTTTCTTTTTTAATTTGTCAATCGTTTACATCTGTCATCATGTTTCTCTTTGTCTGTCATCATGTTTCTATGTTTCTATAGCATGGGACCAACACAGAGGATCTCTAAAGGTAAAAAGTGGACTGTTGTAGTTGTTGTTATGGAAGGACAGACTAGATGGGCCATGTGGTCTTTTTCTGTCATCATGTTTCTATGTTTCTATCTGTCTTTTTGAATTTGTAAATAACTTATATGCTACGAGATGTTCTCACTTTTTTTGGGCCACCCTGTGGAAATAATATCTGTCTCTACTTGCACAGTGATAGGCAGTCCTTTATTGGGTTAGAAGAAGTCTTAAATGGCCTGATGAGTTGACCATTTTAACAAGAAAGAAAGATGCTGGTACTCAGATGAAAGGTGTCCTTCTGTAGGAGAGGGGATTGGGGTGACTGCCCAGTGCTTCACAGCCACTCCAACACTAGCCCCATCCCCTGCAACTGGTTCCAGATCTCCGTAACAGCATGCCCCCAAGCCCCCCCCCCCTCTTTTCTGCTTGTTTGCTGCCTGCTGTCTGCTGTATTTGCCTAGCTACTGTGCTGCTGTTTTCTGCTTGTTTCCCCAGTGTGCTATTCCATCTGTTGACTCAAGTCCTGCCTCCCAGAAGTGACACGCTTCACTCAGTGTGCTATTCAATCTGCTGACTCAAATCCCACCTCCCAGAAGTGACACGCTTCACCCAGTGTGCTATTCCATCTGCTGACTCGAGACCCGCCTCCCGGAAGTGACACGCTTCACCCAGGTACCACCATAAAAGCCAGTCTCCTGTGACATTCCCCTGCTGCTGCTCTCACTGTCTTCATCTGCTTGTTTGCTGCCAGCTGTCTGCTGTATTTACCTAGCTACTGTGTTGCTGTGTTTTCTGCTTGTTTCCCCAGTGTGCTATTCCATCTGCTAACTCAAGTCCCGCCTCCCGGAAGTGACATGCTTCGCCCAGGTACCACCATAAAAGCCAGTCTGTGGCGTTCCGTGCACTGAAGGAGCGTGCCCAAGGAGTAGAACGTGCTCTTTGGGTGAGCTCCTTGGGGCGACGATAGGGGCAACGGTCTGGAAGTAACCCCTGCTTTCTCCTTGCTCTGCATTACAGGATTTGCATATCACACCAAATGTCCGCTCTTGGTTTGCTCTCTTCTTGCCCCTTCTTTTGGCATTCAATATGTCTTCCATACCTGTTATTTGGGGTCACTGTCCCCTGCCCCCACCTTTGTATTCTCCTGCCAGCTACTCCTATCGTTCTCCTGGTAACCTTCTACCCTGCCCGCTCTCCCACATACCTCCCTCTGCCCCTCCTCTGGCTCCCTCGCTGGTGTTTCTTTCCTTTGCCCTGCTGAATTGTCGTTCCCTCCACTCTAAGTCACATCTTGTTCATGACCTTATTATCACCTAGCATTCCTTGGACATTCTTTTCCTTACAGAAACCTGGCTCCGAGAGGGCGACCTTAATGTTCCTTATGACTCTCCATCCACCCAGAAGAATCGCTCCTTTCTGTCACTGTTGAATGACCTTTCCTTCCGGCAGTACATCCCTTGCCCTACTCATGCCTTAGGGTACACCCTGGATTTAATCATCACGCCCACTAATGCTTCCCTTGTCCCATCTACCATCTCCCCCCTTCTTCTCCTTTCCTCTTCCTATCTCACCATCTCCCCCTGCTTTCCACTCCATCCCCCCTTATCTCGTCATCATATTACCCCCCTTACTCTGCAGCAATTCCCATCTATTGACACTCTCCTCCCCTCTGACTTCCCCTCTCTGTGTATGGGCAGGTGGACGCCTGGTCCAATACCCTATCCTCTGCCCTTGACCGTTTAGCCCCTTATCGTTCCTCCCCAATCTCTCACCCTTCCACCCACCACCCCTGGTATAATCCCATTCTGCTTCTACACCATACTCATCTTTGCCAGGCAGAACAACTTTGGTGCAAGCACCCCACCCCAGCCTCTCTATCTGCCTACCGTCATTGTCATCAACTTTACCGGACTGCAATTAATGCTGCCAAGCATGCATACGAGTTCATTATATAATGTTGTTAATTACCCTCATGTTAAATGTAACCCTCCAATTGTGATGTGATGTGACCACTTTGATTGAAGGATAAGGTGGTATACAAATATGTCTAAATAAATAAATACTACTCGGACCTGATCTCCTCCTCTTCCAATTCCTCCTGGCAGCTTTACAGTGTTCTCCGCTCCCTGTCAGCCCTTACCTCTGTTTCCTGTCCAGCTCCTTCCCACTCTACCCCCCAGTCCTGCCCAACTTGCCTCTTTCTTCTCAGAGAAAGTTCTTTCACTCCGTGCTTCCCTTCCCTCTTGTCCTCCTCCCCTTTCCCCACTTCCTCTTTCCTTGTCTCCTCCCCCGCTCCCCCATTTCTCCTGCCTTTCCTCACACATGGCATACTTTTCACCCTTTCACTGTGTCTGAACTTACTAAGGTTATCACCTCTTCTCATAAAACTACCTGTCTCCTTGACCCTCTCCCTTCCTCATGGCTCCTGGAACCTTTCCCTTTCTGCTATACCATTTATCCTTCTTATCATGAATTCCAGTCTCTCCTCTGGCTCCTTCCCCATGGCCGGTGGCATGCTGTCGTCTGGCCCTTGATGAAGAAACCTTCCCTCGATCCCATGGTTCCAGCCAGTTGGAGGCCTGTTTCTAATCTCCCTTTCCTTTCTAAGGTCCTTGAAAAAATAGTCTTCTCACAATTCTCTGTGTACCTCGACACCACTCTTTCCCTTCACTCCCGTCAGTCTGGTTTTAGATCAGGACATAGTACCGAAACAATCTTGCTTGCACTTTTGAACGAAGTCCACCAGACCCATGAACGTGGTGACCTTTCTATTGCTGTTTCTCTTGATCTTTCCTCTGCCTTTGACCTGGTGGATCACCGCACTCTCCTCCCCCGCCTGCACGAGCTCGGGGTTCATGAGACGGTTCACTGCTGGTTTCACTCTTTTCTCTCTTCCCGTACCTTTTCTGTCCTGCAGGGATCTGTCTCCTCACCAGTCACCCCTCCACTGCGGGGTCCCTCAGGGCTCAGTACTTGCCCCACTCTTGTTTAATGTCTTTCTTGCACCACTTGCTTTGATTATCCAGCAATTTGGTATTTCCGGTTATTACTATGCTGATGACCTCCTCGTGTATCATGCAGACTCTCTCACCCCCAAATTGTCTCCTCTCAGTGCTTGCCTTTCTGCTGTCTCCACCTGGCTGCACTCCAACTTCCTTCACCTTAACCCATCCAAATCTGCAGCTCTTTGGTTCTCCCTTAATTCCCCTCCCCCTGACCTCTCCCCCCTGCTGTGCTCTACCCCTGTACCACTTGTATCCACCTTTCATTATCTTGGCATCACTTTGGATTTCAGTCTCATATCTCTCGTCTCGCCCAGCGCTCTCAGATATGCGCTGCACGTTCCTTTCTTTCTCAACTTTCTCTTACTATCCTCATGCTGTCCATTGTTGTCTCAAAGCTGGATTATTGTAATGTCATTTTTGCAGGACTCCCATAGCACCAACTTTGACGCCTTCGGCTCATTCACAACACAACTGCCCGTCTTATTACTCATTCCTCCCGATTGGACCATGTCACCCCTCTTCTTCTGCAGCTCCAATGGCTTCCCATTAAATATCGTTTTGTTCACAGGATCCTCACCACCACTCACTGGGTATTACACACTGGTGTTCCCTGCTATTTTGCTGATCTTATACATCACCAGCCCTCCCCATGACCCCTCCACTCCTCATGTGGGAATCAGCTTTTCCTTCCTTCTCCTTCTCAAGCTCGCCTAGAACTCACCCACCATTCTGATTACTTTTTCCTTGCCCCTGTACTCTGGAACTCCCCTCAGATCTGCGTACCGAGGCTTCATTCCCTCGCTTCAAAGCATTGCTGAAGACTCACTTATTTCATCTAGCATTCAATCTCTCCCCCCCCCCAACCCTTGAGTCCCCACTGTCAGCCATTCCGCTCCCGTATCCCTCCTTTTTGCGTCGCTGCTGTGCTCTTTTGTCCTTTTTTCTGCATGTTCTGCTACTGTCCTATCCAGTTAATGGCGTTCTTTCTTTGCTCTGTTTCCTCTGCATCCTTTGTTTTTATGATTGTGTACCACTCTAATGCAGTTGCCTGGGCGGTATATCAAATGTCTCAATAAAGATAAAGATAAAAGTGTTCTTACCTACTGATCCCTCCACTGCCATTGTCATGATATGGCAAAAACACTAGTAAGGGAGGAGAAAAGAAAGAATGAGAGAGAGACCCCTGGTGATTTTCTCTCACTATCTTCTCTCTCCTCCACTCACCATATCTCTCTTCTCCCATATTGGCTATATTTTGAGTGGAATTTCAGCTAGCTGTACAATGTTGTTACAAGAGATAGTTATGCCCAACTCCTTCTCTCCTCCCTTGACTTTTACCTCTTTGCTATTGTCTACCTGCTTGTATTACTTCATCGTCTCCAGTCCAGGTCAGTGCTTTTATGTTTGAACTGCATGGTGTTCCATGGGTGTAGATCACTGCACTGTACAGGCAGAAGAGCAGTAGACCAGGAGAGTGAAGAGCAACAGCAGCAGCTAGATTAGCTGTAAGATGGAAAAGAGAAAAGGAAGGTCTATAAATTAATGGAGTGGAACAAGTAAACGTAGATCGATTGTTTAAGTCATCAAAAAGTAGAAAGACTAGGGGACATGCAATGAAGCTACCATGTAACCCGTTTAAGATTAATAAGAGAAAATATTTTTTTTCACTCAACGTATAATCAAACTCTAGAATTAATTACCAGAGGATGTAGTAAAAGCTGTTAGTGTAGCTGGGTTTTA
This sequence comes from Ichthyophis bannanicus, assembly GCA_033557465.1. Taxonomy (NCBI): domain Eukaryota; kingdom Metazoa; phylum Chordata; class Amphibia; order Gymnophiona; family Ichthyophiidae; genus Ichthyophis; species Ichthyophis bannanicus. The sequence goes on from CM066033.1 coordinate 1,375,559,216, forward strand.
AAAAGGTTTGGACAAGTTCCTGGAGGAAAGGTCCATAAACCATTATTAAAGAGGCTCCAGGAAATCCACTGCTTGACCCAATACAAGCTTTGTGGAACCTGTGTCTTTTGGGGAAACTGCTAGGTACTTGTGACCTGGATTAGCCACTGTTGGAAACAGGATACTGGGCTTGATGGACCTTGGTCTGACCCAGTATGGCATTTCTTATGTTCTTATGAAGGAAAAAGGAAAAAAAGAGGAACAAACTCTGAAAGATGGGCTCTCCTGGATTGGGAAGGGATGCCTGAGAAGAAGGAAGAAAGGAAGTGATGTTTGATGGAGTGACTGTCAGCAAAGGAGAGCTGCCTGATGGAGAAGAAGACTGCAAGCTGAGAGAAGGCAAAGGTGGTGCTAGCATTAAGTGGACGAAGTGGTCGCCTAGAGTGCCAGTGTTCCAGGGGTGCCTCATTGCCATTGCTGCTGCCCCTCTCTAGGACCTACAGTTATGGCAATGGCTTTGAAACTGTGGCACAGCACTTATCAAAACTCTTCAACATTGCATCGTGGTTCCAACCCTCTATGATCTGCTGTTTCCATCCCCTTCTAACACAGACTTTTGGTTTATGCAAACTGGAAGTCTGAGTCAGAGGGGGACAGAAGTGGCAGATCAAGAAGACAAGACCCGTGGTGCAGCACCAGAGAGCTTAGGCAAGAGCTGCATCGCCGTTTCAGTGTCATTGTGTCACTGCAGGCCTCGGAGAGCAGTGGCAATAGTGATAATGGGGTGAGGATGACAATAGTGTGGAGGATTCATCTAGAGTTCTTCTAATCCTTGCACTGCCCTTGCCGGTAGGGATGCCAAGTAGGGAGTAAAAGGTGGGAATGGAGATATCTAATGGGAGGAGGAAGAAGGGGGAAGAATAAGGATGCCTGATGAGAAGAGAATGCCTTATGTGGACAGGAGAGGAGGGGAGACAAATAGAGGAGATGGGGAAAGGGGTGCCTGATGGGAAAGAAGTGGGGAGGGATGGGGTCTCTGATGAAGAAAGTGTGGGAAAAAGGGGGGCCTGAGGAGGGGAAGAGGGGTGCCTGTTGAGGAAAAAAGAATATAGGGGAAAAGGGAGAAGAAGGATATTTCATAGGAAGAAGGGGCGTTTTATGAGATGGAGGGACTGGATGCACCCTTTCTTCCTCTGAAATGTCCTTCTTCTCCCTTTTCCCCTATATTCTGATGGACTTGAGAAAATGGTAGATATTATAGGTGCCTGAGGGGGCAGGAGGGAGAGAGATAAGGGCTTCCTGATGTGGGAGATGAGAGAAAGGGCATGCCTGAGGGGGTTAAAGAACTTGATGGGGAGATGGATGCCTTATGGAGAAGAGCAGAAGATGGAATGTAAAGAGATACCTGATGGGAGAGGAGGGTGGTCAAAGGTGCCTGATGATGGAACGTAGACGTACCTGATGGAGAAGGGGGGATGCCTAATAGGGAAGGAGGTGCCTGACAGGGGGATGATGAGGGGATGTGATGAGGGAAGAGAATGGAAACTATGTACCTAATGGGGTGGGGGAGGAGGAGGGGGGAGTTTTGGGTAGTGTAAAAGCAGTGGAAGAGAGAGAGGTAGCAAGGTAGGAGAAAGGGGTTGTGGCAGAGAAATATAGAAAAATGCTAGACCAGCTTACACAAAATCATATTTATTCCTTGCTACTTAAAATAAATTTACTATGTCATTTTCGTTCATCTGTGAAAAAAGAAAGGGGAAGTAAAAGGACTGAAAGAGGATAGGGTCACTGAAAAAATTCAGCAGAAAGGAACATGGAATAATAAATAGAATAAATAGCTACAATTTAAATTCTTGGGAAATTTGTTTTCTTAAATTTAAGCAACTTTAATGGGGAATTGAATAAACATAAAATTCTATATGACCTGCAAACAGGACTTTTATTAAATGTCCCTATGCATAAAAGGTTCCATGCATAAAAGTAAGCACAAACGTTTACATTCTTTTACCTCCTCAGGGGTGGATTTTGGGAGGAGTGCAGGCAGAATCACCATTTAGGTGCAACATTATAAAATATGCCAGTATGCCATACCGCTACTCCTGAACAAGCCAAAATGTTTGCAGCTTCAATATGCTGTGATTTCTACAAGTCAGTCCTTAGTATTTTGTAAAGGAGGTGGAGATCCATGAGGAACCCCAAATGAAGACTGCTGCTACTATTACTACTACTGAGCATTTGTATAGCGCTACAAGACATACGCAGTGCTGCACAGACATATAAGAGACAGTCCCTGCTCATCAGAGCTTACAATCTAGTCAAGAAAGACAACACAGAAGGTGTAGAGAGGGATAAAACAGGGGGAACGGTAAAGAAACAAGGAGATCCAGTGAGTCAAGACCCAAAAGCAGCAGTGAAGAGGAGAGTTTTCAGCCTGGATTTGAAGAGGGTTAGAGAAGGGTGCCTGGCGTACAGACACAGGTAGTTTGTTCCAGGCATAAGGTGCAGCAAGGTGAAAGGAGCGAAGTCTGGAGTTAGCAGTAGAAGAGAAGGGCAAAGGGCACAGATAGAAGCAGTTTGCCAGAAGAGTGAAGTTCCCAAGGGGTGGGGGGGGGGGGTGTAGGAAGAGATAAGAGAAGAAAGGTAGCGAGGAGCCACAGAGTGAATGCACTCATCTGCAACTATTTACATTCAGGCCATCACAGCCAGAGGACACCTCGGCAAAAAAAAAACAAGGAACCTTAGGTTGTCCTTCATGAATATCCAGCCAAAGTCCATCCTCTGGGACTCTTCCTCCTCCATCGCTCCCTCTTTCTTTTCCTTCCTGATCACTATCCTGCCTGGTGGCCAGAAGGTTCCTCTAACCCCAAAGACCGTTCCCTGTTACCAACTTCAGGGCTGGGCTGATTCCTGATTGAAGGGTACTACTTCAAATTCCCTTCTTCTTGGGAAAGGTGTAGTGATGATGGCAATCTAATGGAATCCCTTCCTAGGGTTTTTACTTGCCTGTCCCCCTCCTGGTCACTATACCTGCCACAATGTGCAAATGCTTTGGATAGATTTCAAGGGGTGTGTCTAGGGCGTGGTTTGGGCAGTGCAAAACATATACCTGTATTTCCCATGTTATAATGGGAATAAATGAATAATCACAAAGATTTCTGTGTCAGCTTTTGCATCTGCTCTGAAGCGAGCACAACTCTTAACACATTGGAGTGTTAATGCCCTTAATCCCCTGGGAATTTTTTGCCCTTTGAAGAGGCTTCACTTCTTAGTTGCCCCACACATACATGGAGTATAATATTATCAGGGTGTGCCTAGTTAAAATGCTATTTCAGGTCCCTTTGTTAAATCTGTTTTAAAAATAACAAGTAGGTGCCTATCTTTCTTTATAAGATGCTAGCGGATGTGGCCAAAATCACATCTTAAGTTACACCGTGGACATGGATTCTAATCCTAGAGCTGGGGTAAATGTCTGCATCTATATTTATGTCTAAATTATAGCATTTTATAATCTACATGTATCCTTGGGTGCTCCACTCAACTGTAATGTATACACCATCAACAAGGCCGGCCCGTCCATTGAGCAAGAATGTTTTCTGCACAGGGCCCCGCGTTTCAGGGGGCCCCGCGCAAAGAACATTCTGCTTGCAAAGTCAATTTTAAAATTAAAAAAAAAAGCTGTCTGCTGCCGCTGCTGCTGCCGCCGCTGCGGCAACTGCAGAATCGCATATCCCGCGGGCCCCCCCCCCCCGACAGAGCCTGCCCTCCCTGCATCAGCTCCGTCGGCTTTCAGAGCTCGAAGGGAGACTAGTTTCCCTTCCGTGGCTCTGTTAAGCCCGCAGGGGCTGATGGGACTTTCACATCAGCCCCCGCGGGCTTAACAGAGCTGCGAGGGAGAAACTCTCCTTTCGCGCTCCGAAAGCCGACGGAGCTGATGCAGGGAGGGCAGGCTCTGTCGGGGGAGGGGGGCCCGCGGGATATGCGATTCTGCCATTGCCGCCGTGGCGGCAGCAGCAGCGGCAGCAGACAGCTTTTTTTTTTAATTTTAAATTTTTCCTGGGCTGTTGGGGTGGGATTTAGGACTGGAAATGGGATAATGGGGTTAGGACTGGAAGAGGTCTGATAGGGGGTTAGGACTGGGGCTATGGGGAGCTAAGTCTGGAAATGGGGTGATAGGCGTTAGGACTGGAAGTGAGCTGATGGGGGTTTAGGACTAGTAATGGGCTATGGGGGAGCTTAAACTGAAAATTGGGTGATGGGGGTTAGGACTGGAAATGGGCTGATGGGGTTAGGACTGGGAGTGGGCTGATGGGGGGTTAGGACTGGTAATGGGCTATGGGGGGCTTAAACTGAAAATTGGGTGATGGGGGAGTTAGGACTGGAAATGGGCTGATGGGATTAGGACTGAGAGTGGGCTGATGGGAACTTAGGACTGGTAATAGGCTATGGGGGGGGGCTAGGACTGGTAATGGGTTGGGGGGTTCCTAGGACTGGAAATGGGCTGAGTGGAAGAGAAGGCTTGAACTGCAAATACCTGATTGGGACGGGGGCTTGGAATGGAAATGGGCTGAGGGGAAGGGGGCAGCTTGAACTGCAAATAGCTGATGGGGAGGGGGGCTTGGAATGAAAATGGGCTGAGTGGAAGTGGGGCTTAAACTGCAAATAGCTGATGGAGAGGGGGGCTTGGAATGGAAATGGGTTGTTAGGGGAGGGAGCTAGGACAGGAAATGGGCTGATGAAGGGGGCTAGGATAGAACTGGGAATTGGGTGTTGGGGGGAGCTAAGATTGGAAATGGGCTGTGGTGGGGGCTTGGATTGAAATAGACTTATGGAGGGCTAGACCTGGAAGTAGGCCCCTGGGGGCCTTGGATTGGAAATGGGCTGAGTGGAGGGGAGCTAGGATTTGACATGGGCTGATGGTGGGGCTAGGAAAGGACTAAAAATGGGCTGATGGGAGGCTGGTATTGGAAATGAGCTGATGGAGGGACTTGGATAGGACTGGAAATGGATGGGGGAGCTAGGACTGGAAATGGGCTGATGAGGGGGGCTAGGACTGGAAATGGGCTGATGCAGGGACTAGAAGGGAGCGGATACTGGGTGGGGCTGGATCTAGAAGGGAGCTGATATTGGGGGAGTTTAGAATGGGATGGAGCTGGGAGAGTGAAATGGAGAGGGGAAAAATATTTTGTGTGGGACCGAAGAAAAATCTACAATTGGCTCGGTATTGGGAGAGTAAGTGGGGATTGAGGATGGAGGGGTAAAATTTGAGTGGATGAAGTAGGAATGAGGAAAGAGCAAAAGGAGAAAGATTAGTATGTTAAAGCAGATGTAGAGAGAGAATGGAAAAAATTAGAAGAGAGAAGAAAGGACAAATGGACAGCAGACGATGGGGATTTAGCAGAAGATACAAAGAAACCAGAAGAAAGTGGCTGGAGCAATTGAAACTGAAAAAAAAATGCACCAAAGGTAGAAAGATATCTCTTTATTTTGAATTTCTTAACTGGAATATGTCAGCTCTGGGAAATGTGCATCATTAACGTCTGCGCTTTGTTTAGTACAAGAGGAAATTCATTTATAGTTTTATTTCTACAGTGTTGTTGTACATTCCAAGTTTGGCTTTTGGGGTTCCCAGTTTAATTGTCTTCCTGTTTCTAAATTGTGATTCCTTGTTTGGTGATGGTCTGTGTTCTGCATGTGTAACTGAGCTGAGGTATTCTGTTTATGTAATTCCTATTTGACATTGCCACTTGTTCCCTTTCCCCAGTAGGTCATGTATTGTTATTCTCTGAAATATATTGGTTTAATATTTGCAGTGTTGCCTTTTGATAGGTAGGGTATGGTGCTTTGTGAGTCCTGGTAGTGCTGTTAGTATATGGCGGGTTTGCTATGGGTTCTAAATGGGCAGTGTTTGTAGTAGTTCCTAATGTGCCTGGTGGTTGGCACTGGATTATAGTAATGTAGAAATATTTTAGTCTTTCTTTATCCATACACTCATTAAGAGGCATGTTTACTAAAAGTTAGTGTATGGTAACATTATGCAAATATTTATGCAAATGAGCCACCTTATGCAAATGAGGCCCCGCACCGAGTCTCCGCACATGGCCCCGCACCCCCCTTGGGCCGCCCTTGACCATCAAGCATACTCTACTAATTTTGTAATAAATCATTAGTGCACATATACAGCATGTTAGTAATTAAAAGAACCCCCAGTTAGGTGTGCACTGCACACCTAAAAGTATGCACCCCCTTATAAAAATACATTTTAGAAAGGACGTCCAGGTGAAACATGCCTGAAAAAGCCAGTCACATTCAAGTTCGGGCATGATTTCAAAAACTTGGACATCCCCGATATGGATTTTGTCAAGGACATCTAAATAGACATCCCCGTAATAGTATCATAGACCAGTGACACATCCCCAGGTCCATTCTGCAGGCGCGGATGTCCAATAGCGAGGAAATCACACCACAAGGGCCCCCATTAACTAGCAGTTCTCTTAACAGTTGTGGATAATACTGGGAGTTTGAGAGGTCCATTTCCTGTACACCCTCTGGAGGTTTTCCTGGCAGAAAGAGCACTTTCCTGATGCCTACACTATGCATGCCCTGGAGCAGGTCTAGATTAGGACAAGGGTGGAGATGTGTCAGCTGTTTCCGAGATCAGGCATGCACGTCCAGGGCCAGTGCAAGGACTGGAGGCACCCTAGGTGAGTGCTCCATCTTGCATCCCTCCCGTCCGTCACCCTCATTGACACTACTGCTACCTCACCCTAGAGCCTATAGCAGTGGCGATGGACCACAAACTGCAACCCCTTCCAGTACTGATTTCCATCATTTATCCTGCTTCCAACTTAAGACGGCTTTTCAGGCGCTCTAAGTTGGCTTCTAAAAATCCCGCAAACTGTCGCCATGTATCCATTTAACACCAATATCACCCTTGCCCCTGCACTAACCCAATAGTGCCAAAGTGGTCTGTGCACCAGCCAGCCTCCCATTGGCTGGACAGCTAACAGATTTAAATATCGGCCCCAATGTTATTCCTATATGTATTTAGCATACGGAATCCTGTTTATTATTTAAATTCTTTCTGAGAAAACAGAGTATTTTCTGCAACATGATCTTTCCAGATCAGAATAAAACTATTGCTGTCATTTTACCATGCGTGTCTGTCTAACCTCTTGCACCAAGCAGCTTTCAGCTGTCAAAATAAAACAAAAATCTTTGTCAGATGGCCACATTTAAATTCTTCACCTTCTTGCAAAGGATTCTTCTGATGTATAATATAGTTTTTAAAGCAGACAGGAAACATAATTAAAATCCCAAAAAGCAATTAAGAGACAAAATGTAAAAATCACCCTGAGATCATATCAGAGCACTTTGAGCTAAATTTACTAATGTGTGTTAAAGGATTAACATGCATTAATGTGATTTGACACATGTCACTTAATGGAAGCCCCATTAATCTCCAGGGGGCCTATTTGGTAAGTACATAACTCACAGTATTGCATGCTAATGAGCATTAACACATGTTAACACATCATCATAGTTTAGTAAATACGAAGCTTTGTTTAAGGGATTCTGGGAGTTATTTCTTCAAAATTTGTTTGCTTACTGTTCACTTGTAGTAAAAGTCTTTATTCCATTTTATGAAAGCAGACATAACAAAGCTCTGTCCAATTCTCCTTTCTCCTGCTTTGTAAAGATCAAAGGCTATTAATTTTTAGTGATAAAATCTTTCACTTTTGTGTGAGTCATACCTTTATTTCAACTACAATTAGACAATGGTAGGGAGCAATATTGAAAATATCTGCATTGAAACTTGCTGGGGGTACAGAACACCCTCTGGCATTTGCAAATATATATCTGTGAGGCTCATTTTACATATTGATTTCCATACAATGTCGAAATTGCATGGGGGCATGTCAGGGAGGCATCCTGGGTGAGACAAAAATCGAAAGACCCGATATTCAAAGGGATTAACCTGGTTATCAGACTTGCTAACCATGTTAATCCTCTTGTCTGGGATATTCTACAGCACTAACATGGTTAGTGCCTATGAATATCCACAGCATGCCCCAATGTTAACAGGTTAGCAGGAGGCGGCACCCAGAGGTAACCAGGTTGCGACAATTTTGAGCCGCTGCCCAGTTATCGCAAAGCAGCAAAAATCAGGCCCGGTAAAGGCTTTTGCCACCAAAGCTAACCAGGTAGCAGCTGAATATTACCACTGCTTGGTTAGTTTATCTCTATCCGGGCAACCTGGGTATTCATCGCTGGGATCCCTGACATTGAATATTTTGGTCTAATGTTTAGTGGCGGCAGCTACATGTGTCCTGCATGTTATTCCTTATTTCATATAGGGAACACACACGCAAGCCCCAAATTCATCATATTCAGATTTACACCTGTTCCCTGACAAGTATAGATACTTTAAAGTGTTCCTTTTGGCCAGGAGGAACTAAGGGAGATGTCCCTTAATCTCCCAATGTTTACTTCTCCCTCCATGTTGAAATGAGATAAAGATAGAGTCCTCTGTAGTTAATGAAGCAGCATCTCCTCATCTAGGTTTGCACATTGGCTCAGACACGTGTGAAGGCTGACATTGACATGTGCACATTATGAAATGCCATTTGCCGAGTTTCCTCCGTCAATTTTTCCCACGTGTATATCTGTGAAATCGCTCCTTCCATTGCATATGGATAGAAATCCTCACACATTCCTGCCTTTCCTTTTGTGTATTTTAGAAATGGCTCCACCTTTAGCCGCGGAATTGGAACTGAGTACATCCCTACCTTGCCATCTCAATTCCGATCTTCACATCCTATCTAAAATGTGCCTTCACGTGTATAATATATTTTTTAGTTCCCGGGAACATGCAGCTGAAAGAGACATGCATCGCAGGACTCTTATATTGAAGTAGGGCAATTTTTAGACAGCCAACCTTTATGCATATTTTGCTTTTTGCTATTTACCTCAGCATAACAACTACCATCATGCGTTGGGATGTTTATGCACAAATAGGAATGTCCACAAAATCACGCTCCTGGAAGTGATTAATATGTCAGTTCCTCGTCTGTGTGCATGCATGATAATTTTTTAAGAGCGTTGTGTGCATTCTAGCACAGAGATCCCTTATTCATTTCAAGCAGCTATTTTTTATTATACCATCTCTCATGTACCTCATCTGTAAAACAGTTATGCACCGTGTGTCTATCCCAAAAAGAGACACCACTAATTGAATCTTACGAGTGGTTACGAGTGCACCACTACACAAATAGCAAGAAATATTCTTATATATATATGAGGACCTCAGTTGGGGTATCCCTGCCTTACTTAGCAATGTGCAAGGCTGCGGGTACAAAACTATCCCTGTTTAGTATTTTTCATTGGTCCTTATCAAACCAGGTTCATATATCTGCTGTCATTACTATGTTACTATGTTAAATGCTTATAAAAAGCCACTTAGCTCATTATAGCAAGGAGCTCTGCATAACCTTCCCATCTGTTGGACCAGTACTTGACTTGAGTTTTGCCAATGCAATTTCTAATGGCTGCTTCAGGAGAATGGTACAGTGAGTCTCACTCCCACACTTCAGGGTCTTCCTTAAGTTTCTCATTCATCGGCAAGGGCTTTTCTCTTCACCTGGCCACAGCCTGAATTCTCAGGTTATCCACTGGCATCCAATTTTCTCCTTTTGGAGAAATACATTGAACAATGTCTATATACGTAATTACAGGACTATTTTGAAGGACTTCGTTATGAGACTGAAGGGAAGCAATTGTCTATTATCTATGGGTTATAAGTGTTTGCAGACAGGGGTCATGATTCACTGTTGATATACTTAAACTTACCTGCAGCTTTCAATAATGTTAATTATGATTTACTGGTACAATGGTTTGCTGCTTTTGGAGGTTTGGGTATGGTTTGTGATTGATTATGATCACTTTGACAGAATGCATACTGTAGTTTGAAATGAAACACAGCAGTACCATACCTAGCCCAGTGCGAGTGGTGCAGCCACACAGGGCACAAAAGGATTAGGGGCTGTCGGTCCCGGCCTGCCCCCCACCATATTGCCCTGCTGCCGTCGCCACTTTCTTGTTTTCTCGGAAGTGATGGCGACAGCAGCAGTGAGCAGACCTGCATTTGTAGGCAGGTAGTGTCCCTCCTTCCTTTCTCTGATGTCAGGTTGTGTCAGAGGAGGGAGGGACCAGGGCAGTCATTCAAATGTGGATGTTTGCAACTCAGGGTTTGAATGGCTGGCCTGGTCCCTCCCTCCTCTGACACAACCTACAACAGAGAAGGGAAGGAGGGACTCAACCTGCCTACAGACGCGGGTCTGCCTCACTGCTGCTGCTGCTGCCTCCGAGAAAAAAAAAAAAAGTGGGGCAGCGGCGACAGGGCAATGCGAGGGGGCTGGGGGGTGGGGGCAGGCAACTGGTGTGGGGGGGGGGCACACCAGAAGAGGAAATATGGTTTGGTATGGCCCTGAAACACAGTATGACCCTATGATTCTAAATTGGTGGGGGGGGGAGGGGGGAGGTAGTATAGGATCAATGCTTTCTTATTTCCTTTTTAATATCTTAGTGCAATTGAGTGAGTTATGTAAGCACTTTGCTGTCAGCCACATCTCTGCAGATGCTATTCAGTTTTGTATTTTTGTAGAGCAAGATCAAAATGTGGCTATTGCTAAATTAAATGAATGTCTTACAGTCATAACAAGCTGGCCGGCAAAATGTAGGCTTGAATTGAATCAAGAAAAGTCAAAGCTCCTGTGTGAGTCATGCCAAAAGAGAATTGTTAGTTGCCCCTTTCCCCAAGGGCATTAAATTGAAGTTCAGCATTTTTATTAGAAGCCTGAGTGTTCTTTTTGAATCTAATCACTGAGAGGTCACCAAAGTTGGAAGGCCAGGTAGGCACCTGTTTTAAAGCTGTTCTATAAGGACAGATAGGAGCCTATTAGTCCTTCTAAATACTGTCACAAAAGCAATGAAAACTTACTTAGTTTTGTATACCACCTTATCCTTCAATCAAAGTGGTCACAACACAATTGGGGGATACATTTAACATGAGGGGATATGAGACACATACACTAATACTTACAGGGAACATGGGCAATGGAGGGTTAAGTGGCTTGCCCAAGACCACAAGGAGCACCTGTGGGACTAGAAACCCCAGTCCTTCTGGCCCAAGGTTGCTGTTCTCTAGTGGGATTTGAAACACCAAACTTCTGGCCTGTGGTACCTTGCCCCAACTACTAGGCCACTCCTCCCTGAAAATTTGCAGTTAAAACATGGATGCATACTTTTACACCAGCTAAACGTACACCCCTAGGTATGTGCTTTATTTATTCATTTAGTTAATCTTATATACCACAGATCTGACAGTCTAAGCAGTTTACAGAAAACAACAAGGCCAATATGGCTTCAGATAGAACAAGAACTCAGAATCATTTGAACAAATATGTTACATCAAACAGTGTAAAACAAGGTCGGGGAGCTGGCAATTTTGGTTCATCACTTGAGAAATGCTCTAAATATGTGTGTTTTTAGTATCTTTTTAACTCCGATAGATCATTGATGGCACAGAGTTTATCTGGAAGCATGTTCCAAAGAGCTGGAGTAAAGAGAGAAAAAGCTCTTCTTGACATTGCGAGGCCAACCTTGGTGTTCGTTGTCGGCATGAGAAGTGTCTTGATGGAACTTGATTTTCTAGTTCTGTTGTTGGGTGTTTTTTGAATAAGAGATTGTAAGTAGGTAGCAGATAGGCCATGTGAGACTTTATACGTGAGAATGGCTTTAGTTCGCTGAGATATAGGCAGCCAGTGCAGCTGTATTAGAAGCGTTGTAACGTGGTCCGATCCTGAGGCACTGGAATGGAGGCGAGCAGCTGTATTCATAGCTAGTTGGAGAGAATGAGTAGCATATTTGGGCTAACCTTGAAGTATAAGATTGCAGTAATCAAAGAGTGGGAATATGATAGCTTACAATACAGAGTGAAAGTCATGTGGTTCAAGGAGCGGCCTGAGGTGCTGTATGCTCCTGAGTTTGTAATAGATGCTTCTCACGGTGTTATTTATGTGTGAGAAAAGATTGAAGCACTGATCTAGAACTACTCCTACGTAACGTAGCTCTGACTTGACTTCTAATTGGGCACCATTAATGGAGATGTAGGGAGGCGGAATAAACTTGATATCCTTAGTAATATAGAGGACCTCAGTCTTCTTATAGTTTATGGACAAATTTTATTGCATGAGCAGTATATGATGGAGCTGAAACAATTCTTCAAGCGTGAAAGGTCTGGGTTGGTAGTGTTGATAGGAGTGTATATCATGGCAACTGTACTGATGCTGTAAATGGGATACAAGGGGCTGCAGGCGGCACATGCTGTGGTCCAGCTGGGGCACAGTGAGGACTAGGCAGATGACTAGGTGGCACATAGGAATGCCAAAACTGTAAATCAGCAAGACAGCAACTGACGAGGGTCCAACATGGGCACGAGTGTGTGTCCCACAGTGTCACAGGGGATATTACCCAGCAGTTAACCCCAAGGGCACATAACATTGGCAGGCAGTGCTGGGGGGAAGCGCACATGTTCATGTAGGCACCCCTACCTGACAACACACACCATAGGCAGCTGCCTACCAGCACACTGGATGGCCTGGGACTGAGCACCACCAGCACCACTGGCATAAGGACATGTCAGCATGGTGGCGGAGGGGTGCTGGTGGCAGAGGGGGCAGTGGCATCTGCTCACACCAGACCATGGCCAAGTCCGTTTAGGTGGGTGCCGTGCACTGCAACAGACAAGGTCTGCCTGACGAACAGTCATGGTATCCCCAGGGAATGACCTGCCTCTGTGGCAACAGTTTGGTGCAGTACATGTGAACGCGGCTGCATCCAGCAAGGTACACTGCCTTGCCTCTATAAAGCACCAGCGCCTGCGGCGCTCGTCACCGCGGCACGCGACAGGGGCGCGCACCGAAGGAGCGCACCTAAGGAGCACGACGTGCTCCTTAGGTATGCTCCTTGGGGCCGCTCCGGCAGCGGAGGCCCCCTTTTATTTTTAAGCTGGATAGGTCTGCTTCTTGCTGTCCTCTCCACCTCTTCATCTGGTGAGTTACATTCTTTACCTGCTTTACTCTTGCCGCCATTCGGGCCCGCTCCCGGACCGGCACTTTGAGTAGTATTTTTTCCCTACTCCCCTCTGTCTTTCCCTCCTTTTTGCTCTATGGCCTCTATTCCGGTATTCTGGGGCAGGCGGCCCGATAAACCCCCTAATCGACGCTTTCGCTGTAGTACTAATCTTCGTTCATGCCCTCTCTCTTCGTCCTCTTCTTTTTCCTCTTCTGTTCTTTCTAATCCCTCCTGGACTCCCTTTTCTATTGGCCTCCTCAACTGTCGGTCTCTCCGCACCAAATCCCTTCTTATTCAAGATCTAGTTCTAAGATCCCCTCCTGGAATTACCCTCCTCACAGAAACCTGGCTCCGTGATGGTGAGGACGCTCTTCTCGTGCGCTGTCTCCCCCCTGGCTTCTCTGCAGCCTCCATCCCTCGCCTTGGGCGGTCCGGTGGCGGCGTGGCTGCCATTCTTCATCCTTCTCTCTCTTATACTTTAATTTCCTCCCCGTCACTGCACTATGCTGAAGTTCTCTTACTTCGCCTCCACACCTCCCCTTCTATTCATGTTCTTCTCATCTACTCCCCTCCTGCCCTTCGCTCCCAACTGTGGGATGCCCTCCTGCTAACAATCACTGATATTTCTCTAGCTTTCCCCCACCTAATTATAGCAGGTGACTTTAATCTCCACATGGATGCTCCCTCCTCAACGAGGGAACATTCTTTTCTTTCATTCCTCCAGGATCTCTCCCTAATCCAACATGTCACCATCCCAACCCATCAGGCTGGTCATACCCTTGATTTGTTTTTGACCCCCGCTTCCTCCTCTCTTACTTTATCGGCACTGTCCGCCACGTCCCTCCCATGGACAGATCATTTTTATCTTACCCTATCCTGTTCCCCCTTAGGTGTCTCATCTTCTGCTTCTCCGGTGTCTTCCGCCCCGTCATCTCCAGTGCGTTTATCCCGAGCTCTTACTCCTCTCACTTTACAAAAGTTTCCCCCTGTTTCTGAGCTTCTGCCTACTGATTTTTCACTTCTTTCCCCTAATTCCCAGGCTGCTCTTTGGTCTTCCACCCTTTCCGCCACTCTTGACCTTTTAGCCCCTTTACGTCCTCGTCCATCTCGTCGACGTCTCTCTCATCCTTGGTTCCATAGTGGTCTGCGGCTCCTACGCACGCACCTCCGGAGGGCCGAGCGACTATGGCGCAAGGTCCCTTCTCCTGCCAACTTATCTATTTTCAAATCCCACCACTCTTTCTATCGCTCTCATCTCCACTCCGCTAAACGTGATTTCTTTTCTAATGCTATTTCACATGCTCCCAACCAAACCCGCCATCTCTATTCCACCCTTCGCTCCCTTATTTCTCTACATACCCCTTCATCAACTCCTATTTTCCAGTCCTCTCCTTCCCCTACACAATTGGCTTCTTTTTTTATCTCTAAGGTTGCCTCCTTGAGAGACTCTCTACCTTCATGTCCTGCTCCTATCTCTCCCCCCCCCCCCTCTTCCTTCGCCACCGCCTGTCTCTCAGCTCTCTCACTACTGGGCTACCTTCTCGCCCATTACTGCACCTGAACTTCATCATCTTATCTCTTCCTCTAGAAAGACCTCCTGCCCGCTTGATCCTATTCCCTCCTCTTGGCTCCTCACTCCCTCCTTAGGTGTCCTCCCTTATATCCTCACCATGTTCAATTCCAGTCTCTCCACAGGGATTTTTCCCAGCTCTTGTAAGCACGCGTTGGTTCGTCCCATCTTGAAGAATCCCTCCCTTGATCCTTCACTTCCTTCCAACTATCGTCCTGTTTCCAACCTCCCTTTCTTGTCTAAGCTCCTGGAGAAGTTTGTTTTCGCACAACTTTCCCATCACCTAGATTCTACTAATTTTCTTCACCCTCGTCAATCAGGTTTCCGTTCTGGGCATAGCATCGACACCGTTCTTCTGGCCTTTACTAATGCATTGCACGTAGCTCACGATCGCGGTGACATTTCGGTGGCGGTTGCTTTGGATCTCTCAGCTGCTTTTGACTTAGTTGATCACTTTCTTCTTCTTCATCGGCTTCGGGAAGCTGGTCTCTGTAGCACTGTCCACCACTGGTTTCACTCTTTTCTCTCCTCTCGTTCTTGTGCAGTCCTCCCCTCCTCCCCTCCTCACCCGCTCTTCCCTCTTCTGATCCATGGCACCTTTCTTGTGGGGTTCCACAGGGCTCTGTTCTCGCCCCCCTTCTTTTCAACCTCTTTCTGGCTCCCCTTGCTCTTCTCATACAGCAGTCAGGTATTTCAGCTTTCTTCTATGCTGACGATATTCTCTTACTTCATCACACCTCTCCTTCCTGTCCTGATCTCACCCTTTTGAATTCTTGTCTCTCATCTGTTGCGAACTGGCTCACCACTAACTGTCTTCACCTCAATCTTACTAAGACTCTTGCTATTTGGTTTACTCATGGTGATCCCTCCCCCTCCCTAGCCCCTTCTTTCTCTGATTCCCCAGTCCCACTAGTTTCCACATTTCGGTATCTAGGTGTTCACTTTGATTCAGATCTTTCTTTTCGTTCTCATATTTCTCACATTACTAAAACTTCTTCTTTTTTCTTCGTCAAATTCGCTCAATTCGCCCTTTTCTCTCTTCTTCTGCTCTGTCCACACTGGTGCTATCCTTAGTTATGTCACGGGTGGATTTTTCCAATGCACTGTTTCTTGGTCTTCCCAAAAATCAGGTAGCTAGGCTTCAAAGAATACAGAATACTGCTGCACATCTCGTCATACACTCCACCCTTCGGGATCATGTCACTCCTTTACTCTTCCATCTTCATTGGTTGCCAGTTCCGTTTCGCTTTCAGTTTAAGTTATTGACCCTGCTACACAAAGTCTACCACACCAGCACTCCATCCTATCTGACTGATCTTCTTTCCCTCCATTCCCCTCGGTATACACCCCGCTCTTTCCATCTTAACCGTCTTGCCCTTCCTTCCCCTTCCCGTGCCCATCTGCAGCTTACTCGTCTTTCTGCATTCTACTTTGCCGGTCCTGCTCATTGGAATTCTCTCCCCTCCTCTCTCTGCCTGGAATCACAATATACCATTTTCAAACAAAACCTCAAAACCCATCTATTCTCCCTAGCATTTAACGTTCCTTCTCCTTTTGTATGAGTTTACCCTTAGTGTATTTATTGGCCTCTTGTATCCTGTCTTGTATCTCCTATAATTTTGTCTTCTGTCCTTTATAAATTTGTATATTTCCTTTCCTTCTCTGGCTTTGGCCAAAATTTTTTTATATATTTTATTATTGTACACCGCCTTGATTGTTACAGAAAGGCGGTTTTTATCAAATGATTAAACCTTAAACCTTAAACCTTACACACAGCCAGCGTGTTCAAGGGCAGAATATCACAGGTTCAAGTCCTAGCTGTGACTCCTGCCAAGCTTGTCCCCATATTTTACCCAGTACTAAACTGTGGTAATAAAGCTGGAACCTTTATTGCAGATAAAATAAACATGCCTGAAACGCCAATATTTTACCCTACAGAGCACAAACACCATAAACATGTGCAATCCCTAGAACAGAGTTTCCAAACTGCAGTCCTGGAGGGCCAAACACCATTCAGGTTTCATGCTGTCCCTAATAAATATGCCTGTGCTGCATTTGTATGCACCGTCCCCACTGTATGCAAATGTATCTCAAGCATATTCATTAGGGACAGCATGAAAACCTGAACAGTGTTTGGCCCACCAGGACTGGAGTTGGGAGCCTCTTCCCTAGAGCAGCAGCCAACAGGGGCACAAACGCCCACACCCACAGGCTCCATTATCCAAAGCCTCACGGAGAGTCAGGCTGTTGGGCCCTGTGCGGAGCAGATTCTCCAAATACTGGCACTTGCATACCTTAGCAATGCCGTCCTAAACTTGGCAACAAGTTCCACATATATCAAAAGGTTGCTATGATTGTCAGCTAACAAATCCTAAGTTAAACACGATTTGTTGATAGAGATTCATCATAGCAACCTTTCTGATATCTGTGGAGCATGTTTCAGTTATTGCTTCTGACAATGTTTACTACCCAGGGGAGTGACCCCAACAGTATTGCATACCATAGCAATGCCCGAATTGTGCCCAGAACTGGTGAGGCGGCCAGGGCTGCCACAAACCTCCATATTTGCATAATGCTGGCATAGGTATGGGAGTGTGTGTATGTCTATCCAGTGTGTTGTGGCTGCCCACACCTTACTGAGCCCACACTGCTTGCACTGTTTCCAGTATTAGCCTGCAAATGTGCATAATGAGGAGCAAGGTACTGTGGATATGGCCCAGACAGGGTGGCCTTGGGCAGGATGCATCTGCACAGGGTATAGGGCAATGGCTGTGACATTGTAGTGCCCGACCACCACCTGCACAGACAGGGTGGCCACAGCATGTCATGCTGGGAAGTCACTCTCACCCTGACTGAGCAGTGACCACGGCATGGCTAGGCTCCCCCATAGTGTTATACAGCATTTTTCTCAAGTGGTATTTATGGGTTCTCTTTTCTGGGGCCCTATCACTGACATACCTGCTTGGTGTGTGTACTCGCATCCCATTTTTGGGTGCACACAGTTCTTCCAAGAACATGTACTATGGACTAGCTAGCAGACTGTCTGCAGTTAGCATGTGTATGGCTAGAACACTGTGCATTGGGTGGAGACTGACTGTGCCCTCTGCTGGTGAATGTCAGATAGTGGTGGGGGGCAGTGGAGCTTCTCCTGCATTCTGCCTATCTGCCATTGTCTTATGTGATATGTACTGATCTGCATTGACTGCCCTGGAGGGTGCCTGTTCCCCCCAACAGGACTGGGGTTGATGGGCCTCTCTACTGTCACCATTGCAGAGATGTACAATGTCGATCTGTTGGTGGGAGATGCTGCCGCCCCCCCCCCCCAACCATGAGCCACAGAAGGCAGGTTGGGTGGTGCTACATAATCCGCTTTTGGGTCCAAACACCACCCCTTCACCTATAACATGTGACCATGGCACCCACACAAGATATACACTATTCTGGGAGCATCATAGTCCACAAGGGCTAGACGTGACTGGGAAATACAGACAGACGCAGGTGTATCTACAAGGACTACCTATCACGCAATGATGGGGATCTGCAGCATAGCCTATCTCAGCCAAGCCAGGTGCTGCAGACCTGGTGCTGGGTGCCCCACCTCACCCTCAGGGTGAGCATAGGACCCGCACAATGTCACGGTCTGTAGCTACTCTGTGCCAGTAACACACACGGTCAGTTCCCCCTACCAGGCCTAGGTGCTGTGGGGGTGCATACTCCATTATGTGATCAGCTGTAGACTGCTGATCTGCATGTGCAGTGCATCATGGGTATGGGTGGGTTTACCCTATCCTGGTAACCACAGCAGACAGTTTGTGTGGTGACCTGCAGTCTTTCTGTAGCCAGCCAGCAGTGTGGTAGTAGCTATAGAGATGTAGCCTACTGGTTACTTCAATGAGTGTGGAGGCAGAGGTCATGGGTTTGATCCCACAGTGTTGTAATCTAAAAAAGCTGTCTGAGTCATTTTCTTTAAATTTAAATCAGTGCTGCCAGCAGAAACACCCTCACAGTGCTGTAGCCTAAGGTGCCTCATAGGCACCCTATACAGCACCCTATAGGGCACATTATAGAGTGCCTTGGCAGACAGGGCACTTTATAATGTGACCTATGGGGCGCCTTATGAGGCACCTTAGGGTACGACACTGTGAGGGTGTTTTTGCTGGCAGCACTGATTTAAATGAAAAGAAAATGCCACAGATAGCCGTTTTAGATTACACCACTGTGGGATCAAACCCATGACCTCTACCTCCACAGTCATTGCAGTAACCAGTGGGCTACATTGTTATAGCGTCTAACACTGCGCTGGCAGGTACTTGGGGTTAACACGCGTTAACGTGCCACGGCGCCCACTATCGCGAGATACAGATTCTTGCTACCTTAGGACTGGAACGCCCACTCCTTATATGGCATTCTTCACATTATCGCTGCAACTAGCGCTGGTAACATTAGGACGGTTTAGTAAACATACCCCTTAGTCTAATAATGTCTCAACTAGACTATTGCAATATTTTCTATGTCAGCCTTCCAAGCTACAAACAAAATACTGCTGACAGCTTATCTGCTTATACATCCAGATCTGCTACTCCATTATCATTTGTCATCCATACACTACCGTATCCAATAGAAAGTTCTCACTCTGACTCACAGAAGATTGCATACTGGTATTTCCACTTAGTTCTCCTCTCTGATCATTCTGCATATTCCCCATCAAGTACTCCATTCCATTCATGCGAACCGTCTCTTCTTCCAGTTTCATGTGCCAAATATGAAGTCTTTCAAAAATCTCCCAGTCTTTGGAACAACTCCCCTGGCCTTCCGTCAAGAATTATTTAAAGCTGGCCTGAAAACTCACCTATTTCACATGGCTTTCAATCTCCCTGTTCAATGATGTAGTCTTTGTATCGAGCCTGCTTCTTTTCCTTTCCACTACATTTTAGCTCTGCTCCTTCTGGACCCTCCTCTTTCCCTCTTTGTTCTCCTGCTCCATCTTGTATTGTGTGGCTGTCTCTAGTAATTTCTTTGCAGTATTTTACTGGAGTTCTTTTCTGCTCTTTTTAATTAAATTCTGTTTTCATGTAAATTGTTCTGATATCTTGAAGGGTGGTATATCAAATTTTAATAAACTATAAAGTGAAACTTTTGCCTATTAAAGCCCAAGTCTTCATTATTTTGCACCTCTTGATTTATAGCAGGAGGTAAACTAGCTTATTTTTCATAAAAAAGCAAAGACTTGGCTATTTGGGCTGGCTTTTGATTAACATTTTATTATTTTCTTTCTATACAGGAGGATTTTTATCATAAATTTTTTTAACTCGATGTATTTGATTGTTTAATTATATGTTGTTGTTAAGTGCCATCGAGTCAGTGTCGACTCATGATGACCCTCTGGATAGTTGTCCTATACTGTGTTCGGTCTTCAGTCATAAGGCTCATAGTTGATAGAGTGGCATCCAGAGCTGCTGTTATTGTATTGATCCATCTAACTGCTGACCTTCCTCTTTTGCATAAACCTTCAACCTTGCCAAGTATGATGTCCTTCCCTAATTCCTTTAACATCTTTCTTAGTGATATTGTGGAAGGGCTGTCATGTAAAGGTTTGCCTTTTTGTGGATGATACCAAAATCTGCAATAGACACCCAGGAAGGAGTAAATAACACGAGGAGGGATCTAGCTAAGCTTGAATAATGGATGAAAATTTGGAAGCTGAGATTTAATGCTAAAAAATGCAGGGTCATGCATTTGGGCTGCAAAAATCTAAGGGAGAGGTACTATGTAGGGTGCGAAGTATTTCTGTCCACAAAGGAAGAGCGGGACCTGGGCATGATTGTTTCTGATTATCTTAAAGTGGCTAAACAGGTAGAAAAGGCAATGGTCAAAGTCAGAAGGATGCTTGGGTGCATAGGAAGAGGAATGAATGGCCATCAGAAAAAAGGAGGTTATAGAGCCTCTGTATAAGTCTCTGGTGCCACCTCATTTGGAGTATTGGGTGCAATTCTGGAAACCACACCTTCAAAAGGATATAAACAGGATGGAGTCAGTGAAGAGGGTGGCTACTAAAATGATTGGTGGTATTCATTATAAAGCATATGGGCTTAAAGATATTAATATGTATATGTTAGAAGAAAGACGAGGTAGAAGAGATATGATAAAGATGTTTAAATACTTATATGGCATAAATGTACAAGAGGAGAGCCTCTTTTGATTGAAAGCAAGCTCTGCAACAAGAGGACATAGGATGAGGGTGAAAGGGGATAGACTCAAGAGTAATATGCAGAAATATTTCTTTACGTAAAGAGTCATAGATGTGTGGAATAGTCTCCCAGTGGAGGTAGTACAGACGAGGAGATAGTAACATAATAACATAGTATATGACAGCAGATAAAGACCAATAGGGACCATCTTGTCTGCTCAGCAAGGTGGCAAGAGTAGCTGCACCTGCTGCTCCGTGCAGGTCACCCCTCCCCATGCCTTTGTTTAGGGGTATACCAACCGTTCCATGCAGGCCACCCCTATTTTTTGAGATATAAGTGATAGTTAAGTTTATTTCGCTTTTATCCTGTTGCTATAAAGAGATCCACTGTGTCTGTTTTATGCCATTTTATTCTATTTGCCCCCACCACTTCCATCGGGAGGGCATTCCAATCATTCACCACCATTTCAATGAAAACCAATTTCCTGATGTTGCCTTTCAGTTTACCCCCTTGCAACTTCATATTATGCTCTCTAGTTTTACAGCTTCAATGTTTGAAAAAGGTTTGTTCATAAATACTCTAAAGTATACATACGAGTATTTAGGTCTTCAAGTTTCTTCTCATACATCTTATGGCGCAGACTCCAAATCATTTTGGTTACTTTCCTCTGAACCATTTCAAGTTTTTTTATATCCTTTGTGAGATATGGAGCCCAATTCTATCAGGGGCATGTCCAGGCCATCTGGACAGTCCCGAGCAGGACGGGCCCATGAGGACCCGATTCTGTACCACGGGAGCAAATCATTCCCACGGCATACAGAATTTGGCCCGAGGACGGCCCGTTGTGCCCCTGCATGCCTGCAGAGACATCCTCCCCACAGGCTCCCGTGGCGCTGACCATCCTCTTCCCCACTGCCTGACCCATGGCTGGCCAGCCGTGGCCTGGACTGGGTGGCAGGACCCCCCTACACCTGGCCACGGGGGGGGGGGGCCGGCCCCGATTGCCCAGTTAGTACTGATTTTTCCACCTTTGAGGTAGATTAATCAGCATATTCCCCCTGCCCCCTCAGGACATACAGGGCCGTGACCTGAATCAGCCCTGTTCATCCTGCCACCTTGGCTTGCCCACACTCTGCCCAGACTCCTCCCCTACCTGCTCACCACCAGCTCTCCCTGTCCTATTGCTCTATCCATGCAAAGTCGGAGGGGGAATAGGGGCAAGATGGCTTGTGGGACTGCATGTCCCACTGGGTGTGCAGCCCCACAAGTCACATCTGAGAGTCGGGCCCGTAGTCTCCAAAACTGAACACAATACTCCAAGTGAAGTTTCACCAGCAACTTGTACAGTGGTACTAATACCTCCTCTTTTCTGTTGCTATTTCCTCTCTGTATGCACTCCAGCATTCCTCTAGCTTTGGCCACTGCCTTGTCATGTTGATTTGCCACCTTGAGATCATCAGAAACAATCACTCTGAGATCCTTCTTCTGGTTCGTGCACACCAACCTCTCACCCCCTATCACATACAATTCCCTTGGATCTCTGCATCCTAAGTGCATGACACTGTACTTCTTCACATTAAATCTTAACTACCAAGCATTAGACCATTCTTCCAGATTTTGTAGATCTTTCCTCATGTTATCCACTCCCTCAGGGGAGTCCACTCTGTTGCAAATATTTGTGTCATCTGCAAAATACAGTCCTTCAGCAATATCACTCACAAATACATTGAACAGTACTCGTCCCACTACTCACCTTCCTTTCATCTGAATGAGTTACGTTTACCATCGCCTTCTGTCATCTGTCAGTCAACAAATTTGTGATCCAGTTCACCACCTTGGGACCCATCCCTTGACTGTTCAGTTTATTGATAAGCTGCCCATGAAGAACAATATCAAAGGCTTTGCTGAAATCTAGGTAGATCACATCCATCACATGCTCTTGATCTAGTTCTCTAGTAACCTAGTCAAATAACTCAATCAGATTTGTTTGGCATGATTGTCCTTTGGTAAAAACCATGTTGTCTCAGATCATGCAACTTATTGTTTCTAGAAAGTCCACCATTCTCTCTTTCAGGAGCGCCTCCATTACTTTTTCTGCCACCGAGATACGGCTTACTGTCCTGTAGTTTGTTACTTCTTTCCTATCACCTCTTTTGTGAAGAGGTACCACATCAGCCCTTCTCTAGTCCTGTGGAATTTCTGTCTCTAATGATCTATTAAAAACATCCTTTAAAGGTCCTGTCAGAACCTCTCTGAGCTCTTTCAGTATCCTTGGATGTATCCCATCTAGTCCCATGGCCTTGTCTACTCTATTCCCATTTGTATATTTGTCAATCACAGGTGGTCTTTCTGCAGGATTTTCTTTAGTAAAAACAGAACAGAAATATTTATTCAGCATTTTCACTTTTTCAATGTCACTTGCCATGAATCTGTCCTTGGCACTTTTGAGTCTTGTAATTCCACCTCTGATTTTCCTCTTCTCCCAAATATACCTGAAAATATTTTGTCTCCACACTTCAGATCTTTAGCCATGTTTTCTTCTGCCTTTGCTTTTGCTATCCCCTTTTCTCTTTTAGCTTTATCCTGTATTATTTTCTATGTTCCTCTGTTTGCAAACTTCTGAGTTTTGTGAAAGCTATGGTTTTTGCCTTTATTTGTTCAGCCAGTTCTTTGGAGAACCACATAGGTTTAATTTTCCTCTTGCTTTTATTTACTTTCCTTACATATGTATCTGTTGCCCCTTTTATTGCCTTCTTTAGTTTAGCCCACTGTAATTCCACTTCCCTTACCTTCTCCCACCCTGTCAACTCCTCTTTCAGGCACTTGGCCATTTTACTGAAGTCAGTGTTTTTGAAGTCTAGGACTTTGAGCTTGTTGTAACTGGACTCTGCTTTGGCTTTTATCTCAGACTACAGTGTGATGATCACTGCTGATCATGTGTGCACTCACCTAGACATTTGACATGCTATCTCCATTGGTGAGCACTAAATCCAGCATCCAACTTTGCCTGGTCACGTTCCATCACCATTTATATAAGCAATGCTTCTTGGAAGGCATCCACAATCTTTTTACTTCTTTCCAGATTTGCAAAAGGAATACTCCAATACACACTGGATAGATTAAAGTCAACCAATATGATCACTTCCCCCTTCATGACTACCTTTATATATCAATAATCAAGTCTCTATCCATTTCTTTGGTATGAGTTAAAGACCTGTAGACTACACCAGTATGGATGATAGTGCCATCTCCTCTTTAATTCAAGGAAGCATGGGACAAATACAGAAGATCTCTAATGGAAAAAAGGGGGCTATAGTAGTTGATATGGGCAGGCAGACTAGATAGGCCATATGGTCTTTTTCTGCTGAAATGTTTCTAATGATCTCTCTCTTCGCATGTATCCAAAGTATGAAAGTTAAAGTCTTGCCATCTGAGCTTCTAAAGAAAGCTTAGATTTGATCTCCTCTAGTATTGACTGGTTTGTTCTTCGGGCAGTCCATGGTATACTCAGTATTCTTTGCCAGCACCAAAATTCAAAGGCATCGGTTTTCGTCCTGTTTATCTTTTCACTATCCAACTTTCACATCTTTATGATGTTATTGAAACTACCATAACTTGAACAAGTCAAATCTTTATATGGAGAGAGGCATTTCTGCTCTTGAAAATCTTGTCTAGGTCCTTCATAGCCATTCTGCAAAGATCAACGCACCATCAGATTATTTATTTATATTTACATTCTCTTATATACCGCGCTATTCTGCATCAGTGCGGTTTACATTGAACAAACTGAAATTACATTGAACAGGGCATTATAACCTGGAGATAACTATTTTACAGGGAGCATGGGCTATGGAGGGTTAAGTGGCTTAACCACTATTTATTTATTATTTTGGCTGCTCGTCGTTTCTTTATTGATAGTTGATCCCAGTAGGTTAAAGTTATCCACTATTTCAATTTCTTTTCCCACAATGATGAATTTATTGATTTTGCCAGTTGTCAGTATCTTTGTTTTCTTTATGTTAAGGTGCAGGCCCATTTTAAGACTATGTTCCATGATCTTCAGAAGCAAATGTTTCAGATCATCTTCACTTTCAGTCAACATTTATTTATTTATTTATTTATTTGTACATTCTTTTATACCACCTCTTCCAGAGATCAGTTGCAGTTTACATATAACAGAACAAAATAATAATAATAATAATAATAACTGTGGTGTCATCAGCATTGTGGAAGGGTTTTTTTGTTTATGTTTATTAGAATTTGATATATCACCCTTTAAAAAAGTCTTCCACTGATCTTCACACCTTGTTTGTCTTCATACAATCCTGCTTCTCTGATGATTTGGTTTGCATATAATTAAACAGGTAGGTGGAAAGTATGCAGTCTTGTCATATACCTTTGCTGATTTTAAACCATTCTGCTTCTCCTTGTTCTGTTTGAATTGTTGCTTCTTGATCAATGTAAAGGTTGCACAAGAGAACTATCAGGTGTTCTGGTATACTCATGCTTTTGAATGTGGCCCAGAGTTTCTCATGGTTTACACAGTGAAAAACCTTGCCGCAGTCAATAAAAAACATATAGATATCCTTTTGGTATTATTTTGCCTTTTCAAGGATCCATCTCACATCCACAATGTCTCTTGTTTCTTACTCTTTCCTGAACCCCACTTGAACTTTAGGCAGTTGTACTGAAGTTGCAGGTATGGTTGTAGCCTCTGCTGAATGATCTTGAGTAGAATCTTGCTGGCATGTGGGATCGGAGCGATTGTGCAATAATTTGCACAGTCAATCAGATCACCTTTCTTCAGTATTGGTATAAACACAGATCTTTTCCAATTAGTTGGCCATGATGTTATCTTCCAAATTTCCTTGCAGAGCCTTCTAACTACTACTACTATTACTACTGAACATTTGTATAGCACTACAAGACATACACAATACTGCACAGCCACATGTTAAATGTGGTCTTTGCTCATCAGAGCTTATAATCTAGTCAAGACAGACAACATAGTAGCTGTAGACATGGGATACATCTAGGGGAATGGTAAGGAAACACAAAGGAGACCAGGTGAGTCAACATCCGAAAGTGGCAGCGAAGAGGCGTGTTTTCAGCCAGAGAAGGTGCCTGATGTACAGACTCAGGTAGTTTGTTCCAGGCATATAAAGCAGCAAGGTGAAAGGAGCAAAGTTTGGAGTTAGCAATAGAAGAGAAGGGCACAGATAGAAGTGATTTGCCAGAAGAGCAGCGTTCCTGAGGAGGGGTGTAGGGAGAGATAAGAGAGGAAAGGTAGTGAGAAGCTGCACTTATAGGTCAGCAGGAGAAGTTTGAACTGGATGCAGAAATGGATAGAGAGTCAATGAAGTGATTTGAGAAGATAGCTAATATGAGCATGACGAGGCTGGTGGAAGATTATCTGTGCAGCAGAGTTGTGAACAGATTGAAGGGGAGAGAGATGATGCAGAGGGAGACCAGCAAGGAGTAGCTTACAATAGTCTAGACAGTAGAAGACTAAAGAATGGATAAGTGTCTCAGTAGTGTGTTCAGAAAGAAATGGGCAAATTTTGTTGATGTTATAGGGAAGAAACCAGGGAATTATATGAGTGGATTGTTGTGTGCTTTGCAGGGAGTTGATAATTATGTTGAATGGATTTTCTTGTGTGGTAGGTAGATGTGTGTTATTGTATCTGCAAACTGTATTTTGCAGTGTTATGTTTTCATTATCATTTTTGTTTTTACATTGCAACTCACTTCAAGGTTCGCTGAGGAAGCATGAAATCACATTGCAAGAAATAAATGTATATTCCGGCTTCTGGCTGCTGGCATATTGATTGTGCTGTCTACCTGACTTCAAGATCTCACTTTGGGTGATTTAGCACCACATTAGGGCATGCTAATGCCATTAATGTATATGTAAATCTGTTCCATTACTTACAATGGAACCTGCAGTAAACTAATGCTTACTAATGATGATGGAATGCTAACGTAGTTGCGCACCTTAGTAAGTCTAGTTCTTGGACAACTATTTCCTTATTCATTTTCACCACTCCTAAGGGAGTAAGGGTGAGGCTGCTAGAGCTAGAAATTGAAGGATAGTATCAAGTACATCGCACTAAAACCTCCACTATAATATACTTATAGTATATCTCATCAATCTCACTTCCAAAATCTTTCCCTCTACAGCAGTACACTGTAGTGTCTTTATTCAGACAGTGCTTGTCTTTTTCACTGAAATGCATACTTAGTCAAACTTACCTCAGTATGTCTGTAACATCCTTTTCATATAACCCTTCCTCCAGTGTATCTCAAAAATTTGGTTGATGTGGTTATAACTTCATCTAACTCTTGTGCCTCGTGTCTAGAAAGATGATCTTGAATGACGGGCCCATGAATGAGAGTAAAAGGAGGCAGATTGAGGAGTCATTGAAGGAAATAGAGTGGACGAATGAAACAGCCTCACAGTAGAAGTGATGAAGATTAATTCACCAGAATTCAATAAGGTACGAGACGACTGAGTATCTAAGAATCAGAAGAGATTGTAGAGAATAGGCTATTGGATTGGGTGGGAAGACCAGAGAGGCTGTGTGGTCATTTTCGGCCACCATGTTCGGTTTTTCAAGGCCTCTTGCCTTTAATGTGCTCTCTTTACTTAATGCGCACATCTTCATTTTTACGAAAATATCAGGAACTCCACCTCTGATAAGGAAAAGAGAAGGACGAAGAGCCACAGCAAAGCACACTGGAGTACCTGTTGACACTGCTGCTCCAGCACAACTGGCAGAAGCCACCACACCAGTAGCAGTAGCATACTGTAACCATTTACTGGAAGGCAAGCTGAGGGGTTTCACCCTTGTGTTTGTCACAGATGTGCCGGTAATGATGTCAGACAGCTTACCTCCTAAGCAAGGTCACAGCCGAAATATACCATTTCCCCCCTAAAGGAATATCTCTCTCTTAGAGAGAAGTACAGAAAAGGGGAAAATAATTTCTAATAAGTAAAGATTTAGGCTTTGGACCAATTTGATGTTACAATAAGTACATTTATTTCAGACAGACTGTTTTCCCATAAAAACAGGTAAGTATTTAAACAGAGGTAAATTATTGCTACCAGGACATAAATACTCAAGAATAAACATGAGCAAAGTCAATAAAGAGATCATTCAAAAATACCGGATGTCTGTATGTCTATTTCTTTTCTCCAAAAGACGCACTTGGGTAAATTTTTTAAAAAATCTCTCTCTCTCTAATATTCCTGTCTTGCACGCACTTTTGCTTTAACTCCTGTTTTGTTTTGTTTTTGTCCTATTTTTTGAAATGCCTCTAGAACTTCTCCCCTTGTCACAACTCATAAAATGGGAGATACCCTAGAAACTCTAAAACTTCTCCTAAATCCCCCTTCTCTCTCTCTGACAATTCTCTTCAGTCCTATTTAATTTTCTCACTATCAGCTCCGTTGCACTAAGATGAGCAACATTTCTGTTATAGAACTTTGAGCTGCCTAAAAAAACATTAAAAAGCAATCACCTCTTTTTCTTCCTTCTAACGTTGGATCCCTTAAATAATCTTCCCTCTCCTCAGTGCTCTCTAAAAAACCTTTTGGGACACTCAGTTAAACCCTGACTCTAAAATCCCTTTTAACCTAGAAATACCTTCTCAATCATCCTTAGCAGTCACATTAATCTACAATCATCCTCATTTGACCAAAAAACTCAAATTTGGAGTCCTCCTGGGAGGCGGAGCCAGCACGAAACCGGCATGGAGGTGTAAGTCCTCTTCTCCTAGGCCTTACTTTAGAAATTGGCGATTTACCCGATAACAAGCTTACCCCGGTGGCTGAATTTACTAGGGCAGCAGTAAGAGAATGTCGGGGACCAAACAAACGCGCCTCGATTTTCCCCCACCACCGACTGCGTCTGGGTCTAAAAGATCTAAATCCGACCCGTTGTCCCCGCACAAGCCAGGGCCTCCGCATGAGTCAGCGGAGGACTTCAGGCAGCTCTTGCAGGAAGTACGGGCTATAAGGAGCCGGGTAGATTCCAACGGAGATACCTTATCAGCCCTTCAAGAAGACATAAAAGATCTGGGCTCACAATTTCAATCTCTCTCAGTTCGGGTAGAGAAAGTGGAGAAAACGATGGTGGAGCATGAGGACAAGATCCAGAGCGTTTCAACATTGGAGCGCAAGATTAATCGGCTCGAGCAAAGCATGGATGACCTCAACAACAGGGCCCGGCGAAATAACATTAGAGTCATCGGCCTGGGTGAAGGCGCTGAGGGAACGGATCCTATTTGTTTTATGGAGACATTCCTGCCTAAGATCCTAAACATAAATTTTGATCCCCCACTAGAAATAGAGCGGGCTCATAGGATCCCAGTGTCCCCTTCGATTTCCCGTACCCAAGGCACGCGGCCTCGCCCTTTCATTATGTGCCTTTTAAGGCACCAACAGGTCATGCAGATATTTGCTGTGGCTAAAGCGGGGCAGTCGCTTCAACACGAAGGACGGAAAATCTTTTTTTATCCGGATTACTGTAAGCGCACGGTGGAGAAGCGGAGATTGTTTTTGGAACTTAGGCCTAGACTTCGTAGTCTGCAGGCTCGCTTCGGCCTATTCAGTCCAGCGCGTTTCAAAGTTGCCTTGGACAATCATACTAGATCCTTCGAAGATCCGATTGCACTGCGCCAATATATTGAAGAGCATGAGGAGCTCCAAATGCAGCAACGCTGATTTAGCAACCTGTCTGGTGGATTCTGTTCTTGGACAGAGGCCTGTAATGGGCAGCTGACGCCTAATGCTGCATTCAAGTGTTAGGTTCTTCTGATCCTGGGGGATGTTATAATATTTCTATTGTTATCTTGGCGGGTGGTTGTGGTATGATTAGTTATGTCAGCTAAAAGGGGCTGCTTCATGTAGTGAATGTGTTTCTGCTGTCTTACCCTGCATGATTCTTTTTGTTTGTTTGGGGGGGGGGGTTTGGCTCACAGAGAATTTAGTATTGGGGATTAACTGGGAAGGTCTCATTGAGATATGTTTGTTTAAAGCGGTAGATGATGGCTAATAAATTGAAAATTTTATCTCTTAATGTGAAGGGGCTACGATCCCCGATTAAACGGAAGAAAATCTTATTGTATTGCAAACGCCAATCTGCTGATATCATTTTGCTTCAGGAGACGCATCTTTCAGCGTTAGAGGCAAATAAGCTAGCAGACAGACAGTATGCGGTGGTTGGATGTTCCCCTGCTGTGCATAAAAAAAATGGTGTCGTTACTTTAATAAGGACTGCCCTTGGTATTCAATCGATTAGTTCATCCCATGATGATGCTGGGAGATGGGCTAAATCCTTAATAAAACTTGGGGGAGGCCTATTGTCCCTGGTAAACATTTATGGTCCCAATGTCGATGATCCTGTTTTTTTTTTCGATCTTGTTGGGATCCTACATGAAGAATCTGTGGATATGAGAATAGTTGGTGGGGACTTTAATTTGGTCATTGAGCCTTTACTGGATAGGAGCCCTGGCAGGGTTGAACGTCCCTCTCGTGCGCGGCTTGCGCTTTCTTCTCTGCTTGATTCCTGCGATTTAGTGGACGTATGGCGTCTGTTTCATCCTAGAGAAAAAGATTTCTCTTTCTTTTCTCCTGTCCATGGCTCTCTTTCTCGCATAGATTATTTCCTGATCTCTAAGTCTCTGGTCTCTGGGTGTTGTGACTCCTCTATTCTCGGCAGATCGGTCTCGGACCATGCAGCCATAACGATTGATGTGGTTCTAGAGGATGTTGCGTGTCCTAATCAGACGTGGTCTTTCAATCGGTCATGGCTGGCGGACCCTGCTTTCCAGGAGGTTATACGGAGAACTATGACTTCCTTCTTCGCGCGTGGAATAAAAGGGGAGACACTGCAGATTGGGCTTGGTGGGAGGCTTTTAAGGCCTCTATCCGTGCAGAGATCACTAGCTATAAAATAAAGGAGGCTAGACGGCGGAAGTCTCAATTATGTGCCCTGGAAGCACAAATTCGCGCCGGAGAGCGACTCTGGACTACCCAACCAAAGCCGGAGGTACTTCTCCGTTTGCAGCGCCTCCGGTTTCAGTATAACGATGTGTTGAGCTCCGAGGTTGAGCAACTTATGTTGAAGCAGTCTGCCCGGTTTCACGTAGAAAAGAACAGAGCCGGTAGGCTATTAGCCCATACGGTTAGGGGACAGCAGTGCAAGCCCAGAATAGCCTCTATTTTATCCAGTCAACAGGAAAGTTTGTTTCAGGATGCGCGGATAGCAGATGAATTTTCTAAATTCTATAGTTCACTCTATGCTTCCGAGATCTCTGCCGACCTTAGCTCTTTTGCTGGCTTTGTCAAAGACCTCGACCACCCTGTCCTAGAGTCAGAGCAGGCTTCTGAACTTGGCAAACCCTTCTCAAGGGACGAGCTTCTCTCAGCTATCCAAGCTATGCCTTCCGGCAAGGCGGTGGGCCCTGATGGCCTTCCTGCCGAATTCTATAAAGTTTTTAGCACTGAGCTGGCTCCGTTTCTGTTAGAGTATTATGATGGGCTTGCCAGGGGAGGGGGCCCCACCGGCAGGTTCTCTGAAGCTACTATTGTGGTTTTGGAGAAACCTGGCAGGGATCCTACTCTTGTCGCGAATTATCGGCCTATTTCTCTCCTAAATGCCGACTACAAACTTTACGCGAGTATTTTAGCACATCGACTTGCGTCGGTGGTCGGAGACTTGGTCCACCCGGACCAATGTGGTTTTGTCCCCGGGAGGTCAACCTCCGATAACGCTCGTCTTTTATGTAACTTAATTGATAAGGTCTCCTCAGCTACCTACCCGTATATCGCTCTGGCTTTAGACGCTGAAAAAGCGTTCGACAGGCTGGAGTGGCCGTTTATGTTTTTTATTCTGCAATGGTTCAGCCTTGGGGAAGATTTTATCCATAAAGTCAGGGCGCTCTATGCTAACGCCTCAGCCAATATCTTAGTGAATGGTATTCTTTCGCGCCCTTTCTCTCTCCATCGTGGGACTAGACATGGCTGTCCCCTTTCCCCTCTCTTATTTAATCTAGCTCTGGAGCCTTTGGCCATAGCACTCCGAGGGCGGCTGGACCTCGAAGGGGTCCGGATCGGGACTTCACAAGTGAAGTTATCCGCTTATGCGGATGATCTGCTTCTTTTTACGCAGCCGGTGGAAGTTCGGTCTATACTGGCTTTATTTGATAGTTACTCATCTGTATCGGGGTATAAGATCAATTGGTCTAAGTCTGTGGTGTTCCCTCTTAATCGTGTCGCAACCTCAGCAGAGATGGCAGAGTTCCCATTTAAGTGGGAGGCGGGTAGCATTAAATATTTAGGGGCTTGGTATAATGCGTCGGTGGATGACATGATCACGGAAAACATGGAGGATCTTCTTCTCTTTTTGCGGACTAAAACGGTAGCGTGGTCTTTTCTTCATCTTTTGTGGTGGGGCCGTTTGGAGGTAATTAAGATGACTCTCACCCCTAAGGTTAACTATATCCTCGGTATGCTCCCTTTTTCCATCCCGTTGGCATGGTATCAGAAGATAGAGCGTATCCTTATCTCTTTTTTGTGGAACGGGAAGCAGCCGCGTATTGCCACCAAAAAATTGAAAGCCGCCAAGGATAGGGGAGGGGTCCATTTCCCTGATTTCTATCATTATCATCAAGCTCTTTTGATCAAGCAGGGTTCTTTCTGGTTAGCCGCGGATGACAGCGAGCAACGGCCAACTTGGCTCGCGGTCGAAACCAGTCTGGCTGCTCCCAGTCCTCTTCGATATTTGTTGGGGGCGCTGCATCCCGAGTGGTCCCCGGTGGGGAGAGTTATCAGATCCACGCAGGCCGCCTATCTTGAGTTGGCCAGACTCACTGGTCAGGATGATGTCTCCCCGGAGCAGACTCCAGTGTGGTGGAACCCTCGATTTCGGATTCGTGGGCGCAGATTCGCTTGGAGAACATGGCAAGATAAGGGGATCTGGTCTCTGGGACAGTTAGTTGACCCCAGTGGATGGAAAGATTTTGCAGTGTTGCAGAGGGCGTTCTCCCTGCCAGACTCCTATCTATTTGGATGGCTCCAGTTGAAACATAGTATCACTGCTTCTGGTTTTTCATTCAGAGCAGCCGAGCTGGATGAGGGTGATGCGTTGCTCCGTTGGCTGCGGGCCACGACGGCCCAGTCAGGGGCTACCTCTAAGATCTATGCCCTTTGGAGGGGGAGTGTCTCTCAAGTACCTGTTGGGCTGGCTCGGGTCTGGGCAACTGATATATCTCAGGAGGTTACTTTGCCTGAATGGAAAACCCTATGGGGCCCAGTGTCTTGTGTATCCAGGTCAGCGGCTCTTACTCAGTCCCTATTTTTTTTTATGCACAGGGCCTTTATTACTCCGTCGAAGCTGGCCAGATGGGATTCTGATCAATCGGGATTATGCTGGTCTTGCTCTGCAGCTAAAGGAACTTATATACATATGTTTTTTGAGTGTTCCCTAGTCCAAAATTTTTGGAAGCATGTGTGGGCCAAGATGCAGTCCATCTTGGGCTTTGCTGCGGAGCTGGACTGGCGAAGGATCCTTTTGCGGTCCTCCAATTTATTTTCTGTACAGTCCCAGGATCATTCCTTTTTATTTAATTTTATGATGGCTATCGCCTTAAAGATGATCCTCTGGAAATGGAAGAATTTCAGCAGCCTCAGCCTGGATGGATGGTGGAATTTGGTTTGTCATTACTCGAAGTTGGAGAAAACTTACAGCAAACTCCACCATCCTGACAGGGCCGACCTCAATGTTCGTCGGTGGGCACCTTTGGACTCATATGTAGCTCGTTCTCAGGTTAGTTAAACCGATATGGGCACCTTTCCTACTCTTACCTTGCTTGTGTTGATTCTCTGTGAGCCAGGGAGGGGGTGGGTTGGGTTCTGTTGGGAGGGGGGAGGTTGTTTTGTTGGTTTAATTTCAATTTCAATTTTATTTTATTTTTGTATTTGGTATTGTATGGATTATTTGTGTTGGGGTCCATTGGCCATAATTCTTTTCTGCCCCGATTGGGGCATTTTCAAATCAGGACCCTCCAAGTCCAGCAAGGTCCCATTCCAAGACCCCCTCCTTTATTTAAATTTGGACATTGTGGCCACCCCCATGGTTCTAAGGCCCCACCTCCTTGACATCAGGCCTTTGTGCCCCCCCCCCCCCTAACTCCAGAGATCTCTCATTTCCTAAAACGGGCCTGACTATGGCCCAGCTTATCTCTGGAACCCCCAATCTCTTACAAATGGGCCTTCTGTGGCCCAATATGCCTCTGGTTCCCCCCCCCCCTTTCTCTCCCCTGTCATCAGGAACAGGAACGTCAAACAACCGCAACCCTTCCTGATGACAGAAGAGAGACTCCAGCTCCTCCTGCACATCGGGGACAGCCGCGCAAACCCACAGCTCCCCCCAATGCCACCAGTTTCTCCCACATGTGATCGGGGCAGCTGCGCTAACCCGCGACTGCATCTTTTCATGCCTGACACACCACCCTGAAGATTAAGATAGCCATGCACCAAGCGGCTGCACCTGATCCCTCCACCTGCCCCCCCAGCAGCAGTACAGACCTCGGGCTGAGTTCTGCAACATGCCGCAGGAATGTGGCTTTCCCCAACCAGAACTTGCAACACCCCCAGAGCTTTTTCTTTAAAAGAAATATAGCCACCAGTGATCGGGCAGCTGAGCAGCCCCAGAGCAGCAACCCCCCTCTTCCCCCCCATGACTGCCTTCAGCGGCCCCTGGATGGCCCATGGATTCCCTCCGAACCACCAGCAAGCTGTCAGGGGCAGATACAAACTCCCGCCAGGTACATTTAATTATTTATTGTTTTTTTTTTCCTCTGCTTACAATGCCACCACTGGGTGATAACAAACAGCTCTTACAGCATCACTGGGTGATGTCACAGCAGCTCCAGCAGCCACTGCTACAACTCCTATGTATAGGCTTCTAAGACCAAAGGACTAGCCTAAAAGCCTGAGGTCTAGTCAGGCTACCTACTACCTTTTCCCCTCTTTGGGTTCTGATAACCCCATGACACACTCTGTGTAGTTTCTTCCTCTGTTTTGCCCCAGGAGAGGTGTATGAGGGGCCTTGGGTAATCCTGTGGAAGAAGGAGTTCCCTGCTTGCAGATTTGTAACAGACCATATCACCAGCATAGACTGTGCATGTTGAAAAACTGCTGCTTCTCTACCACAGCGCAGATCTGAAAGGAATTGTAGCTGGAGTGATGAACTTCAATTCAGCCACCACTGAGAAATATGGAAGGGGGTTGGAAGCAGAGAAGGGGAATCTGGCAACAGTTTCAACCAGCTTATGGCCATTCTGGAGTACATAGACCAGTGGTTACCAGTTATACCAACTTACTACTACTACTACTGGTATAGCGCTACAAGGCATAGAAACATAGAAACATGATGACAGAAAAAGACCACATGGCCTATCTAGTCTGTCCTTCCATAACAACAACTACAACAGTCCACTTTTTACCTTTAGAAATCCTCTGTGTTGGTCCCATGCTTTTTTGAATTCAGTTACTGTCCTCATCTCTACCACCTCCACTGGGAGACTATTCCATGGATCCACTACTCTTTCTGTAAAGAAATATTTCCGCATATCACTCCTGAATCTATCTCCCTTCACCCTCATCCCATGTCCCCTCGTAGCAGAACTTGCTTTCAATTGAAAGAGGCTCTCTCCCTGAACATTTATGCCACGGAGGTATTTAAACATCTCAATCATATCACCTCTATCCCGCCTTTCCTCTAAGGTGTACATATTAAGATCCTTAAGTCTGTCCTCATATGCTTTATAATGAAGCCCATTAATCATTTTAGTAGCAACCCTCTGCACCGACTCCATCCTGTTCACATCCTTTTGAAGGTGCGGTCTCCAGAATTGCACACTATACTCCAAATGAGGTCGCACCAAAGACTTATACAGAGGCATTATCACCTCCTTTTCTCTGCTAGCCATTCCTCTCCGTATGCACCCAAGCATCCTTCTAGCTTTTGCCGTCGCCTTTTCTGTTTAGCTACTTTAAGATCATCAGACACAACCACGCCTAGGTCCCGCTCTTCTTTAGTGGACAAAAGTACTTCACCCCCTATACTGTATTGCTCCCTTGGATTGCTGCAGCCCAAATACATGACCTTACATTTTTTAACATTAAATCCCAGCTGCCAAATTCTAGACCATTCTTCAAGCATAGACAGCACTGTACATATATATCTAAAAGACTGTCCCTGCTCATCAGAGCTTACAATCTAGTCAAGACAAATAACACAACAGCTAGGGGAATGGTAAGAAAACACATAGGAGACCAAGCGGATCAGCCTTGAAGAGGGGAGTTTTCAGCCTGCATATGAAAAGGGCCTGACATACAGACTCAGGTAGTTTGTTCCAGGCATAAGGAGCAGCAAGGTGGAAGCATCAAAGTCTGAAGTTGGCAATAGAAGAGAAGGGCACGGATAGAAGGGATCTGCCGGAATAGCAGAGTTCCCGAGGAGGAGTGCAGGGAGAGATGAGAGAGGAAAGGCAGTGAGGTGCAGCAGAATGAGTGCACTTAGAGGGCAGTAGGAGAAGTTTGAACTGGATACTGGATGCAGCGAGAAGAGGGGTTATATGAGCATATCAAGGCTTGTGCAAGATTATGTTTATGTTTATTGAGTTTCTTGATATACCGCTCCTTCATAACACCAGGGCGGTTTACAAAATAACAGAAAAAAAAAGACGAAGAGCAATGGCCATAGGCCGCAGAAAGGAAACAAATTCCATTATATTTATTTATGTATTTATTTAACCAGATTTATCCTTCAATCAAAGTGGTCAACAATACAACTAAAGGTAATCGGGTACGACGGACTAGTCGCTTCCTGCCCTCTTTCCCCCCCCAACCCTTTCACTCCCCCCCCCCTTTATTTACCCCCTTCTCCTTATACAATGATACACACAACACATTTTTGGAATTTTGGCATGGAGGAGTAGCCTAGTGGTTGGGGCAAGGTACTTCAGGCTGGAAGATCGGGGGTTCAAATCCCACTAGAGGACAGCAACCTTGGGCCGGAAGGACTGGGGTTTCTAGTCCCACAGGTGCTCCTTGTGGTCTTGGGCAAGCCACTTAACCCTCCATAGCCCATGTTCCCTGTAAAATAGTTATCTCCAAGTTATAATGCCCTGTTCAATGTAATTTCAGTTTGTTCAATGTAAACCACACTGATGCAGAATAGCATGGTATATAAGAGAATGTAAATAAAATAAAATAAACTGGTCGCAGCTTTATTAACCTTTTAACAATAACCAAACAATATTCAAACCACATCATAAGTACCCCCCCCCCCCCCAGCAGATCAAGCCCTCACCAGCCATGTAAGTAGCAAGGTGAAGCCGTTTCCGCTTCCGCCGGGTCCAGGCCCCGGCTATTTTGCATAGCCCTCCCTCTTCCGGCTTTGCCATATTATTAGCAAAAACCCTAGGGATTGCCCGGGTCGGGGGTACCCCACCCCTGCCCTAATGATTGCCTCCGGCTCAGGACCCAGGAAACCTCCGGGATCCCGCCACCCTCTCCAGCTGCAACACCCCATCACCCCCAAGCCTTTGACCACCCCAGTTAGGGAGGGTGGGTGGGACGACCATCGCCTCCAGCTCCGAATCCAGCAAGAGCCACGCCATGCCCAAGCTCCTCCTACCCTGCCGAGACCCTCCTTTATCCCATTAGCTCCCGCGCCTTCCTCGAGCCTGCGGGAGCCAATGCGCTTGAGAGACGCACTACATCGCTCCCCAATGGCTCCCCACGCCGCCGACGCACTGGGCGTACGCGACCAGCTGCCCCCCCCCCCCGGTTAAAACGAGGCCGTGTGCACGAGGCCTCGCGGCCTTCCCGTAACCAGGTACGACGGACTAGTCGCTTCCTGCCCTCTTTCCCCCCCTTTCACTCCCCCCTTCATTTACCCCTTCTTCTTATACAGTGATACACACAACACATTTTTGGAATTAAACTGGTCGCAGCTTTATTAACCTTTTAACAATAACCGAACAATATTCAAACCACATCATAATTGCCCCCCCCCCCCAGCAGATCAAGCCCTCACGAGCCATGTAAGTAGCAAGGTGACGCCGTTTCCGCTTCCGCCGGGTCCAGGCCCCGGCTATTTTGCATAGCCCTCCCTCTTCCAGCTTTGCCATATTATTAGCAAAAACCCGAGGGATTGTCCGGGTCGGGGGTACCCCACCCCCGCCCTAAGGATTGCCTCTGGCTCCGGACCCCGGAAACCTCCGGGATCCCGCCACTGGCTCAGGTCACACTTGTCCTGAGCCGCCCCCCAAGGCTAAGCTGCGACCAGCCCTTCTCCCCTGCATAATACCTTCCAAGGCCTCCTGCCAATCATTCAGGAGCAAGTCCATCCCAACCGGGGATAAATGTACTCCATCCTGTCTGTATAGGCCCGCACAGTCCACTTCTGCCCATGGGTGCAAAATCTGGCACCCTCCGTGCTCCCCCACCCATCGGCCAATCTGGCGATTAATTTTTGTTAACCCCCTCGACCACCGCCGCTGATCTCTGTAAGCAGGCCTTGGAATGATATCAGACCAAACGAGAACCACATCCTTAAACATTATTAATACCTCCCACAAATCCTTGTGAACTGCACAAATTAACTGCCTACAAGTCCAGGACCCAAGGTCATTGCCTCCCAGATGTATCAACAAGATGTCTGGCGCCCCTCTCAGACGCTCGTGGTGCCGAAGCAAAGGCAAGAGCTGGATCCACTGTAGGCCGCGCTCGCCCAGCCATGAGACAGTCACCATCGAAGCCTCCAATCCAATGTTCGGGCCTACCGGCCGTGTTGCTGCTCACTGACCGGCCCAGTAAACAAATGAATGGCCAATCACCCAACAGCTACACGATCCTGGTCCCACTTCTGTAAAAGCAAGAATTGTAACAGTTAGCAACAACACAGTTCCTATAATCGCACATAGCTCTGGAACACTTGCGACTTCCATCTACCAATCCGCTGTATCTCCCGCTTGGGCAGTCCCTCCGCCGCTGCACTGGTAGCTGCCCTGATTATGAAAGAGTGCGGTGCGAACCAGCTTGGTTCCTCACCCATCCGCCGCAGTGCCAGTCGCAACACCGCTGTAAACTGAAATCGCGTCAGCACTCGCTCATCCTCGTGGATAAAAAGACTGCCTGCCCCGCCCGGTCATACTCGCAAATAAGACTTCAGTAAGGTTACCGGGCATGTAGATGCCCCATCAACTGCCCTCAAGACTACCCAAGTTCCGGGGGGGCGGAGCCTGGAGCGAAGCAGAGTGGCTGTGTAGAGCGCTGCTCCGGAGGGGCCTAGCAGAGAATCCTGCAATTGTGCTGCTTATTACGGTGGAAGTTTAAGCCTGGTACGTCTTACTGCCTCGGAGGGATGTCGGGACCCAAACCTGCGCGGCTGGACTTTACTGCGAGCCAGGGTGCGAGTGTCAAGAGATCTAAGACGGAGCCTCCATCCCACACAAAATGGCGCCGACGCGGGGAGTATCCTGATGCTCTCCAAGAGCTGCTAGTAGAGGTGCGTGCGATCAAAGAAATCGTGTCGGCAAATAGTGAATCACTTGCTACTGTGCGGGAGGACATGAGCAGGCTTAAGAGCGGCATGGAGAGCCTTAGCCTTCGTCAGGAACAGATCGAGCAGCGCGTCATGGTACAGGAGGAAAGAATTAAACAGCTGCAGAGGGAGCTGGAGGACAACAATAATAGATCCCGCAGGAATAACATTAGAATTGTGGGCGTCCCTGAAGGGGCTGAAGGAAAGGATATTTTCACCTTCCTGCACAAAATGATTCCCGCTACGTTGCAGCTTGCTTTCGACATGCCTTTCGAAATGGAAAGAGCGCATCGGGTACCGTCGCAGCCACTGGTGGGTACTAATTGTCCTCGGCCGATAATTCTTAAAGTATTAAGACATCAGCAGGTCCTCAGAATTATGGAAGCGGCTCGCGCCAGATCTCCTGTTGAGTTTGACGGACATAGGCTGATGTTCTTCCCCGATTTTGCGAAGAGCACTGTGGATAAACGGAAAAGGTTCCTTGAGATGCGGCCTAGGCTGCAGAGGCTGCAGGCGAGATTTGGCCTTTTGCACCCTGCCAGGATGAGAATCACATTGCACAACAGTACAAGGACATTTGAAGATCCCGAGACTCTATTTGCGTTCCTTGAAGAGAAGGAGAAGGAACTGATGCGATGATCACCATTAATGTGAGACTTTAAGTTTGGCCCTGGGCTGCTGTCCCGGACAGCTATGAAGAGGCAGATGGCCGTAGCAGGCCTCTGTATACTGGTCTGTGGTTTTCATTGTACTGTGAAACTGTGCAGGCTGTTTCAATATTCAAGATGATTGCACAATTGCTTAGGTTTTGTTGTTTTGATGCCCCTCTGTACCTGTTCTGCTTGATCTGGGTGTACCTAGTGGATATTTAGGTCGCCTCTCCATCCCGGGGTCCTTTTGGAATCATTTTAAGAGGGATGTATTTTGGGAACTAGTTTTAGTTAATTATGAGGCACAGGCACTTGTACCATTAAGTCTGATGAAGTGTTGTGGGGCATTGTCTATGATGAAACTGGGTGTCTATAACTCTGATAACAACTTGGTTGAGAGACTTGGGGCCTTGATCTTCCGGCTGCGATATGGCGCCTCTTAAATTGGTGTCTTTAAATGTAAAGGGCATAAATAGTCCTATAAAGCGCAGGAAAATTATCCTTTATGGCAAGCAAGAAAAAGGGGACATTTTGATGCTCCAGGAGACCCACCTTAATGAGAGGGAATCGTTAAAGTTAAATATAAAACCTGTCAGACTGTTAGCCTTCTCTGCGGCCAGGGGCAAGCATAACGGAGTAGCCATATTGGCCCGTAAGTCTCTTAACATCACTGTGCATCAAATTAGTGCGGACCAGGAAGGTAGATGGGTCAAGGCTTGTGTTACAGTGGGGGCTCTAGAGTTAGTTTTAATGAATGTCTACGCTCCAAATAGGGACTGTCCGGGTTTCTTTCGCTCGCTAGCGGAGGAGATGCAGACAGTGCCCTCTGCCCTGAAAGTGATGGGAGGTGATTGGAACTTGGTTGTGGATGCCCTGGTGGACAGGCAGCCCCCTAAGACTCTGGGACCGACTAAGGCACAGAGGGTTCTTACGTCCATGATGGGGGAGTTGGGGTTGGTGGATGCATGGCGGATGCTGCATCCTGGGGACTTGGATTTTACCTTTTTTTCTCCCCCTCATAAATCTCTGTCACGGATTGATTTCATTCTCCTCTCCAAGTCTTTGGTTCCCAACCTGTTCGCGGCAGAGATTCATGCGATGCATCTCTCGGACCATGCTGCTGTCTCGGTGACGCTGCAGGATGATGCGTTGACTTCCCCCAATCGGAGGTGGTCCCTTGACAGAACCTTGCTGGAGAATGAGGAGTTTTGTTTGAAGATTCGTGAGGCCATTCAAGAATATTTTTTCTTTAACCCCC
Source organism: Ichthyophis bannanicus (assembly GCA_033557465.1). Taxonomy (NCBI): domain Eukaryota; kingdom Metazoa; phylum Chordata; class Amphibia; order Gymnophiona; family Ichthyophiidae; genus Ichthyophis; species Ichthyophis bannanicus. Next base: position 1,375,600,612 of record CM066033.1, read on the forward strand.
CAAATTTGACTTCAGGCTGGGCCCGCTGGGAGGGTTTGAAAGCCTTCCTTAGAGCCGTCATCACCAGTTTCAGTATTGGACTGGCGAAAAGGCGTGGGGAGCAGCTGAGAGCTCTGGAGCTGCAAATTAGAGCCGGGGAGCGGGTACTGGCTAAAAGGTCAGAGCCTTGTATATTTTTACGACTACAATGGCTACGTTTGAGATATAACCAACTTTTAACCTCTGAGGCTTCGCAGTGCGTTAAAGCTCAGGAGGGCATTTACTACAGGGAAGGGAATAGGGCTGGCAGACTTCTCGCCCAAGCGTTGAAAGCTCGTAAGGAAGCTAGCAGGATTGCTGCTATTAGAGAGCAGGGGAGGTCGGCATTGGTGACTGCCGACTCTGAAATTGCTGAGTCTTTTAGAGCCTTTTATGCACAATTGTATTCCTCTGAGGTGGAATGTCCGCCGGACGCTTTTTTGCGGTTGTTAGCTGAGGTTCAGCGGCCAGTGGTAGACCCAGTATCGGCAGCTAGCCTTGATGAACCGATTTCTTCGGAGGAAATACAAGGTGCCGTTGTTTCTCTGGCCACTGGGAAGGCCGCTGGACCGGATGGACTACCCTCAGAATTTTTTAAGACCTTTGCTACGGAATTGGTGCCGTTCTTGCAGCAATATTTCCTTGCCCTGTTGGACGAAAGCCCGCAGACAGGTTCTTTTGCCGCAGCAAATGTGGTGGTGTTAGAGAAGGCAGGGAGAGATCCACAATTGGTGAGCAATTATCGGCCAATCTCTTTGCTCAATGTGGATTATAAGATCTATGCGACCGTGTTGGCGCGTCGGCTTGCTAAGGTACTTCCGTTGTTGATCCACCCTGATCAGTGTGGGTTTGTCGAAGGCAGGTCGACGGCGGATAATGCTAGGCTCTTCTGTCATGTCTTAGCTGGGGCGGAGGTTTCGGAGGTCCCACTGGTTGGAATCTCATTGGATGCCGAAAAGGCGTTTGATCGGCTGGAATGGGCTTTTTTGTTCTCTACTCTAGAGTGGTTTGGCTTTGGGGCAGGCTTTGTAAACTTGGTTGGAGTATTGTATGCCCGGCCTTTAGCGAGTATCTGTGTTAATAATACGCAATCCCGTGAACTTCTCCTGGGTCGTGGGTCGCGGCAGGGATGCCCACTGTCCCCCATGTTGTTTAATTTGGCTCTGGAGCCTTTAACTTTGTTGATAAGACAGAATCCTCGGATACAGGGTTTCCAGGTGCTGGGCGAAGAGATCAAGCTATCGGCTTATGCCGATGATCTCCTATTGTTTACCACCCCGGCTTCGATTCCCCACATTCTAGACCAGATTGAGAAGTACTCGGTCCTTTCAGGGTACAAGATCAATTGGTCTAAATCGGTTGCTTTTGCTCTTAATTCCCGTGCTTTTAAGAGTATGTTGGCGGAGTTTCCCTTTGCCTGGGAGGCAAAACCGGTGAAGTACCTGGGTGTCCACTACTGCCATCCTCTGGAAGAAACCGTTCGTTTTAATTCACAGTCGCTAGTATCTATTATACAGTCAATGACTGCAAAGTGGTCTCCCCTGCGATTAACGTGGTGGGGGAGGCTGGAGACAATTAAAATGGCAATAGTCCCCAAAATCAATTATATTCTTGAAATGTTACCGACTTATCTCCCGGCGCAGACATACAAACAGATGGAGAGGCTCTTGGTTTCCTTTTTGTGGGATGATAAACCTCCCAGAATTGCACTTAAGAAGCTTAGAGCTAACAAAGAATGTGGGGGGTGAACTTTCCAGATTTTCGGCTTTATCATAGCGCTTTTTTGATGAAGCAAGGGGCCAGATGGTCGGAGCAGTTGAATGCGCAAAGTCCGGTTTGGTTAACTCTTGAGGAGAAAATCGCGGTTCCCTTTCCCTTACATCAATTGCAGGACATGGTATTCAGTGATACTTCCTTACGGCCCCGGATGATTGTGGACACGCAGAGGGCTTTTCAGAGCCTTTTACGGCCCAGTAGTTCTGAAGAGGTGTTGTCGCAGAGTCTCTCCTTGTGGTGTAATCCGCTTTTCAAGGTGCAATGTAAATCTATTGCATGGAAGCTCTGGTATAGCAGGGGCATATGGACTGTTGGCCAGCTGATTGACAAAGGCGCATGGAAAAGCTTTGGGGAGTTACAGAGAGAATTTCATCTTCCGGGGTCGGCTTACTTCCAATGGGCCCAGCTGAAGCATTGTCTCGTAGGGGTACTTGGAGATGTGCGGCACCTGAAGATTGAGGGGAAGTTGGAGTCCACCATCGAGCAGCTGCAGGGGATCACGGGGAAGGTCTCATTTTTGTATAAAATGCTGAAGTATGTTGGTCCTGGAGTCTTGAGCAATTTGGGGGGTGCTTGGGAGAAGGACACTGGTGTTGGCCTGTCACAGCGGGGTTGGGAGAAATTCTGGTCCACCCTGGTTCGCGTAACCAAATCCGCTTCTGTCACTCAGACGTTATTTTTTTTGCTCATAGAGCTTATATAACCCCGGTACGTCTTAGTAGATGGGACAAAAGGGCTGGCAATAAATGTTGGGTGTGTCAAAAAGAGCTTGGTACTTTTAAACATGTTGTCTTTGACTGTTTTAAGCTCCAAGCTTATTGGTCGCAGGTATGGGACTCCGTGCAAAAGATCCTGGGCCTTAGTGTTCTCCTTACCTGGGCATTTGTAGTTTATCGCTCACTTTCTGGCATCCCACTACGGTGTGGTACTGATGCATTTCTTTTAGATTTCTTGTTAGGCATTGCTTTATGTCATAGGATGCGGAATTGGAAGGACATATCCTGTCTCCACTGGCAAACCTGGTGGGGTTTAGTCTGTACCTACACTAAGTTTGAATTAATGCCCCGGAAGGGAGAGTTGCAGTCCCCTCATCGACTGAGTAAGTGGAGAACGCTCCTGGATTTTGGGGAGGCGGCCAAATGTTAGAGGTGCCCAACTGTTAGAGGTGCCCACAGGGATGGGTGGCCCTTTAAGTAGACAATTGTTTGCTCTGTGCTTATGACTCATTTTATGTTTTTATGTTTTTTTTGTATGGCGGTGTGGTGTTCATCTGACAGGACCTGGGAAGGGGGGCGGGGGTTGGTGGAGGGTGGGTGGTAGGGTGGGAGGGGGTGTGCTTTGTTTGTTTTGTAGTTTTTTTGCTGTGTGATACGATGTTTGTTTATTGTTTGTTGTATGAAAATTTAAATAAAATATGTAAAAAAAAAAAAAAAAGACTACCCAAGTTCCTTTCCCCATCGGATTCGTCTTGGATCGCGCTAGCCGGATACGAATCCCGCCCCCTGCCAACGTAACCTGCTGCAATTGCAAGCCCCTGCCCCCTTTTGACTGACCCAACTCCGCTACCAAATCCCCAACACAAAAAGCGCCAAAAAAGGCAACTGCAAAAAACACCTGAAAGAGCGTGCCTTCATATGGGAATGTTACCACCTGGGGCAATGCTCGGCACAACCACACAAGAAATTCATGGGTAATCGGCTGCCTCCCATCACCCGGCTAGGGAAATGATCATTCCCACCCTTGCAGCAGCCTGCGCATTAAAAATCTCCCCCAGCAGCCCCCCACCCCACTGCCTTTGAGAAAAAGGAGAACCCCACCAACTGCATACGCACTGTTGTCCTTGATAATCCCGCCGCCTTTGCCGTTAGGATATATTGATCCAGTAGCTGATCCGACACCGGTCCCTACAGCCAACCCTGTTCCGCCAGGAAGTTCACCACGCTGCTGCAGCCACGTTGATAAGCCGCCCACGTCGCTGCCGACACTGAACTCTTCAGCAGCTCCATCATCTCCTGAGGCCAATTTGCCATAAGTGCTCTGGGACCGATGCCCCTACCTCTTCTGCCTCCGGCGCCAATGTCCAAAACAGCTCCCACTTAAAATGGGAAAGAGCATCAGCAATTTTGTTAGTACTCCCGGGAATATGCCGAGCCCGCACCACCACATTCAGTCGCAAGCAAGCTAATACCATCTTCCGCATCAAATCGGCCACCTGCATGCAGCGTGGAGCATAATTACCACCGCCGCATTGCCACATCACCAAACTACCTTGCGATTCTGAAGCCTGCCCGGCCACACCGTCAAAACCACCAGCATCGGGAACAACTCCAGAAAAGTTATGTTACTGGTGATGCCCGCCTCGTGCCATGCCTGTGGCCAGCGTGCCACACACCACGAGCCTCCGAAGTAAACACCCAAACCCAATCCACCTGCAGCATCGGTAAACAATTGCAAATCCCAACTGGAAATCTCCGACTCTCTCAATACCGTGGTACCATTGAATTCCTTCAGAAACTCGTCCCAAAACCCTAAATTGGCCCGCATGCCCTGCGACACCCTAATACGGTGATGAGGTTTAGTAACCCCTACCGTGGCTGCTGCGAGGCAACTTAAAAACACCCTTCCCATTGGGATTACCCTACATGCAAAATTAAGGGAGCCTATCAATGCCTGCATCTCACACAGCGTCATCTTACTTGATGCCAACACATTCTCTACTAAAACACGCAGCTTCACCACCTTGTCAACTGGCAGTCACACCACCATGACAACCGTATCCAGCTCCACCCCCAAAAAGGTAATACTTGTCACTGGGCCTTCCATTTTCCCTGCTGCCAACGGGACACCCCAATCCTGGGCCAACTGTACAAAGCCATCCAGTAACGCCTTGCACCGTGCCGACTGCGCCTCTCCTACAAACAGGAAGTCATCCAGGTAGTGCACTACGTTCGCACAGCCCGCATCCTCCACAAAAGCCCAATGCATAAACATGCTAAACTGTTCGAAATAGGCACAGGATACTGAACAACCCATAGGCATGCACTTATCGAAATAATTATTACCCTCAAAGCAAAATCCCAACAAATGAAACGATGACGGGTGCACTGGCAACAAACGAAATGCAGACTCAATGTCCACCTTGGTCATCAAGCACTCTCGACCGCATCGTCTCACCAGCTCCACTGCCTCATCAAAAGATGCATTAGCGCACCGTGCACAAGTCCTTCGGGATGTGGTCATTGACGGAAGATCCCATTGGGAATGACAAGTTATGAATTAACCTATATTTCCCAGGCTCCTTTTTTGGTATTATTCCCAACAGGGACACCACGAAGTAAACAAATGGATGCTCCACAAAGGGGCCAGCAACCCTGCCCAACCGGATCTCCACAGCCAGTTTATCCCTCACGATATGGACGAACCTCCTCACCGAGGGTGAATTCTTGGCTTTGCTTGAAACTACCTTACCCACTACTGGAATCTGAAACCCCCTCTGAAATCCCTCCTCCAAAACCACCCTATCCCTGCACCTGGGATACTTCCTCAACCACGGTCGAAGCGCTTCAATCATGATTGGAGTCAAAGCTAAACCCGTTAAATCTCTACTGCTTGGTAGCCGGCATACTGGAACTGACCATTCCTTTCTTAACACACTTGAATGCGGAATGCCCCCCATTGCAGATGGAACAGGCGTGCCGGAACTTGCAATCCGGAAAGGGGCATGAAGACTTGTTGAATCACCAACAAACATCTCCAGTGCCCCCTCCAGCTGCTCTCTGCCCTGCCGGGGGCCCAGTAGCTCGAAAGGACCGCCCAGCACCAACCGGAGCAACTATTCCTCCTTTCACTCCGCTGGCCACCCCGCCGCTCAGTCTGACCGCCATCTGTGTTAACCATAAATTAATATCTTGCGTCCCCCAAGATAAGAGCTGATTTTCTTCCATCTTATCGTGGAACTTTTCATCATAGTTGAGCTATGCCCAACCCTCATGCATCTGAGACGCCTCTAAGATGGAGTCTGTATACGCCAATAGAATCCCATACTGATCTGGATGCTGATGCCTCCATACACTAGCGAGATGCAAAAAAGCCCGAGTCCAGTTAACTACATTCCTAGCAACCCTCCGAACCCTACCCGCCTTCTCATCCTCCTTCCTCTTCTTCCTGCTATCCCCCGACCATTAACTACCCTCCAACAACCGGAAAATGTCAATGTACCGCCTCTTCCTGATTTTTTTGCCTCAAATTCCATGGCACCCCTTCCCATAATTCCAATAAAGCTGCCAGCGTAGGTATCACCCCACCTGCCCCTAGCTTCACCGCACTCATGCTACTCTCTCCACGCCCGCTCTCCTCCGTCATAGACGAATGCGACGATGAATCTGTGGATGACATGGAAGAGGATCCCGACTTACGACGCCATCGACAGGAATGCTTACGTTTTCTTTTAGCCTTTTTCCCAACCTCCTCAGCCGCCCCCATTCCACCACCCACCTCCGCACCTTGATCCGGAGCCATCTCACCTGCAACGCCTCTCGCCATCCCATCATTCGGACTTGTCTCATGCTGCTCCACCACTGTCGTAGGCGCTGCGTTCGATTCTCCTGCCAATTCTCCTGCCACATGACATCTGTCCGTGCTCACTGTCACTCCATCCTGTTGCCACGGACCGCTCATCCCAGAACCTCCCACTTACTGCCATCCGGGTGGTACCTGAGGAGATAAGACACCAAAAGGTGAAAGGGAACCAGCCATGGCCCAAGGCGGCTGCCACACCCCCAGCCACTCTGCCCGAGAAGAGCCCTGCCCCCCCCGACAATGCTTGCTGCACCCGCTGACTCCGACCCATCTCCCCCTGCCATCCACCCCGCCGCACGCCCTTCCCATTCCAAAGGAACAGGTCCCAAGCTCGAGCATCCCTCAGAACCCCGAACCGCCCCCTGTACCAGTGCACCCCTTACTAATCCTCTTTCCCTCATCACACGACCTACAGGGTCCTCCTGACCCTCCGCAACAGGGTCACCCCCCTAACCACTCCCCGCACCTGAGGTGCCCCCTCCCCATGCCTGCTGCCCTCCTGTGCACCTTTACCCCTGCCAGTGGATCCGCCCCTTCTCCCGCTTTGCCCACTTCTCCCCTTTTCACTCCCCCCTGCATCCTGGGCCCCCGTCCCCTGCACCCCCCGCCCCTCTGCCCCCTTTGAGTATCCGCCACTGGCTGGTCCTCCACCCCACCCCCCTTCTAGCCCCCTACCCCTTCCTGCCCCCTTTCTCCTTCCTGCGCCCCTCCCCTCACCCCTGTGTGGCTTCATCCTAAAGCGCACTGCCCCCCGCATCCCACTCCCTCGTCTTCCCTCTTTCCCCTTTTTTTTATATATATATATTGATTTCTGCGTTTTTTCCCTTTCCTCTTTTTATTTTATTATTATTTATTTTAATGAGTTCGAGCCACGCCGTGCAGAGCCGCACTTGCCTGCTGCCTCACAGCCACCGCGCACTGCCACGTACCCCACGCTCTTCTCCTACAGCTGCCCATCGTGCCGTTCATGCTGCTGGCTGCTGGCTGCCACTACGAATGCCACACTCGCTGCGCCTCACTCTTGCCGCCAAAAGGAATCTGCAGCTCCAACAGGCACGACCGTCGCCTCCAGCTCCGAATCCAGCAAGAGCCACGCCATGCCCACTCTCCTCCTACCCTGCAGAGACCCTCCCTTATCCCAATCGCTCCTGCGCCTTCCTCGAGCCCGCAGGAGCCAGTGGGCTTGAGAGACGCACTACGTCGCTCCCCACGCTGCCGACGCACTGGGCACACGCGACCAGCCGCCCCCCCCCCAGTTAACGCTGGCCGCTTGCATGAGGTCTCGCGGCCTTCCCGTTACGATACAATTGAAGATTTACATGGAACATAAGGGAAGGAGAGACAAGACATACGTATGCAGTACAGTAGCATAAGTTAATCAGTTCATTAATCTTTCTCAAATGTGAAAGGAGCAGGGATTCTTATATAACTTGACCAAGCTCTGCTAATCCAGAGGCAAGCTTGGAAGTTAATAAGAAACACCTGGGGGAAGGGCAGTGCATGGGAGTTCAGGCACACTCTTATAAACCCCAGGGAATAGAAGGAAAAGAGAGCACCAGGAAAACAGAAGGAAAGAGAACCACCAGGGAGACGGAAGGAAAGAGAATCACCAGAGACAGCACCAGAGAGGATTCCTGAGGGAAGCAGCACAAAGGAAGGCAGCATACTGGGAAGGAGGCTGTGAGAGAGAGTCACACGAGAGGCTTAACCAGCGAGAACGCTGGAGAAAGCAGTGGGGTTCTCAGAGGTGAAAGCCACGACCCAGAAGGAAGCCAGCACTACAGGGGAACTGCATCTGGTTCTGGAGACAGGGAAGCTGTACCTGGGAGGAGTGCTGACGAGGAGCAAGATACAGTAGCAGCAGTTTATGAACCTGCTGGGAAACTGCCAGCTCCAAAAAGGTGCATGAATAAACCTGTAACAAAAAGTAACTAGAGCCAGTTAGAGGCATTGTGTCAGTTACTGAAGGGAAAGAATCTCCACGTGCTTGGGGAAAAACCTGTGCATAAGGAAAAGTCTCACTGGAGGAAAGTATTAAAGCTTTTAGAAGACATTAAGCCTGAGCTTTTGCAGGGTGACTTGAAATCAGAGTTACCAGACTCAAGTTATGAGGACATGGAAATAGATCCTTATGAATCTGACAAGGAGTCAGATGATTCATTAATGGACTGTTCTCTATGTAAGAAGACAGAATAAGGAGTTCCTGGTTTGAAAGGAGAAAGTCTTAAAGCCAAAAAATGTTCTACAAAGCAGAGAGAGGAAACAGGGATAATGTTGCTTAGCTAGAGTTTGCTAAGACTCCTGGTTTATCTGAAGAAAAGAACATTTCTTTTGGGTTTTGTTAAAAGAATGAAAAGCTTTATTTTGAATGCTGAAAGTTTTGGAAAAACAGCTACATGTGTTTGAAAGCTAATTGAAGCACTTACAGTGCCTTGTTTTGGATAAAAGGTCTTTGGAATCTTGTTTGGAGAAAAAATCCTATTTTTGTTATGCGTTGAGCTTTTAAATGCTTTTTGGAAAAGGAACTAATAAATTCCTGTGCTTGCCTTGAAAACCCTCGGGTCTCAACATTATTGTCTTGAAACCACACAACTACAACTCCCAGAAGCCTCGGCCCTGGGAAGACTCCAACCATTCTTTATTTAAAAGGACAATATAAAGGCAGGTCTGTGCCTATAGGCGGTTGCCTGGGCACGGGTTGTGACACTACCCATCATAAGATTAATGGAGTAGCCATACTGGTGTGGATAGCTGTATCCCCATGGTTTTAAAATCCACGTGCTGCCTCTTCCTATCTTCCAAGGGACTTTGTTCTAGAATTAGTGAATCTACTATCCATGCGGCTCACAGCTATGTGTATGCCGTGATCTCATTTACCCTATTTGACTTAACGAGCTCTAGTTATATACAGTAATGTGGTGGCTGGTCTATTTCTTGGTGGGGGTCATTTTAAAGATATAGATATGTCTATCACTTCTATAGTGAATTATGTAATAGGAATATTACCAGTCTTCCTTGCAAGGAAAGTGCAGTGTCAAAGTGATGGAACTCTAGTTCAACGTTTATGGAAAATTAACCACCTGGATTTGCTCTTTGGAAGATAGGGTTTTCTTGAGAGGAAGGGGGGATATGTCTTCCTAACTTTATGACCTAATACTATAGCGTTTTGTAGAGGCAAGGTTCACGATGGGTGGAGGGGGCCATAGGCATACGTTCAATATGCTGCTGAGATTAAGGGTCAGTTTCAGCGAGGAGATGTCAGCACTTTGAGGCAGGTGGAGTAGGACTGTCCTATCATTCAGTTTTATTGTTTTTTCAATGTGAAACCATATTAGGGTGATGTTGGGATTTAGGGCCACTCTCTCCTGACTTGAGGTCATTTTTTCAATCAGTAATTGGCAGCTTGTCCTTATAAGGGGATTGTCTGCCTGAATTAGTTTGATGTTCGGAGTGACCCTATATCCATTATTTCTAACTGAAAACATGCAATAGATCTTGGTTGAGGCCTATGGTGGTATACCTGTGACTATGCTATTCATGGGCACAAATACCATGGTGCGGTAGTTTCCCTTACGTCCTCCTCTTTCTTAAGTGGAAGGGGTTACCAGACAAACCTCCTTATTTCTCTCTAGTGGAGTGTTTGTCCTTCTATAGCCCCCTGCAGGCCTTGCAGGCTTGCAGATGTTTTATGTTTTTTTCACATGGCCCCTGATGATCAGCCTTTGATTATCTAATTTTCCAGGGCAGGATTGTGTATTTTAATTTACTGTAACTTGGTTTTCTCTTTTGTTTGTATTTGTTGGAAAATAAAGAAATTAAAAGCTTAACAGGACCTTCTCTGAGTGCAGCCCTTTTTTAAAAATTAGTTTCATTTTATTTTAAAAAGCGGGTTGTCCTCATGTAGCTGACGTGTGAGTCTCCTTTCTGCCCATAAATTAATTTGTGTTTAGATGTTAGGATGTACCTTTGGGCTTCCGGTCTATTTATCTATGTTTCCTGGAACTTCCTCATTTCTTTTATATTGTGATCTAATTTGATGGAAAAAATGGTTTCTTATAATGTTTTTGCTTTTGGTATTTGATATATCCACTTTTCTGCTCATTCAATGCGATTGTTTGGATGTAAAGATTGAATAATTCAATAAAAATAAAAAGCGGGTTGTGCAATCTCTCTCAGCTCTGGCCCGGTCCAAGGCCTTTATCTCTGAAATGCTATCCGGTTAGCATCAGGGTGTTTGGGGGGCATTCCGGTGTGGAGTGGGGGCAGAGATAAGCGCTAACTGGGCAGCAGTGATTTTCCATGCTGCCCGGTCAGCGCTCTGTGCCGAAAAGATAGGCGAGGAAAACCATTGCCTATTTTTACGGCGCAAAGCACTAACCGGCCAGCATGGAAAATCACTGCTGCCTGGTTAGGCTCGGCAGCTTCCGACTATGCCACGAACCCTGGATATTTACTTCCATCGCTGCAGAGGTGAATATCCGGGATTAAGAGCTCGGTAGGTAGGACTATGCGGCTACATCGCTTAGCCATGCCCAATTCAAGATCAGGCCCATGGTCTTTTTCTGCCGTCATGTTTCTGTGTTTCTATGTTTCATTTTTAAGCAGTTTTGTGTACACAGATTCCTTAATATTTATGTAAGGTTTTTGTAGGTAAGTGTGTTTTCTTTTTCTTATCTTTTAGTCTTGATTATTTTTATTTTTTATGATTACATATATGTACTTTTTAAAGCTAAGACTTAGTCATTAGGGGGCCCTAGTATAACTGATGCAAATTTTGCCTTTCGTACTCACGTTTTTGCACTTGAGCATATGGTATGCATTAGTAATACTTCACTAATTAATCATATTTTCCCTTTAACCCCCCCTTCCCCTAATTTTTAACATTTTCTTTCTATAATTTCACCTTTGATGAGCCTTGATCTCTCTCTTCAAAGTTCTTTTCAAAGTTCCATTAGTGAACTTGCTTGGTGATTCTAACAGGGGTATATTGCTAGTGTTATACCCAGGAAGGATGAGTATGGAGCGCTGATGGAAGAAGAGGGAGACCCACCTAATCAGCCCGATAGCTGGATCAACCTTAGCTATCGTCAGATGAAAGATTGACCTCACATCCACCATCCTCCATTACTGTACTTGCTATATTTTAAAATATTTAAACAAAGCAGGAAACCAATGAATTACTTTCCAAATATGTATAAAACCTCAGCAATAGCAAAGACCATAGGGAAATACTATTGCCATTACTACAATAAAGTCACATCCATGAGAATTCTACATGCATCTTCCTGCTAACCCCTACCCTTATGCCTTCTTTTCCCCTACCCCCTCAATCCAACTCAAAACCGCATCCTCTCAACTGTTGATGTTGCATATCACCTAAGAGACTAAAGAGACCTTACCAAGCATCTATATGCAAATCTGGCACATTTCTTGGCAATACAACGCACTCATTCACTCCAACAGTGTGCACTTGAAGGACTAGAAAAGGGGACTGTTACTTCTGGAGAGAGATCTGCAATTGTGAGTATATACTTCTGGGAATTTTCTGAAAGGAATTCTTTGTATTAAAGCTAATTGATCTGTGAACCCACTATTTTTTGTTAAATCAGTCAGGGCCTAGAAGCAGCAGTTTAAGTTTAAATTTAAAACACAGACGAGAACTTTCTGGTTACATTTCATATCCAGCAGAGAGCTTGTAGTTTAAATTTAATAGTCACTCAGGGCCTAGCATCAGCAAAGTACTTTTAGTTTAAATTTAAAACACAGAAGAGAGTTTCCAGGTTAAATTTGGAACCCAGCAGAGAGCTTGTAGTTTAAATTTAATAGTCACTCAGGACCTAGCATCAGCAAATTACTTTTAGTTTAAAGTTAAAACAAAGAAGAGAGTTTTCTGGTTAAATTTAGAACCCAGCAGAGAGATTGTAGTTTAAATTTCATAATAAGTTAGAGCCTAGCAGCAGCAAAGAGCTATAATTTAAATCAAATCAAAATATAGCTTACCTCAGCAGCACAAGACAGGGTACTGTGTAGCAGCCCTCTGAAAATAATAAGTGTTATTTCCCTCCCTCCCTCCCCAACACCCACCCACCCCTGGGATAATTGTAGCTTTATAGGTACTTGCACATCTTAAAAGACAGGAGGTGCTTTCAGGTGAAGCTCGTTACCCAAATCAGTCATACACTAAGGACCTGAGATTAATTAAGCTTCAGGTGAACAAGGTATATTAAACGTATTAGATACAGTTGAAAGACTAGAAAAGGGAACTGTTACTTCTGGAGAGAGATCTGCAATTGTGAGCATATACTTCTGGGAATTTGCTGAAAGGAATTCTTTCTATTAAAGCTATTTAATCTGTGAACCCACTATTTTTGTTAAATCTGTCAGGGCCTAGTTGCAGCAGTTTAAGTTTAAATTTAAAACACAGAAGAGATCTTTCTGGTTATATTTCATACCCAGCAGAGAGCTTGTAGTTTTAATTTAATAGTCACTCAGGGCCTAGTATCAGCAAAGTACTTTTAGTTTAAATTTAAACACAGAAGAGAGCTTTCTGGTTAAATTTGGAACCCAGCAGAGAGCTGTAGTTTACATTTAATAGCATCAGCAAAGTACTTTTAGTTTAAATTTAAAACACAGAAGAGAGATTTCTGGTTAAATTTAGAACCCAGAAGAGAGCTTGTAGTTTAAATTTCATAATAAGTTAGAGCCTAGCAGCAGCAAAGAGCTATAATTTTAATCAAATAAGAATATAGCTTACCTCAGCAGCACAGGACAGGGTACTGTGTAGCAGCCATCTTTTAATAAGTGTTATTTCCCTCCCTCCCTCCCCACATCCACCTACCCCTGGGACAATCATAGCTTTATAGGTACTTACAAATCTTAAAAGACAGGAGGTGCTCTCAGGTGAGGCTCATTACCCAAATCAGTCATACACTAAGGACCTGAGATTAATTAAGCTTCAGGTGAACAAGGTATATTAAACGTATTAGGTACAGTTTTATTGGTATAAATATCCATAGCAACCCATAGTAAGTAAAGAACTTAAAGATCTAAACAAAAACTAAAAACTAAGATGCAGACAGCAGTCCAGCAGCGAGATGGGGGCTTTCCAGTCTTTTGCAATGAGTGTCACATGTATGATTTTCTCCCAGTTGGTGAGAGGTCTTACGTGTGCACTAGGTGCAAGGAGCTCTTTGCTCTCAGGGAACAAGTCCATTCTCTAGAGGCTAGAGTAGCAGACTTTGAAAAAATAAGACAGACAGAGAGGCACATAGATGAGACCTACAGGGATATAGTCCTGAAGTCCCACCTCCAGTCTGGCAGCATCCTTATTGCCATGGAGGAGAGAGGTCACGTGACAGGAGAGCATCACCCTGGTGTGGCAGGAAGTGATCCTGTAACTAGGACCTGTCCTCCAGGTATTGTAAAACCCTTTTACACCGAGGAGGTTTCTCCAGGGCCATGTGCCCATGAAGGAAGGGTTAGGACAGCCGTTATAATTGGTGATTCGATCATTAGGCATGTAGATAGCTGGGTGGCTGGTGGACATGAGGATCGCCTGGTAACATGCCTGCCTAGTGCGAAGGTAGCGGACCTCACGCACCACCTAGATAAGATCTTAGATAGTGCTGGGGAGGAGTCTGCTGTCTTGGTACATGTCGGTACCAATGACATAGGAAAATGTGGTAGGGAGGTTCTGGAGGCTAATTTTAGGCTTTTAGGTAGGAAGTTGAAATCCAGAACTTCCAGGGTAGCGTTCTCTGAAATGCTTCCTGTTCCACGTGCAGGGCCCAAAAGGCAGGCAGAGCTCCGGATTCTCAATGCATAGATGAGACAATGGTGCAGAGATGTGGGGTTTGGATATGTTAGGAACTGGGGAACATTCTAGGGAACGGAGGGGCTCTTCCAAAGGGATGGGCTTCACCTTAACCGGGATGGAACCAGGCTGCTGGCATTAACCTTTAAAAAGGAGATAGAGCAGCTTTTAAACTAGATAATAGGGGAAAGACGACAGTCGCCCAAGAGCGGATGGTTCGGAAGAATGTATCCTTGAAGGATACTACCAAAAGCAGAGAGGTTCCAAAAAAGAGTAAAGTAGCCCAAATGCCCTCGAGTATGGAGCAGACAGAGATTAAAGATCCCAAATTACCCATGTCTACCAATAGCCAAATTAATATGAATAAAATACAGTTTCTAAAATGCTTATATGCAAATGCTAGAAGTCTAAAAAATAAGATGGGAGAGTGAGAATATATAGCACTAAATGAGAGGTTAGATATGATTGGATTATCAGATACATGGTGGAAGGAGGACAACCAATGGGACACTGTGATACCTGGGTACAAACTATATCATAATGATAGAGCTGATCAAATTGGTGGAGGGGTTGCACTCTATGTTAGAGAGGGCATTGAGTCAGAAAGGATTAAAGTTTTGCAGGAAACAAAATTTGCTGTAGAATCTCTATGGATTGAAATTCCATGTAAAAAGGGGAAGGCGATGGCAGTGGGGGTGTACTATCAATCGCCTGGCCAGAATGAACAAATGGATGATGAAATGCTCACAGAAATCAAGGAAGCTAACAAAAGTTACAGCGCGGTAATAATAATGGGTGATTTCAAATACCCCGGTATCGACTGGGTCAGTGTCACGGCAGGACATACTAGGGAGATAAAGTTCCTAGATGAAATAAATGACTGCTTCTTGGAGCAGCTGGTTCATGAACCGACCAGAGGGGAAGCCATATTAGACCTAGTCCTTAGTGGAACACCAGATCTAGTGCAAGAGATAAGGTTGTTGGGACATCTTGGCAATAGTGATCATAGCATGATCGCCTTTGATTTAATTAGTGGAGGAGGGATAGTAAGGAAATCCACAGTACTACCTTTTAAATTTTGAAAGGGAGACTATGATAAAATGAGGAAAATAGTTAAGAAAAAACCAAAAGGAGCAGTTGCAAAGGTTAAAGACTTACATCAAGCGTGGGTGTTGTTGAAAAATACTATCTTGGAAGCCAAGACCAGCTGTATTCCACGCTTTAAGAAAAGTGGAAGGAAGTCCAAAAAACTGCCAGCATGGTTTAAAGGTGAGGTCAGAAAGGCTGTTGTTGCCAAAAAAGCATCTTTCAGGAAATGGAAAAAAGAGCCAAACGATGAAACCTGGAAACAGCACAAGCACTGGCAGGTCAAATTCAAGGCATTGATAAAGCAGGCAAAAGGAGAATTTGAGAAGAAGCTTGCTGCGGAAGCAAAAACGCGAAATAAAGATTTTTTGAAGTACATTCGTAGCAAAAAACCTGTGAGAGAGTCAGTTGGTCCATTAGATGATAGAGGAGTTAAAGGTGCACTAAGAGGTGACAAGGCGATAGCGGAGAGACTGAATGAATTCTTTGCTTCGGTCTTTACTGAGGAAGATGTAGGGATGTTACCCATGACTGAAGTGGTATTTAAAGGTGCAGAAGAATTGAAGGAAATATCGATACATCGGGAAGATGTATTACAACTATTAGATAAACTGAAGAGTAGCAAATCACCTGGGCCGGATGGTATACATCCAAGGGTGTTGAAAGAACTGAAATATGAGATTGCAGACCTGATATTAGTAATCTGTGAACTATCATTAAAATCATCTCTAATACCTGAAGATTGGAGGATCGCCAATGTAACACCAATTTTTAAAAAGGGTTCCAGTGGTGATCCAGGAAACTACAGACCAGTGAGCCTCACGTCAGTACCGGGAAAAATGGTAGAAACCATCATAAAGAATAAAATTACTCAGCATGTAGATAGTCATGGCCTAATGGGAGACAGCCAACATGGCTTTAGACAAGGAAGATCTTGTCTTACTAATCTGTTATGTTGTTTTGAAAGTGTGAATAAACAGGTGGACAAAGGTGAGTCGGTTGATATAGTGTATCTAGACTTTCAGAAAGCCTTTGACAAGGTCCCTCATCAGAGACTTTTGGCAAAACTAAAGAGTCATGGGATAGGAGGTAGTGTACTACTGTGGATCAGGAACTGGTTAAAAGATAGAAAGCAGAGGGTTTGGCTAAATGGCCTGTTTTCCAAATGGAGAAAGGTGAATAGTGGTGTACCCCAGGGATCTGTGCTGGGTCTGCTGATTTTTGACATATTCATAAATGACCTGGAAAGTGGAATAACGAGTGAGGTTATCAAATTTGCAGATGACACAAAACTATTTAAAGTTGTTAAAACCCAAGAGGATTGTGGAAAATTGCAAGAGGATCTTGATAAATTGGAAGACTGGGCATCAAAATGGCAGATGAAATTTAATGTGGACAAGTACAAAGTTATGCACCTAGGGAAGAACAACCCAACTATGGTTACACGATGCAGGGTTCCACATTAGGAACCACCACCCAGGAAAAAGATTTAGGCGTCATTGTGGATAACATGTTAAAACCCTCGGCCCAGTGTGCAGCGGCAGCCAAGAGAGCAAATAGAATGCTAGGTATCATAAGGAAAGGAATGGAAAATAAAACAAAATATATTATAATGCCTCTATATCGTTTCATGGTGAGACCGCACCTTGAATATTGTGTGCAATTCTGGTCGCCGTATCTTAAAAAGGATATAGCATTATTAGAAAAGGTTCAAAGAAGAGCCACCAAAATGGTAAAGGGGATGGAAGGATACTCCTATGAAGAAAGGCTAAAAAGGATAGGGCTCTTTAACCTGGAAAAGAGACGGCTGAGGGGAGATATGATAGAAGTCTATAAATTAGTGAACGGAGTGGAACGGGTAAACGTAGATCGATTGTTTACGTTATCAGAATATAAAAAGACTAGGGGACATACAATGAAGCTACAGGGTAAACTATTTAAGACTAATAAAAGAAAATATTTTTTCACTCAACGTGTAATCAAACTCTGGAATTTGTTACCGGAGGATGTAGTAAAGGCTGTTAGTGTAGCTGGGTTTAAAAAAGGTTTGGGCAAGTTCCTGGAGGAAAGGCCCATAAACCATTATTAAGAAGGGACCCAGGATATCAATGCTTGACCAAGTACAAGCATTGCGGAGCCTGTGTCTTTTGGGGAAACTGCTAGGTATGTATGACCTAGATTGGGCTTGATGGACCTTGGTCTGACCCAGTATGGCATATCTTATGTTTTTATGTTCTTTATTACTATAGCTATCCATAGCAACCCTTAGTAAGTAAAGAATTTAAAGATCTAAACACAAACTTAAAACTGAGATGCAGACAGCAGTCCAGCAGTGAGATGGGGGCTTTCCAGTCTTTTGCATTGAGTGTCACATGTATGATTTTCTCCCAGTTGGTGGGAGGTCTTATACCTGTGCAAGGAGCTCTTTGCTCTCAGGGAACGAGTCCGTTCTCTAGAGGCTAGAGTAACAGACTTGGAAAACATAAGAAAGACAGAGAGGTACATGGACGATACCTACAGGGATATAGTCCTGAAGTCCCACCTCCAGTCTGGCAGCATCCCTGTTGCCATGGAGGAGAGAGGTCACGTAACAGGAGAGCATCACCCTGGTGTGGCAGGAAGTGATCTTGTAACTAGGACCTGTCCTCCAGGTGATGTAAAACACTCTTGCACTAAGGAAGTTTCTCCAGGGCCATGTGCCCATGAGGGAAGGGTTAGGACAGCCGTTATAGGTGGTGATTCGATCATTAGGCATGTAGATAGCTGGGCGGCTGGTGGACGTGAGGATCGCCTGGTAACATGCCTGCCTGGTGCGAAGGTAGCGGACCTCACGCGCCACCTAGATAAGGTCTTAGATAGTGCTGGGGAGGAGTCTGCTGTCTTGGTACATGTCGGTACCAATGACATAGGAAAATGAGGTAGGGAGGTTCTGGTCGCTAAATTTAGGCTTTTAGGTAGGAAGTTGAAATCCAGAACTTCCAGGGTAGCATTCTCCAAAATGCTTCCCGTTCCACGCGCAGGATCCAAAAGGCAGGCAGAGCTACGGAGTCTCAATGCATGGATGAGACAATGGCGCAGAGATGAGGGTTTTGGATTTGTTAGGAACTGGGGAACATTCTGGGGAAAGGAGGAGCTCTTCCGAAGGGATGGGCTTCACCTTAACCGGGATGGAACCATGCTGCTGGCATTAACCTTTAAAAAGGAGATAGAGCAGCTTTTAATCTAGATAATAGGGGAAAGCCGACAGTCGCCCAAGAGCGGATGGTTAGGAAGAATATATCCTTGAAGGATACTACCAAAAGCAGAGACGTTTCAAAAAAGAGTAAAGTAGCCCAAATGCCCTCGAGTATGGAGCAGACAGAGCTTAAAGATCCCAAATTACCCATGTCTACCAATAGCCAAATTAATATGAATAAAATACAGTCTCTAAAATGCTTGTATGCAAATGCTAGAAGTCTAAAAAATAAGAAGGGAGAGTTAGAATATATAGCACTAAATGAAAGGTTAGATATGATTGGAATATCAGAGACATGGTGGAAGGAGGACAACCAGTGGGACACTGTCATACCTGGGTACAAACTATATTGTAATGATAGAGCTGATCAAATTGGTGGAGGGGTTGCACTCTATGTTAGAGAGGGCATTGAGTCAGAAAGGATTAAAGTTTTGCAGGAAACAAAATTTTCTGTAGAATCTCTATGGATTGAAATTCCATGTAAAAAAGGGAAGGCGATGGCAGTGGGGGTGTACTATCGACCATTGGCCAGAATGAACAAATGGATGATGAAATGCTCAAAGAAATCAAGGATGCTAACAAAAGTTACAGCGCAGTAATAATAATGGGTGATTTCAATTACCCCGATATCGACTGGGTCAGTGTCACAGCAGGACATACTAAGGAGATAAAGTTCCTAGATGAAATAAATGACTGCTTCTTGGAGAAACTGGTTCATGAACCGACCAGACGGGAAGGCATATTAGACCTAGTCCTTAGTAGAACACCAGATCTAGTGCAAGAGATAAGGTTGTTGGGGCCACCTGGCAATAGTGATCATAGCATGATCGCCTTTCATTTAATTAGTGGAGGAGGGATAGTAAGGAAATCCACAGTACTACCTTTTAACTTTCGAAAGGGAGACTATGATAAAATTAGGAAAATAGTTAAGAAAAAACTAAAAGGAGCAGTTGCAAAGGTTAAAGGCTTACATCAAGCTTGGGTGTTGTTGAAAAATACTATCTTGGAAGCCCAGACCAGCCGTATTCCACGCTTTAAGAACAGTAGAAGGAAGTCCAAAAAACTGCCAGCATGGTTTAAAGGTGAGGTCAGAGAGGTAGTTATTGCCAAAAAAGCATCTTTCAGGAAATGGAAAAAAGAGCCAAACGACGAAACCTGGAAACAGCACCAGCACTGGTAAGTCAAATGCAAGGCATTGATAAGGCAGGCAAAGGGAGAATTTGAGAAGAAGCTTGCTGCAGAAGCAAAAATGCAAAATAAAGACTTTTTCAAGTACATTCGTAGCAAAAAACCTGTGAGAGAGTCAGTTGATCCCTTAGATGATAGATGGGTTAAAGGGGCACTAAGAGGCAACAAGGCGATAGCAGAGCGACTAAATGAATTCTTTGCTTCGGTCTTTACTGAGGAAGATATAGGGATGATACCCATGACTGAAGTGGTATTTAAAGGTACGGAAGAATTGAAGGAAATATCGATACATCGGGAATTGGTTAAAAGATAGAAAGCAGAGGATAGGGCTAAAGTGCCAATTTTCCCAATGGAGAAAGGTGAATAGTGGTGTACCCCAGGGATCTGTGCTGGGTCCGCTGCTTTTTGACATATTCATAAATGACCTGGAAAGTGGAATAACGAGTGAGGTTATCAAATTTGCAGATGACACAAAACTATTTAAAGTTGTTAAAACCCAAGAAAATTGCAAGAGGATCTTGATAAATTGGAAGACTGGGCATCAAAATGGCAGATGAAATTTAATGTGGACAAGTGCAAAGTTATGCACCTAGGGAAGAACAACCCAAACTATGGTTACACGATGCAAGGTTCCACATTAGGAACCACCACCCAGGAAAAAGATTTAGGCGTCATTGTGGATAACATGTTAAAACCCTCGGCCCAGTGTGCAGCGGCGGCCAAGAGAGCAAATAGAATGCTAGGTATCATAAGGAAAGGAATGGAAAATAAAACAAAAGATATTATAATGCCTCTATATCGTTCCATGGTGAGACCGCACCTTGAATATTGTGTACAATTCTGGTCGCCGTATCTTAAAAAGGATATAGTGATTTTAGAAAAGGTTCAGAGAAGAGCCACCAAAATGGTAAAGGGGATGGAAGTATACTCCTATGAAGAAAGGCTAAAAAGGTTAGGGCTCTTTAACCTGGAAAAGAGACAGCTGAGGGGAATTATGATAGAAGTCTATAAATTAATGAACGGAGTGGAACGGGTAAACATAGATCGATTGTTTTCGTTATCAGAATATAGAAAGACTAGGGGACATGCAATGAAGCTAGAGGGTAAACTATTTAAGACTAATAAAAGAAAATATTTTTTCATGCAACGTGTAATCAAACTCTGGAATTTGTTAGCGGAGGATGTTGTAAAGGCTGTTAGTGTAGCTGGGTTTAAAAAAGGTTTGGACAAGTTCCTGGAAGAAAGGTCTATAAACCATTATTAAGAAGGGACCCAGGATATCAATGCTTGACCCAGTACAACTGGGGAAACTGCTAGGTACATATGACCTAGATTGGCCACTGTTGGAAACAGGATACTGGGCTTGATGGACCTTGGTCTGACCCAGTATGGCATGTCTTATGTTCTTATGTTATGTTCACTATTTCATTCAGCCTGGCCAGTGCATCACATTGGGTGGAGATGGGTCTATCCACTGAACTAATATACCTTTCTGGGTGGCCAACAAACCCACATTTATGAACTTTAGCTTGCCCCTGTTCCACACGGCCTGTGCAGACATGTACTTGTCGATATCGGTCTTCTGCCACAAGTGTTAGGCTTTTATTATTGGGGCTTTCAGCCTATCTTGCTACTGTATTGGTCTTCCTCAGCTCTTCTGGGCTGTTGCACTCAGAACTGAAACATTCCTTCCATTACATTTGGGGTCTTCACTACAGTGCATCCTCGGATTCCTCTTTACATCCCTCAGCTTGGCATCTAGGCATTCCATGAATGATTCTTCCACCCTGGGGAGATCATACTCTGCACTTAAGATTCCTATGCTGGGACCTAATCCTCAGTGCCAGGACTCTAACTTCTCAGTACTCAGCTAAAATCACCTCTCTCCTGCACCCTAGACTTGTGATGCCTCTTCTGCTGTTGTGTTAGCTTTCCTCTACTGTTTTAGGGCCTTCCTGTCAGTCTGGGTACTGTGTTGGTCCTCCTGACATAATTTAGGATCTTCCGGCTAATTTAAGTGTTGTGCTGGTCTTCCTGCATAATTTAAGTCCTTTCAACCTATCCAGGTGCTGTGCTGTTCCTTCTGGCATAATTTAAGGGCTTGCAGCTGATCTGGGTGCTATGCTGGTCTCCTTGCCATTTTACTCCTCTCAAAGTGCCTTGATGTGCTTACAGCCATTGTTGTGCTCTTTTTCACTCTCCCACTATCTTGAGATATTCAGTCTGCTCTTTGTGGCACATTGCCCTTCTTATGGTGTCTTTGGTGGGAGGGGGTTGTGACACTCTTTATGGCTTGTAGTGCTGTTGCAGATGCCTGCCATCAAATTTCAAGAAGGTAGGAATGAAAATAGATAACAAACCTTACTGTTGCATTGCAAAATATCTCCCCCTCTAGATTTTTATGGGAACTAACAAGAAAAATACACAAATGATTCAGTTCCTGAAGACTAACCGAAAGGGGATATTCAGACAAACAAAAATAAGCCCAAAAATCCTTGATTTGCACATACCTACCCCATCCATAGTGCTTTAAGACAGGGCTGGTGCAAGGACTGGAGGAACCCAAGGCAGGTAGTCCATCCTGATGCCCCGCTCATGGCCCCCCCATTTTCATTTCTGGAACTGCCGCCTCTCTCTGGGGACTGAAGCAGCAGCAATAGCCACTAAACTGTGATGCAACGCTAACTAACACACTTCAGTACTTCATCACGGTTTCCTTCTTTTCCCAATGTGCTGTTTCTGCCCCCTCCAATGCCACTTCCAGTTTGGGAGGGGGACAGAAACAACACATTATAAAAAGAAGGAAACCATTATGCAGTGCCGGAGTATGTTAGTAACCAATTGCATCACTGTGTCACGGTTTGCGGGCTATTGCCATAACTGCAGGCCCCAGAGATGCTCTACAATAGTGGCAATGGGTGCCTTCAGAGGACCAGCACCCTCGGTGACCATCTAGCTTGTCTGGTGGTAATGGTGGCCCTGCTTTCAGATATCCCTGCCAATGCTGATGCAAATCATCCCTCTACCTATTCTTTGCAGTCTTCCAACAAATACTGGTGATTATTTATCCCTCTCTGCTGCATTGGAGTCTTCATATAATTGTTTATTAATTTCACATTGTTGCAGAAGTTGTACTTGAGACTGGTCAATGGTAAAGCCTTTGTGGCAGAGGAAGAGTAAAGATGAACTTGTTAGGCTGCATTTTATCTTCCTTTCAAAGCAGTGGCCCTTTGCCCTTTCATTTGATCTTTCAAGCAGTGCAATAGAAAGTACCAAAAATAAAAAAGTGCCCACCACCCATAAAAATTCAGCAACACTCAATAAACTAGTGATCATCAATCACAGCATACAAAAAAGCAATAGAAAGTAAGATCTTGGTGCCATTCTCCTGTTCAAACATGTCCATGGAGGTGTTTGGATATATCTTCAAGCACCCTTCAAACCAACCTAATTCTCCTATAAAATGTTGACCCCAAACCTCTGACACTGTTGATACTTCTTTACTGTATGCCCAGAGGATTGCCTGGCAATGTTGGTGCTACTTTGCCCCTCGTTCTTTGCCTTATCCAGCTAAACATTTGCAAGCAAGTGACCTTACATAAAAACCTTTACTAAAGTTATACAGATAAATTTGTTTGTGAATATCTGTATAAAAGTATCTTAATAATTTCTGCTGAATGTCTACATAGAGACACCTTGATATCTTACCCCAGGCAGATTTTTGACTTTGACCTTTGTATGTTTTGTATATTTCTGGGATTTTGATTCCTTCCAGTTCTCAGTGCGACTTTTCAATATGTAGCCTGTCTTCTGTGTCCTCACTATAGACTGGGAGTTAGTTGATGAAGGTGAGACCAGATAATTGGGTCCCAGTCTCAGGTCTATTCTAATCAGAGATGAGGAATAATGTCTTCAGGATCCTTAGATATTTATTATCTATTTATTAGGATTTATTGACTGCCTTTTTGAAAAGATTCACCCAAGGCAGTGTACAACATACACTAGCAAAATAACCAGTGTCAGCATAATAGACAAATTAGAACAGCGAGATAAACTTGGAGATAAACAATACCAAATAGCAATAATATGATATAATGTCAGTAATGTACACCTTAAAGCAGCATAGAAAAACATTAAAATAATAGAAATATGATACATAGCCAGCAGAATACAAATGATATACAGCAGCTTAATAGGCAGCATGGTAGAACACTCAAACAACATTGATAAGATACTCACAATGTCACCACAATATAAATGATGTGCTATAAAAGGCAGTATAGTAGAATATTCATATGACATAAATAGGATACTCACAATTTTGGGCCATGCAATGAAACATCTCAGTAGGCATAATGGGGAACATGTGCAGCCGGGACATACACTTAAGATGGGCAAAAACAAATCTGATCACCAGATGAATAATGTATGTGGATTTGGTCACAGTTTCACGGTTTGGAGCAAACTAGTCCTGAAGCAGTAAGTGAATGGAAGGTCAGTCACCATAGCAACCAAAGGCTTGGGAGAAGAGCCAGGATTTTATGTACTTCCTGAAGTACAAGTAGTCTTGAGTTAGACAAGCTGCTGGTGAAAAACTCATTGAGTAATAACAAGTTGAGTATAAATGCATAAAAGCATGTCAAACGTTAAGGGGGAAATTCTATAAAGGATATGTAGTAAAGTATGTTCTAGGAACACATATTCAAATAGTGCATGGTTTAGAGCGCACTTAAGTCCTATCATGAGTACTTTCAGTTTGGGTATGCACAGAGGGGGAGCTTGGGTGGGGCCTAAATTTACATGCATAAGTTATAAAATATCATGACGTACATGTCTTACAAATCAATCTAAGCATGGGTATTTAGGCCTGTTCTAGATCCTACACACATACTTTACAACATAGGCCTCATATTTGTTTTTGGCAACACACACTAGTTGCACAGGAGTTAATCAAATTGACCTCTATGGGGTATGTTTACTAAACCGTGGTAGCGGACTCTGTGCGATATCAAAGCCGCGGCCCCATTGAAATCAAGGCCGTTTTATAAAGGGCAGATAGACACACGTGTTGCCTAGGAGTTCTGCTATGAAAGGACTCAACTATTTAACCAGTTTACCATTTTAGTTACTGGTCTTTGGATTTAGCCTATACCTTTTTCATTAGAAGTTTAAGGTGAGTTACATTCAGGTACAGTAGGTGTGTCCCTGTCCCAAGAGAGCTTATCATCTTAAGTTTGTACCCAAGGCTTAAGAGATTTGCTCAAGACCACAAGGAACATCAGGGGGATTTGAACCTTGGCATCCCTAGTTCTCAGTCCACTGCTTTAACCATTTGTTTTAGGCTATTCCTCCACTCCATTTCTTACCACCTGCCCAGATTGTTTATGAATCTCTTATAATGAACAGTACCAAAGTAGAAACACAAATACTGTCCTCTTCTGATCTAATTTTTTCATCATACGCAAAAAGAATTGAATCAAGATTTTAGCATAGTCTTTCCTGAGTGAATTCTAAATTGCCTGATGTTCCACAATCTGCTGGATTAAAAATATTAAACTCTTTGAGGTATGTATACTAAACAACGTTAACGTCGAGAGAGGGGAGGTGCTTAAACAAGATGGTGGCAGCCATCTGCTCCGAGTGAGCGTGTTATTTTTCTTATGGGGAGAAAAAGCAAGGGGAGAGGTGGGTCGACACCCTCCCAACCCCCCTCTACCTCGACGCCAGTTAACCTTAGGTCCTTTGGACGCTTATTTGTTATGCGCTGCTCGGGACCCGGTGGATGCAGGGGAAGTATCCCAAGCTACAGCTTTGCAGGAGTCGGGTGATTCAGCGGCTGTTTCGGTTTCATCGCTTTCCCCTTTGAGCCTGGAGCTGAAAATATACCGGAGTTAGCCCTTGCCAGGGGGTTTCCTGGAGCTTGATTCCCCCTCGACAAAGGGAGAGGATGGAGGCTCGAGAGGGCCAGGAGTAGAAGGGTTGCGGAGGTCTGAGAGTGCAGCCGTTGGGCGACATTGTTCATCGTTATTTTTGGCATCGATTGGGGAAGAGCACACAGGGCAGGAATTCCCTGAGTCACGTGGAGGAAAATCACCGGCAAAAATGGAAGCTGTTTTAACAACTGTGGATCCGGGTCTGGTTTTCTCGTTGCAGCGTCCGGCTAACTTTACGTTGGAGTCAATTTGGCAAGCTGTTCTCTCCTTAGGAGAAGCTTTAGTGCCACAGATCACATCATTAACTCAGAAAGTGAATAATTCAGCGGCTGTAGTGGAGGATCTTGAATGGAAGGTGGAAGGTCTGCAGTCTGAAGTAGGAGAGAATCGGAGTAAAACTGTGGTACTTGAAGATCAGACGGATGTATTTAAAAAGAACTTTTCTTCTGTGCAAGTTGAGTTGGAGCATTTGGACAATATGTCTAGGGTTAATAACTTAAGATTGATTAATTTTCTGAGGCTTCTCACTGTGTCCCCCTCGAGATATGTTTAGACAGTACTTGGTGGATGTTTTGGGTTTTTTTTCAGAATTAATTCCACCTTTGGTTAGGATTTACTATTTACCTAAGGTGAAACTCTCACCTGGTTTAGTTAATATCGAGGGGGGGGGGGGACCAGGACCAAGGGAATATCTTAAATGTTACAGAGTTATTAGAGCAATCTGATGTTGAGTCTCTGGTTCCCTCTACTTTATTAATTACATTTGCACTGCTTTCTGATAAAGAATGGTTATTGAAGCTTTCCTTTCGTAAGCGGAATTTGCCTTTTAGAGGCTTGATGGTTCGTATTTACCCGGATTTGGCTAGAGAAACTCAGAGACTCCGTAGGGAATTTCTCCTCCTGCATCCTGGTGTTCTCCAGTTTGGGGGGGGGGGCTGTTTTTCCTAAAGCATCCCTGTAAATGTTTAGTAAAGTATCAATATATTTCTTATGTTTTTTATGAGCCCTCTCAACTTACAGCTTTCATTACTGCTCGGCATTTGGTATCCTCTATTGGGGCCTCCCCTGAGCTCGCTTAATTTTGTTACTCCGGTTTAGTCTGCTGCCTTTATTTCTTGTTCTCTTTGGTTTGAAATTAATATTGCGATTTCCCCCTTCTCCTTATTGTGGGCTAGGGTGGGTAGATACGTTGTTTCAGATGTTTGAATTGCTTTTTTTTCTATGTATTTTTGAATTATGTATATACTAATTGTATCTGCTCTTTTTCTGCAAGAATGTTTTATGGAACTTTCTTGATTTAATTTGTAAAACTTCTATAAATATAAAATAAAAATAAATAAACAGCGCTAACGTCGCAGCAGTGACGTTATCACGCGATAAGCGGCGTTATCGCGCGATAATGTTAAATTACCGTGCGATAACATCACTTATCATGTGATAACGTCTTCGGCGGTGTAAAGGCACATAGAGGGTGGAGTAAGGCTCCCCAGAGGGCAGAGAGAAAGGGTCAATGGGTGGAGAGTGGGCAGGGAGAGGCTTCATGCATACTAACGCTGTGAAATCAGGGTCTGAAAATTAATGCCCGTGAAAACCTCGTGTTAGAGGCACATTTGCAGGAGAGAGAAACCATTTCAGTCAACAATGTATAGCAAAGGCATGGAGACCCAGAACAGTGATAGTAGTGATACATGTGCAGCAACAGCATAGTGCACAAGTACAAAAGGGCACTATGATGAGGCTACAAATGGGGTACAGGGGGCCAGAGGTGGAACATGCAGTGGAGCAGATGGGGCACAGTGCGGGCTAGGCAGATGCCCAGGTGCCACATAGGAAGGCAGAAATGGAAAGTCAGCACACATCAACTGACCAAGGGTCAACATGTTCACGAGTGTGTCTCCCACAGTGCCCCATGGACATGACCCAGCAGTTACCCCAAAGGGCACATAACATGACCAGGCGTTGTCGGGGGGAAGCGTGGATGGCTAGGTAGGCACCCCTACCCCAGATCACATTCCATAGGCAACCGCCTACCGGCACACAGGATGGCCTGGGACTGAGCACCACCATCACCACCGGCAGGGCAGTTTATCCAGGATGCATCTGCATAGGGCATAGGGCAATGGCTGGGATATGTTAGTTTGCAAACGCCATCTCCACGGACAGGGTAGCCACAGCAAGTCAGGTTGTGTGGGCACTCACACCCTGACTGAGCAGTGACAATGGCATGTCTAGCCTCCCACATAGTGCGGAGGTAGGGCTACGCGGTGCGGTTCTTCTTTGGTTTCGTTCTTTTCTTACTGCCCGATCCTTTTCTGTTTCCTTAAATGGTAAGTCATCAGCCTCTCTCCCCCTCACTTGTGGTGTCCCCCAGGGCTCTGTTCTGTCCCCTCTGCTGTTTAATATTTCCCTGGCCCCTCTACTCCTCTTGTTACAGCAGTACCCAATGTCTTCCTACGTTTACGCGGACGATATTATCTTGCTCTATCACACCTCCCCACTTTCTCTGGATCTCTCCCCCTTCAACTCCTGCCTTTCTCATGTGGCCTCTTGGCTTTTGCAACACTTCCTGCATCTTAACCCTTCTAAGTCCACTGCTATGTGGGTATCCCTGAGTGGGTCGTGTCCCTCCATTGCCCCTGTGATTGATTCTATCCCCATTCCTCTCGTGTCTTCTTTCCGGTATCTTGGGGTGATCCTTGACTCTTCTCTTTCCTTTCGTGATCACATCTCCTCCCTTACTAGGCGCTCTTTTGCTATCCTCCGTCAGCTTCGGGCTGTTCGTACACTTCTTCCTCTTGGTTCCCTGGTTACTCTCGTCCTTGCTCTAATTACTAGTCGATTCAATTACTGTAACATCTTTATGGCCAATCTTCCCAATTACCAGCTTCAACGTCTCCAGCTTATTCAGAATACCGCTGCCCGTATCATCACTTTTGCCCGCCGCTCCGATCACATCACTCCCATCCTCTTTCGCCTGCATTGGCTACCCCTCCGTGTTCGTTTTCACTATAAACTTCTTATCCTCACTCATCGCGCTATTCATACTAATAACCCTCTGTACTTGGCGGATCTGGCTTCTCTTCACACACCCTATCGTCAGCTTCGCTCCCTCCACGCAAATCGTCTGTCCTTACCATCCCCTTCCCATGCGCATCTTGAAAAGACCCGTCACTCTGCCTTTTTCTTTCTTGGTCCCTGGCTGTGGAATGCCCTTCCCCCGTCCCTTCGTCTTGAACCCTCCTATCCTCAGTTCAAAGCTTCACTTAAAACCTATCTGTTTCGAAAAGCGTTTGACCTCCCCCCGGATTCTCCTCCCTGATGCAACCGTAGGTTGCTGTCCTGTCCTAGCCGAGTTTGGTCCTGTTATTCCCCTGTTTGTCAGTGTTGGTTGAGTCTGTCTGTGTTTGATTGTGATTATTGTTTGATGTCTTTATGCTTTGCGCTATTCTTTCTCTTTCTTTCCTATCATTTTTGGCGTTCTTTTTCCGAAGTTTGCAGTATTGACCTTTTATTTTCTTTGTACACCGCTTTAATGTCTTGACGTAAGCAGTCTATCAAGTGTAAAATAATAATAAAGATACAATGTTTTTAATAGTGATATTAGTGAGTCCCCAATTCTGGGGCCCAATCACTGACATACCTGCTTGGTGTTGGTGCTAATATCTTGCATCTGGGTGCACACAATTCCTCTGGGAACATGCACCAGGTATGGGCTAGCACACTGTCTGCAGTTAGCATGTGTATGGCTGCAACACCTTGCAGGGTGCAGCAGGTGCACACTGACTGTGGCCTCTGCTGGTGAACTCCAGATGGTGGTGGGGGGCAGCTGAGCTGAGCAGGCCTATTACCTGTCTGTCAGTGTCCCTGTCACAGGTACCAACCTGCAGCAACTGTCGGGTTGTCAAAAGGATGGTGGTTGCTGGTCTCACAGCATGTTGCACCACTGTCCCTGTTGGAGATGTGCAGAGTATGGGTCTGTCAGGGGCAGATCATGTCCCTGACCCCGAGAGGGCACCTTGCTATGTACATAATCAGCATGTGCGTCCAGACACACCCCTGCTCCACGAACAAGTGACCATGGCAAGCACACTGCCTATGCACCAGATTGTTTGCATTATGGTCCACAAGGGGCAGACATGACTGCCAAATACAAACAGAAACAGGACGAACGAAGGTATCTCAGCAAATACCTCTCACATACTAGCACTGATGGAGACCTGCAGCAAAGCATACCTTAGCCAACTCGGGTAGTGCGGACCTGGTGCTGCCCACCCCACCTCACACTCAGAGTGAGCACAGAACATGCACAATGGCATGGCCTGTAGGTGGTCAGTGGCAGTAACACGCATGGTCACACCCCCCCTACCAAGCTGAAGTGCTGTAGAGGTGCATACCCCATCTGTTTAGCAGATGTAGACAGGTGTCCTGCATCTGTTGCAGTTACACAGCTCTGCCCTATCTCCAGGAGGCCTGAGGCCTATTTACAGGGGTCTAATAGACATCCTGGTGTTAAGAACATAAGAACATAAGATATGCCATACTGGGTCAGACCAAGGTCCATCAAGCCCAGTATTCTGTTTCCAACAGTGGCCAATCTAGGTCATATGTATCTAGCAGTTTCCCCAAGAGACACAAGTTCCACAATGCTTGTACTGGGTCAAGCATTGATATCTTCGGTCACTTCTTAATAATGGTTTATGGACCTTTCCTCCAGGAACTTGTCCAAACCTTTTTAAACCCAGCTACACTAACAGCCTTTACTACATCCTCCGGTAACAAATTCCAGAGTTTGATTACACGTTGAGTGAAAAAATATTTTCTTTTATTAGTCTTAAACAGTTTACCCTGTAGCTTCATTGCATGTCCCCTAGTCTTTCTATATTCTGATAAGGTAAACAATCGATCTACGTTTACCCGTTCCACTCCGTTCATTAATTTATAGACTTCTATCATATCTCCCCTCAGCCGTCTCTTTTCCAGGTTAAAGAGCCCTAACCTTTTTAGCCTTTCTTCATAGCCTTCCATCCCCTTTACCATTTTGGTGGCTCTTCTCTGTACCTTTTCTAAAATCGCTATATCCTTTTTAAGATACGGCGACCAGAATTGCACACAATATTCAAGGTGCGGTCTCACCATGGAACGATATAGAGGCATTATAATATATTTTGTTTTATTTTCCATTCTTTTCCTTATCATACCTAGCATTCTATTTGCTCTCTTGGCCGCCGCTGCACACTGGGCCGAGGGTTTTAACATGGTATCCACAATGACGCCTAAATCTTTTTCCTGGGTGGTGGTTCCTAATGTGGAACCTTGCATCGTGTAACCATAGATTGGGTTGTTCTTCCCTAGGTGCATAACCTTGCACTTGTCCACATTAAATTTCATCTGCCATTTTGATGCCCAGTCTTCCAATTTATCAAGATCCTCTTGCAATTTTTCACAATCCTCTTGGGTTTTAACAACTTTAAATAGTTTTGTGTCATCTGCAAATTTGATCACCTCACTCGTTATTCCACTTTCCAGGTCATTTATGAATATGTCAAAAAGCAGCGGACCCAGCACAGATCCCTGGGGTACACCACTATTCACCTTTCTCCATTGGGAAAATTGGCCATTTAGCCCTACCCTCTGCTTTCTATCTTTTAACCAGTTCCTGATCCACACTGCCTCCTATCCCATGACTCTTTAGTTTTGACAAAAGTCTCTGATGAGGGACCTTGTCAAAGGCTTTCTGAAAGTCCAGATACACAATATCAACCGACTCACCTTTGTCCACCTGTTTATTCACTCCTTCAAAAAAACATAACAGATTAGTAAGACAAGATCTTCCTTGTCTAAAGCCATGTTGGCTGTCTCCCATTAGGTTGTGACTATCTACATGCTGAGTAATTTTATTCTTTATGATGGTTTCTACCATTTTTCCCGGTACTGACGTCAGGCTCACCGGTCTGTAGTTTCCCGGATCACCCCTGGAACCCTTTTTAAAAATTGGTGTTACATTGGCGATCCTCCAATCTTCAGGTATTAGAGATGATTTTAATGATAGTTCACAGATTACTGATAGCAGTTCTGCACTCTCATATTTCAGTTCTTTCAACACCCTTGGATGTATACCATCTGGCCCAGGTGATTTGCTACTCTTCAGTTTATCTAATAGTTGTAATACATCTTCCCGATGTATCGATATTTCCTTCAATTCTTCCGCACCTTTAAATACCACTTCAGTCATGGGTAACATCCCTACATCTTCCTCAGTAAAGACCGAAGCAAAGAATTCATTCAGTCTCTCCGCTATCGCCTTGTCGCCTCTTAGTGCTTCTTTAACCCCTTTATCATCTAATGGACCAACTGACTCTCTCACAGGTTTTTTGCTACGAATGTATTTGAAAAGGTCTTTATTTCATGTTTTTGCTTCCGCAGCAAGCTTCTTTTCAAATTCTCTCTTTGCCTGCCTTATTAATGCCTTGCATTTGACTTGCCAGTGCTTGTGCTGTTTCCAGGTTTCGTCGTTTGGCTCTTTTTTCCATTTCCTGAAAGATGCTTTTTTGGCAACAACAGCCTCTCTGATCTCACCTTTAAACCATGCTGGCAGTTTTTTGGATTTTCTTCCACTTTTCTTAAAGCGTGGAATACAGCTGGTCTGGGCTTCCAAGATAGTATTTTTCAACAACACCCAAGCTTGATGAACATCTTTAACCTTCGCAACAGCTCCATTTAGTTTTTTCTTAACTGTTTTCCTCATTTTATCATAGTTTCCCTTTCGAAAGTTAAAAGTTAGTACTGTTGATTTCCTTACTATCCCTCCTCCACTAATTAAATCAAAGGCGATCATGCTATGATCACTATTGCCAAGTGGCCCCAACACCCTTATCTCTTGCACTAGATCTGGTGTTCCACTAAGGACTAGGTCTAATATGACTTCCTCTCTGGTCGGTTCATGAACCAGCTGCTCCAAGAAGCAGTCATTTATTTTATCTAGGAACTTTATCTCCCTAGCATGTCCTGACGTGACACTGACCCAGTCGATACCGGGGTAATTGAAATCACCCATTATTATTAGTGCGCTTTAACTTTTGTTAGCTTCCTTGATTTCTTTGAGCATTTCATCATCCATTTGGTCATTCTGGCCAGGTGCTCGATAGTACACCCCCACTGCCATCTCCTTCCCCCTTTTATATGGAATTTCAATCCATATAGATTCTACAGCAGATTTTGTTTCCTGCAAAACTTTAATCCTTTCTGAGTCAATGCCCTCTCTAACATAGAGCGCAACCCCTCCACAAATTTGATCGGCTCTATCATTACGATATAGTTTGTACCCAGGTATCACAGTGTCCCACTGGTTGTCCTCCTTCCACCATGTCTCTGATATTCCAATCATATCTAACCTTTCATTTAGTGCTATATATTCTAACTCTCCCATCTTATTCTTTAGACTTCTAGCATTTGCATACAAGCATTTTAGAGAATGTATTTTATTCATGTTAATTTGGCTATTGTTAGACATGGGTAAATTGGGATCTTTAAGCTCTGTCTGCTCCATACTTGATGGCATTTGGGCTACTTTACTCTTTTGTGGAACCTCTCTGCTTTTGGTAGTATCCTTCAAGGATACATTCTTCCGAACCATCCGCTCTTGGGCGACTGTCTATGGTACTAGCATCTGTTGCAGTTACACAGCTCTGCCCTATCCCCAGGGGGCCTTAGACCTGATGACAGAGGTCTACTAGAGATCCTGGTGTTATGGTAGTTGTTCCTGTTTATGTGTTTAAACCCACCCTATCCCCAGGAGGCCTGAGACCTGTTTACAGGGGTCTAATAGACATCCTGGTGTTATGGTACCAGCATCTGTTTCAGTTACACAGCCTTGCCCTATCCCCAGGGGGCCTCAGACCTGATGACAGAGGTATACTAGAGATTTTGGTGTTATGGTAGTTGTTCCTGTTGATGTGTTTAAACCCACCCTATCCCCAGGAGGCCTGAGACCTGTTTACATGGGTTTAATAGACATCCTGGTGTGATGGTACCAGCATCTGTTGCAGTTACACAGCTCTGCCCTATCTCCAGGAAGCCTGAGGCCTGTTTACAGGGGTCTAATAGACATCCTGGTATTATGGTACCGGCATCTGTTGCAGTTATACAGCTCTGCCCTATCCCCAGGGGGCCTTAGACCTGATGACAGAGGTCCATTAGTGATCCTGGTGTTATGGTAGTTGTTCCTGTTGATGTGTTTAAACCCACCCTATCCCCAGGAGGCCCGAGACCTGTTTACAGGGGTCTAATAGACATCTTGGTGTTATGGTACCAGCATCTGTTGCAGTTACACAGCTCTGCCCTATCCCCAGGGGGCCTTAGACCTGATGACAGAGGTCCATTAGTGATCCTGGTGTTATGGTAGTTGTTCCTGTTGATGTGTTTAAACCCACCCTATCCCCAGGAGGCCTGAGACCTGTTTACAGGGGTCTAATAGACATCTTGGTGTTATGGTACCAGCATCTGTTGCAGTTACACAGCTCTGCCCTATCCCCAGGGGGCCTTAGACCTGATGACAGAGGTCCATTAGTGATCGTGGTGTTATGGTAGTTGTTCCTGTTGATGTGTTTAAACCCACCCTATCCCCAGGAGGCCTGAGACCTGTTTACAGGGGTCTAATAGACATCTTGGTGTTATGGTACCAGCATCTGTTGCAGTTACACAGCTCTGCCCTATCCCCAAGGGGCCTTAGACCTGATGACAGAGGTCTATTAGTGATCCTGGTGTTAAGGTAGTTGTTCCTGTTGATGTGTTTAAATCCACCCTAGCCCCAGGAGTCCGGAGACATGATTACAGAGGTATATTCGAGATTGTGGTGTTATGGTGGCTCTCCCTGTTGATGTGTTCACTTTCACCCTATGCCCAGGAGGCCGTAGACCTGTTAACAGAAGTCTATCAAATATCCTAGTGTTACGGTAGGTGTTGCTGTTAATGTGTGTAAGTCCACTCTATCCCCAGGAGGCCATACACCAGAATACAGAGGTCTGCCATACACCCTGGTGTGATGGTACGTGCCTCTGTTGCAGTTCCACAGACCTTCCACATCCCCAGTAGGCTATAGACCTGACTACATAGGTCACGTTTACATCCTGCTGTTCCGGTTGGCTCCCCTTCAGAGGTATGGAGGTCCGGTGCAAACCCAGGTGTGCCTCTGTAACACAGAGAGTCACAAATAGCATCCCCTGGAGATCAGCATGACTGCCCCACATATGGCATGGTGCTGCCATGTCATGCAAGGAGAGGGCATGAACCCGGAATGGGGTGCCTGGGGGGGGGGGGGATCGCAGAGGACACGTAGGTGGCACACCGCGCATGCCCGGTCATACACCCACACATGCAGGCGGTGGTGGTAACAGGTAGTAGTGTACCCACTGGCCACTGCCACAGAAGCCCCCTGCTGCTCACAACCATGTGTGATAGGTAAAGGCCTTGACCAGACATATCCAGTCCCTAATGGTCACAAACCTTGCATTTCCCCCCAGGTGGAGGACCTACAGAAGAAGGGCAGTGAGCTGCGACTGCACCAGCCTAAGTTCCTACTCTGCCTCCAACAGAGGGCAATGGGCCATCGTGAAGGTGAGTATTGCAGCCGCTACAGTGCACTACAGCATGTCCCAGTGGCCCAGCAGCCAGTGTGAGCACATACTATGTTTCTGTGATGTGGCTCCCGCATGCCACCGTGCTAATGTCTGGTTTTCCCCACAGAGGACGGGGATGCTGGAGAGGGTCCATCCGCAGCAGAACAAGCCACCCCAAGCCCAACAGAGATGGTGCAGATGGTGGAGATGTTGGAGGGTGATGGAACAGAGGAGCAACACATGGAGAGGGCAGAGGATGTTATGGGGTGGGAGGGAGGGGAGGGGGTGGGTGCATGTGTGGTGGCAGGGGGAGGACGATGTGAGGAGAATGGGGAGGGGCAAGGATGAAGGTGAGGGGAGTGGGAAGGAGGGCATGGATGAGGGAGAGGGGAGTGGAGGGGAGGGCAGGGGGCAGGGGAGGGGGTTGGGGAGGCAGTGGTGGTGGAGGAGGAGGGTGTGGAGGGCGGAAAGGGCATGGAGGGTGGACCTGAGGGTGGGAGGGGCCACAGGGCAGCACAGGGTACCGGGGTTCCCTGTTACATGCCCCATGTGTGCAGTGATGGTACCCGTCCGTGTGTTTCTGTGGCACCCTTTTCCACAGACAGGGGCTACGCAGATGCCACCACACAGACAGTGGCAATATGGTGTGGGTGCGGTGGCCATTGCATACGGTACCTGACTGTGGCAATGGGTACGTTGCTGCACTGCCAGCGGGACCATGACTGCACCATTAGGCGTCTGTCAGGAGCCCTAGAGCAGATGAGTGCAGAGATGCGCATGCAGCGTGGGCCTGGCAGGGGTCACGCATCTTCAGACCCATCCGCTCATGGATGGCCCTGGAGTGTTTGAGGTGCACAGTGCTGCATCACAAACATGCCCTGTGCTCTCCTGTGACCCGGGACCAGCACATGTGGGCAGATGTTAAGACAGGTTATGTAAATAAACACATATTATGCTTTGTTACAACATCACAATGGTCATGTGTCTCCCTTACAGACAGACTGGTGAGGTGCGCATGGGACATGTGTGTGGATCCCTATGTGTATGTGTGGCAGACATGTGTAACATACATGGGCCGCTTCAGTCCCCAAGTGTGGGGGCTGGCCATGTGCATAGGCACCTGTGTCCTCGGGTGCCCTTGTGATGTAACCATGGGCTGGGTAGCCCAGCAGCTACGGTCAAACGCATGATGCCCAT
Organism: Ichthyophis bannanicus; assembly: GCA_033557465.1. Taxonomy (NCBI): domain Eukaryota; kingdom Metazoa; phylum Chordata; class Amphibia; order Gymnophiona; family Ichthyophiidae; genus Ichthyophis; species Ichthyophis bannanicus. The sequence goes on from CM066033.1 coordinate 1,375,637,050, forward strand.
GATGTGTAGGGTGCATATCAGATGCAGCACACTTGGAAGAGGATGACGGGAATGGCTAGCAGTTGGTATGTGGCTGTAGGGGTAGGACGGACCGCTGTACCCAGAAGTAGGTCAGGGGGATAGATGGTGAGGCCATGACAGGTGGTGCTGGACATGTGGAGGGGCTGCGGCTCACAACAAGGTTTTGGGGGGAACAACTGACTGTAGCTAGTTCCTGTTGCCTTGCCTGTGTGTCTTGCAAGGATCTGTAAGAAATAAATAATTTTTAAGCCCAACTATAAACTTGGAGTTCTGTATATAATTCCTTAATGCTAAACTAATATTGGAATAATAATTTTTATTTTGTATTTTTTGTCATTCACACTAGGATGCCACAAGGTCTCAGACATTTTTTAAGGCTTAAATCAGCCAGACTTGCTGGGTTGAAAATAGCCTTTTTTTTGCATCAACGACCTTAATTATTCATACATCCATAGGAATATTTTCTCTTTTTCTTCTTTTTATCTATTTTTTGGTTATTAATTTCTTTCTAACCGTATTCCTATAAATAAAATTCTTTCTTTCCGGTATTGTTTTGTAACGATTTCTCACATTTCTTCCCAAAGAGGTAATAACCTTCTATGAAAAAATAGTTTCTTAGTCCATTTCAAATCTTCAACCAACTTCAATATTAGTGTGAAAAAATCCTTAAATTACTCTCAAATGAAACAACTTTTCAGAAAAACAGGCTTATCTGTGAACATTGGTAGAATCTGCATTTCATGTCATATCGCCATAGAAGAAAGATTTCCCAACGTCTAGCAAAAGCGCTTGCACGTTTCACTTTTCGTTTCTTCAGGGGAACTGTGATACAGATGTCAAACCTCGTTCTTCTACCTGCACGGACTGTGAAAGAAATGAATTTTTAAACTAGCAATTTCTTCTTTAAGAACTCCCCTAAAAATATATTAATATATTAAGAACTAACCCGGTCAGTACCTTGCTTCTTCCAGCTCACGCTTCAGTCCTTTTACTGACACCAAAAAACGCCGCGCATGCGGACTAGCCCTTATCCTCGTTTTTTTATAGAGGAAGTTAGTTTAAAGGGCTATTGTTTAAAGGGACCCTTACCATTAATTTAGTTACATAGGTGCCATTCTATTTGGGCATTTAAGCCCTTGGGACAGACTGTCGATAAACGGAATATCCAACGTTGTTCTTGATATACAAGTTGTTGTTCTCTTGTGCGACCCCTAAAGCCACTATGGACTTGTTCAATAACAAAACAACGAAGATCTTGAAACACATGATTTAGTTGAAGGCAGTGTTCTACCATGGGGGCTTCTTTTCTCTGACATTTCAATCTACTGCGATGTTCTTGCATCCTTATTTGTAGTGAACGAATAGTTTTACCAACGTATAATAGCTGACATGGGCAGAATATTCCATAAACCACGTAGGTCGATTGGCAGTTAGTAGAACTGTTAATCCTATAATCTGTTCCTCCATAGTTAAAGGAAGAAAGCTCTAGAGTAACCATACAGATACTACAGCCCATACATTTTCGATGGCCCCGGACTATTATAATGTCTTCAGGAAAAGAAGGTCTTAACTCCGTCGGGCTAAGGATTTCTTTAAGATTACGATGTCTTTTCCAGACACACCTCACATGCTTATCTTCCAATCCCTGAGTATGTTGCAGGACGATCTGATGGACATCTGGGGGGTGCTGGTGGCTCCACCCCTGACCCACAGTACTGCACACCAGGATGGCCTAGGCTAGGTACCATCAGCCAGGATGGGGGATCTGCAGAGTAAGCTATCTGGGTGGTAAGGGATAGGACTTGGGTGATGCACATATCCTGAGGTGGATGGAGGTTAGGAGTGAGTGGCAGTATGAGGCCTGAAACATCATGTGGACAGACGGCCCTTGCTACAATAAGGTACCTCACATGGCACAGAGTCCCACAACACAGACGGAACTACATGTGATGGAGACATTAGTTAGGGGATTACATGGGATGTCATTGTGGATGTTAGCCCAACTTCCTGGGGACGTCCTGCCTATTCAGTCACCTACCTTCAGCGTCCTGCCATGATGAGGCAGTATGAGACCTCAGCTCCTGCAGGATGACATCCATGCTGGTGGGTGGGTGGAGGGGTGGTCCCGTTGCCTGCACTGTTTGCTGGCTCCCCTCCGTGCCATGGCCCTCCACAGGTGGTACGCTGCTGCTGGAGGTCAGCACAGTGGTGCGGACATCCGCCGGCATGTCCTCTGCCATGGCCACCACATCTGTCCCGTGGGCCTCCGTGCCTGTGCTGGAAGCCACCTCGGCCCCGTCACCCTCTGGTCCATCGCCATCGCCTGGCTCACCAACACCCGCCTCCTCATACACCTCCAAGGCCTGGATGTCACCTGGGGGGGGGGGTGGAACAGGGTATACATCACGGTTGGATTACCACATACATATGTGTAGCTGTGTTGTACATCCACACCAGCAGCAATGTGTTGTCCTCCTGTTACTGCTGTCACAGTGTCTACAATGGGGACAACACATGTGCGTACAGTGTGGTGTATGTGGCAGGGGGGGTACGGGGCAGCCACCTGAACTGGGGCTGCTGTGCCACACTCGATGGTGTGTCCTGGGGGGATGGTGAGGAAGGTGCTGGGGCCACTGTGTGCAGCAATGTGCGTGTGATGGGGGCCAACACTATATGTGTCCTGGGTGCGTGTGCGAGCTCTCTGTGTGACTGTTGCCTGTCACAGTGTGTGTGACTGATATGTATGTATTGGCCTGTGTGGTGTGTTCGGTACATGTTATGCCCTGTGACCGTGGCAGCCATACGTGTGTGGGGACTGCCGCAGTGACGACCACTGTGCAGAGTGGGTGTCCAGCTGTCCAGTACTCTGTGTGTTGTGGTGGACTGCTGCGGGGGATGGGTGTGGTGATGCAGGGCATGGCATTGCACCATGGGTGGGGGTTAGGGTGGTCCACTGCCATAGGGGAAAAAATAAAAGTAGGAATTTCTGTGCTCCCTGGCCTGATTCTGGTTCCATTTATGTAGAAAACAATGTGTGCAAAGTTTGAAACCAATCAAATAATATTTAGGGATGGCTCAAGGTCCCTATCTATCAGGCCCCTGGATCCCCCCCAGGGTTCGTCAGACCACTGGGTACTATCTGCTCATAGACAGGGGTATCATGCTTGCCAAGCACTCAATGTGGTCCAGATGCTAGTAAGGACTTTGACGATGTGGGGAACATCTTACGGTGTTGCGAGACAACACCCAGAAGGAACTGGAGTTGCTCTTCTTTTGTGGTGTGTCAGCCGTTGAACTCCTCAATGAGTTTGACCCCTCGCTCAGCCACATCATTGATCACTGGAAGATTTTTTACTTTCTTCAGACCGTCTTTGAATGATGCATTCTCTTCCCAGTCTTCTGGGTCTGGATTAAGAAAATCACTGTTGATGTCGAGGTGTTTCAGGAAACGGATTGACTTGCGAGTTGCAAAAGATTCAAGTGGTGGAATCATGGAACTTTTCAATTCGACCCGCTTTGGGGGATCTTCGTCTTCGTCATCATCCTCATCGCTTTCATCTGATTCTACCGGGATCATGGCCGACACTATGGCCCGCTTTGTCGGTGCTGAAACAGCTTCATCGAACAGTGACAGTGCCACAAGCTCCTCTGACACATACCACAGATGCTGTTGCAGTTTGTCTCTGGCCGCTCTTCCAACACGGTCATTGTGGTAAGAGTGTCGTTTCTTCAGCATCTCCAAATCTGTTCGAGGAGCAACTGCGGCATTAGAGGCAGAAAACCAGGCTTCCACATGAATCAGGATGGAGAAAATGCTCACATCACGAACACAGGACTCCTCCCGTTGGGTAAGATCTTTGAGTTGTCCTCGGAACATCCAAATCTTGAGACAGTACAAGACTTTTGCCATCCATCTGGCATGATGGAAAGCTCCGGGTTTCTTGAAATTGAAACTAGGAAGATTCCCTCCAAGGCAGACAATCGTTAACTCCAAGATTTCCAGGTAATCATCTCGGTGATTGCCCTGTGCCAACTTGGATTCTGCAAACTTCATGATGTGATCCCTGTCAGGTTGCAGCACCTCCAAGTCTTTTCCAGTTTGATAGTTGGACTTGTCAAGGGAGCCCCAATTCTTTTGGAACCGGCGAAAGAGTTGGACATCGGGACCCGATGAAGCTCCAGAGCATGTAGAGAATACTGCACCAAGAATTATTTCGTAAATGTGATGGCGGCATGCCAAATGAAGGACTGTGCGACGGAGTCTCTGTTCTAGAAGAATGCATGCTCCTGATCGACGTCCTGTGTTCGATGCAGTTGTATCAAAGCAGAAGCCTGCAACCTTTTCATCCAAACACCATTCCTGTAACAGTTCATAAACTGCTGCAGCTTGATTCTCGCCCGTTCCTGATGTCAGTTTTGGTACACCAAGAAGTTGTGTTTCTCCAGTGGAGACAGCCATTATCAAAACTGGAAGGCGGTCAACGGATGTGGTTGAACAGAGGAGAGATGGCAATAACTTGCTATCCCAATGCACAATGCATGTTTTGCCTTCGGCTTTGAATTTATTTGTTATTTATTTTATTTACAGTCTCTTATATACCGCACTATTCAGCATCAGCGCGGTTTACATGAAACAAAAATGCTCAGTACAATTAACACGTATGAGTTTACAGATAACAGGGCAAATAACTTGGATAACAGGGGTAAACTATTTACAAATCTTGAATGCGTTGTGCAGGTCCGTCCATTGTTGCTGACGGTGCTTTTCTCTATGGTGCTTGACGCTGGAGCGGCTGATATTGAGCTCCCCAGGATAATGTCCCAGACTTCTGGCGGTTTCAGCTACCATAAACAGAGCATTGCGATCCGTTGTGCCTGTCCGATCCAGGGCTGCTGTAAGCTCTGGGGTCCAGACATTGGTAGGTCGAAACTGCTTCGTTTGTGGAGTTGCTTTCTTCTGTCCGTTATCTGAATCCGCAGATGTCGATGAGTCTTCACCTGACTCTGCTGAGGAAGAATATCCTTCCAGCTGAACTTGGCTTGTAGTTGCCTCGGCTTCGGCAACATGTTTTTGTCTGCGCCTTTTCAGTTCTTCTTCTCGCTGTTGCGATCTTGCTTCTGTGTTGGCCAGTTTCTTGTCCATCGCGCACATTGAGCCGCGGCGCCCTGGTTCTCGTTGCGCTATTAAGAATTCTTTGTCTTCTTGAATATGAATTAAAGACATTGCATTGGCATGCGCCACATCAAATAGGTTTTTCATTTCAACCTGGAATTCTTTTTCATTTGCCTCTTGTTTCCCTCCTCTCCCTTTGTTTTTCTTCAAAAGTTTCCACTGATTGAACAATTTCTTTACTTTTTCTTGAATTTTGTCATTTCTTTGAACAGGAAGCCTGGCCTTTTCCCAGTAAGCTTCTACTTCACTTGTTACAATAGATGCACTTTCACTAACGCCTTTGTTTAATGTCATATGGTGATGTAAAAATACACTTAACACTTGCTCCTTGCTGGGGAGCTTGGCCCCCAGAATTGTGGTGGACATTTCTTCAATGAGATAAAAACCATGTTTTTTCGCCATCTGAAAAGAATAAAGATACAAAGATAATAGTACAATGTCTTTGCCACCTCTCAGAGATGAGATTAGTTCAAATATGACGGAATCAAATATAATCAGCGTGGAACTGAGTGGATGATACAAGATGATGCAACATTTCGTCATCTGCTCCAAGGGGGAAATCTCAAGACTTGTTGAGCCACCCCTAAATATTATTTGATTGGCTTCAAACTTTGTACACAGTGTTTTCTACCTAAATGGAACCAGAATCAGGCCAGGGAGCAAAGGAATTCAGGAATTCATTTTTATGGACCACCCTAGTGGGGGTCCTGGGAATGTGTCTGGGGCACTGCGGTGCTTGCAGGGGTGCTATTCCCGGGTGGTGGGGTAGGTGGGGCCTTTGAGGCTTTGGAACTGTGTGCCCCAATGGCCTGTGCGGGTGGATACGGGATCCGTACTGTGTGCTGGTCACTAACAGAGTAGTATGTGTCTGACATCTGTGTGATGTGGGCACTGGCGTTTGTTTGCATTTACCTCGTAGTCCCAGCGTGTTAGGCCGTTTGCTGTCACCAGTCAGGACACTGTCTCTGCACAGGTGGGAGCAAACAGACGTCATAGCAGTTATGGGTGGTGGGTGTGGGTCTTCCAGGTCACTGTGTTGTGGCCTAGTTGTTTGTCCCCCCTGTATGTCTGCATCTGTCATAATGTGATGGCTGCCGGGCTGCAGATGTCTGATGGTTACATGTGCCCTATGTGGCAGGTGGGAATAGCTGCTGCATGTGCTTGGTTCATGGGGGTGGAGATGTTTGGGCCTCCCTGTATGTGCGGGCCCTATTTTCCCACATGCACAGTGTTGTGAGGGGGAGGGGGGCAGCAATCTGCCTAGTTGGAAGACCGGCCCCACCCCCACCTGGCTCCATACCCCTGTGCAGTGCTCACACACGTCCCGGATGGGTTTTTTCTGGGAAGCAGCCCCGGGTACCTGCCACACACAATATTCAAGGTGCGGTCTCACCATGGAACGATATAGAGGCATTATAATATCTTTTGTTTTATTTTCCATTCCTTTCCTTATGATACCTAACATTCTATTTGCTCTCTTGGCTGCCGCTGCACACTGGGACGAGGGTTTTAACATGTTATCCACAATGATGCCTAAATCTTTTTCCTGGGTGGTGGTTCCTAATGTGGAACCTTGCATTGTGTAACCATAGTTTGGGTTGTTCTTCCCTAGGTGCATAACTTTGCACTTGTCCACATTAAATTTCATCTGCCATTTTGATGCCCAGTCTTCTAATTTATCAAGATCCTCTTGCAATTTTCCACAATCCTCTTGGGTTTTAACAACTTTAAATAGTTTTGTGTCATCTGCAAATTTAATAACCTCACTCGTTATTCCACTTTCCAGGTCATTTATGAATATGTCAAAAAGCAGCGGACCCAGCACAGATCCCTGGGGTACACCACTATTCACCTTTCTCCATTGGGAAAATTGGCCATTTAGCCCAACCCTCTGCTTTTTATCTTTTAACCAATTCTTGATCCACAGTAGTACACTGCCTCCGATCCCATGACTCTTTAGTTTTGCCAAAATTCTCTGATGAGGGACCTTGTCAAAGGCGTTCTGAAAGTCCAGATACACTATATCAACCGACTCACCTTTGTCCACCTGTTTATTCACACTTTCAAAAAAACATAACAGATTAGTAAGACAAGATCTTCCTTGTCTAAAGCCATGTTGGCAGTCTCCCATTAGGCCATGACTATGTACATGTTGAGTAATTTTATTTTTTATGATGGTTTCTACCATTTTTCCCGGTATTGACGTGAGGCTCACCGGTCTGTAGTTTCCCGGATCACACCTGGAACCCTTTTTAAAAATTGGTGTTACATTGGCGATCCTCCAATCTTCAGGAATTAGAGATGATTTTAATGATAGTTCACAGATTACTAATAGCAGGTCTGCAATCTCATATTTCAGTTCTTTCAACACCCTTGGATGTATACCATCTGGCCCAGGTGATTTGCTACTCTTCAGTTTATCTAATAGTTGTAATACATCTTCCCGATGTATCGATATTTCCTTCAATTCTTCCGCACCTTTAAATACCACTATAGTCATGGGTAACATCCCTACATCTTCCTCAGTAAAGACCGAAGCAAAGAATTCATTCAGTCTCTCCGCTATTGCCTTGTCGCCTCTTAGTGCCCCTTTAACTCCTCTATCATCTAATGGACCAACTGACTCTCTCACAGGTTTTTTGCTACGAATGTACTTGAAAAAATCTTTATTTCGTGTTTTTGCTTCCGCAGCAAGCTTCTTCTCAAATTCTCCCTTTGCCTGCTTTATCAATGCCTTGCATTTGACTTGCCAGTTCTTGTGCTGTTTCCAGGTTTTGTCGTTTGGCTCTTTTTTCCATTGATGAGCCAGGCAGTGGAGTGTTGGTTGGTTCGAGGCAGATACAGCTGATTCAAGGGGATAACAGCAAGGGGTAGGTTACAGTTAGCAGAACGGATGGTGACTGAGGGGTGCATTCACATTTTATTTGTGTATTCAGGGTGGGTGGGGGGTATATAGCTCATGTTATCTGGAATGACAATGCATGTCTTAGCTACATGATGCGTATGTGTGGGGGAGGTGAGGTAGGGGTCACGGACAACCCCTACATTGCGTATCTACGTGGGGCAATGTGTTGCAACCTATATAGACACTTAATATGGGGGCAGGGTTTCCGGAGAAAGATTAGATGTTGGGTCGTGGCCAGGTTCAGTTTCAGACTGCGTGGAGACATTAAGCCAGCATTGTCAAACACACCAACATAGCTCAGGGTCTGGATTGGCAGGCACTGTTCAGGGACGGTGCGATATATTTTGCACTCATCAGCATACAGTTTGAGGTGAATGGCAGGGGATCAGGTGGGCCCAACAGGGGATTTGGGATAGAAATCTGGAACACGCAGACACAGGAAATATTCCTGTGTTCCAGCATATGGATGCAGGCATGCAGGGGAGGTGGGACCATTACAACACACACTGGTGGTGTGACGGGTGAGATATGAGGTGCAGGTGTTTAGCACGGAGGCAGTATGGACATGCGAGGGTGACGGGTTTGACAACAGTGTCTGAGGCAGCAGAGAGGTGGTGATATGGGCCATATGGAGTCCAGGCCCTTTACTTTTAAGAATAACATGTCTTTGGGGGCTTCGGCAGGGGCTATTCTGTACAGTGTAACAGACAGATGCCAGACTGAGGCAGGTTTTAGATGCATGAGGGGTGATGATGTGATGGTGCTGTGTGTGTTACACAGCTCAAACATGACATATGTATGTTTCTGGTGTGTTTATCCATTGACAGGATATGTTGTGTGACCTCCCTGGTGCTGTGGTGCAATGGCAGCTGTCTGTACCCCACTCAACGTGCAGGAGAATGGGGTAGGTGGACATACGGGTAAATGGTGTGTGGGGATGTTCTGCCACAGATCATGTCTGGGGTCATCTGTCCATTGTATATATGTTGTGGTTTACCTCTTTGGTGGGCAACCCGATACCCCATATGTTACTGTTGTTACACACAGGCACATGTGTTCCTGCCCAGCTCATCTGCTCCAGCACTGTTTCAGGAATAAATCCAAGAGAGCTGCGTGTGTCCACATGTCCTAGGTGTTGTGGTGGTGGTGGGTCGCATGCACACTCGTCTGGGACATTGTAACATCAGCCAAATGCTGTGTAGCATTGGTTTGGTCATGTTTATATCCGCTGATCTCATATTGTGCACAGACAGGCTGTATGCTACTTGTGGCATGTTCATCTGAACATACAGTGTGTGCGTTTTTTTCTGGCGTGGGTGTGCACTGCTACAGTGTGCATACAGTTTGTATTGTCAGGTGGTAGGTGGTGTTTTAACATCTGTGTAGGGTTGGGGACTCTGCTATCTGTAACCTCCTGCTGTTGGCCTTGTATACCTTGTGCGCATCTGATTATGTTGTGATGTGACCTATCTCTTGTGTGCTGTCAGACCACTATCCATCAGCATTTCTGTATCACAGATGATGCCATAATTTGGACATGCACCACCGGCAGCTGGAGATGGGGATATGGTGATTCTACACAATCTTCTGACATCTGCGGTATTCACTGTGACGTGGTGTTGCCTTTTCCTGCCTCTGAGAGTCCCTAGCAGACACCTGCTACAAACAGACGGTAGGTTGCATCTTGGATCTTTTGGGTCTGACATCAGCCTTTCTATGTTAGCGTTTTGTTGTGTTTTACAGAGGGGTTTCCTGTGGGGTCACTATGCACCAATGGTGATGTACATGGGGTCGGGCCTTGGGACGCCTGTGTAACATGTGCATGGATATGACCATATTTATTTATTTATTTATTTAACAAGTTTTTTATACCGCCTTTTCCTTCAATCAAAGCGGTCACAAGAAATACAAGGTATAAACAAGGGAAACAAACAGTATAGACATGACAACATATGGTAAGGTAGGAAAAATAACAAGGGTTAACAAAATAGTGGATTATTTATAAAACATATACAATAGATGATATCTTAGTCATTTGTTGATCCATAGTGCTCAATAAAAAGTAAAGTTTTTAATTGCTTACGAAAGTCACTTAAAACATCAATTGCACGTAAATCAGGGGGGAGAGAGTTCCAAATCAAAGGGGCAGCCAAAGAAATTGCTCGTTGTGATGTACATTTGCGTGATTTAGCGAAGTTTCTTGGGGTATTGAGGGTGTTTGAGGTGGATAATCTTCTAGGTCTGTTGCTGGTATCACGGGATAAGAGGGCATGGAGGCTGGTTGCAGAACTGTTGTGCTTCATTTTGAAGATGTTTATGATTAACTTATACTTTATGCGAAGGGTTATAGGGAGCCAGTGGAGATCTTTAAGGATGGGGGTAATGTGGTCATGATTAGTGGAACCGTTAATTATTCTGGCTGCTGTATTCTGTGCCTTGTGTATGGTTCAATATCCACATTTCCCCAACATACACTATGTTATGTGTTGTGCTGATTTCATGTTTGCATGTCCAGCGTTGCATTCTATACATATTGATGTCTGCCTACCTGCAATGTCCCCTGATGTTCTGTGCAACATACTATGACAGTGTTTCTCCTTCTTTTGATACAGGGCAGAGCACACACACTGCACATTGACTGCAATGGATCTGCAGGCACCATCACCCACGTGTCTGAGAACACACCAGGACCATGCAGCTATTCCTGGAAGTTGGAGGCATAGGATGACTGACCTCTGTATGTGGCACAAATGCCTTGATGTTGGACTGCTACTTTGAGCATAGATGGCCTGTCCTATACAACATTGCTACCATGCTCTGGCTGGGTGTGGTGTTCATCGCAAGGGTCATACATGACTTTATGTGTACTGTGGCAGATTGGGATGTCACACTTGTGTGTGCAGGCCCAGAAATTCATGGACAGTCTTCACGGGACATGTTGGTTCACAGAGGCTATTTGCATTATGGACACTGTGTACAGGCCCCTATGTGTGCAGCAGGGACTGATATACTTGCTGTATGTTGTACATCCATCTGACATTGTGTTGGTATACGTTGGTTATGTGTGTGACCTGCACCGCAGGATATCCTCATCTGTTTAGTTCACCAAGAGCATTCAGCCATGCGTGTGGCACAGAGGTCCTCGGGTATTTGTGAGCCTACCCTGCACTTGTACATGACATGGTATTTACCACCACACCACTTTGATGTGGGCCAACATCTTTGGGCCATATTTGCCCTCACCACGTGTGCTACAGTGCATGTGGGGTATCACTGTGTCATTGTTGTACGTACACGGTGCATGTGCATGTGGCTGAATATGTTGGTACACCAGGGCATGTGGCAGTGTGGCTTCTGTGCTGGTTACTGGGCCATGTTTGACCTTTCTTTCAATGCAAATAACCAAAAATTACCATGTATATAGTTAACCCTGTTTACCGCCAAGTTTTTGTATATAGTTAACCCTGTTTACCGCCAAGTTTTTTGTACCCTGTTCATTGTAAAAAAACAATGCTGACTGTGTTCATTGTGTTTAAATTTGTTCATATGTAAACCACACTGATTAAAAGAGCGCGGTATATAAGAAATAAAAATAAATAAATAAATAAATAAAACCTCTATGTACAGGTTTGTGTGTTTGGGTAGCGTACAGACGTAACGCTCTACATTGATTTACAGACATAGCACTGCATGTCTGCACAGTCCTCTTTATCTCCTGACATTCCGTGACTCACATTGCACCAGTAATTTGGCAGTGTGGCAGTGTGGGTGTGCATGTTCGTCCTTCATGGATGCATTCCATGTGCCGTGTCGTATGTATACGCAGACTGTATTCACAACAACCATTGCAGAAGACCGTATGCATAGTGCTATCTCTGTATGTGTGATCGTTTGTGTTTCCTTTATTCTCTGGGATCATTTTCCTCTTGTATCTGTTACCATATCCTCATTTTGCATTTGCACAGTGCTTTTTTGGATGTAGGTGGCACTTAATGTGCTATATGATACCTTTTGCAATGTCTGTGACGTAGATATATGTGTGTGTGTGTGTGTGTGTGTATGTGTGTGTGCAGTTGCTGAGATGTTGATACATAGGCCTTTAGAGGTTTGTGATACCTGTTTTTGGAGGGCAGATATGTTTTGGTTACACCTTCATGACTGGTGTGTGTGGGGCTGTCATCATGCTCTACCTAATGTCTACATGCACACATATGTGAATGAGGCATTTGGGGCATGCTGCAGCATGTGGGGGGGATACTGCATAGTACACAACATGCACGTACTGCATATTATCTGTACTGCTCATCATCTGTGGTTTGGCCAAGGACTTGTACGCAACATGTGGGTAGCTGGCGTACTCAATGTGGTTTCAGTTTGTTCCCTGTGAAAGAACTAGCTTCATATCATGACTCACAGTATATACGATATGTCCAGTAACTTGCAACAATAAAATATATGTGTTCAACACACATTTGTCTTTGCTGCTGCTTCAACACACTGACGCACATATTTCTTGCTGTACTGGTGATGTACATGGCCCACCTGTGCTCACATCCTTGTATAGTGGCAGCTGTCTGCCACGTCTGGGTATAGGGGGTTCCCATACACACATCCCCTTTATGGAACATTTTTCTACTGGCCCAGTAGTGGTGGTTTGGGATAGTGGTTACAGATGTGCATTGGAACAACATAGGTTGCAGGTTTGATTTCCACATGCTTTTCCTTTTTCCTGGTGTTGTGCTACCCTCACCTTGAGCTGGCTGCAGCTTCATCAGCTCTCCTTTACACCCTTCCATTGCTTCTTTGTACAGCACAGTGTGCCCTTTATGCAGCCTATGTGCCGCATATTGGCTATTACATGTAGCTGGTCCTTTGTACTGTCCATGTGGCTGGTATGCTTGAGTGACTGTTGTTGGGCTGATCTGTCACAGCTTCATTTTCATTTTTCATTTTCATTTATTTGATTAACCGCCCTTCATGGGTAGGCAGAGCGGTTTACAGTAAAAAATCAACAAGTACAGAGTGGCAATTAGCCAGAAAATTGGAAAGGAAGTTACAAATAATTAAGAGAAAGAGATAGAGACAGATGTAGGGGAAAAATGGGGAGGTGGGGAAATGAGGGGCGTAGGCTAGGGAGGAGGGAGGTTGAAAGCAAGGGAGAACAGATAGGTTTTAAGAGAGCATTTGAAGGTAGGGTAATGAGGTTCGAGTCGTAAAGGGGGAGGGAGAGAATTCCAATGTGCAGGGGCTACAAAGAAAAAGGCTGAGGAACAGGTGGATTGGAGGTGTGCGCGAGAGGGTGGGGGTAGGGTTAGACGGTTGAGATGGAAGGAGCGGGGTGTATGGCGAGGAGTGTGGAAATGAAGCAGATCAGCCAGGTATTGGGGGGTGGAGGTGTGTAGTGCCTTGTGAACTAATGTGAGAAGCTTGAATTGAATGCGATAGGAAACAGGGAGCCAGTGAAGTCGGAAAAGGAGAGGAGTGACATGATCTCTGACAGAGGAGTGGGTAACAAGACGGGCAGCAGTATTTTGAATACGTTGTAGTCGGGAGAGCTGTAATTTGGAAATACCAGAAAAAATGGAGTTCGAAAAATCAAGACGAGAGATGACAAGGGTGAGTAGTAAGGTGATTAAAGCAGAGAAGGAGAGGAAAGGACGAATAGCACGAATTTGCCGCAAGTGGAAGAAGGAAAGTTTAGAGACGTGGGAAACGTGTGCTGAGAAAGAAAGATCTGAGTCAAAGAGAACCCCAAGGTAGCGGAATGTGGTGACTAGTGGGACAGGTGCGTTAGCGAAAGAAGGAGCTAAGGAGGGGGGCTGGCGACCAGGAGAGAACCAAATGGCGATGGTTTTGGAGAGGTTAAGATGTAGACAGTTGTGAACTAACCAATCGGAGACAGCAGCTAAACAGGCATTAAGGGGAGCTAGATCAGGAGAGACAGGAGAGGTGTGGTGGAGGAGAAGGATGTCGTCTGCGTAGTAGAAGGCTGTGATCCTGAATTGTTGAACAAGCAGTGTGAGAGGAGTGAGAAAGATATTAAAGAGAAGGGGGGCCAATACAGAGCCTTGAGGTACACCGCAAGCTAAAGGGAAGGGGTCGGAAGGGGGGTGAGAGGAGGATGAGGGGAGGACTGCAGCAGAGCGAGAGTAAAGGAAAGAATGAAACCAATGCAAGACAGTACTGCGAAGGCCTATATCATGCAAACGAGAGAGGAGGAGTGAGTGGTCGACTAAATCGAAGGCGGCAGAGAGATCGAGTGCTACCGCCACCGAGATGTCACCTCGGTCGTGAGCAGTGTGCAGGGAGTTGGTGAAAGCTAGAAGAATAGTCTCAACGCTGTGCCCCGAACGAAAGCCAGATTGACAGGGATGAAGAAGATTAGTGGAATCAAGATGGTGAGTGAGTTGTGCAAAAACAAGTTTCTCGAGTAATTTGGAAAGGAAAGGAAGATTAGAGACGGGGCGGTAGTTTGCAGGTTCAATTCCCACATGCCCCTTTTCACTACTATTCCCCATTTTGCCCTGCTACATAGGGCATCCCCTGCCGCCCTTTGGGTTCCTTTTCCTTGCTCTTATGCATGCTGTTTCGACTGCCTAACATATTATTGTGTCTGTGCATTTGTGTATATGTGGCTCTCGTCCCAATTACAGACTGTGATATGCTATGTACACAGCTCTTCTACATGTGCATTACATCATGATTACTGTTGGGGGTTGCCTTTTCAAGGCACACAGCAGGCTTTTTGTGTGGTGGCATGCAGTGTTGTTGTATGCAGCCTTTGCTGTTTGCCTCACATTGGTGGGGTAGGCATAACAGTTTGGGCATTAACTTATGTGCTAGTGGTCAGGGGGTTCAATCCCACAGAAGGCCTCCTTTAGTCAGAATGTGCTACACAACTGCCTTTTGTGGCTGTGACAGACAGACATATATCGGAGAACAGTGTTTAGCACTCAGACCACCCTCACCTCATTTGTGTGACCTACGGTGGGTGCCCTATACAGTGCCTTGGCTGTGCTTTTACCCTGCTCCAGTAAGCATAGCAGATATTTGGTGTGGTGACCTACAGGTGTTGTGTGGCCAGCCATTTATCTGGTGGGTATTATTCCAGCATAGCACAGTGGTTGGTACACTGACTTCACAGCCAGTGGTCATGGGTTTGATTCTTGTGTCTTTCTTCCTGTCCTGCACAACTATTTTTCCTTCCTGTAACAGTCATATCTGTGCAGATGTGTGTGGCAGCACATTTTAGCCTCATCACAGTTGCAAAGCATCCTTCTGTCCATCTATCTGTGTCTCCCAGCTGTGTGGCGTACTTCCCTAATGTGCAGGCTACTACCCCATGTCCTGCGCTGGGACCCTTTTCTGCATTGCGGCTCCTCATGATTGCCTCTCGTGTGTATGCTCTGCATGACACTGCTACTTCTCTGTCCTCCTGTTATGCTGCCACCTCTACCTGCTCTGGTGGACACGTTATTCGCATCCTCTGCCACACACTCTCATGTTGGCACTTTACATCAGCATCACCCTAGGCATCAGTACAGCTGCCACAGATATGTTTCAGCACTTTTCCAGCTGCCACATGAGCTGCACGCAGGTTGGGACAGGTCCATCGGCTCCATCATGTGATACCCTCCAGGGGTTGTTGTTTGGGTTTCCTTGGGACTCTCTGCAGTGGTAGGGTTACATCTGGGTTTGGGCCATACATTTTGTACTCATCAACTTGGGACCCCTTAATGCCACTGGCCACCTTTTCAGGCGTCCCCTTGCCCTTCTTTGGTCATCTTTACTTGCACCTTTGTTTGCACCAGCTCATGGGGCGCCTTAGATGGTGTCTTGGGGGGTGGAAAACTATGGTGCATCAGGGGGCGCCCTAATATGCGCATCAGGTTACTGCACTACAGCGCTGGTTTTTCCATTGGCAGCACACGCTGTTCAGATGTGTCCGTTACACGCATTAAAAGCAGGTTTGTCTTGGGATGCCATATTGTATGCACCCAGAGGAATCAAACTCACGACCGCTGTCTCTGAAAACATTGTATTACCCAGTGTACTACACCTCTGTAGCTATTATCACAGTGCTTCTACATGATGAGGCTTACAGTGCGCAAACGTGCAGCGCCACACACTATCGCACAGAAACACCGAGGCGCCCTCTATCACGCGATACTAAGCTTAAGGCCAGAACTCCCACTTCCTTATTTGGGAGTCTTCACGTTAACATTGCACCTAACGCCGGTAACGTTAAGACGGTTTAGTAAACATGCCCCTATGTTTCCTTGTAACTGAGTCTGTTAATCCCCCTATCACCAAGATTAGTCTAACTAGCCTGTGGTCCCACCTTCTTGACTATTCACACCTTTGGGGCTCATTTGCAAAGCATTACATAATAACAGAGTAGGTGATAGCAGATAAGAACCAATTGCTGAGCTGTGAATTTGTCATTAATGATAAATTGAAGCCGGAGAAGGAAGGGTCTTTGTTGCAATGCATTTAGCAGGAGAAGCAGTTAAAAATAAAAATAGTGGAAGGAGCCTGTATAGGATGCTCTGCATGGCTGAAATAGGACTCTCCTCCATCAATCACTGTCCATGCCTGTATTACTGTCTAATTCCTAAGATGCATGGCCTGCCATCTGAAAGGATCAAAGCAGAAGGCTGCCAAAAGACAGTGCAACATGGGAATGGCAGTCCTCATTGCTGTTAAACTTTCTTGAATACTTCTGGTGAATTCGGGAAACTGTCTTTCACAAAACGATTCATCAATCTCCATTTTTTCTTGCTTTCTTTTAAAACCAGTATAAAAAGATATGTGTACCTTTAATGAGATTGTAGTTCAAGGATAGGAGTGTAATCCTGAAGCTTTTTGATTATGACAAGTAAAATCAACATGCACCATTGCTTATCATTTTATTTACTTAACCTCCCAACTGAAGTATGATAATTTATTTTAACTGTAGGTGGTAAAGCAAGGAACAGACTGACAAATTCAATAGTGAAATCATATTTCTTTTTGGCATGTTTGTGAATTGTCCATTACCCATGCACTTTGATGTAAAGTCTAAACCTACGCTGAACATTCCATAAATGACATGTATTCATAGCTCGTTATGCTGATAACAGAGATACAGACCAGGCTGAATTATTGTAATGAATGGGATATTCCTATACTACATAAAGATGGTAATGCACAGTATACAACATCAAACTGTGTGTGTGGAAGAAGAATCTGCATGATACTGAAGGCTCGCTCTCTGTTTTGTTGCCAATATAGGCTTCAAGTAACCTCAAAATATGGCTAGTATACTTATTCTAGGAAACCAAGGGGAATGTTTACTAAAATGTAGAAAGATTTTGCACGTACAAAAGCTGACATGTGGTGAGTGCAAAGGATGTTTGCTGTTGGGTCATGTCAGTAAATGCCCTACAGTTAGCCCACAGGGCACACACTCACTGCATGGGGCCTGCACTAAATGCATGAGCAAAAAGCACAAATATACCCACTCTAGCCCCAGTGCTAGCCAAATCAATACCAAAAACTATCTTACTGTGAAGCAACCTGATGCACGTCCCAGTCTTCCCTATCTAATCCCCTACTTCCTTATCACATACCTTGAACCCCAATGCAATCTCTGACTCATCTGATTACCTTCCACAGCCCCTGATCCAATCCCCAGCTCCATGAACCCAAATTCAACACCTGATCCTCCCCAATCCTGAATTTCCCAGCACTTGTCCAGGGGCAATGTTCCTGCTAAGCAGCTTGAAACTGCACAGGAGTTATCCATCGGCTCCTACTGCAACCTTACCACTATGGGTCAGAGCTGCCTTTTTGAACTCAGGCAACAATAGGTTTGGAGTATAGAGGAATTGCTGCTGCTGCTGTGGACACTATTGTACAATCACAAAGCAGTGCCCCAAACACGGTAAGTAATATTGAAAGAAATATGTGAAAAACTACCGTATGGTCCCCTTATTCAATTATACTTTTTGTCGGACATAAATTGTGAGGAGAAGACACAGCAGGTCATCCCCAAAACACAATATATGACCCTTTTATTTAATTATGAACAATTTTTAAACGAAATTGCAAAAATGAGAAAAGAGTTCATTCTTCCAAAAATTGTACTTATCTGAACCCGTGCGCGACGTGCACGTTTCTGGGGAAACACCCCCTGTATCAAGCGCTCCCAAACCTTGACTAGAATGCAACCAAGGCACTTCAATAACCGTCAAAAAATGCCAAACACTGAACTGTTAACAAAGAGGAACAAAACTCAGGATTGGCTAACTGCAAACGCCCATCACTTTAAAACACCAATCACGTAAAGGGAGTCCCCACTCATCAAGGGAGTCCCAACCGCGAGAGGTGACATGTTAGCCAGTTCCCAACCAATTGATTTTGCGATTTAGTCCAGCGGGGGAGATTGTATGTAAAAGGAAAATCCAGCGTTGTTCGAGCCGGCGCAATTTTTGCAAATGGTTTCCCCCCCTAGGTTCTACCGGAACATGATCTATAACAGTCCATCGTAGTTGCTCAAAAGTATGTTGGAATTGTGAGCAGTGAGGTACCATCGGAGCCGTCAACACTTACTGATGCAACTGAGAGGCATGTTCCCCCAGCCGGATTCTAATCATCCGGGTGGTGCTCCCCACATACCGTAATGGGCAGGTACATTCCACAAAATATACCACATAGGAAGAGTCACAAGTGGTGTCCCAACGGCGATGTAAAACCCGACCACCATCACAGGCCAACCAAGTTGGCCCCGATAATGTCATAGAGCAATACCTGCACTTTTTTTTTTTTTTATTTATTGAAATTTTTAAACATACTTACAAAGGAAGTACACAGGTAATCAAGATGCCAATGTCATTCCATAAACAAAAAACAGGAAACCATCCATATATAAAAGAAAAAAGAACACATCAGCAATCATATTCCTAGCCCACTATAAAGGGGGAGAGTTACAAAGTAATTAAAACAAAGGAATATTCAGGAACATAAGTCCTACTAATATGACAGCTCAACCTAATGTCCCCTCTTCTCCTTACATAAGTGTGGCCAATTATTTACTATCCAAAAATAACTGCAATTGAGAAGGATCAACAAAGATATATTTAGACTCCTGAAATGTAATTAAACATTTACAGGGGTATCGAAGAAAAAAACTCACCGATAAGGCCAAAACCCTAGGCTTCATAGCTAAAAAAGCCTGTCTCCTAAGTTGTGAGGCCTTACAGACATCAGGAAACATCTGTACCTTAGCACCACAAAACAGAGTGAATGACCTTTTAAAGTACAATTTAAACACAGCAGATTTATCATACTCAGATACAAACGTGACTACTAAAGTGGAATCGGTGGTGGGCCCCATGGACAAACACCTTCAGATAAAGGTAGGGGCCGATGCGTCCCTGGATCCGGACTTTCTGGCTTTTCGCTCATCAGTGGTGTCTCTAAGTTCTCCGGATAGGTCTCCACCTTCTCCTCCAGTATACATTTCTCCACCCTCTTCAGCAACTGTGGGGGATTATGCTAAGCAAAGTACCCCAGTGGTTTCTCGGGGGAAGTTGACACCAGTTGCTTGGGTTTCTGTTCCGGGTGTCATTAAGGAAGTGCCTGATGATCAGGTTACTCTGGTTGATATATGGAAGAGTGTATCCCGTATAGAAAATATCTTAGCCCCACTGTCTCACAGCTTTGTAACTTCTCATCGGAGGTTAGCAATCAGCTGTCTGACGTAGAAGAGCGTTTAGGGAATACGTCTTCTCAGCTTATTAAGTGTGAAAATCAGTGTGCTACTCTTAAGGCTACTAGTATGTCTAGTATTAAGGAGAGATTGCTTGTTCACCACAGGATGGAAATGTATGACAATTTGTTTACAGCTAAAAATATTAGGTTGTTAAATTTTCCTATTTGTCATCTATTATCTGCAGAGATTTTATTTCGGAAGTATTTAAAGGAATCTTTGGGTCTGGCTTCTGCTGACTCTGTTTTGGTTTCTAAGTTATATTACTTGACTGGGAGGAAGGTAACTGCCGGCGCTCCTGGTGAGTTTGATACTCTCCAAGGAGGAGCTGACTTAGACCTTACCAAATTCTTAGAAGATTCTCAGGATACTATTCTAACTCGGGCTACTTTAGTAGTCACGCAATACCTGCACTTTTGACAGGGCATGTGTGTTCCAGAGCCAAATGAAGGAGTCCGTGGACGGTCCACTGATACCGCAGAATGAACTAGTCGATCACGAAGGTTCCTGCCACGAGAATAAGCTATCCGTAGGGTTTTATTAAAACAAGGGTAAAGGAATAAGAGCGACCAATATTTCTTCAAAATCCGTGCCACAGCAGAAGAATTGCTCATGTAAGGCAACACCCCCATTATCACAGACTCAGTCCCCGTGTCCACAGATGGTGCAAAATCAAAAATCCACTCATGGTGGAAATATAAAGCCCTACGATAAGCGCAGGAAACAACCGACCGAGGGTAACCTCTTGATAATAAACAAACACTCAAATCCTGAGCATGATGTCGATATTGAGCTACAGACGTACAAAGACGACGTATCCTCAAAAATTGACCGTATGGGAGACCTTTCCGCAAAGGTTCAGGGTGAAAACTCTAATAGTCCAACAAACTGTTTCTTTGTACTGGCTTGCGATATAGATTAGTAACCAGGGAAGTCCCCTCTCTCAAGATGACCATATCCAAAAATTCTACACACTCTGACTCTACATGAGCAGTGTACTTAATGTGAGGTCTCAGCGTGTCCAGCCAATCAATAAAAAGTTCCAAGGAGGCCAAATCTGAGGTCCAAACAAAAAAGATGTCATCAAGAAACCTCTTCCATATCAAAACGTGAGAAAATTCAGACAAAGAATAAATATGACCCTTCTCAATAGCCGCCATATAGCTATAGATGGGGCTACCGTGGCTCCCATGGCAATCCCAAACTTTTGTTGAAAAAAAAAGCACCCTCAAAAAAAAAAAGAATTGCGGGTCAAAACCAAAGATATCAGGTCAATCAAAAAAGACCGAAGTATACGTGAAGGAGCTTGGGAAAACAAGGTGGACACTATTGTAAGCTATCAGAGATACCTCTGGGTAATTGCTGGGGGGATCAGGGATAAAGGAGAGGCTCGGATGTTGAACCTAGGGGGTATGTGATTGGGAAAGTTACAAATTAGATTGGAGGTCAGGGGTCCAGAGTATGTTATTGGGGGCTTGGGGACTGGATTGGGGATTGGGGTATGTGATTGAGGGGGGCTGGGATTGGATCAAGGTGTTGGTGTGACTTTATAAAATACTAGCGCAAATCCTACCAAAATCATTCCTACATTGCAGATGCAGAGATTATGCCTGCTTGAGAGCAGGTGCAAAAAGGGTATTTTATACAATTTGTGCATCAATCATGACTCTTCCCATATTCCACCCTAACTCCACACCTGTTCATGCCAGCTTGCGCCACACAAAATTTAGGTGTGATCTAATTATATAAGAACCTTTTTTATACTCTTTATGCACAAGAATGATTTATCAAATTCCCTCTCGATGGATAGGTTTATGGATTGTTTCTTATTTGATATACCACCTTTAACCAGTGGCAGCAGAGCGGTCACACAAAACAGTACTAGTAAAATCAGAAATAATAAAAAGAAATAAGAGGAAGAAATAAAGGGAGGAGCATAATACTAGAAGAAAAGAACAGTACAGACTAGCAACTCAGGGACCCATCTCCCTACAAAGTACCAAAGGCTTGTTAAAAGAAATAGGCTTTTAGACTCTTCTTAAAGGATTTCAATGAGTTGTCTTGCCACATAGAGGGGGTAATGAAGACCAAAGAGTTGCAGTTGTGGCAAGTGACATTATTTGCTGGATCCACTAAATGGTTGTAGCTTTGAAACCGGAAGGTTCTAGCTGGTACATATGGGATGAGAGAATCTGACAGGTAATGAGGGAAACTTGAGTAGTATGCTTGATGAGTCAGAAGTAGAACTTTAAATTGAATTTGGTACGATACTGGAAGACATTGATGGGATCTTAGCAGAGGAGTAACGTGATCGGATATTTTGGAATGAGTAAGGAGTTTGACAGCAGTGTTTTGCACTCAGTCTATTTTAAAGGGAGTTACCATAATCTACTTAGTATAGCAAATGCCAGCAATCTGGATAGCCTTAGGACAGCTTTTTGGCTGTTAGGTTATCCAGGTAATTATCTGTATGGTACTGAATATCACCACTGTGCGATTGATGTCTGGCTCAGCTCCAGCCCCACCTACAAATTGTCCTGGACTCAGGGCTGACTCGTCCACTAGGCGAGCTAGGCAGCCGCCTAGTTCGGCCAGTCCGGGTAGTTGGTGACAGCAATATGAGTGGGCGGCAGCAGCAGCGGCGGTGGCAGCACACATGGGCGGCCACTGCCGTTGCCCCCGCCCCCTAGCTGTCACAGATTTTGTTTGGGAGGAGGGGAGGCAGGCAATGGCAGTATTTCCAAAAGCAACAGCAAAAGCCGCCGCTTATGGAAATACTCCCAGTGCTGCTGCCCGACTCCCCCTCCGTAGATGAATTCACAGCAGCTGGACACCAGCTACTGGAGGTGGCAGTGACAGCGGCAGCGGCAACAGGAGGGGCGGTATCAGCGAGGGGGGCAGGGGCAGCGGCAGTGGAGGGGAGGCGAGGCCAGGATTTCTGCCTAGGAAACCCTTGGGCCCGTCCTGCCTAGACTATTCGGATAGTGCCAAGATGGTCTGTGAGGATGTACAGCAACACTATCCACATAGCAGGTGATGCTATATGAATAATTGTTTCTGAAAGCTGATCACTATAGGGGTTTTTTTTTTAACTCAAATAAGGTGCTGAATTTTCTGGATGCCAGAACTCCTCTAGTTCTCTGGGCATTGACCTTTCATCCTTCATCTGAAGAACAATTGCATTTATTTTTTTTTAATTTTTTCTAATCCTCCTGTCAAAGCCCTTTGATTTCCTTATGCTTTTATTTTTTTGTGAATGGGGATAAGCAGCATGAAATGTTTCTACCTTTTGGGAATCTGACAGGTACTTATGGCCTGGTTTGGCCACTGTTGAAAACAGAATACTGGGCTCAATGGACCTTTGGTGTGATACAGTATGCCATATCTTATGTCTTGTGTTCCTCCATTTTAGAATTGTTCACAAGTGCATTCTTACATGTTGACCACTGTTCCCTCTAAGCTGTGCGTGTGTGCACGTGCACACACCTCGCCGAGCGAGCGCACATGCTTTACAACAGAGCGCACAAAAATTACAGTTCTGATTCTGATAGAAAACAACACAGATGTCTTAAAAGTTGTGATTGTAATTGCTAGAAATTTTCTGCTTCATTTAGTAATCATCTATTTTCATTTAATTTGATAAAATCAATTTGGTGTACATACTGTATTCTGACGTATAGTCAAATTTTAAAGTATATAACTCCGAATGTTGTTATGTGGCGCACAAAAATTTAACCTTCCTTCAAAAGCTGCACAGCTGATATTTTATGCGCACACAGCCTACAGAAAATTAGAGGGAACATTGATGTTGACCCTTTGTTATATAGACAAGATTGTAGTATGTTGTTTGTGCAATATTTACTGTAATGTATCTCTTTTTTCTGATGCCAAGTTTGTTTGAATGTTATATTGCAAATTATAAACTTAAACTAAAAAAAGAAACATTTCTTTAGACTTTTCACATCTGCTCCTTTGATCCAAAAAAGAGTTTTGGAAAAATCTCTAAAGTTTGTGTTGATGGTACAGTAGCAATAAACCCTGCGGGCACAGCATATTTGGGGTTAAAAGAAAAGGCTGGCTATGTTTCAACTCATTCAGACAAGATGGTTAATGCCATTAATAACTTGTTAAATAGGAATTATCAGAACTGACACTGAGCATAATTTGTAAACTGTTAACAGACGTTATATGTCGTAAAAGGTTTCTGCTTAATGTCTTGAATGATTCCACTCACATTCCTCTTAGATTTATGTTTCTGAATTGGCTAGAGAAATGTGTAGGTAATGTTTCACTCCATGGAGATTTTTTTTATTTTTTTTCTGAGTAGACATTGTTTTCTTTATTGATTTTTCACTGGGGGGAAAATGTGTTCTCTGTAGTACTGGAATTGAAATAGTCCCTTAATGCTAGTCAAAGAGAAAGATCTGGGGCATGTAAGCATTTGTCCCAAGATTTTTAACTGATGTAACGTGAAGACTTCCGCAAGGCTTTCCAACAATTGAAGGGCAATTTTGATGTTGTTGTGCACTAGCAATGGGCACAGGCAACACATATTTAGTTACTTTTCATTTTTTCACTGATTTGTGGGTGTTTTTTCAGCTAGTTGCAAACGTTTATTTTAATAAGGATTTTTTTTTTGTAGTGCTGTTAAGTCAGTGCTGACTCCTGGTGACCCAGCTGCCTTTGGGTTTTCTTGGCAATATATCCCCAGAAGTAGATTGCCAGGCCTTTTCTTCCGAGGCAATAGAGGATAAAATGATTTGCCTAAGGTCACAAGTAGTGCTAGTAGGCATCAAACCCTTCTGGGTAGTAGGCAGTTGCTCTAACCACTAACCTATGCCCAAATAGATTTAACATGCATTAATCAGTGAATTAAGACTTGCTTAGGAATAGCTTAGTGGTTAGAACAACAGCCTAGCACCCAAGAGAACCAGGTTCACTCCCCACTGACATTCACTGTGTCCTTGAGCAAATCACTTTACTCACCATTGCCTCAGAAGAAAAGGCCTGGCAATCTACTTCAGTTCATACCTTGCCAAGAAAACCCAGAGGCTGCTGGGTCACCAGGAGTCAGCATTGACTTGACTGCATTTATAAAAAAAAAAAAAGTTGATTAGTGTATGTTAAAATATTTCAAGGTACTCTAAGGGGTATGTTTACTAAACCGTCTTAATGTGCGCTCTGTGATGTTATCACGCAATAAGGTACCATATCGCGTGATAATGGCGCTTTATCAGGCGCACAGGTACCTTATCGCGCGATAACGTGCGCTGCGGCGCAAATGAGAGCTGAGGGCGGGGAAAGGCTCCCGGAGGGCGGAGGAAGGCTCCCCAGGGGCGGAGAGAAGGGGTAAATGGGTGGATATTGGGAGGGGAGAGGCTCCCCGCACACTAACGCTGTGAAATCTGAGGCTCAAAACTAACGCCAGTGAAACCCTGGCGTTAGAGCTGATTTAAAGGGAAAAGAAACCATTTACGTCAGCAATGTACAGCAAAACCAGGGAAACCTACAAAAAGTGATAAGTGTGATACATGTGCACGGAACAAAAGGGCAAATAAACCTTGAAAATGTACAGAGGAAAATGTAAAAATAAAATAAACAAGCTGGCCAATAGTGATATCAATGGGAAACATCACGAAACACTCCCAAGAAAGCTAAAAAAAAAAGATATGAATTTTGGAAGGGTCTATGCTCCGTCCCCATACAAGGTGAATGAGCCCACAGTGTAATTGCGCTGAGCAGGGTTTCCGACTCCATTGGCCAGGTTTCCTATGGCGTGCACATGTTCCACAACAGCAGGGTGGGCATGTTGGAATGGGCAACTGGACAGATGCTGGAAAAGGGGACACAGAGGGCTGCAGGCGGCACATGCTGCGGTGCAGCTGGCCCACAGTGTGGACTAGGGTGATGCCTAGCTGGCCCATAGGAATGCTGAAACAGTAGAGCAGCCAGACAGCAACTTCTGAGGGCCCAACATGGGCATGAGTGTGCTTCCCACAGTGTCGCAGGGGATAGTACCCAGCAGGTACCCTGAAGGGCACGGAACATTGGCATGCGGTGCTGGGGGGAAGCATGGACAGCTATGCAGGCACCCCTACCCCAGAACCCACATCATAGGCAGCCACCTACCCGCAAACTGGATGGCCTGAGATTGTGCTCCACCAGCACCACCAGCAGAAGGGCATGTCAGCAAGGTGGCAGAGGGATACTGGTGGTGGAGAGGCCATGGCAGCTGCCCAGAGCAGACCATGGCCTAGCCCTGTGTAGCTGGATGCCATGCACTGCAACAGACAGGCCCTGTCTGACGAACAGTCATGGTATCACCAGGGAATTCACTGTCTCTGTGGCAGCACAGTGGTGCAGTGCACACAGCCAGTGTGTTCAAAAGCAGAAGGTCACAGGTTGAAGTCCCAGCTGTGGTTCCTGCCAACCCAGTCCCCATATTTTACCCACTACTAAAACGTGCTAATACAGACAGAACCTTTATTGCAGATGACATAAACATGCCCAAAACACCTACATTTTACCCTACAGAGCACAGACACCATAAACATGCGTATTACCTAGAGCAGAGTCTCCCAAATGCAGTCCTGGAGGGCCAAACACCATTCAGGTTCCATGCTGTCTCTAATAAAGATGCCTGTGCTGCATTTCTATGCACCGCCCCCATGGTATGCAGATGTATCTCATGCATATTCATGAGGGACAGCATGAAATCCCAAACAGTGTCTGGCCCACCAGGACTGGAGTCGGGAACCTCTTCCCTAAAGCAACAGCCAACAGGGGCAGACACACCCGCACCCTCGAGCTCCATTATCCAATGCCTCCTGGAGAGGCAGGACATTGGGCCCTGCATGCATCTCCCAATACTAACACTTGCATACCTTAGCAATGCCATCCTAAACCTGGGAATACGGTACACAGCTATCAAAAGGTTGCTATGATTACTGGCACATAGCAATTCTGAGGTTAAGTACAATTTTCTGAGTGAGCTGCAGCATAGCAACCTTTCTGATGTCTGTGGAGTGTGCTACAGGTCTTGTGTCTGACAGTGTTTACCACCCTGGGGGGTGACCCCAACAGTATTGCATACCATAGCCATGCCTGCACTGTGCCCAGGACTGCTGCGGTGGCCAGGGCTGCCAAACACCTCCATAGTTGCACGATGCTGGCACAGGTGTGGGGAGTGTGTGTCTGTCTATCCAGTGTGTGGTGGCTGCAAACACTCTCCACAGCCCACACTGCTAGCACTGTTGCCAGTATTGGCCTGCCAATGTGCATAATGCGGAGCAGGGTACTGTGGGAATAGCCAGGATAGGGTGGCCTGGCCTGGATTCATCTGTACATAGCATCGGGCAATGGCTCGGACATTGTAGTGGCCGGCCACCACCTGCACGGACAGGGTGGCCACAGCATGTCCTGCTGGGAGGTCACTCTCACACAGATGGAGCAGTGACCACGGCATGGCTAGGTTCCCCCATAGTGCTATATATTATTTCTCTTGTGTGATATTTATGGATTTTCTTTTGGGGCCCAATCACTGACTTATCTGCTTGGTGTGTATGCTGACATCCCAGTTCTGGGTACACACATCTCCTCCAGGACTATGGACTAGCTAGCAGACTGTCTGCAACTAGTATGTGTCTTGGCGGAACACCTACCAGGGTGCAGTGGCTGGAGGCTTGCTGCTGGAGAATGTCAGATAGTGGTGGGGGACAGCTGTGCATTTCCAGGCCTACTGTCTGTCTGCTATTGCTTTATTGATGTGTATGGTTCTGCATTGCCTGCCCTGTAGGGTGTCTGTTCCCCAGCAGGACTGGGGTTGATGGTCCTCTCTACTGCCACCATTGCAGGGAGGTAGAATGTGGATCTGTTGGTGGGTGATCCTGTTTCCCACCCTGAGCCCCAGAGGGTGGGTTGTGTGGTGGTACGTAATCCAGCTATGGTTCCAAACACCCCCCTTCCTCCCTCCCTCCCCCCTCCCCCCTTCCCCTACCTCCCTCCCCCCTCCCCCTCCCTCCCCTCCCCCCTCCCCCCTCCCTCCCCCCTCCCTCCCCCCCTCCCTCCCCCCTCCCTCCCCCCCTCCCCTCCCTCCCTCCCCCCTCCCCCACCCCCCCCCCCCTCCCCCACCCCCCTGCCTCCCCCCCCTCCCATGCTGCCCAACTCCCAATCAGGCCTACCATGTCCTGGATCAGGCGGCAGGGAACTCTGCTGCACCTTACCTACCATCGGCAGCCCACAGGTGGCGATCGCTTGCCCTCGGGGGGGGGGGCTTAGTCTGGAATAAGTCCCCTGTCTACGTCAGTGGACCCAGACGTACAGGACTGCGACCGGCATCGGCCCTGTACATCTGGGTCAGGGTCCCGCCTCTGGCCTGCCCCTTTCCAGAGCTCCCTGCACATCCCTTCTATACATGCAGGGAGCTGTGTGTTCAGAATTGGTCCCCTGGAGTTTAGTGGGGATGGACGTCCAAGCCAGATGTCCGGAATGATCCCCTTTCACAATATCTATTCTTGCCTGGAGCACATCTAAAATTGGATGGAGCTGCAGATGTCCAAGATGTTTCTGAAATCAAGCGAGGATGTCTAAATCCATTGCACCTCCCCAATCAGTCCCCCTGCCAACTTGGACATCTCCACACTGGAGACATCTTTAAAAACCATTTATAAAACGGCTCCGAAGAAGTTGTCATGATTTGGATGTCCACATGCATGTTTTCAGATATTCAAATTGCATCTAAGGCCTTTAAAATGACTCCCATAGGCACCCATATGCTATCATAAAATTGCCTCATAAAACCCTCAGAAATCAAAATTAAATACACCCACCTGCTCAGAATTAGGTGTAAAAATATGTGGGTGAGGTGTATGCAATGCATCCATATTTTATAAACTACACACATGGTTCATGTCTCCATCTTAGCTACGCTCAAGCCATACCCCTAAACTCATCTATATGCGGGACACATAAAACCACGTGCCTTCTTCTCATCGTTCAAATACCAGGGGGTAATTTTATGATTTACCAGCTGAAAAAAAAGCTTAATAAAATTACTCCTAAAAGTATCCAGTTATGTATTTCTTTATATACAGTCCATCCTTAGAGCAGTGGGCCTCATCTTCCCAGCAGGTAGTCCTGTCAGGTACGGGGAAGGATCTCCAGTGGTTTTCGGACCCTCTAAGGAATAATGGGCTTTCAGAGCAATGGACACGGCCTTCCCCCATATAGTCTGTTGCTCTGAGGGTGCACTTATTTAAAATGTTGCATGCTGGTTATATGGAAATCCTTTCCAATTAGTTCATAGCCAGTATAAAAGTCATAGAATATGAAGGAGTGGTGGCAGAATAATTAAAATAGATCTTTATGAGGGCAAACAAATTCTTTCCATGTAAAAAGCTTTGATTATTTTTCCTGACTTAATTGAATCTTTTTTTTTTTCAGTTAAAACTCTTCACCCCTTTAGATCTCTTTTTGTTTCATATATGTCTCTTTTTAATTCTGATCTATATTTAAAACGTTCTGCACAGCAGCATAGCAGAGTAAAAATAAGTAACATCCCTGCCTAAAGCAAACAATGCAGTGCAAAAGTCGTTTGTATTGTGTTTGCAACCGCTGATCCTTTTAAAACGTCTGCATTTCAAAAGCATTTAGAACGACTTCAGCAAAATGTCTTACCTCCTTGAGTTCCTAAAAAGCTATAGAGCAGCATTAAAATGTGATGTGCTACCAACACAATGCTTGTTAAATCCACCTGCTGGAAGCTGGGTGGTTCATGCAGAAGGAGGGTCATGGTAATTTGGAAACAGTTGAATGCATGAGGAAGCCTTTTGCTGCCCTCTTACTCACCATACAAGTTTGCCGAGCTCATTACATGCCAGAATGTTTGATTGATATGTTAAGTCCAGTCATGGATAATTTTAACTCTTAAATTAAGTAGCTGCTGCTTCCAACGCCATTATATTTCCTTGCATGGGGCAAATCAGTGATCCAGATTTGCCTTCACTAGGCTGACCTGGGAGTCATAGTAAGCCTTTGTCCATCTATGAGTAGGCGGCAAGCCAATATTTCACAACTAGCAAGCTTGCACAATCTTTGATTCTCTTAATTGTACAGTTCCCTGTGGTAGAGAAAATACTTTAGTTCTCTTTTTACTAAAAACACATCAGCTGGATTCCGGACATTTTTTTCAGTAACAAAGAAAATAATGAAGTAATTATCAAAACTCCTAAAAACTCAAATTTTTCTCTTTTCCCTAAAAATGAATGTTCTAGAAATGGAAGACTATAATTTTTATGTATTTTCCCCTGAGCCAAGAGAAAAAACATATATTATATGCTTTCAATTAATTGAGGTTTCTCTGATACATTTAAGAGACTACTATATGATACGCTGACAATATCTTTCTTGCAAATAAGAATTCAATAATCTTCCCCTTTAATATAATATATTTGTTCCCTGCATTTTTTTTTTGTCTTAAGGAACAGAGCAAATACATTGGCAGTATCAGGTGAAATCTTCAAGAATATTGTGAAATGCATTCTGGAAGAGTTTGGCTTTTGAGAAAATTAAATTACACTGGACAAAGAAGATGTTGCTTCCTGAACACTTTTGGGTGTATCTTATGGATTTTGGGTTGCTGATCATGAAAACCATCTTGAAATTTTCCTATCATGCACCATTTCTTTGCAATTTTTGTGATTTTCTAGCACATATTTTAAGTCTACTCATACATTACCTAGAAAGTAAGCTGTTTTATTTAGTCCAGGCACTCGAAAGTCAATGTTGTTTGAAGTTCCGATGATATGGCGAGAACAGAAGGATCACATGACGGACTGTTATTTCTGTCTGACCAATGTATCCAGTTTCTCTGCTAAAAATAAGAAATCTATTGAATACCCCAGTCTGCCTTCAGCCATGAGACTAGTGCAGCATGACGACAGTATGCTAGTAACAAAGACACTAGAGACATGGAGCCTAGAGGAGGCAGAAAAAGATGTCACAATACTTTGGACAGACCTGGAAAACAACATGATTTTGAACAATTTATGTCTGGTGCACATCATCTGATAACACAGTCAGAACTGAATGACTTAGTGAGAGACTTGTTTGGATCAAGATTGTAAGGATGGGGTTTGCGGTTGCCAGGTACAAAAATTTCTGTCTTTCCAATCCACCAAGAAGATATGAAAAAGTTCTTTGCACAGGTTGGCAACCTCTGTTTCTGCACTGACATTGATGGGTTGTTCACGACTTTGGGTTGTGAGTATGACCCACAACAATAGTGATGTTTTTTTTTATCAATTCATCACTGTTAAGCTTGAGAGCTGTCTTGTTACACAATGACAATGTCCATCCTTCGATACCTATTGCCTATGCAGCACACATGAAAGAAACCTATGAAAACATTGAACTGTTGCTGAAACAACTACAAATTGGAACATCTGTGGTGATCTAAAAGTAGTGTCACTGCTACTAGGAGTGCAGCTCGGGTATACCAAGTACTGTTGTTTCATTTGTGAAAGGGACTAGAGAGTCTCATTACATTAAAAAGAACAGGCCACTCTGTAAGCGTTTGGTTCCAGGACAGAAAAATGTGGCATATGAACCACTTGTCAACAACAGTAAGCTATTTTTGCCTCCTCTTCATATAAAACTTGGACTGATGAAAACCTTTGTGAAGGCGATGAACAAGGAAGATGAAGGATTTCGATATTTGAGACAGATGTTTTCAAGAATAGCTGCAGCCAAGATTAAGGAAGGCATTTTTGTGGGTCCACATGATCAATGACAAGGATTCGAAGATTTGCTAGTCGGGCCTAAGAAAATCGCATGGAAGGCATTCAGGGATGTTGTTGAGAATTTTCTTAGCAATTATAGGGCACCAAACTATGTCCAGCTGGCTGACAACATGCTTCAAGAATACAAAACTATGAAGTGCAACATGTCAGTGAAGATTCATTTTCTGCATTCACACTTGGGGGTATGTTTACTAAACCTTCTTAACGTGCGCGCTGTGAAATTATCGCGCGCTAAGGTACCTTAGCGCGCGATAATGACGCTATAAGGGGCACAAATGTGCCTTAGCGGGCGCTAACGAGTGCTGAAGGCGGGGAAAGGCTCCCGGAGGGCGGAGGAAGGCTCCCCAGGGGCGGAGAGAAGGGCTCAATGGGTGGAGAGTGGGAGGGGAGAGACTCCCCGCACACTAACAATGTGAAATTCGAGGCCAAAACTAACGCAAGTGAAAACCTCGCGTTAGAGCTGATTTAAAGGGAAAAGAAACCATGTCTGTCAGCAATATACAGCAAAATCAGGGAAACCTACAAAAAAGTGATGTGTGATACATGTGCAGATTGTGCACGGAACAAAAGTACAAATAAACATTGAAAAGGACCCCAACAAAATATACAAAAAACATAACCAAGCTAGGCAATAGTGATAGTAATGGGAAACATAAAAAAACACTCCCAAGAAAGCCCCCCAAAAAAGATATGAATTTTGGAAGGGTCTACGCTCCGTCCCCATACAAGGTGAATGATCCCACAGTGAAATAGCACTGATCAGGGTTTCCCTCTCCATTGGACAGGTTTCCTATGGCATGCACATGTTCCACAACAGCAGGGCGGGCATGTCGGAATGGGCAACTGGACAGATGCTGGGAAAGGGAATACAGAGGGCTGCAGGCAGCACATGCTGTGGTGCAGCTGGGGCACAGTGCGGACTAGGCAGATGCCTAGGTGGCACTTAGGAATGCTGAAACTGTACAGCAGCCAGACAGCAACTGATGAGGGCCCAACATGGGCACGAGAGTGTTTATCACAGTGTCACAGGGGATAGTACCCAGGAGGTACCTCCAAGGGCACAGAACATTGGCAGGCGGTGTTGGG
The DNA here is from genome assembly GCA_033557465.1 of Ichthyophis bannanicus. NCBI lineage: Eukaryota > Metazoa > Chordata > Amphibia > Gymnophiona > Ichthyophiidae > Ichthyophis > Ichthyophis bannanicus. The sequence goes on from CM066033.1 coordinate 1,375,669,785, forward strand.
GGAAAGCGTGGACATCTATGCAGGCACCCCTACCCCAGAACACGCACCATAGGCAGCCGCCTACCTGCACAATGGATGGCTTGAGACTGCACACCACCAGCACCACCAGCAGAAGGGCATGTCAGCATGGTGGCAGAGGGGTACTGGTGGTGGAGGGGGGCAGTGGCAGCTGCCCAGAGTGGACCATGGCCTAGCCCTGTGTAGGTGGGTGCCATGCACTGCAACAGACAGGCCCTGCCGGACAAACAGTCATGGTATCACCATGGAATGCAATGTCTCTGTGGCAATGCGGTGGTGCAGTGCACACAACCAGTGTGTTTGGAGACAGAAGGTCACAGGTTCAAGTCCCAGCTATGGTGCCTGCCAACCCAGTCCCCATATTTTACCCACTACTACAACATGCTAATACAGACAGAACCTTTATTGCAGATGACGTAAACATGCCCAAAACACCTACATTTTACCCTACAGAGCAAAGACACCATAAACATGCACATTACCTAGAGCAGAGTCTCCCAAATGCAGTCCTGGAGGGCCAAACACCATTCAGGTTCCATGCTGCCTCTAATAAAGATGCCTGTGCTGCATATCTATGCACCACCCCCATGGTATGCAGATGTTTCTCATGCATATTCATGAGGGACAGCATGAAAACCCGAACAGTGTTTGGCACACCAGGACTGGAGTTGGGAACCTCTGCCGTAAAGCAGCAGCCAACAGGGGCAGAAACACACACACCCACAGGCTCCATTAGCCAATGCCTCCTGGAGAGGCAGGACATTGGGCCCTGCGTGCATCTCCCAATACTAGCACTTGCATACCTTAGCAATGCCACCCTACACCTTGGAATACGGTACACAGCTATCAAACGTTTGCTATGATTACTGGCAGATAGCAATTCCTACGTTAAACACAGTTTGCTGATTGAGCTCCATCATAGCAACCTTTCTGATGTCTGTCCATGCCTGCACTGTGCCCAGGACTGGTGTGGTGGCCAGGGCTGCTAAACACCTCTATAGTAGCACAATGCTGGCATAGGTGTGGGGAGTGTGTGTCTGTCTATCCAGTGTGTGGTGGCTGCAAACACCCTCCACAGCCCACACTGCCAGCACTGTTGCCAGTATTGGCCTGCCAATGTGCATAATGAGGAGCAAGGTACCATGGGTAAAGCCCGGACAGGGTGGCCTGGCCAGGATGCATCTGCACAGGGCATAGGGCACTGGCTGGGACATTGTAGTGCCCGGCCACCACCTGCACAGACAGGGTGGCCACAGCATGTTCTGCTGAGAGATCACTCTCACCCTGACTGTGCAGTGACCACAGCATGGCTAGGCTCCCCCATAGTGCTATATAGTATTTCTCTCATGTGATATTTATGGGTTCCCTTTTGGGGCCCAGTCACTGACTTATTTGCTTGGTGTGTATGCTGACATCCCAGTTCTGGGTGCATGCATTTCCACCAGGAACATGCACTATGGACTAGCTAGCAGACTGTCTGCAGCTGGTATGTGTCTTGATGGAACGCCTTGTAGGGTGCAGCGGCTGAAGGCTTGCTGCAGGAGAATATCAGATAGTGGTGGGGTGCAGCTTAGCATATCCAGGCCTAATGTTTGTCTGCTATTGTGTTATGGATGTGTACAGAGCTGCACTGACTGCCCTGTAGGGTGTCTGTTCTCCAGCAGGACTGGGGTTGATGGTCCCCTCTACTGCCACCATTGCAGGGAGGTAGAATGTGGATCTGTTGGTGGGAGACCTTGTTTACCACTCTCAGCCCTGGAGGAGGAGGGTGGTGGTACATAATCCTCCTAGGGGTCCATAGGGGCCAAACCTGATTGAGACATACAGATATATCCAAGGTGTGTCTGCAGAAACTACTTTTCTCACACATTAGCACTGCTGGGGACCTGCAGCATGGCCTATTTCTGCTGTGGACCTGGTGCTGGGCGCCCCACCTCACCCTCAGGGTGAGTGCAGTACCTGCACAATGTGACGGTGTGTAGGTACTCTGTGCCAGTACCACACACGGTCAGTTCCCCCTACCAGGCCGACGTGCTGTGGGGGTGCATACCCTATCTTGTGATCATCTGTAGACTGCTGATTTGCATGTGCAGTGCATCATGGGTATGGGTGGGTTAACCCTATCCTGGTGACCACCGCAGACTGTGTGGTGACGTGCAGTCCTTCTGCAGCCAGCCAGATGTTTGCCAGCAGCTATGGAGCTGTAGCCCACTGGTTACTTCAGTACTTTTGGAGTCAGAGGTCATGGTTTCAAACCCACAGTAGGGGTTATTTGATAGGGCTGTCCAGAGCATTGTCTTTTTTTAATGTACATTAGTGCTGCCAGCAAAACACCCTCAGGGTACTGTAACCATAAGGTGCCTCAGAAGGCGCCCTATAAGGCGCCTTATAGGGCACCCTATAAAGCGCCTTCTGAGGCACCTTATGGTTACAGTCCGTATAAGGTGCCCTATAGGGGACATTATAGGGTGCCGTGGCGGACAGTGCCCTATGGGGTGCCTTATAGGGTGCCTTATGCGACACCTTAGGTTACGGCACATGAGGGTGTGCTTGCTGGTAGCAATAAATAAAATGCCTCAGGAAACAATACTTACATGTCAAAGCTGATGCCTCAGCCAGCCTTATGCATTAGGCACACTGGGGGATCGAACTCATGACCTCTATATCATCAGTCAGTGTATTAACCATTGTGGTACACTTCTGTTTCTATGATTGGATGTCTGTGCGCCTACTTAAGATTACCGCGCGGTAATGCGCTTAGCAGCGCTTTGCCCGATAATGTGCGCAGCAGCGTGCGTTATCGCGCACTAATCCCGTTTTGCTACTTTAAACTGCAACGCCCACTCCTTATATGGCATCCTGCACACTAACGCTGGGCGCACATTAAGAAGGTTTAGTAATCATACCCCTTGGACTTCTTCCCTGCTAATCTTGGAGCAGTCAGAGATGAACATGGTGAAAGGATTCACCAAGACATTGTGATGATGGAAAAGCGGTATCAGGGCAACTAGAACCCATCAATGCTGGCTGCTATTGTTGGATACTTAGACGTGAAGCATCAGATGTTGAGTGCAAATGAAAATCAGGATCAAAACATTTTTAGCTCAGGTGAACTAGTTCAATATGTCAGCATCATTGTGCGATTAAACAGTCAAAATGTAAGCTCATGTTTCTCCAAATTCTTACATGATGCAGTCCATCTGAAATTATATTTGTGTTCAGCTTGAGGCTGTCTATCACATTTACCAAAGGATTTTCAGGAAGCAAAACTTTTGAACAAATTTGTCTGTGTTATCATTAATACGTACACTGGAGAGATCAATAAGCGAGGAAGTACTTATAGGGATCCATTTTGCCAGATTAAAAAGTGAGTAAAAAATAACATACAGGGATATTTGGGATGACCTGTGACTAAGTCAAAGTGGGATATACAAGGGCATAAAAACCTTACCTGAGCTGAGGGCTATAGAGTATAGTACTGCTATTGTTTCAATATATTATCCTTTCATTAACCATTTATGGCACATTTAGCCAAAAAGTGAGAGTTCCTTATTTCAGAGGGCAAGTCTGCCTGGCACCCTTGCAGTTCAATCCCTTAGTGTCAAATATCTCCTAAAAAAAAAAGTGGCCAGTGAAATGTCTTTGGACTATACAGGCACACATATCTGACACATAAAATAATAAAATAAAACAAGATCAATTTAAAAAGGAAATAGGAGGAAATATAAATAAAAACTGGGGCATTGCCAGGACATAATTATTGGCACCCTTAAATAATTCAAACTAGTTTGAACAGAAGAACCACATTCTCATTGCAATAAAATTAGACACACCTGTGATCAATTGTCAGTACTCACATGACTTGAATCAACCAATGAATGATGGCTCTAATGTTTAAAATGGTAGTATTCACTCCATGTTCCGTTTTCACAGTGGTGAAGACAAAAAAAAAGCTGCCTGAAACAGTCAGAAAAGTCATTATCACCAAACATGAAACCTCAAAGGGATACAAGGCCATTTCCAAAGTTCTTGGGATTCCCGTGTCTACATTTCGCAGTGTTAAGAAGTTTTCTGTTCCTGGAACTGTCAAGAACCTCCCAGGATGTGGTGGGAAGAGGAAAATTAATCCAAGAAATCTTCAAAGGTTAGTGCAAACTGTTGGAAAAAGACCACACACAACATCCAAAGAGCTTAAGGTTGACCTGGAGCAATCTGGAGTGGTGGTTTCATCCTGCACCATATGCCATACAAGGAAGGACTTCATGGGTGAAGGCCAAAGGGGATCCCCACTGCTCAAAGACAGACAGAAAAAGGCACACAATGATCTTTGCTCAAACCCACCTTGAGAGATCACAATCCTTCTGAGAAAATGGACAGATGAAACCAAACTTGGGCTCTTTGGAAATACAGACTGGTGATACATTTACAGGCAACATTTATAAGGAAAAAAACACTCTTTCAACAGATAAATATGGTGGAAGTTCCATAAGGCCAGGGTGGAGCTGCAGGGAATGTCCTCAGGCGCCCCCTGCCCCACCCGCACCCCGGGCCCAAAACCAAAAATCATCCAGGGAAGTTATTCCACCTTGGAGGACAGACCCTGTACATTCAGAACTGGTGACCGCCCACAGCCCACCCGGACTCTGCCCCTCCAAGGTGGAATAACTTCCCTGGATGTGCTTTTTTTGCCCAGTCGGGAAGTGGATGGGGCAGGGGGGCTGGAGGACATTCCCCACAGCCCAACCCTGGCCTTAGGAGGCCAGCTCGGGGGTCGGGCTGCAGGGAATAAGCATTTTTTCTCCAGCAACTGGCATCGTGCTCTCCAATGGAGCCACAGTGCCATGGCAACATGATGCCCTGGCGCCGCATCTCCACTGAAGAGCCTTGACTAAGTTAGCCGGGTGCATGCCCGCATGTACAGGACTGTTTGCGATTCTGATCCCACAGGGCTAGACGTGCCCCGTGGGATCAGAATCGCAATTCCCTCTGTACATCCGGTTCTGACTAGATGTACAGAGGTGATCAACATCTGGGACACAATTAGCCTGTAATTCAACCGGCTCACCTTTATCTACCTGTTTATTAACAGATTAGTAAGACAAGTTAAGGTTGAAAGGATCTGGAAATCTCTGGATACTTATCTATCTGGCCATTACAGTTTTTCCTTTATTGGATTAGTATTTCTTAATTTTAATATATATATATATGTTTATAGTGTTGTTGTATTATATTGCATTTGATTTTTCTCTGGATATATTTAAAATTTAAATAAATTTGGACAAATAATATGATGACATACAGTTGGAATATTTCCAATTATTTCTCAAGATATTGTACACAACATACCTAAAATGCAAGGGTGGCAATAATGTTGACCACAACGGAATGTTTGTTTGTAAATGTGGAAAACAGGGAAGTCAAATGAAAGAAGAGAACGATGATGATACAAAATGTCGATGAGAATCCCTGGCTCTCACCTGCAAGGATGCCCAGACTGAAAGAGATTCAGTAAGAAGGGAGAGTGTGTGTGTGTGTGGGGGGGGGGGGGGGGGGTGGGGCCTGTAGTTATGGGAGATGGGAAGAAAGGGCAAGAGAGAGGAGGGGAGGAAAGCAAGGGAGGGGGGATGGAAAGGAAGTGGGACTGAGACAAGAGAGGCGAAAAAGGAATGGATTGAGCTCACGCCTTTTTTAGAAGTTAAAGGCAAGTTACATTCAGTAACTATTTGCTTGTCCCTGGAGCTACTCATATTCCATCTAAGTTTGTACCTGACACAATGGAGGGTTAAGTGATTTTCCCAGGATCACAAGGAGCAGTAGTGGGATTGGAAGCTGGTTCCTCCATTCCAAGGATGGACAGGTTAGTACAGGAAAGTCAAGAATGAGTGAAAGGTAGGAATCTCATTGGCTGGAGATGTGGTCAGAGCTGGTTAGAAGTAGGAAGAGGTAAGAGGAGAGAGGAGAAGAGAGGAGGGGAGGAGAGGGGAAGGCAGAGAAAGAAGGGGGTGTGGGAGAAGGGTGGGGCTGAAGCATACATCCCTATAATGTGCAGCTCCCCTACACACCTCATCTAATTCCACATACCTCTATACCCCAACCCTCCCACATACCACTAAACCTCCTCTTCACGCATCTTTCCAAATGCCACGCATACATTTTGGGGTGGATATTGAGCGCTATTAAAACAACTATCTCTCACAGCTTTAAATTAAAGCAGAATGATTAATGCTGGGGTCATAAACTGGCCATCGGCATTGAATATCTGGGTTGCCCGGATAGAAATTTCACTGACCGGTCAGCTGCGAAATTCAGCCGCTGGCCAGTTAGCTAAAATGGCTAAAGTTACACCGGCCTTTGAAGTGCCTCACTTTAGCTGGTTTAGGCTAACCAGTTGGTGACTGAATATCGCTGCTAACTGGTTATCCTCGGGCACCATCTCTACTATACCCCGGAATGCCACAATGCACGTTGGCCAGTGTCAGGGCATTTAGTGGCTCAAACTGGGTGTATTCCACATTACGGCTGCTGAATATCCCTAAATGCATTTGAATATTCCTCTATACACTTTGCCACCTCACACACAGACACACACACCATAAAACAACACCCCCTCTTCAGTCACCCCACTCTGTGTTCATATTCATACATCACAGCCACATCTCACCATGTTAATAACTCCACAACTCCACATTCGAACTCACACAGTCCACCCACTCACTCAGTGAAATGCACCTTTGTACAATGCTTAAAGTAGGCACATTTCAACTTGCTTAGAAATATATTCACCTCTGCTCTTGCAGAGAGATTCCTCTACGTTTACGGCTACGCACATCTCTTACAGGTACCATTTTACAAGCATTTCATCATCTTTAATGACTTCCTCTTACTACTTTCTCTCATCTCCGATCTCCTAAAAATACACTCCGAACAACTTTCTATACCTGACAACCCTTCTAGGTCAGACATATTATTTCCTTACAGGAGGTATGCGCCGGATCCCTACCTTATTCACACAGACTCTGAAACATCCTCAGTTATCAATATATGCAACTCCTTCACAACAAAGAGCTTCATCTAACGTGATGGAGAGGACAGAGATGACAGATGCTTCTCACAAACTAAAAAAGAAGAGATTTTTTTTTTATTCCTTTGATCTTGCCAGCTGGGGTTGAGCTTCTTCTTCAGACTGCTAAAGGGGCAAGGTAAAATAAGAGCATTTCTCCAGGACACAAATTCTTCAGGCACTAGTATTAGCTCTTATAAGCCTTTACCGTAGAAGAAGAAAAGCAGAATCCAGATAAAATCACTGCACTGTGGAATTCTGGAAAGAAAAATCATTTCACAAATTTTCTACAAATCTTAATGATATTAATCAAACTTTTTGAGGTTACCAGTTTAGGGTTTATGCTTGATTCATAACTATCCCTCAGATTTTGGCAGTAGTCTGTGGCTACTTTGACCAATTGTTGGTGCAACCGTACTTGGATTAGTTATTATTATCGAACCTTTAGGTAGGACTACTGTAATGTCTTGTGTCTGGGGCTGACATGATAACCTGAAGAGGCTACAATGGCTGCAGAATAGTGTGGCCTGGTCCTGACCAAAAAGAGGAAATGTCATCACATTATCCATAATTTGCAGTCTTTACACTGGTTGACAGTACGGATCAGATACAAGATTTTAAGCCCCTTTTTTGATAGAGGTTCTACATGGGAAATAGGATGCGTAAGAATATGCAGCTGATGACCCCGGATGTACAGGTCTGACTTCAGAATCGGCCCTGTAAGTCCAGGGTCGCGGACCGCCCACTGTCCACCCTAACTCTGCTTCCGCAATGCTCCTCCTGCCTCCCATCTAAACCTCCTCATACAAAATCCTTGTTCGTACAGGGAGGCTTTTTTCAGGGCCGGCAGGGGGGTGAATAGAGGGGAAGGACGTCCCAATGGGTCAGAATAGACCTCATGTGATCATCAGATGCAAAGTGCCCGATGCCAGGACATTTCAGTTCGCTGACACCCAACAGATCAAGCTGTACACGTCCCATTTTATTCTTGACCATTTCCAGCTTCCCTTGGTTCATGCTTTGCATGTTCCATGGACCAATATGTAAGATATTTTTGCAGCTTCTGACTCTCATTTCATGCGCAGCTACATCAACAGTCAGATGTCCCAAGGGTTTTGATTCAACCACATCATAAATGCTGGATTTACTCTGAAAAGTCTTCAACTCCTCCCCAGTAGCCAGCTGGGGGTCTCATCTTCCAGCACTATAGTGCGATTTGTTTTGTTGTGACTACTACTACTAAACATTTGTATAGTGCTACAAGGCATATGCAGCACTGCACAGATACATGTAAAAGATGGTTTGTCTTAGTAATTGTTGAAGAGGTGTGTAACATGTTAAGTGTGTTGGTTCTTCTGGCACTGGTGTCTGTTGTGTTTTCAATGAGAGATTGTAGATATGTAGCTGATAGTCTGTGTTTGATTTTGAAGACAGTATTTATTTAATTTATTTAGCTGTATTTATATCCTGCTTTTCACTGGGTCAAAGCAGTCAATTGGGGGATACATTTAATATGAGGGGATATGAGACACATATGCTAATACTTACAGGGAACATGGGCAATGGAGGGTTAAGTGGCTTACCCAAGACCACAAGGAGTGCCTATAGGACTAGAAATCCCAGTCCCTCCGGCCTGAGATTGCTGTCCCTAGGTGGGACTTGAACCTCTGGCCCTCTAGCCTGAAGTACCTTATCCTAACCACTAGACCACTCCTCCCTGTAAGGAGTAAGGAGGGTTTTACATCTTATGTGCTCTGCAATGGGTAGCCAATGAAGTCGTTTGAGAATTTGGGTGATGTTTTCGGCTCTGTATCTTTAGGTGAGGATCCTTGCAGCAGTATTTAGGTCAAGTTGCAATGGGTATAGTGTGCTATTTGGGTAGGCCTTGCAAGATGAAGTTACAGTAATCAGGTGTGGGAAAATGAGTGCTTGCAATACCGAGCAGAAGTTGGGTACATCAAGCAGGGGTCTGAGACATTGTAATGTTTTGAGCTTGTAGTATATAGTTTTTGTTATGTTGTTGATATGGTGTATGAAGGTGAGGCCTTGATCCAGTATGACTCCTAAATATTGGATTTCATGTTTGACCTGCAGATGTAATCCATCTATGGTTATTGTGACAGGCGGTGTGAAGTTGTTGTTTCTAGTTATGTACAGTACATCTGTCTTGTTATAGTTTATTTTCATGTTGTGTTCGGATAGCCATTTCTTCATGACTTTGAAGGCTCCGTCAATGTGTGTATGTGTGTGTTTGTGGGGTTGTTGTTTGAGAAAGGTGCATATATCATTACATCATCTGCATGGACATGGTATAGTATGTTGTGTGCCTGTATTAGTTTACATAGAGGTTGGAGGAAGATATTAAAGATTAAGTATGATAGGGCTTGCTGGACTCCTTGCTGCAGGGTGAACATTGATGATTCTTTGGTGCCAATGCTTACTTGGCTGTGACAGTCAGTGAGGTATGATCTGAACCAATTCAGTGTTTTTCCAGTCAATCCTAGGTCTTGTAGTCATTGCAGGATTTTATCATGAGGAACAGAGCCGAAGCACACAACCTCCAGGCAAGCTTTCTCCTTATTTGCCCCGACCCTGCGTGCCACCAATGGCTTGACAGTTTTCAGAAAAAAAGCTAAAAACCAACATCTCCATTGGACATTTTACAGACCCAACTTAATCACTCAAATTGAGTGGACCTTTGCTTGGACAATTTACATACTTGGACTCATTATACACCCATCTTAACCACTCGAGCTAAAAAGCTCACACCCTCCCCCATAATTTCCCACTCAATTGAATGTAATATAATTCCTATGCTAGAATGTTATGCTCTTATTTCATGTTCTTTTATAATATTATATTTACATGGTTCTATGTAAAACTCTGTTGTCTACATTGTTATTATGCAAACTGCTTACAATTGGAGAAATAGCAGAATAGAAAAACTGATAAAATCCTGCAACAACATAACCCCCTGCTGATGACATAGCCCCTTCAGCTCAACATTGGCACTCACTCAGTGGTAGCCCTGATAGCCTAGGTCCTGGAGTAGGAGCAATCCCCTTCTTCTCTCTCCTTATTGCCACAGAAGACCAAAATATCAGCTATGCCCACTATTACCGCTAGGAGTCAATATGGTGAATAAGAGAAATTGTTCCTTATTTGGCAGATTTACCCCTAGCAGTAGTACTGCAACACTACTGCTAGGATCATAGCCATAATTTGATTCTGTCCCAGAAACTAGAATACCAGGACTATCTTTGGGTGAGTGCTAGGGAAGTCAGATGGTAGGGAAAGGTCAGGTGTAGAGATGAATGGGGAGGGGGTAGGGTGGTTGTCATTGAGGAGGAATGTGATTGACAGGGTTTGTCATCAAGGATGTCATTGGAGGTGATAGAAGGGTGAAGGGACATCATCAGGGGATTAGAGATGTGTTCATAATTGTTTTATTGTTGTTGTTTCAGCATTGCTAGGACCACCATTAAATGCATCGGCAGATAACTCTGATGCATCCATGTTATCTGCCAATTCATTTAACACAAGCTCATGTGGTAGGTTGATGTCCTTTGTGCTAACTGCAGGGCATTTGCCGACTGCACCCCAAAAGTTAGCTCTCACATTTTGTGCTTAGTACATGCTAATTTTTGCACCTAATGAGTGATAAGTACAAAGACTTACTGTACTTTAGTAAACCTCCCCCTAAGTTAACTACAATATTTAGAGACAAACAGGTTGTTTTCAAATGGTATTACAAGTGAACTACATTTTCCAGATTACATTTTTTAAATTACCTGCTAGAAATGACTGCCCAAAATTACAAGGAGAATCCCAGTGGTCCTCCAGTTTCCTCTCTATGTAACTAAATATTTTTGTAAAGATATCCTTTTCCATGTGCCCCATGTCTCAGAAGCAGACAGCATCCTATACTGCAGTGTGGATAACATTCTGTTCTTGTTGAAGGGCCTCCTCTTATTGCCCAATTCATTATAAGGACGCTTTGCTGGCTCTTTCAGCTTAAATGTTTAAGTGTCAACCTTTATGCTAGTATCAATCTTCCTACTGTGCTATTTATCTATAACTTCTATTATCTATAATTGCATAAAATCACATCCTTTAAAGTCGACGTTGACGTCTTTAATGAGTAATGCTTCCATGGTTGGCCAATGGGGAACGCTCATGAAAAATGCAACAGACAGTACATTCTACCTCCCAGACTGGAAAAGCAATAAATTTGTGATTGCCTCTTACAGTCAGGACTCCTGATTTTCCTTAGTGCAGATCTTCCATGGAGCACCATGACGTGACATTAAGAAGCTATAATATAGGCGATATTCATAAAGCAGGCTAACGATGGCAAGTTTTCAATGGATTATTAACATTACAATAGATTATTTTCACCTTAAATTAGATTGTATTCAATTAGAAAGAACAAATTGATCTTTGTTTAAGAGAATGCCACAGAACTGTTCTATGCAAATTGTCAAGCTTCTATTCTGGCAAGAACAACCCCAAACAGCTGTTATTGGGACTTATTGGGTATGTTTTTCTTAGCTTCATTTTCAAAGAAAATGAGAAGAAATAATCTATCCTTAGAAAACCTGTTTTATGATTTGAAATTAGACTGGATCCTGGTAAAGATGACTCATGTATAGTTTACTAAACACCTCTACCCAGTCCATGCGCATTTTAGTGTTTGGTTACCGTCCACAACGAATGTTAATGCGCGGGTATGCAGCTACTGACCGCTAAAATGCACGTTAACTGGCATTCATGTGCTAATGTGGGGAGTGGGTAGATTAGGGGCAGAGTGTGGACATGGAGAGCACTTTAGTGCATGAGTTCAGTTAAAATGTGGCATTTATCACAGGCAGGCCTAACAAAACCTATATGGGGTCATTAGGTGAACCCGTGTTAAGTGTGCTGCCTGTTATGGGTGCTCAGTTGAGCTTTAGTTGCTGAGAACATGCTGATCATACCCCCAACAGCAAATTTGGAGGCTTTGTACTTCACATGTGTTGGTAACACATCTTAAATACAAAACTTTAGCATGCTTTAGTAAGAGGGCCCCTAACTAACATAGTAAAAAATATGATGTACTAACCATTGGAGTTCTCGGAGACAAGCAACCCCCATTTCCGATTAAAGTTTGCTAAGGATGCAAATGAGCTCTGTACCAAACTTTAACAATGAATTTAGAAACCAGGCCTAGCTGAAAAAAATAATGAAACCTTATTGAAGTGCCATTTTTTTTTTTATTTCTGAATTAATGATCAGTTGTGTAACACAGTAGGAGGAGTGGTCTAGTGGTTGGGGCAAGTTGCCTCAGGCCAGAGGGCTGGGGGTTTAAATGCCACTGGAGGACAACAACCTCAGACTGGAGGTTTCTAGTCCCACAGGTGCTCCTTGTGGCTCTGGGCAAGCCACTTAACCTTCTGTTGCCTCATGTAAAAAAAATATACATAGATTGTGTGCCCTTGAGGGAAAAAGGAAATACACACCCTACCTAAATGAACACTGCTTTGACCCAGTGAAAATTGGTATATAAGCATTGCTAAATAAATATTTCAGAATTAAAACTGCATTTCACACATATTAGACTACACACCCAAGTTTACTGCTTATGGGGGGAGAATGTATAGATATTTTCTACAAACTGAGTTTATAACTGAAGTAAGACACAAAATGCCAAACTGTTGGTTAACAAATGTTAATGCACATTAGCACATGTTAATGAGATTTAGCACATAATTCTCAGAGTCCTATTCACTATACAGTATATGTGCTTGATTTGATGCAATGCTTATTAATGTGCATTAACACCTGTTAAACTGTTAATGCACATTACTAAACAGAGCCCTTAATTTGCAGTAGATCTCACTTAAAATCTGATCCATGAGGTTTTCAGAAGCTCAGGTTTCAGAGGAATTACCAGCAGAAAGGAAGAGGTACTAAAGCCATTGTACAAGTCGCTGGTGAGGCCTCACTTGGAATATTGTGTTTAGTTTTGGAGACCATATCTTGCAAAAGACATAAAAAGCTGGAAATGGTTCAGAGGAAAGTGACCAAAATGGTTTAGAGCCTGCGTCAGAAGACTTATGAAGACCTAAATATGTATAACCTAGAGGAGAGGAGGGACAGGGGAGATATGATTCAGACCTTTAAATACTTAAAGAGCATTAATGATCAAACAAACCTCTTCCAAAGACAGGGAAGTTGTGAAACCAGAGGACATAATATGAAGCTGCAAGGGGGTAAACTGAAAGGCAATGTCAGGAAATACGTTTTCACTGAAAGGTGGTGGATGCTTGGAATGCCCTATCAATGGAAGTGGTAGGGGCAAATACAGCGACAGAATTCAGAATGGTACGGGGCAGACAGAGTGGATCCCTTTATAGCAGCAAGATAAAATCAAAATAAACATAACTATCTCTTATATCTCAGCAAATAGGGGTGACCATACTCTCCTCTCCCACCAGCTCCACCCCCCCCCCCCCCCCCAGCCTGTGGTGTTGCCAGGCTGAGGCTTACTTCCACCTGGGAGTCTTAATGTAACTCAGACTGTGCATGGTGGTGACACACATGCTGTGGGAAGCCCCCAATTGCTCCCATACCCTGTCTTCCTCCCTGTCCTTCGGGGGTGGGGGGGGGGAGAAATTCACCATAAGGGGAGATCAGCTCCCTCTAGATCCCGCCACAAGTGGAGACTGCAGATTGCATGTCTCCACCCCCACCAATGATGTGGCCTGAGATGCCTTACTGAACTCCTCCAAAACATCCTGAATTGAACTGAGAAAAATATCCTGACAAATATCTGATAAATGCATCCCATCTGGGCGAAAAAGCCTCGGGCATTCGACTGAGATTAAGTCATGACCCATCATCAGCCCCTGCAATAAATGGACGAATTTGGTGATCTCCGTACTCACCCACCTTTGCAGTCACTCCACTCCTAGCGGTCGGATGGCGTTTCACCACAGCAACTGAGGAATTATGTGCGACCAAATGATTGTCACAGCAGGAAATCAGCAATGGATCAAGAAAAAATCCTGCTTCATTTGTTGGATCAGGTCCACCCCTTTCACCTCACAAAGATCATTCGCACTCAAATGAACAAAATTACAATGTGGTTGATTATACTGGCGAGCCTCCAATAACAAGGGCAGCAATTGGGACTTGCACATCCACTGCAGCAGGACTCCATTTTCTGCAAGGCCAAGATTCAAACCCCATTTGGTCTCCACTGCTCTCTTCCGGACCCAGAAAACAAAGGAATGCTCACACATCCACACCAGGCTGCTGTCGTGCTTTGCTCTCCTGCCTGCTGTCTGTGTGCTATTGCTGCTGCTGTGCCCGATCCATTGCTCACTGTGCTCTCCCGCAGCTATCTACTCTCCACATTGCTTCTGCCTGGACTCCACCCACCCCGGTCTGAATCGCGGCTGCATTCCCTCAGACTGCACCAAAGTTATTTAAACAAGCCCTCTGGGGTGTTCTGCACCGCAGCAGTGCGTGCCCAAGGAGCAAGACGTGCTCCTTGGACGAGCTCCTTGAGGCAACTCCGGGAGCATCAACGCTGGCATGCATGCCTCTGGTCCCACCACAACTCTACTGGCTGGTCTACTTTTCTCTCCCACACACTTAGATAGGATCCATCTCTTTGCCATGGCTTTGTCATTACTCACCTTCAGCCTGCTATTTTGCTTAGTCATGCTCTCTATCCCAGTCCATTGGGGCTGGTGCCCCACTGCCACTGCTCCCTACCACTTCGGCAACCTTTGTAGGAACACTGCTAACCTCATACCCTGTCGCTCCTCACCCTCTCTTCCATCTCACCACCCCTCTTCTCCACTCCATATTACCCTCCAGTGGCACTCTTAAATTGCAGATCATTACGCTCCAAATCTCTCCTTATCCATGACCTGGTCTTGCAACATATCTTAGATGCCCTCTTCCTCACTGAGACATGGTTGCGAGAGAGGGAGGAGCCCTTACTTAATCGCTGTTTGCCCCCTGGTTTTTCGGCCCTGTCTGTATCTTGATGGGGTTGGAGCGATGGTGGGATTGCAGTTCTTCACCGCACTATCCTTCCTATCACTGAACTCTACTTCCCTGTCCACCGCTATCCAGAATCTTTGCTGCTTCGCATGAACTCATCTCCGCCCCTTTACTTTTGCCTTGTCTATTCACCTCCCTCCTTCAGTTCCTCCTTATGGGATTCCCTCCTGCTCACTCTCTCTGAGGTTTCTCTTCTTTATCCTCAACTACTTATCTTAGGCAACTTTAACATACACCTAGACTCCCCCTCTAGATCCCATGACCTTGCCTTCCTCTCACTCATTGCAGACCTCTCCCTGTATCAGCATGTTCAATGCCCTACCCATGCTGCTGGGCATATGTTTGACCTGGTAATTACTTGCCATGATTCCTCCTCTGCCCCCTCCTCCTTCACCGCTTTTCCAATTCCATGGTCCAATCATCTCTGCCTTCTGTTTTCTAGGCAGCCCCATTCCACTCTGGTTCCTTCGGTGAATCCCCCTGACCTCTCTTCTGCCCCTCTCTCAAGGCGCATCACTCCAGCCACCTTTGAGTAGTTACTCCCCTCTGATAGACTTTTCTCACCCAACTTTGTTTCTCTCCTCTCTGACCTTCAAGCGCTGACCTGGAACTCCACCCTGAGTGCCGCATTAAATGATCTTATCCCACTACATCCACTCTTCCGTTCAAATCCTGCTCCCTGCCACCCTTGGTATCACCTATCTTTATCTTTATCTTTATTTAAAATTTGATAAACCGCTTTTCGTCGCAACATAAAGCGGTGTACAATTAAAAGGTTGGCAATGCACAAACAAGAAAAGGAACGCCAAAGTAAAACAGAAAAGCAGGTATAAAGAATAAAGGCATAGACAAATAAAGTAACAAAGAGACCAAAACATTGCAAAACAAACTAAAGGGCCAATAGTTAAAACATAAATTAACAGGGTTTCTTAAAAACAAGCGTGATAAAAAGGCCCAAAAGGGGAAGACAACACTAGACCATGATTAGACAAAGGACACAACTAAACAAAACAAATGGACAGGACGGACATAATAATAGGTAATTGAGAGAACATCAGGATGGACCATCGGGAGAAAGATGAAAAGCTTGCTGAAATAGATGGGTTTTGAGTAGTGTTTTAAATTGGGGGTATGAGGGTTCCAAACGGAGAAACGGTGGTAAAGCATTCCAAAGTACTGGACCTAGAAAGAAAAAAGCGGCATGGCGGGTCTGTTCAAGGTGTGCCTGTGACGGGGAAGGAAGAGACAGACGATTTGCATGGAGGGATCGAAGCTGACGATAGGGGGTGTGAAGGGAAATTCGGTCAGCAAGATAGAGAGGAGTGTTAGTATGAAGAGCACGGTGAATTAGAATAAGAAACTTATAGTGAAAACGGAAACGAAAAGGTAACCAATGTAGCCGGAAAAGGATAGGTGTGATATGGTCGAAACGGCGTGAAAATGTGACGAGACGGGCAGCGGTATTTTGAATGCGTTGTAGGCGTAGAAGTTGATACTTTGGGAGGTTAGCAAGAAAGACATTACAATAATCCAAATGACTGACAACTAAGGCCAAAACAAGGGTGACTAAAGAAGAAACGGGGAGAAGGGAGCGGACAGTCCTAATCTGTCGTAGGGTGGCAAAGGATCTACGTATAAGGGAAGTAAGATATTGATGAAAAGACAGCGTGGGGTCGAGAATTATACCAAGATAGCGGAAAGATGACACAAGAGGGAGGGGAGTGGAGTCAATCAGGGGGGCCAGAGAAGGACAGGAGCCAGTCAGGGAAACCCACATGGCAGTGGATTTTGATGGATTCAGGTGCAAGAAATTTTGGGACAACCAAGAAGAGATCCGAGAAAGACAGAGATTTAGCTGGGTAATGTCTAATGTCAGGGGAGAGGTATGGAACAGCAGAATAATGTCATCTGCATACATATAGAATGATACAGGGAACTGTTGAATTTCCAGGGATAATGGAGCTAGAAAGATATTAAATAGAAGAGGAGAAAGAACAGAACCTTGTGGGACACCGCAGGTGAGAGGCAAAGCAACTGAGGACTGATTACCAACGTGAACCGAAAAAGAACGGGCTGTAAGAAAAGAACAAAACCATTGCCAGACTGTGCCTTGTAATCCCACATCCGAAAGACGAGAGAGCAAAGTACGGTGGTCAATCAAATCAAAGGCCGCAGATAAGTCGAGAGACACCAAAAGAGAAATATCACCACGATCGTGCACAACATGCAAATCATTAAGGAGTGCTAAAAGGACTGTCTCCGTGCTATGTCTGTGACGGAAGCCAGCTTGGCGAGGGTGAAGGGTATTAGTGGATTCAGTGTGGGAGTTTAGTTGATCAAAGACAAGGCACTCTAAGAGCTTAGCTACGAAAGGAAGGTTTGAGACAGGACGCCAGTGAGAAAGAATAGAAGGATCAAGAGAAGACTGTTTAAGAATAGGGCGAACAATGGCTGATTTCCATGATGAGGGGAAATAACCGGTGGAAAGACTGGTGTTAATAATGGTGGAATGAGCTCTAAAGAAGGTTCAGACAGCCAGGAGGAAGGAATTGGGTCCAGTTTGCAGGTGGTTTTATTTGATTTTGCTAGAGCCTGTAAGACTTCAGCAGACGTGACAGAGTGGAAGGAAGACCAGGAATGGGCTAAGGCAAGGTTAGACGGGGAGGAGGGTAAGGCAGGACAGAGTGGGGACAACGGCAGGGGGGGGGGATGTAAAAAGGATGAACGGAGATGGAGAATTTTATCAGAGAAAAACGTAGCAAGAGACTGGGGATTAGGGGCCATGGTTAAACGCTGTTGATCAGAGCTAACAGTAGAGAGTCTACGCAAGATGGAAAAAAGTCGTCTCGATGAGCTTGCTGCAGTGGAGATTTCGGTTTCATGAAAATCCCGCTTGGCAGATTGGATTGCCTGGCGGTATGTAGAAAAAAGCTGCTGGAAGTGAAGGCGTAATTCAGGAGAGGGGTGGCGAGCCCACTGTCGTTGTACGTGCCGGAGTTGTGTTCGTTGGAGGCGGAGAGCAGGAGTGTACCATGGGGAGTGAGGGGGTCCACGCCTGATTGGGGGTGTCTGAAGGGGGGCCAAGCTGTCCAGTGTAGTCAGCAAAAGAGAGTTCCAGAGGGAAACTTGTTCATCGGAAGAAAGTGTAGCAAAGTTTGGCGGGAAAAGAGAAGAAGCAGGAGGGAAAGCCCTAAGAGTATCAGGGGTGATACGACGGCGAGAAGAGACTGAAGAAGAGGGTGGGATAGCATCCGCAGATACTAAGGAGGGGGAAGAGATTGAAAAGAAGATGCAAAAACGGTCTGACCAGGGAACACTGACCATGGTAGGGGGAGAGATTGTTGATAG
Organism: Ichthyophis bannanicus; assembly: GCA_033557465.1. Classification (NCBI taxonomy): domain Eukaryota; kingdom Metazoa; phylum Chordata; class Amphibia; order Gymnophiona; family Ichthyophiidae; genus Ichthyophis; species Ichthyophis bannanicus. The sequence continues at coordinate 1,375,688,266 of CM066033.1, forward strand.
CAGTGTGTTGGGGGAGAGAATGAGGTCTAATGTATGGCCAGCTGTGTGAGTAGGCAGTAGGGAAACGTGATGTGTCCAAGGATAGAACAACTGATCATATAATGTTGAAACAGAGGCTTTTATTTGCAATACCAAATGGATGATGCCCACCCGACACAGGCCGTGTTTCGTTTAGTAAAACTTCATCAGGGGTACAGGGCAACTAAAAACAAAAATATCCAATAAATACACTCAAATGTACATAACATTAGAACATGCATAAAAAATGAATAACTAAAATCATAATAGATGAATAAATAACCACTCATATATATGTACCTAAAATATTGTTGGAACGCTATATAAATAAATATAAGATAAATAAATATCATTATAACAATAAATACATGAATATAAATATAAATATACAAATAAATGCATATTAAAAATATAGATAAAAATATGTAAAAAACATATATATATATATAAAAGAGAGACTGAGGAAGGAAGGGGGAGTTCTTTTAGAAGGTGCAATGACCATGAACCAAAAGAAGAAGAGAAGGAAAAAGATCTGTGCACAATTATGCTAAAGGTATTAAACCTATTAAAATCATAAAAAACTAAAAACATCAAATAAATAACAGCAATAGATGTGAAAAAATAACTAAAAGCCGGTGCTTAAAAGGAATTCATGCCCGATGTGAAAACAGCCATATACTCACTAACCAATCTCTCAATGGCAAAAGCTGTAAAAGACTCTTCTTGTCCACAACTGCATCAAAAAAGCCAAAGGGTCCCATTAATGGTGCAGTGTATCAGCCAACAAACTAATTCAAACCAAAACTCCAACTACTTACATTTCATATCAAGCCTAAACTTGCTGCACAATCCGCGGCACTCTAAACGTGAGATTGGTTAGTGAGCAAACCCAGGAGGAAGAGAGTTAGAGAGGATTGGGTTGTCACCCTCCCTCAACCAGGTCTCTGTAAGAAAACAGAGATCAACGGAGTTTGAGGAGACAAGATCCTGGATGAGGAGAGATTTCGACCGGAGGGAACGGCAATTCAATAAAGCCAGATTAAGCAGTTTTACGGGAGTCCCCGATGACAGGCCAGGGGAGAGTTGGTGCATGGAACAAGAGGTAGAAGGGGCACATAAAATCAGATTAGAAGGGCAGCGTGCTGAAGAACCTGAAGGAGCTAACAACAGGGCCAAAGGATGCCGACCCCAGAGAACCGGAATTGAGGACATATTCTGAGCAGTATAAAGTATAAAACAACAATAAAAGAAACACAGAAACTGAGCACAGAACTGGGGAGTGGTAGAGTGGGAGTTTAAAACTGACCTGTTGAAGTAGCTCCGAGGAAAACGCAAACTTGAAATAAACCAACAGAGTGTTGACATCAAAAGGGGGGCTACCATGACGCTCGCCCTCCGCTCGCCCCAAGGAGCTCGTCCAAGGAGCAGGACCTGCTCTTTGGGCGCGTGCCGCCGCGGCGCAGACCACCGCAGGCAGCGTCTTTAAATAAGTGGAGCAATATCCGGGTACCTGGGGTGTCCGCGATCGCGGGAATGCGATCGCGTCACTTCTGGGTTCAGCAGTAGTGGTAGTAAGCAATCGGAGAGTGTTTTTCAGAGTCCTGGGACCTGGAGGAACAAACAGAAGGCAGAAGGGTAGGGAATACAATAAACCAGCACAGCAACCTAGATCTTTTCCTCCACTGCTCACATCTCTGCCATGCAAAGTGCATCTGACGCAAACATCCTTCGTTGGAAACCTGGTCCTCCTTTCACTTCTGTCATGCTCACTATCATATCCTTATCCACTCTGCCACAGTCCTACTACACCGACCTCATTGACTCCTCCTCAAACTCTTCCCGTTAGCTCAATTCTATCCTTCAGTCCCTTTCCGCCCCTCACTCATCTTCCTCAGCAGTACTCCCTGCCCCCTCTCCAGATCCTGCTCTGTTGGCCAGTTACTTTGTTAACAAAGTACAGACCCTTTGTATTTCCTTTTCCAACTCTCCTTCCCCCCTCCCATTCCACTCTCTATCGCATGGCCTCCCCACCCCAACTGCCCTTTCACTCTCCCATTCCTGGTCCTCCTTTCACCTCATATCTTCCGCTGAACTCACCAGGACCATCTCCTCCTCACGTAAGAGTACTTGCCCTTCCAATCCCATTCCTTCTAGCTGGCTTTCTGATCCTTCTCTGGCTCGTCTTCCACTCATCCTTGCTATCTTTAACACTTGCTTCTGGCTCTTTCCCTTCCCCCTGGAAACACGCTCTTTTCCGCCCTAACATTAAGAAGCCCTCCCTAGACCCATCTAATCTCACTCACTTGCATCCAATTACCAACCTTCCTTTTCTTTCAAAGATTCTGCTGTCCTCCTCAACCAACTCTTATCCTCCAACTTCTCAATACATGCATGCCACAGAGACAATAAAAGAGGGGGAGGAGCACTTATCCTCTCCAGGACCATCCTCCATTTCCGTCTGATTGATGCTTCTAGCACAATCTACCTCGATACAATCACCATAGCAAATAAGCACTGCTCCATCAACCTACTGTACAGAGCCCTATCAGCCTCCCCAGATGATCTCGCAACTATAATTGACCTTGCCTCCAACGTCCATAATCCAAGCACACCAAGCTGGATACTAGGCGATTTCAATCTCCCAGCCCTGCAAGACAATCAAGCATCTGCCTTCCTTGGAGCGATCGAAAACCTAGGATACAAACAGCTAGTCAACGAACCTACCCATGTGAAGGGTAATATATTAGACCTGGTATTCGCCCCAAAGACAGCCTTTGACGCAGCCCAGGACCCTGTGATGTCCATTACAGCAGTACCCTGGTCAGACCACAAGCTAATCATCTTCCAAATACCCATGCACATCAGCCGCCCGATGAACAACAGAAATCTGAGCAGCACCACTAGGACACCAGCTCGAAGTTTTTGTCCTTTCAACAAAGAACTTATCCTGACTAAAACCCACACGCTCCTCGACTCGACAGCATCCAACCTCGATGATCTGATCTCCGACTGGAATAATAGCCTCAGCGCCATTGCTCAACGACCACCATCAAACAAACCTCCAAGGAAACGAGCTACCGCACCCTGGTACTCCCCTGATCTGTGATCCTCTCTCATCCACCTACAGAAGCTGGAAAGATGCTGGCGTCGATCACACTCCACGGATGACCAGAGGGCATATAGCCTTCATCTAGCAACCCACCGCGAAGCAATAACAGTGAAAATGAAGCATTTCCACATGGACATCCTGAAACGATCTCTAAACAAACCACACGTCTTGTTCAATTTAGTTAAGACCCTAACAAAGGAACCAACCCCTGACCACCAAACTGGGATCCACCCGCAGGAATTTGCCGACTACCTACAATCTAAACTATGCTAGACAAATAAGCCCTCAGCACTTGCCGCCACACAGGAACCAACTTATTCAACACCCCTGACCATCTTCTCCAACCCAACCAGGAAGCACATCGAAGACACAATCGCTATAATCAATACCTCCACGTCACAAACCGACCCCTGCCCGGCCTTCTGGATAAAGGAGTTACGCTGCGATTTTAGCCCATTTGTAGCCAGGCTTATGAACCTATCCTTCACGACTGGCTCGTTCCCTATATCCCTCAAACACACATCCATCAGACCTCTGCTGAAAAACAGCAAGCTCGACCCCCAGAAGGTGGACTCATACAGACCTATATCCAGTATACCACTACTGGCTAAGATAAAAAAAAGGTCCAAAGACAAATACAAGACCACATCGAAACTGCTACTCCACTAGACTTCTGCCAACATGGATTCAGGGAGTCCCATGGTGTTGAAACACTTCTTACCACCCTCTTCAGTAACATAATTGCTGGAATTGACATCTGTCAAGGGTTTGTCCTCATATTCCTGGACATTGCTGCAGCTTTCGACTCAGTAAGCCACGAGCTTCTCCTTGGCCGGCTAAAGGAGAAGGGTATCTGTAACACGGCACTAGAATGGTGCAAATCTTATCTGTCTGAAAGGTGGCAGCACGTACGATCCAGAGCATCAACATCAGAACCGTTCCACCAGAGGCAGGGTGTGCCACAAGGATCCTCCCTCTCAGCCCTGATGTTCAACATTTACATGCAGCCCATCTGTAATATCATCCAATTTTTCAATGTCAACTGCTTAATATATGCTGATGATGTGCTGCTCTACATGCTGTTCTCTACAGAGCAACTAGATCTCTCCCCATTGACAGACTGCTTCAACGCAGTATCCGACTGGCTCCAGTCCCAAAACCTCCAAATTCAACACAAGAAAACGTAGGTACTCTTCATTACAAGGAACCAAAATTTTACCCGCCACCCCACTTAAAGGTTAAGGAAGCAGAGCTACAAACAAAATCCACAATCCAATACCTTGGCGTAACATTAGACCAACGCCTGGACATGAAATGCACATAAACAACACAGTAAGGGCGGTCTACCATAAGAACCGGACACTCATACATTTACGCACCCTGCTAGAGCCGGAGGACTTCCGGTCAATTTATCAGGCATTGGTCATACCGCACTTTGATTATGCGGATGCTATTTTACAAGGCCTCCCACAATCCACCCTGAACCCTCTACAGCTTGCGATGAATGCCGCAGTGAGAGTGCTACATGGGGCCTCGAGGAGCGACCATGTGACACCCATCCTGAAACAACTCCACTGGCTCCCTATAAATGGCAGGTTCGCTTTCAAGACCTTACTGCTGACTTTCAAAGCCATCAATGGGCTCTCCTCCTCCTCGCTAACAGACCTCATCCACACCATTTCCCCAAATAGATCCAGAAGATCCGCAGCAATCAATACACTAGTAAGCCCGAAGGCATTAACCCAATGCATCCAAACAACAGCAAACAGAGCCTTTAGATTCTGCGCTCCAAGATACTGGAACGCACTTCCACCCAGTATCCGGGCAATCACCGACTTAACCCAGTTTAGGAGGGCACTAAAGCATCACCTCTTCATCAAATACTACCCAGACAACAACGCGGCAAGCCACTTCCCCTAGAGAATATAGCTATACCAACATTCCCAGCAAGCTATCCATGACCATCGAGTAATGTTTAACATGTACTGTCTCGACGCCTGTATGTAAATAGTTACCCCCATGTTATCCAAGTTTCTATTCCTGTTCTCTGTAAACACAGAACAGCTTGATGTTCTGTGTATATTTCAGTTTTCATGTAAACCGCACTGATGTTGAATAGCGCAGTATAAACGAAATGTAAATAAATAAATAAATTCTAGAAAAATTTGCCATTACACAGCTATTTTCCCACCTTAATACAAACTTCGCCTTCATCTCTCCCTCACCGCTATTCCCTTAGAATCTTCCTTATGCTATCTGGACATCATCCTAGACTCTTCTTTAACTTTCTCCAAACACATTTCTTCCCTTGTCCGTTGCTCCTTTGCTGTTTGGTGCCAGATCCGCGCCGTTCATCCTTTCCTTCCATCCCTGCATTAGCTACTCTTCTGCTTTCTCTCGTAATGACATGTCTTTACTACTGTAATGTTACCCTTGCTGGCCTTCCCCAGTATCGACTTCATAGGTTACAGCTGTATCGACTTCATAGGTTGCAGCTTCTACAGAACACTGCCGCCCAGATTCTTACCCACACCCAAACATCACGACCACATCACTCCTCTCCTCCTACACCTCCACTGGCTGCCTATTAAGTACCGGATGCAATATAATATTCTTATTTTGGTTCATAAAGCTATTCACACAAACTCTCCACAATGCCTTTCTAATCTGGTCCACCATCATGCTCCTCACCGTTCGCTCTGTCTCATCTACTCAAACCGCCTGTTTCTTCCCTCTGTCTCACAGACACACCTAGAGTCCACCCATCATTCCGCCTTCTTCTTCATTGGCCCTCTCCTCTGGAATTCCCTTCCATCAGACCTCCACCTAAAACCCTCATTCCCCAAGTTCAAAGCACTCCTGAAAACCCATCTCTTCTGTCTGCCTTTGACCTCCATTCTCCCTGACCCACTCGCCACCTATTATACACTTTGCGCCTTCCCCCAACCCAATTGCCTCTCCCTCTTCTATTTGTAATTAACATTTCCTTTGATATGATTGTTTCTCTCTCTTTCCTTTTATAATTGGTGTTCCTTTTCCTTTTCCTATTTTCTGTAGTAGCCTGATTGCTTGTTTGTAAACTGCTTTGGTGCGTGAGCAAGAGCAGTATATCAAAAAGTTGATAAAGATAAAGATAAAGGAACACTCTCTGCAACCAATCTAGGGAAGAAACTGAAAGAAAAAGAAGCTGGAAATCCATTAAGATGCCGGTTTAGCACACATATCTCTTATATACATCAGACCGCTAGTGACCCAAGTGCTGAATTGCTGGCACAGAAAGGCCTTTCATGACAGCCAACATGGCCGCCCTGATGCAGAATGAATGCATTCCAAACTCCTGCGGCGAGAAACCAGACCAAAGTCCCACATCCCAGCTGATCCATCTTGCTATGACGAATATGTAATTGCACCTCCTTATCAAAGAGCACCACATCATCAGCCAAGAGCTCCCTCTCAGCAAAGGAGGACATGGACATTGTCACCAACTCCCCCCTCCCCTCAAAGCACTACAAAGAAAGCAAATGAAAACACAATGTTAAATAACCCCACTTCAAATGGCATAGTATACACCCATGCCAAGACGGCCAAGAGAGCCAACAGCATATCATGCCAGATGGGCTGCCACACCGGTCGCTCCACTGAGGCCAACTGAGCTCTAGCAAAACCTTGTACCAGCTTCTGGACCACAAAAGACACAGTATGGTCCGGAAATCCACCCATCTTGGATACAAAAGCAACACTCGCCAATGCCCCCGAGACAGCATATGGCGACAAGCGATGCTCTGCCACCAACTCCAAGAACTGTAATACATCATCCTGCATAAGCTGTCATATGCCCGCTGGCACCAAGCTTGAGAAATGCCACCAACCAGCTGCATAGGCTTTCCAAGTATTCACAGCTAAATCAGCTTTCAACAATCTTGCAAGTGATAAGGAAGGATGTCCCAACAGTGCCTTGGGATCCGGGAAGGGGCAGCATCTGCAGCTGGAGTCAAAGCATGAAATTGGACCCACTGCAAATGAGATAAGGCATCAGCAACTGAACTATCCACCCCAGGCACATGCTTCACCCCAACAAGACATTCAGCTGCAAACACCGCAGTACCACCTCGCACAGCAATCCCACCTCTAAAGGGGAGTTAGCAAACTGCCTGTTGATTGCCATCACCACCACCACCACCACCATATTGTTAAAATGCAAGAGCAAGTTCCAATTGCGCAGGCGCTTACTCCACAGCAGCAATGCTACCTAAACAGGGAACAGTTCCAAAAGGGTAATGTTCTGGCACCAACCCCAGTCCCGCCAAGTATCAGGCCAAGCCCCCGCACACCATGCACTTCCAAAATATACGCTGAAACTGATCCCCCCCGGATGTATCAATATAGAGATCCAGATCATGGTTCAATATCACTGATAATTGCTACACACATATCCCACTGAAGTCTCGCAAGAACTCCAGACAAATGCCCAAATCTGCCTTCACCCCTTGACTCAACCTCAGAAAATGATGCTTCTTCTGCACTTCTCTGGTCAGGAATGTGAGCCACCGCTAAAGACCTGACCCATCGATATCACCTGGCAAGCAAAATCGAAATGCCCTATAAGCTCCTGCACATGCCCAATATCGACTTAGCACAGGAATTAAAACCACTAATTTGTAGACCTTCTCCTCTGGCAACCGAAATTCCATACTCCCAGAGTCAAGCTCAATGCCGAGGAAAGTGAGTAGAGTAGATGGATCCTCCGTTTTCCCCTCAGCCAATGGCACACCAAAAACCAACGCCAAGTGCTGGAAGACCTCCAGCAACTGGGCACACTTTGGTGATCTTGCCAGGACTACCACAAGGAAATCATCTAAACAGTGCAACATCAAGTCCAAATGTGCCGCCAGCTGAAATGCCAAATGGAGGAAAAAAGAAAATGCCTCAAAACATGTGCAGGCCACCGTACACCCCATGGGCATGCACTTGTCAACATAGTCCCCCCACCACCGGAAATGGAAGCCAAGCAGATAAAAGGAACTGGGGTGAAATGGGAGCAATCGTAATGTAGATTCCATGTCCTCCTCTGCCATTAGAGCCTCCCACCCCATCCTCTGAAAAAGGCAGATGGCCGAATCAAATGAAACATATTGTATTGAAGAAAGAGCTGGGTCAATGAATAACTTGCACCTCCCCAACGGATATGACAAATTGTGAATTAGCTGATACTTGCCCGACTCTTCCTTCAGCACAACCCCCAGAGGGGACACCACCAGAATGGGCAGGGGTGGATGTTTGAACGGACTCACAATTGTGCCCAGCTCCAGCTCCCTCCACAACTTGCTGGAGACAATTGCTTGGAGCTGCTGCACCAAAGGAGCATTACATGAATGGTGAAACAAAGGTGATCCCAAAAAAGGAATAGCAAACCCATCCCAAAAACCCATGCATAACAATTGTGCACCTGCCAAATCTGGATAACCCTGCAACAAGTACTCCAAAGCCACCAGGTTAATGGGTGATGGAACCTTGTCCAGGAACCATTTTCAGACCCCAACACCTGACCAGGCCTGTCCCCTTCAAAGCTGGCACCCACCGCTAGTGAAACATCGAAAACAGTGTGCCTGTCTCCCACATATCGAGCATCGATGTTTGAAGTGACACACCAGGTGGTTGCACTGGCCTTTACGGAACTGAAAGCAAGCACTGTTCATTCCAACACCCCGAAACCCACCCGCCAGGAGAAAATTCCCCCCACCGCTTGAAAACCCAGCCCCCCCAACCCCTCCCCCACCCTATCCACTACCCCCACTTGCGACCAAGCCCCTGCAGCGGAATCTGGTAACCCCCCCCCCCCCCCCAATGCCAGGCTTCCCAAAAGGGGACTGACAAGAAGTTATTTCCACCAACCAAATGCCCATGTCCCGAAACACCCAAGCCTCTGCCTTATCCTGTGCCAAGCTCTTCCTAACAGTTCATAAATGAGTCATGCCCAACCCCCATATGTTCGATGAGCTCACAGGATCTCATCCAAATACCACAGGAGCCCCAGGTAAAGAGCCGGTTTGGCCCTACCCACAGGAACAGAAAAAATATGGAATGCTAATAACAGTTACTAAGGGTCTTCGTGACCCGCAACTGCTCTTTTTTACCCTCCTCCTTTGGGCCCTCCCCTTTCTTCTTATCCCCCACATCCTGATAACGAGACAAAAGAGAAAAAATGTCCACATAACGCCACCTCAACACCTTCACCCAGAGTTTCTGAGACACATGGCAATCCAGACATTCAATCCTGCTTAAGGTGTGCCCACTCCCAGCCAACTGTGGGTCAATACCAGCCCCACCCACAACAGACCCTGCAAAACTAGGCACTGGCACATCGGCACTGCACTGCCCAACCCTATCATCATCAGTGCCCGCTGGAGGTAGAATCAGAAGAATCTCAAGAGACCAAGGTATCCTAGACCTGCATCGCCGACTTGTCACCCAACTGACGCAACCGCTTCTCCAGACGCATCTGACTCACAACCCTCCGCAAGTTTAAAAAAATTTCTTATCTCTCAGCATCCTAGTTAACCGCCGGTGGTGATTTCCAACCCACGGCATCCGCTCTGTTCTTGAAACTGCCACTCCAGAGACCCTGTCTGGTGACAAAATACCAACCTGCGCTTCCCAGCACACAATCTGTCCACCACTAGTTCTCCCCACTGGAGAGCTGTTCACTACCATCCACCTGCTGGTCCTCCTCACTAGTGGCCAGGTCTGACCCGGCCCCCACTTCTGGATGCAATCCCCACATCTGGATCCAGCCACAACTGGGCCCGCCCCCAACACCTCTCCCTGTTCTATGCCCTTTTGCTTACCCAGCCTGCTGTCCAACCCCCCGCCCTCCCCCTTTATCTTTATTTGTAAAGTTTGATATACCACCCATGCCGGAGTATCAGGGCGGTGTACAATAAAAAAAATAAATTGGCTTCTGAAAAACAAAGTAGGAAAGGAACACCATCAGCATATAGGACAGGGATAGAAAAAAAAACAGAGCGAGAGAGATGACAGGGACAGAACCAGACGTGGATGGAACTAACGGTATACAAAGGGCAAGAGGGATGGGAAACTGTAGAATGGCCAGGTTATATAGCTAACAAGTTACAATGGGTGACTCCATGCCCTCCTTACTGACTTTTGCGTGGCAGTGCCTGTCGGATCCCTGGCACCAACTTCTGCAATCACGTGCATAGGCGGCTTAGCCTGCTGCTGGGAAGGACCCTACACTGGCTTCAATAAGGCCTTGCCCCCTTTTGCCTTATGCAGGACCATGATCCCAACCCCCCCAAGCACCTCCCCACAACTCCACCTAAGGGCCTCCCCACCTACGCCATACATGCCCCCCCCCACGCACCCCACATCCCCCTAGGATAGTGTTCTGCCCATACACAGCTCCCCCGACACCAGCATAAGACCAACCTCCCACACATACCACAGCACACCACACAGCCAACCACCCCCCAACAACCCAACACAAAGTGCCCCAAGGCACCAAAGGAGGAACAGCAAACCTCAGAAACCGGGGGCACCAGAACCCCCTCAGCCACCTCTCCCCATCTCAAGCAAACCTGCAGGAGCTGGTCCAAGGGGCATCCAGGCCCCGCATCCACACACTGCAGCCACTTGCACCCCAGTTGTCAATTCCCCTCTCCCCACAGCTGCCAGAAACACAGCCATGAAGTGAAGTAACAGACTTCACAGACAGAAGGAGAGCCCCCCTACAGTGCTGACTCTACTGCTGGGCCCTGCATCCACATTTGGCAACCCCTAGCACCCATAATTAGTACTCCCTTCCCCCATCGTGGCCACCGGACACCACCACAAAGAGGAAACCCGCTGTCTCACAAACAGGAAGGAAAACCATGCTTGGAAGTCCCCCAACCATACTGAGCCTGCTCCTCCCACCCAGCCACTGCAGCCTGAAGCCTGTCAAATTGCTACCCCTTGGTGAGTCTGCACCACCAGTCTTCTCTTCCCCCAGTCTGCCCTCTCCCCCTTTCCTTGCCACCAGCCCCATTTAGTCATGTTACCCGCCCCACTCCCCATTCTCTTGGGGGAGATGGGAGCTGGGGAACCAATATTGTGGGTACCGAAATAACCTCAACACTCATAGAGTTGGCACCAATGTTTTAGCCTGAATCTGTTCAGACTGAATATTCACTTTAAAGTTAACTAGACAAAGCTGTGTAATGAATAAGCATGTGCATTTCAGGCTTGTTCGGGCATCTGTTTGCTCGTCTAAAATTTTAGCATACCTACAAATCAATGTGTGCACAATTAACTTGCGGATTTAAATAAGCTGTAGTGTGCATAGTAAGCATGCAATTACCATGAAAAAAAAATCATTTTCAATTAAAATAAAGGCTTTTTTGGCCCTGCATATGCCCACTAGTTAACTATAGACCCACTTTGAACAGCCCAAGTTAGCTTATCAGCGCTGGCTAGCCAAAATGAGACTATTTCCCAGAAATGCCTCCTAGGCGCTTTTTCTTCTCCAGGTAAATTTTATCCAGGCATTGAGTTTCCCAAACAAAATATATCCATGTGTGGGGATGGCGGGGAGACAGAATTTCATCCATTGAAGGTTGTCTAGTTAACTCTAAATGTTGGCCAGTAGACCCTTTGAATATTGACAATGTCCAAAGATAATTCTTTCTGTCTCTCCCAGGCAAGTGATGTTAAGTTGCTTGGTTTTTCTTAAAATAAATCAGGCATTTGTAGCTTTTATTCTTTGGTAAGCAAAAGCATCTTACTTTAAAGTTAAGGGGATAATTGCCTATTCTTTATCCTTCTTTTCCCCCTGCTGTACATAATCACTGTCTGTCACACTTTGATGTCATAATCATCTTCTAAAGCTCAGCTACTGAAAAGTAAATCTCCTTAACTCACAAAAAAAAGATTTAATAATGAACACTGCATGGAACAGCTACACATTTAAATTCTATCAGTTCCATGGTATTGTCATTTGCTTTCTACTGAAACAGTTTTCAAAGTTGACTTTCAAACGTGTCTTAATCAGTTAGAAATGCTCACTGTAACTTATTTTCTTTCTGCATGAGTTGCTTTAAAGTGCTAAGACACTGAATCCCAATCATTGCAAAGATCATTCCACGTAAGCCCTAGGAGTAGTTTTGCAAAGGGGGAAGATATTTTCCAGATGCAAATAGTTTTCTAAATAGTTAACCAAACACTACTGTGATACATTTAATTGTAATTCAACAGTGATCTACTAAAAATCAACGTTGAACAATCACTGATTTTGATTCAAGTTGTGATTTGGATTTACTAATGTGATTTAACAAATACTATTGAAAATATGCCCCATTATTGTCATTGAGGTCTATTTAGTAATTCAAAGTAAAACAGTTTTTGCATTATATTTTACTGCAGGTAAATTATCATGGGATTCATTAGCCCATTAAGAACTGAGAACCCCCATAATTACCCCCACCTCATGATATTAAGAAGTGACATCCTCCTTCAATTGCCCCTCATTCGGCAGCCTGATTCCTAGTAGTAGTACCACAAGACTATCCCCAGGGTGGCTTAATGAATCATTTTTATTGATGGAGCTCCTGGGACAGGAGTCATCGGGGATTGCTCTTGCCCCACACTAGACCCCAGGGAGACTCCTGGAAGGTGCCAAAGGGGTACATCTGGGAGGACCATTTCTGAGTCTAGAGTAGAGTTGATTGAAAGTGGGAGTAATTTAGTAGGCTTTCATTGCTTTAGGGATCAGGGTTGAGAGAGGACAATTGGAAAGGAGATTCATTTTTCTTCATGGATCAGAGGTAGGAAGCAAAATTGAGGGGAGGATCTCATTTCTTAATAGATCAAGGGTGTGAGCCAATCTAGGGGCTTCCATTTTGCAAGGAATCGGATATGGGAGGAGATCTCTTACATATCACCAGCCCCTTCCAGAAAATCCTAGGAGCATTAATTCCCGCATTGTTAACATTTAATGCATAGTGTAGCTTGTGATGTTTAACACAAGCCGAGCTATTCATTTCCATAATAAACAGTTGTTTTACATGCATTTCCATGCAATGAAGCTCATTATTTTTTTATGCAAATTGGCTAGATTTTCATATATTATGCTGAAATAATGTGTGATAGACGCAGTTAGTAGACTTTCTGGGGGGTTTAATGTGCATTAGCATATGTTATTGCTATAATTTGGCTTGACTTCTAAATGCAATAACTTGCATTAACACAAGTTAATGTATTTTAACTCATGCTAATAAATCAGGTCTTGTGATTTTGTTGAGCGCTTCCTTATTTTTCTCTAATTAGATCACTAATAAAGTTTGTTCTCTGCCTGGGAAATCAAGTTGAGTCCTCTAGCCCAGTGGTTCTCAACCTAGTTCTCGGGACACACTAGACCAGTCAGGTTTTCAGGATAACCACGATTACTGTGCACGAGAGAGACCTGCATACAATGAAGGCAGAACATGCGAAGTTCTCTCATGCATATTCATTCTGGTTATTGGTTGAAAACCATTGCTCTAGCAGATAGAAAATGCTCCAGAAACAAACACACGCCTCCTGAAAGAATGGAATGACTGATTAGCCAAAATAAAATAAAAATATGCAGTGGTTTATGGCTAACTTAAATTTGCTATACTGCCTTTCAAAAAAAAAAAATCAAAGTGGTTTTCATTTTTGTTAGTAATATTGCGGAAGGGCTGTCGGGTAAGGTTTGCCTTTTGCAAATGATACCAAAATCTGCAATAGAGAAGACACCCAGGAAGGTGTAGATAGCATGAGGAGGGATCTAGCTAAGTTTGAAAAATGGATGAGAACTTGGCAGATGAGATGTACTGTTGCAGGATGATGCACTGTTGCAGGATGATGTACTGTTGCAGGATGATGCACTGTTGCAGGATGATGCAGTTGGGCTGCAAAAATCCAAGGGAGCAGTACAGTATATGGCTGAAGTACTTCTATCCACGAAAGAAGAGCGGGACCTGGGCATGATTGTTTCTGATGATCTTAAGGTGGCTAAATGGGTAGAAAAGACAATTGCAAACGCCAGAAGGATGCTTGGGTGTATAGGGAGAGGAATGGCCAGCAGGAAGAAGGAGGTGATAGTGGAGTATTGTGTGCAATTCTGGAGACCGCACCTTCAAAAGGATATAAACAGGATGGAGTCGGTGCAGAGGGTGGCTACCAAAATCATCAGTGGACTTTGTCATAAGGCATATGGGGGGACAAATTTAAAGATCTCAATATATATAACTTTTGAGGAAAGGCAGGAGAGTAGAGATATGATAGAGACATTAAATGCACAGGAGTAGAACCTCTTTTAATTGAAAGAAAGCTCTACAACAAGAGGGCATAAGATGAAGGTGAAAGGGGATAAACTCAGTAGTAAAATGCATAAATATTTCTTTATAGAAAGAGTGGTAGATGCATGGAACAGACTCCCAGTGGAGGTAGTAGAAATCAGGACAGTATCTGAATTCAATAAAAGCATGAAATCAACACAGAAGATCTCTAAAGGAAAAAAAGGACTAAAGTAGTTGGTATGGAAGGCAGACTGGATAGGCCATATGGTGTTTTTCTGCTGTCATGTTTCTATGTTTCTATGCAACAAAACAAAATAAGATAGAAAGGAAATTCATTATCCCAAGAAAAGGTAAGAAAGAAGGTAAAATAAACTATAGTCAGCAGTCAGTAGGCATCCCTACAGCTCCCAAAGTTATCTCAAAAAAGGCATGCTTACAGGCCATTAAAAAAGAATGCATACTAGTAGACTCATATTTAGTCCTGGAAACTTGGGGGGGGGGGGGGGAAGATAAAAAAGTGGTTGATACGAACAAACTAGAGCACCTGGAACAGGGTGTGCAGAATAAAAAGAGAAGAATATGTGTTGTGCTGGTATAAAGTGCCTGATTAACCAGGGTTGGAACTTTAAATTGAATATGGAAAGGAAAAGGGAGCCAATGGTAGTGCATGGGAAAAGATCCTAATGGCAGTATTTGGAATGGTCTGTATGCATTTAAGCTCATAAACATAAAGATCGGTATAAATAGCATTGAAATAGTCAGTCTAGAGATGATGAACCCGAGGATCAGAGTTATTTGTGCTGAATCCAAAAATGAGCTAAGGTCACAAATACCTAGCAGGTTCCAAAAATGACACACGGGTTCCACAATGCAGTGAATTTACCGGGTCCTCTTTAATAATGGCTTATGATGTTTTCTCCAGGAATTTGTCCAAACCTTTTTTAAACCCAGCTACACTAATAGCTTTTACTATATCCTCCGGTAATGAATTCCAGAGTTTGATTATGCATTGAGTGAATAAATATTTTCTCTTATTAATCTTAGACAGGTTACACTATAGCTTCATTGCATGTCCCCTAAGTCTTTCTACTTTTTAATGGCATAAACAATCGATTCATGTTTACCAATTTCACTCCATTCATTAATTTCTTTTTGTAAATTCTGTTTATTGAAGATACCACAGTGATCATATCATACAACAAAAGAACACAAGCAATACTTACATAGCACAACCCCCCGGGCGGGCTGTTTCTGGTCCTCCGCATCGGAGTTATAACAGGTCTACTGTCTAATACAGTGGCATCTCTTCATTATTTTAATCTCTCCCTCCCCACTCTCCCCTCCCTTCTCCCCCTCTACCCCCCTACTCCCCCCATCCCCAGCCTCTTCCAGATTCCGACCACCAACACCTCCAGCTAAGGAGAATCCCCTTAAATCTACCTTGAAGTGAGCCCTGCCTGTCACCCCCCTCCATCCCCTGCCCAGACGCTGTTTAAGTCATCTGCAAAACCTCTTTGCGAGTGCTTGGCCTCAGGCTCTGAATATAAGGCTCCCAGATCAACAGAAAGGTGTCCCATTTCTGAGCCTTCCCTTTGGCTCCCCTCCTCTCTAAAAGCATCAGCTGATGAAAGCCGTTATGCCATTCCCAAAAGGTAGGAGGCATAGGTTCTCTCCATCTACGGAGTAAAGGCCCCTTACCCACCAGACATGTTTTCCGGACTAATATTCTCTCCCATCTTCCCTTAGGGTAGAGTGGTTCAATTTGATCTAATACCACCAGCGCTCCCGTCCAGCGGGTTGGCTGATTCAGTATCCTACTCATATACATACTAATCCATCTCCAGTACTGACGAACTGGTTGGCAACCCCACCACATGTGGCTCAGGAACACCAGGGGGCAAAAACATTTGGGGCAACCCCCTCGGAGGTGAGATGACTCCGTAAGGCCCGTCGCAGGGAGAAATGGGCCCGTACAATGCACTTGAACTGTATCTCTCTCCATTGAGCTCTGTCCACCAACCTTGCAATCCTACCCAAGGCTCTACTAATGGCTCCCTCTTCTACCACCAGGTGCAGCTCTCTCACCCAAGATGCCTCCTCCACTGAGTAGCTCACCATGGGGGCACACATATCCCATCGTTTCTTCAGCTCCGCGATTGTAGGCAGTGAGTCCGCCCCAAAGCAAAAAACTCAAGAATGCACGCTGACTGTTCCACCACTAGCCTGCTCTGTGGGAGCGAGACAATATAATGAGACAGCTGCGCATAAGCAAACCGATGGCGGTCAGTCAATTCATACTCTTCACGGAGGGTCTCAAAAGGTTTACATTTACCTTGTGGATCCACCACATGCCCCAGGTTCCATATTCCCAGTCGCTCCCATACGCAAAATGTAGGGTTCTCTGACCCCGGGGTGAACTGGCTATTCCCCTGCAGTGGCAACCAGCTCGAGATCTCTGACGGCTCCCCCCAACATTTATTCAAATACTGCCAAGTATGTTGTGCCGGTGCCATCAACACACTATTGGTCACCCTATTCGGCAGACTCGATCTCCCAAGGTGCAGGGACGCCGTCAGGGTATGTGGAGCCACAAGGGCCTCCTCTATCACTCGCGGAGTATACACCTCCATTCCCCCTAGCCAGTCTCCAATATGTCTCGCCTGGCACGCGAGCGCATAAGCCACAGATCTGGGACCCCTATCCCCCCCGCCCTCCACCCCCTCCGTAATCTATGCAGTGGGATACGAGCTCTCACCCCTTTCCACAGAAATCGCCTTAATTCCCGGTCCATGTGATTTTCTCATTTTCGTAGCTACACCGGGAGAGTCTGTAGCCAATATAAGAGACGAATGGAGGAGAGCGGAAGCTAAGGACCACGGCCAAACACAAGGGGGTAGTGTAAAAACTTTTTATTAACAGACCCAACTCAACGGTTTCGGCCAGAGGCCTTCTTCAGGGGTCATGAAGGAACAAACAAAGAGCGTGAAAATGGTGGAACGAACCACTCTTCCCAATCAGCTGGATCGCTTGAGCGGGTTTTGTTTGTTCCTTCATGATCCCGTGGTCCTTAGCTTCCGCTCTGCTCCATTTGTTTCTCCTGCGGAAGACCTTCTTTTTACAATATAAGAGACGAGGCAAAATTACCATCCCTAGCGCTGCTGCCCTACCCAAGAGGGAGAGTGGAAGGGGGCCCATGACTGGAGCTGTGAACGTACCTTTAGCAACATCCGCTCTAAGTTCTTCTTATATAGCTGCTTCGGGTCCCTAGTTAATAGAATGCCTAGATATATAAAAGAGTCCCCTGCCCATTTGAGGGGGAAGGCTCCATCTCATCTCCCTCTAAGCCTGCCTTCCACGTCCAATGCCTCTGACTTGTCCTTATTTATACGCAGTCCCGCAAACCTTCCAAAGCGAGCAAACTCTTCCAGTAGGCACGGCAGCGAGGTCTGCGGGGACAGCAGATGCACCAGCATATCATCCGCAAACACGGCCATCTTAAATCCAGCCCGGCCGACACCCCCCTCCCCCCCCCCCCCGGATTTCTTTAGTCCCTTCTATCCTTCTCACTAAGGGATCTAATGCTAACACAAACAATAGGGGAGAAAGAGGGCATCCCTGTCTCATGCCTCTCTCTAGGCAAAAAGCTTCCAACATCACCCCATTACAAAGCACACTCGCCGTGGGTTGTGCATACAGCAAATCAACCATCTTACAGAAAGAGGCCCCAAACCCATACCGCGGCAGGAGATAGTTTAGATACGACCAACTCACCCTGTCAAAAGCCTTCTTGGCATCAAAACTAATCATGAGCAAGGGCATGCCATGTTCTTGAACCCACTCTAGCGAGGCTATGATCTTCCGCAAGTTCCGCACTGCTTATCGGCCCCTAACAAATCGTACCTGGGACTCATGCACTAACTCCCCCAGCACTGCTGCCAGCCGTTCTGCCAACACTTTGGCAAATATCTTCAAATCGAAGTTAAGCAAGGAAATAGGCAGGTATGACACCGCCTGCGTATGGTCTTTGTCGGGTTTGGGTATTACAATAATATGTGCATGGTTCTTGCCCCATTTCAGTGCCCCCTGCTCAATCCTACGATGATAAGTCTCCACCAGCACTGGAGGCGTCTGATCACCCAACAGTTTGTAGAATTCCGCCCCAAAGCCGTCCGGTCCGGGTGTCTTATGACAGCTAGCCTTTTGGATCACCTGCACTACTTCCTCAATGGTGATTGGTGCATCCAATTGCGCCCTCTGGGCTGCTTCCAAGCTGGGCAACTTCACCTTCCGTAGGTAAGTTTCCATGTCTACCCTAGATCCCTCATTCTTTGCATACAACTTTTGAAAAAAAGAGCGAAACCCCTGAGCGATCTCTCGGTTTTGCTTTCGTAGCCTCCCCGTTTCGTCTCGTAGCGCCGCCACCATAAGAGCACCTCTACTCCCTTGAAGGCACCTGGCCAACAATTTTCCTGGTTTATCTCCAAATCTATAGAGCTGGTACTTGTAATACATAAAGGATTTTTTTAGCCCTCTGATGGAGGAGTTCATTCAGGGTTGTCTGCGTCTCCCACAACCTTTTTCTTTTCGCCACCGAAGGGTGGGCTGCCTGCTGCTTTCCTTCTCTAACCACCTGTTTCTCTAATCTGACAATCCTTTGCACAATCAGTCGCCATCTACAAGCCACATATCCAATAATGTCCCTACGTAAGACTACTTTTGCCGTCTCCCAAAACAGCTCGGGGTCGTCCTGATGAACTGCATTATGCATCGCAAATTCCTCCCATCTCTGCTTCAAGAAACTAAGAAACTCCGCATTCCTATACAAATCTGCTGGAAAACGCCAAATTTGCGTCCGCGCGGCAGTGTCCTGCCACCCCAACTCCACCCAAATGAGGGCATGATCCGAGATCTCAGAAGGGCCTATCTGTGCATCTTCAACCTGCGCAAACATTATTTCCGAAACTAACACATAATCGATACAGGCATTCGTACCATGCGCTCTGGACTGGTGGGTAAAATCTTTCTCAGACGGGTGCAGCAAATGCCAGGGATCCACCACACCCAGTCTTCGCCTCAAACCTTGCAGTGCCCTTGTAGTCGGTGCCCTGGTACTCCCTCCCCTCCCTTCCGACGTGTCCAGCTCCACATCTAACACTCTATTAAAATCTCCAGCTAATATCACTGGAGCCTCCGGCATCTGTTCCACTCTAGACCCCAAGCGGGCATACAACGCCCGGTCCAGTGTATTCGGACTATACAAGTTACCCAACACAGAGGGAGGGAGCCTAGTGGTTGGGGCAAGGTACTTCAGGCCGGAAGGTCGGTGGTTCAAATCCCACTAGAGGACAGCAACCTTGGGCCGGAAGGACTGGGGTTTCTAGTCCCACAGATGCTCCTTGTGGTCTTGGGCAAGCCACTTAACCCTCCATTGCCCATGTTCCCTGTAAGTATTAGTGCATGTGTTTCATATCCCCGCGTGTTAAATGTATCCCCCAATTGTGTTGTGACCGCTTTGATTGAAGGATAAGGTGGTATACAAAACTGTCTAAATAAATAAATAAACCGGCTTACCCTCCAACATTCCAAACAACAACACATACCTACCGCCTGGGTCAAGGTATTCCTGCTCTTTGACAAACCTTAATCGTTTATAAATGAAAATAACCACTCCCCCTTTTTTCCCCCGTGCCGGGGCTCCCCATTCTTGTCCCACCCAGTCCCTCTTTAACTTAGCATGTTCCTCAGCAGTCTGGTGGGTTTCTTGTAGCATGGCAATATCACATTTTTGTCTAGCAAGGGCCTGTAGTACTTTATACTGCTTAAGGGGATTTCCTATTCTACATACATTCCATGAAACAATCTTCACGTCTGTAAACTACTATATGGTTTCTTTTGCTTGGCATACCCTTTATCCACTGGGTAGGCCCCCCCAGCCTGGGGCCCTCCCTCTCCTCTACTCCATGTCTTCCCTAGCTTCAGTCCGCTTCCCGCTCCGAGGCTGCCGGTCCCCCCCGACCCCCTACCCCTACCCCCCTGAACCCCCCATCCCCCTTCCTCCCCTCCACTTCCCTTTCCCCCCTTCTCTCCCTCCTGTACCCGCCTCTCCTCCAACTTCTCTCCCTCCCCTCCTTCCCTCCCTGCTTCCTCTTCCTCAATGTCGGATCACTTATGATGCGACCAAACCCCCCACCCTCCTACAATCTTAACTCTATCCCTTCCCCTCCGTTGTCTCCCCAGGACCCAACCCTCCCATACCCAGAGTTCCCTCTACCACTCAGCCTACTCCCCTCACCGACCAGGCCTCCCCTCCCTCTAGCCCACCACCCAACCGACATCACCCCTCCTCTCCCTATTCCGTTATCCATCCCCCGTATCTTATTCAGACTCCCCCTTCCCTATCCTGGTCCCCACCCGTACCATACCGGGAAGGAATATCTCATGCCTCTCTCCTCCTCTCCCTCCTAGCCCAACCCAACCCCCCAGCTCGACCAGCCAGAAATAGTCTTTCACAATGTCTCTAGTCTCTTTTCATCTTGCTGCTCCGTTGATGCTCGAACTGTCATAGATCTGGTTCAGTCTCATCTCAGGGTGCTCCAGCAAGCTTTGCGCCGTCAGTCCCTTTCCGCCTTAGTAGCCCTTCCACATATTGGGATGCTTCTGCCGCCAAATCCAACACTTTGCTCACCCCATCCTGGATAATGCGGAGTCTAGATGGGTATTGCACCATGAATTTAATCTTAGCGTCCACCAGCTTCTGGCATATAGGAGCGTATGCGCGTCTCCTCTGGCTGAGGGCTGCTGAATAATCCTGCATGATGTGTAGCTTCATGTTTTCTCGTACAATCACTCCTTGCTGTCTGGAAGCCCTCAGAACTGCTTCCTTCTGCTGAAACTGCAAGAACTTTGCCAGGACAACTCTGGGTCTTTGATCTCTGGCTTGTTTCGGCCCCACTCTATGGGCTCTTTCTATAACGATCGGGCCCACTCCCTCACTGCTGTTTAAAAGCTCCGCTGCCAGCAACTCCACCTGGGCTCTCAAATCTCTCTCAGGTACAGTCTCCGGAATGCCCAGAAATCAAAGATTATTGTGGCGAGACCTGTTTTCTAGGTCATCCAATTTTGCCGCATGTGCTTTCAGCATGGCCTGTACCTCTCCTACCTCCTGCACCAGCATGTCCGCATTTTCTTCTGTCTGCCCCATCTGGGTCTCCACCTCCTGTATTCTGTGTCCCAGCGACCCTACGGAGCTCTGCAGAAGGTCGATCTTGTTGTTTAGCACCTCAAACTGCGCTGACAGGGCCCCTGCCACCGCCACGGAGATTTCTTCAACGATCGCTGGGGAGACCGGTGAGCCAGGCTTAGTAGGGGACACCGCCATCTTGTTCACCTCTGTAGCGCGGTCTTTCTCCCGGCGGCTCGCTTTTACCGACGCCACCATTCTCCCCAGCCTCTGTTTGCTCTCCTCTGCTTTCCTCGGCAGTGCACTACTGTCTGGAGTCGCCGGAGGTTAGTTTACGGCGTTTAGATGCCGGTACGAGGGTGAGGGGTCCGGAGCGCGAGCATCTTCTGTCCGCCCACACTCACCACATCACGTGACCTCCCTTATCTCCATTCATTAATTTATAAACCTCTATCATATCTCCCCTCAGCTATCTCTTTTCCAGTTTGAAGAGCCCTAAACTTTTAAGACTTTCCTCATAGGGGTATCCTTCCATCTCCTTTATCATTTTGGTGGCTCTTCTCTATACCTTTTCTAATTTCGCTATATTTATTTATTTATTTATTTATTATTTATTTATCTATTTCTTCTATACCGCCCCTTCCAGAGATCAGTGGCGGTTTACATGGAACAAGTAAACAAATTTGTATACTAATGTATACATTACATGGAACAGAGATTTTTAACTTTATACAGATAATAGTTATTAACAGAGATTTATAACATTGTAACTTTATACAAATAACTGTGCATTAATTATATCCTTTTTAAAATACAATGACCAGAATTGCACATAATATTCAAGGTGCGGTTGCACCATGGAATGATACAGAGGCATTATAATATCTTTTGTTTTAATCTCCATTCCTTTCCTTATGAATCCTAGCATTCTATTGGCCTTCTTGGCCACCACTGCACACTGGGTGGAGGGTTTCAACATGTTATCCATGATGACGCCTAAATCTTTTTCCTGGGTAGTGATTCCTAATGTGGAACCTTGCATCATAGAACCATAGTGTGGGTTGTTCTTTCCTAGGTGCATAACTTTGCACTTCTCGACATTTGAACATCTGGTCTTCCAATTTGTCAAGGTCCTCTTGCAGTGTTTCACAATCCTCTTGTATTTTACCAACTTTGAATAATTTTGTGTCATTTGCAAATTTGATTAAACCATGACTATCTATATGTTCAGTAATTTTGTTTTTATAATGGTTTCTACCATTTTGCCTGCTACTGAAGTCAGGCTCACTGGTATAGTTTCCCGGATCACCCCTGGAACACTTTTTAAAAATTGGTGTTACATTGGCCATTTGCCAATCTTCAGGTATTACAGTTGATTTTAATGATAGTTCACAGATTACTAATAGTACAGTAGGTATGCAATCTCATATTTCAGTTCTTTCAACACCCTTGGATGTATACCATCCAGTCCAGGTGATTTGCTATTCTTTAGTTTATGAAACAGCTGTGATACATCTTCCTGATTTATCAATACTTCTTTCATTTTTTACGATGCAACACCTTTAAATACCATTTCAGCCATGAATAACTTCACTGAAATCAATGGGGCTGCGGCTCCGATAACGATCGGAAACTGCTACCGCAGCTTTGTAAACAAGCCCCTTTATCTCCCTAGAATGTTCTGCTGTGAAACTGACCCAGTTGATACTGAGGTAATATAATTCACTCATTATTTTTACTGTGTTGTAACCTTTGTTAGCTTCCCTGATTTCTTTAAGCATTTTATCATCCATTTGTTCATTCTGGTCAGATGGTCAGTAGTACACCCACACAGCCATTGCCTTCCCCTTTTTCGTGGAATTTCAATCCATAGAGATTCTACAGTGTATTTTGTTCCCTGCAAAATGTTAATGCAATGTTTTATTTTATGTAGTAATGCTTATATATTGCTTTTCACTGTGTCAAAGTAATGTACATTCAGGTACAGTATATATTTCCCTTGCCCCTGAAGGACTCACAATCTATGTTTATTTTGTACCTGAGCCAATGGAGGGTTAAATGACTTGCTTAAGGCCAGAAGGAATGCCTGTGGGACTAGAAACCTCAGCCCTTCCAGCCTGAGGTTGCTGTTTTCTGTGGTGTTTGAACCCCAACCCTACTGCCCCAAGGCCACTTGTCCCAACCACTAGGCCACTCCTCCTCCTATGTGACGCAATGCCCTCTCTAATATAGAGTGCAACCCCTCCACCAATTTGACCTACTCTATCATTGTGATATAATTTTTACCCAGGTATCACAGTGTGCCACTGGTTGTCCTCTTTCCACCATGTCTCTGAGATACCAATCATATCTTACCGCTTATTTAGTGCTAAATATTCTAACTCTTCCATCATATTTTTTATAACTTTACCATTTGCATAGAAGCATTTTAGAGGTTGTATTTTATTCATATTAATCTGATCAGTAGAAAGGGGTAATTTGGAATCTTTAAGCCCTGTCTGCTCTGTACTTAAGGGCATTTGGGTTACTCTAGCCTTTATTGTAACATCTATGTCAAAATGCTCTAACTTCAATCTTTTGCTAGTATCCTTCAAGGATACATCCTTCCGAACTATGAGTTCTTGGTCAATTGTTGGTTTTCTCCTGTTATCTAATTTAAAAGCTGATCTATCTTCTTTTTAAAGGTTAATGCCAGAAGCCTTGTTTCATCCCAGTTAAGGTGGAGCCCATCCCTTCAGAAAAGCCCTTCCTTTCCCAGAATATTGCTCACTTCCTAACAAATCCAAACCCCTCTTCCTTGTACCATCGTCTCATCAACACATTGAGACTCCAGAGTTCTGCCTGCCTTTTGGGTCCTGCATGTCGAACGGGAAGCATTTCTGAGAAAGCTACCCTGGAAATTCTGGATTTCAACTTCCTACCTAAAAGTCTAAATTTGGCCTCCAGAACCTCTCTCCCACACTTTCCTATGTCATTGGTGCCAATATGTACCAAGACAGTAGACTCCTCCCCAGTGCAATCTAAAATCTTGTCTAGGTGCTGCGTGAGGTCCACTACCTTCGCACCAGGTAGTCATGTTTCCAGGCAATCCTCATGTCCACCAGCCACCCAGCTATCTAAATGCCTAATGATCAAATCACCAACTATAATGGCTGTCCTAATCCTTCCGTCATGGTCTGGAGAAATCTCATCGGTGAGAGAGGGTTTTACATCACCTGAAGACAGGTCTTAGCTGGAGGCTGCCAGACTGGAGGTGGGACTTCAGTACCTCTCTGTATTTCTTATGTCCTCCAAGTCTGCTACTCTAGCCTCCAGAGGTCAGACTCGTTCCCTGAGAGCAAAGAGCTCCTTACACCTAGTGCACATGTAAGGCCCCTCACCAAGTGGGAGAAAATCATACATGTGACACTCAATGCAAAAGACTGGAAATTCCTCATCTTGCTGCTGGACTGCTGTCTACATCTTAGTTTTAAGGTTTTGTTTAGGTATTTATGTTGTTTACTTACTTAAATTTGCTTGGGATACTTATATTAAAAGAACTATACCTAATACATTTAATAGACTTTGTTCACCTCAAGATTAATTAATATCAGGTCCTTAATTAATATATTCCTGATGATTATAACCAGCCACACCTGAAAGTGAATATGGGAACCTCCTTCCCTTTAATAGGTTTCAGAGCCTATAAAACTAAGATTATCCCTAGGGTAGGTGGGAGTCATGGTGGATGGGAGGGAAAGAAAACTTTATAAAATCTGGCTCGCTACACCGTGCCCTGATTTGTGTTTCTAAGGTAAATTCCTACCAATTTCCTAGGTGATTCACACAGTCCTTGCTTTCATAGAGGAGGCCTTTCAAATTGCTCCTTTGATATATCACTTGGCTTTAACACCTATTTAAAACAACTTCACAGAGCTTTTGCCTCCTAACTTGACGGTCTCTTTGTAAAGGTCAATAGAAACGAGTTTATTTCTTTCTACTTAGAGACTATTTATTCTGCCTGTATGCTAAACTATACTCTGATTTTATTTAAATGAAAAACTCTTTGGTGATACTACAGTAACACCTGACCGACTCAGCAAAAACACTGAATTCTAAAATACACAGATTTATCAGCTTTATTCCAAAGAATTCCCTTTTTCTCCAATATTTAGAGTATACTCGTGTTCCAGAAGATAAGTACTTACGAGTGCAGATCTTTTCCAGCTTTAGCAGTCCCTTTTGGTAGTCCTTCAAGAAGGATGTGGACTTGTTTCATGAAAGGTGGAGAAGAACAGGGGAATATCACTACTGTATTCACCATTTCTTTAAACAGACTTACCTTCACTGAAAATTCCTGTGGATAAGTTGATTTCTTGCAAAGAGGCCAAGCTAGTGAGGATGGGCAGGTGATTTTGTATTCTCCTCTGTTTTTAACTCTGGAACCTCCACTTCTTCAAGGAGAGGTAGTTTGTGCCTTTGTGCCAAATTATGGAGAATGCAGCATCCCATGAATATTTGGCAAACCTTGGCTGAGCTGTTCAGGTGTTTTCTCCCTGATCGGTCCAGGCACTGGAAGCAGTTTTATAGCATGTCAAAGGTCCTCTCTATGATGGCCCTGGTTTGGCCATTAGGCCTATTGTACCACTCCTCTGCATCTGTCGGTGCTACTATGAGGGGGTCAGAAGCCACCTCTGTAGAGGGTAGCTCTATCGCCTGTGTGAGGGAAGAAGGAGCAAACAACAGGCATGAAGTAAAACCAAGGCTATTAGCTGTGGTGAGTAGGCTCTGCATCTATGCCTCAGAAAATATGATTAGAGCATTCAGAGGTTGATAGAACTTCCTTGAATGTTCATGTCTAGTTTGCAGTGTGCGGAAGTGCAAGACTTACCTACTATAGGAGCCAATAGCTGGTGATCTATCCACTGCTGTACTTCTCATAGATTCCAGAGTATGCAAGAATGTATGAGTCATTGCCGGAGCCTGGGAATCTTGCTGCACTTGTCAGAGGGAAGGCTACGTAGCCAGAAGTGTGGCATAGAAATGCTCTCAGAAACTATGAGATGACAAATCAGCTGAAGCCCATTGTTATGGCCACAGACTGGAAACTACTAATGGAAAAAAAGGTGAGGGCCTTGGTGATCTTGAGATGGACATGTACGGGCTTCCCTCTCTGTGAGGTGGAACAGAGAAGAGGCTCTAGCTCCTGGCAGAGATGCTGTTTGCATCCTTGTTAAATGGGAATTTAGTGAGCCACTAGTCATCTGTGAAGTCTAGGGACTGGGTCCTAGTCTCATATACCCTCTGATAGGGATGCTTCTTGATGGCTCATGATGCATGGCCAGTGCAAAGCACTTGTTCAGGTCTCTCATGGCTTTTGTCTTCCTCTACCAACGCCTTCCGAGACCCTCCAATAACCCCCAGTGACACCCTCCACCAGAAATAAAGCAGTCAAAAACACAAACACTCACCAACAGACACAATTAAAGACACATACACAAAAAAGCAGCAGTGACTTACTAACACAGATTAGGAAAGAAATACACACACACACACACATACACACACAGGTACACAAAAACAAGGAGTAGTTGCACACACACCCAGGAATAACAAACACCAGAAGTATGTGGGATGGGAACAGCTGAGAGGAGGGAAGGGGTGAAAATGGAAGGCTACAAGGGTAAATGAGATGGACAGGACACAGATGACAATCAGGCCACAACATTCCTCCAGCCATCAAGCAGTCCCACAGGATAGGTGAGGTTGGCATTTGCATGTCATTTTTAGCAGGTGAAACTAGCCATATTTATTTATTTTTTAACCCATTTTCTATACTACCTTCTTCTTCAATCAAAGCAGTTTGCATTATGTAATTACTGCAAACAGATACTGGATACATCCCCTTGTCCCCAAAGGGCTTACAATCTATGTGTACCTGAGGCAACAGAGGGTTAAGTGGCTTGCCCAAGGCCAAAGGAGCTCCTATAGGACTAGAAACTCCAGTTTGAGATTGCTGTCCCCAGATGGGATGTGAACCCCTAGCTCTCCAACCTGAGGTACTGTGTCATAGCCACTAGGCCACTCCTCCCTCATTTAAATGTTACTGACGTGCACATTGCCGTGCTCCGCAAAATACGTGTAAATACTGCTTCTACCCAGACCAAATTGTCAGTGTGCCCCAAAACATCTCTTTTTAAAAATGTGGCTATCAATGTAGTCAGCACGTCCATATATAAATTGCAGCTTTTCTAAAATTGCAGTTTCCCTGTAGATGTCATTTCCACAAGGATGTGCTGGCTTTTACATGTATAAAACATGAATAGAACTTATAAAATACCCCTCAAAGTGTGAAACACCGCACTTTGTCTACTCTGTCATTTTAATAAATGTTGCACTCTGGTATTGCAGAGGGTAATTTTGAATCAGATGACAAGACTTCGACTTTCATACTTTGTACACATCATGCGGAGAGAGAGATCATTAGAGAAAGACATCATGCTTTGCAAGATAGAAGGTCAACGCAAAAGAGGAAGGCCAGCAATGAGATGGATTGCTACAATAACAGCAGCTACGGGTACCAGTCTGTCAACAATGAGCCACCTGACTGAAGACCGAACACAATTTAGGATAGCTATCCAGAGGGTCGCCATGAGTCGACTCCGACTCGATGGCACTTAACAACAACAATTTTGAATCATGTACAAGTGTAAAACACTGTTTTATGCATGTAAATGGGCTCTTACAAAATTAGGTCATACCTAAAAACACACAGGTTGGCATGTACTTGTGCAATAGGTATTCTCAGGGGTGGAGTTTGAATTTTATTTATTTACATTTTCTTTTATACTGTGCTATTCTGCATCAGTGTGGTTTACATTGAACAGGGCATTATAACTTGGAGATAACTATTTTACAGGGAACATGGGCTATGTGGCTTGCCCAAGACCACAAGCAGCACCTGTGGGACTAGAAACCCCAGTCCTTCTGGCCCAAGGTTGCTGTCCTCTAGTGGGATTTGAACCCCTGACCTTCTGGCCTGAAGTACTTTGTCCCAAACACTAGGCCACTCCTCCACTCCGTGGAGCATGGGCATAGTCAAGATTTTCACAGGTATTCTACAGCATAAAATACATGTGTGTGAGTGTGTAAAACACATGAAACATTTACTCCCATGTCTTTGAGCAGATATAATGTCCACACTTCAGTTTAGGCATCATTGCTGATGAATTTGTGCTAATAATTTAGAAGGACACATAGGTGCTCATGTGCCTTATCAACTAGAGTAAACATAGACACCTTCCTGCCCTGTTAACCTAGGTTCTCTGTTATAAAATGATCCTCACTGCTTATCTGTTTTCTACCAAGTCCCATGAAAGGCTTATTATGCCAATATCTTCAACAAATGCCATAAAATCGAACTCACCATCTTATTTTTAAGACTTCTGGCATTGGCATACAACATCCAAATGTTTAAGGGTCAGTTTGCAGAGGCACATATCCACTCACGTTGAGAAAACTGGAAAGACGCTGGCGAAGAACTAAAAATCAAATATATCTCTAGGAATACATGGTAAAACAGAGAGAATATAATGGGCTCATTCTAAATCACAAGACACAATACCATACAAATATCATCACGAAATCTTTAAACTCCCCAAGAAAGCTGTTTGAGATAGTAAAAGCTCTCACTAGAGCTCCACAGAACCAGGCCGCTGATGCAATAACACATTCTCATTTCATCTCCAGAACAAACTCACCTGCACAAACTATGCAACAACCCAAGCCCATGCACCTAGGACAAACTCAGCCTACCCAAACAACTGGTCCTCCTTCTACTCAATCACTGAAGAGCATTGCAGTAAACTACTGAAATCACTAAACACAACCACATCACCACTCAACCCTTGCCCAACGTCCTGGATAAATGTGACCATACAAGTACTTGCACCTATGCACTGCAGAATAGTAAATCTATCACAAGGATCCGTGCCAATCCTGCTAAAAAAAACCTCAGGCCTGATTTTTTAAGGCATTTACATGGGTAACTGCCCTAGTTACCCATGTAAATGCAATATCCGGGCTTTTCAAAGGGCGCCTATATGGATAGTGTCCATCGAAAATCTCGGATATGTCCCTAATGCGCCCGGATACTATGCAGTTAGCACAAGGGTGTGTTAGGGGCATTTGGGGGTGCAGCAAGAGTGGAGGAAAAAGCTAAACAGGTAGCACCAATTTTCGATGCTACCCACTTTGTGCCTTAAAGATAGGCAAGGTTTTTCCTCGCCTATCTTTCAGGTTCAGGGGCTAAGTGGGTAGCATTGAAAATCGGTGCTACCTGGCTAAATTCTAGAGCTTCCACATTGTGTGGTGAGACCCAAATTTTCAATGCCAGGGCCACATATGACCCCAGCATTGAAAATCCAGGTTAGATGGATGGCAGGCGGGCTATACACCGACATGGCGCATAGCACCCCCAGATGAAAATCTGGCTCTTCCTCTATAAAACCTTACTTAAAAAGCAATGCACCTGACCCCAACTCACCATCCTCATATGACCTATATCCAGCATACCTCTTCTAGCAAAGATAATAGAAGGAACAGTACAATGGCAATTTCAGGATCACATTAACCTATCCACCCCACTGAGGTTTCTGGAGTCCAGCGGATTACTGGATCCGAGGCAGCATGGACTCACCAGGGGCAGGTCTTGTCAGATAAATCTGATTTATTTCTTTGACCGGGTGACCAGGGTATTGGAGAGTACTCAATGTGGTGTATTTAGACTTCAGTAAAGTCTTTGAAACCGTTCTGCACAGATGTCTTATAAACAAACTGAGCACCCTAGGGATGGACCCTAAAGTCACTGATTGGGTTAGAAATTGGTTGAGTGGGAGGCGACAAAGGGTACAGGTAAATGGAGCTCACTCTGAGGAGAAGGAGGTTACCAATTGTGTGCCGCAGGGATCTATCCTTGGTCCAATTCTTTTTAACATCTTTGTTAGTGATATTGCGGAAGGGCTGTCGGGTAAGGTTTGCCTCTTCATGGATGATACCAAAATCTGCAATAAAGTAGACACCCAGGAAGGTGTAGATAACATAAGGAGGAATCTAGCTAAGCTTGGAGAATGGTTGAGAATTTGTCAGCTGAGATCTAATGCTAAATAATGCAGGGTCATGCATTTGGACTGCAACAATCCAAGGGAGCGGTACAGTATAGGGGGCGAAGTACTTCTGTCCACAAAAGAAGAGAGGGACCTAGGCGTGAATGTGTCTTGACAATCTTAAAGTAACTAAATAGGTAAAAAAGGTGACGATGAAAGCTAGAAGGATCCTTGGGTGCATAGGGAGAGGAATGGCCAGCAGAAAAAACAAGGTGATCGTGTCTCTGTATAAGTCTTTGGTGCAACCTCATTTAGAGTATTGTGTGCAATTCTGGAGATCGCACCTTCAAAAGGATATAAACAGGTTGGAGTCGGTGCAAAGTGGCTACTAAAATGGTTAGTGGTCTTCATTATAAAGCATATGAGGATAGACTTAAGGATCTTAATATGTATACGTTAGAAGAAAGGTGGGATAGAGGAGATATGATAGAGATGTTTAAATACCTCCATGGCATAAATACAAAGGAGGAGAGCCTCTTTCGAATGACAGCAAACTCTCCTAAGAGGGGACATAGGATGAGGATGAAAGGGGATAGACTTAGGAGTAATATGCAGAAATATTTCTTTATGGAAAGAGTGGTAGATACGTGGAGTAGTCTCCCAGTGGAGGTGGTAGAGAAAAGGACAGTATACGAATTCAAAAAAGCATGGGACAAACACAGAGTATCTCAAAAGGAAACTGTTGTAGTGGTTTATGTCATCAAAATAAGCATAACTATCTCTTATATCTGAACAAATAAGGGTGACCAACATGGAGCAGTAAGTAGACCCTTAAACAAAGGCATGGGGAGAGGTGACCTGCATGGAGCGGTAAGTGCACCTACTCTTGCTGCCTTGCTTCGTAGACTAAATGGATTGCGCTCATCTTTATCTGCTGTCATATACTATGTTGTGGAATGGCAGACTAGATAGGCCATATGGTCTTTTTCTATCGTCATGCTTCTATGATAACTTGGATTTTTCTGAGGCAGTGGATAGTTAAGTGACTTGCCCAAGGCCATAAGGCATACTAGTGAGACTCAAACCCTGGTCTTTTTGCTCCCAAGCTAGTGCTTTAATCATTAGGCTACTCCTCCACTCCATATGCATTAGGTTATTTTCTCTGATTTTGTCTCATAGGGAATTTTTTGCTATGTTTACTGTATAATTTGCTCTTCATTTGTCTTTTAATGAATTTATGATACATCGCTTATAATTTTCCTGACTGGAGTTCCAAGGGACCTGTTTCCTTCATCCACCTAGTGAAGATTCCTTACAGAAGATAGTTCTGTGCCTTTGTTCCTCTCTTGCCAAGCTTTGACGGAGCTCCCTCGACTAGTTTCCCCCATCCTTTTTCTAGTTATCTGGTGTAGGTCTCTGAATGTGATATTGGAGAACTTCCCCACATCACAGGTTTTTATTTCTTTATATATTTATTCAACCTTATTTATATACTGCCTTTCTATCATTTAAAGCAGTTTACTGTACATGTAACAGAACTTCAGCAGGACATGGAATGCACAATTTATTTATTTATTTATTTATTTACAGTCTCTTATATACCGCACTATTCAGCATCAGCGCGGTTCACATGGAACAAAATGCTCAGTACATTTAACACGTATGAGTTTACAGGTAACAGGGTATAAATAACTTGGATAACCGGGGTAACTATTTACAAAACATACTACATGGAATCATATATACAGAAGATACATTGGGAAACCAGCCCACTATGGGAATGAATATCACACTTGGTGAGTTGTTGATATACCCTAGATTTATCTGGGACTGGTATCAGTGGGTGTTATTGGGCTCTAGGTGACGCCATTGGGTTCTATAAGGTATTTGTTGAAGAGGTGGCATTTGAGGGCTTTCCTAAACTGTGTCAGGCTCCTAATAGCCCGAATATCAGGGGGTAGTGCATTCCAGCATATTGGGGCACTGAGACTGAATGCTCTGTTGGCTGTCGATTTAGTGCAAGTAGTAAGTTCCCTCGGGATTTTGAGGGAGTTTATAGCCATGGATCTCCTTGCTCTATTTGGAGATGTGCTATGGATAAGTGAGGATAAGGATGCCGATGTGAGATTATTGACAGCTTTAAAAGTAATTACCAAGGTCTTGAACACTATTCTAGCTTGAATAGGAAGCCAATGCAACTGTATCAGCAGGGGCGTAATGTGGTCGTACCTGGAGGCTCCATGGATGACTCTTGCTGCCGCGTTCATGGCTAGCTGAAGCGGGTTTAATGTAGATTGGGGAAGACCTTGTAATATGACGTTGGCATAGTCGAAATGGGGTATAACCAACGCCTGGAAGATTGTCCGGAAATCAGTTGGATCAAGCATGGAACGTACGTGTCTAAGTGAGCGTATCTTGAAGTAAACTGATCTGACTATGTTTCCTATGTGGGCTTTCATGTCTAGGCGTTGATCCAGTGTGACTCCCAAATATCGAATTGAGGATTTAGATTGCAACTCCGCTTCTTTTACTTTAAGATATTTTGGGGGGGTAAAATTGGGATTCCTTGTTATGAAGAGTACTTCAGTTTTCTTATGTTGTATTCTGAGGTTTTGAGACAGGAGCCAGTCAGATATTGCGTTGAAGCAACTCGTTAGTGGGGAGAGGTCGAGATGCTCGGTAGAGAAGGGAATGTAAAGCAGGACATCGTCTGCATATAACATGCAGTCAACATTGAAAGACCGGATGATATTACAAATTGGCTGCATGTAAATATTGAAAAGGAGCGCAGAAAGGGAGGATCCTTGAGGTACTCCTTGGCTTTGGTGGAAAGGTTCAGACTTTATCCCTCCAGAACGGACATGCTGCCATCTCTCGGCCAGGTAGGATCTGCACCATTCAAGCGCTTTTCCATTAATGCCTTTGTCAATCAGACGTCCTAGTAGAAGCTCATGATTTACTGAGTCGAAAGCTGCAGCGATGTCCAGAAAGATGAGTGCAAATCCTTGACGGATGTCGTCAATGCCAGTGATTATTTTGCAGAAGAGGGTGGTAAGGAGGGTTTCCACTCCATGGAATTCCCTAAAACCATGTTGGCAGGGGTCTAATGGTGCAGCGGAGTCAATGTGATCCTGCAGTTGCTTTTGGGCCTCCTTTTCAATGATCTTCGCGAGTAGTGGAATGCTAGATATGGGTCTGTAGGATTCCACCTGTTGGGGGTCAAGCTTGCAGTTTTTTAACAGAGGTCTGATAGAGGTGTGTTTAAGGGCTGAAGGGAAGGAGCCAGTTGAGAAGGAGAGATTCGTTATTTTGGCCAGTACTGAGCTGAAGTGACTGCGAAGCTCCTTGATCCAGAAGGCTGGGCATGGATCAGTCTGAGCAGTACTGGTGTTAAGGGCTGCAATTGTGTCTTCAATTCCTCTCTTGGAGGGGGTAGAAAACATGGTTAGGGTTGTTTGGCAGTTTTGCTCTGTGGTAGAGGCTATAGTAGAGGTTTTGTTGGTCTGACATATCTTGGATTGTAAATAGGTTGCAAAATCTTGTGGGTGTAGCTCAAATGGAGGTCCAGAGGATGGTTCCTTGGATAAAGTCTTGACAAGGTCGAAGAGGTCATGTGGTTTATTAAGTGATCTCATTAAGGTGTCAGAGTAGTACTGTTTCATTGTGTTGGTGATTGCATTGCGGTGTGCAGCCAGATGACAGTTGTATGCTGACAGGTCATTTAAAGAGTGAGATCGGCGCCAGCATTTCTCCAGTTTCCGTAAGTGGTTAAGTGATGCTTTAAGATCAGCTGAGTACCATGGGGCACTTACTCTTTTACCTGGAGGCCTGTTGGATGTTGTACGTAGGGCAATTGAGCTGAGGCAGTTGTTCCATTGAGAAATTAGGTTGTCAAGGTTCTGGGTGGATTCAGAGATGAGTTGCTGCATTTCAGCAAGGATAAGATCTCTGTTGTAAGGCTTGAAAGATCGAGAGGGCGGTCTTGCGGTGTTGCTTTGGATTTTGTTGGTTTTTGTGTAGGCTTTGTAAGAGGGAATCTGAATGATGATCAGTTTGTGATCTGACCAAGGAACAGAAGTTATGGAGGTTATGGGATCCTGAGCTGGGTTAAGAGAGGTTTGCGGGGCGAATACAAGGTCCAAGATATTTCCCTTAATATGAGTAGAATCATTAACTAGTTGCTTGAAGCCAAGATTTTCCAGGGCATCCAAGAAGGCTGTTGCTTGATGATCTTGCAATGTAGGCAGATTGAAGTCGCCTAGGATCCAATTTGGGAGGCCTGGGTTATGAGTGTTGGATGCCAAATCGATGATAGCCGCGAGATCATCTGGGGAAGCTGAAGGAGCTCTGTAAAGCAGGTTGATTATGCAGCGTTTGTTGGAGATGGTGACGGTCTCAAGGTAGTTTGTATTGGTAGTGTGCACTGTTCGAAAATGGAGGTCTGTCCTGGTGAGGATGAGCACGCCACCTCCTCTTTTTTCTTGCCTATGACTTGAATGTATGGTGAAATTCTGAGGGAGGAGCTGGTTGAGTATTACGTTGTCTTCAGCAGATAACCACGTCTCCGTGACCATGAGTATATCAAGGCCGTGGCTGGCAATTAGGTCAGTGATGGCTGGCCACTTCTTCCGGATAGAACGGGCATTGATGAGGGCACATTTTAGGTTATGAGGGTAGGAGTTTTGAATTTGTTTCGGTTTCATATTGTGTTGAAGAGCAATGTGTAACAGATGGGGGTGGTGTGAGCGGGAGTCCCAAGTTATGTTGTTATGGGAAGCACTAGTCCACCTTCTCCCATGGCTCAGTAATATTGGAATCTGGTTGGATGCTGTGGTTGAGGCTAGAGAGTTGGAGAACCAGCCTGAAAGGACGAAATAGCATCCTATTATGGTGGTAATGAGGGAACCCATCTTGTCAGAGCACTATGTGAATGGGAGTGGGTCAATCTGGTTAGGCTAACAGGAAGTTATTGACCAAACTCTTGATATTTAGTGTGGTATACTGTGTGACAGCAGACACTATGATCGCAGGCAATGGTTAAAGTTAGCTAACTAGTACAATAACTTGATGACTGGAACTGGTGAAACTACTGACAACAGTAAAGTAGATTGCTGACAATAGTAGGTTATTGCTAGCACTACGATGGTGACTGGGGTTAATAGGCTACTGACAACAGTATAGAGTTTGATTTGCATGGGATATTACTGGCTACTGACAGCAGTATGGAGAATGGCTACTGACAACAGTATAGTGGTTGACTTGCAATAGAATGTTACTGACAATGGAATAGTACTGGCTACTGACAACAGTATAGAGACTGGCTACTGACAACAGTATAGTGACAGATTTGCAATGGAATGTTGCTGACAATGGAATATTACTGGCTACTGACAACAGTATAGAGACTGGCTACTGACAACAGTAAAGCGATTGATTTGCAAAGGAACATTACTTACAACAGTGCTTTGGATACTACCAATGGCACAGTGGTGACTAACTATTAACGTTTGCTGACAACAGTATAGTAGCTAAATAACATGGACCTGATATGTAGTGGCTCTATTAATGAGGTTATACTTGCGGAAGGCAGCGTGAGCAGACATTAAGAGAGTTCAAATTGCCGGGAAGTCTTGCGTTGGTTCTGAATGACGTGTCCGTTGCGGTATCTGGGCCAACTGCAGGCGCTTTCTTTAGATTGCAGATTGTTGATTGCCCCGATTGGGCAACTTCAGCTGGAGGCAGGCCCTGTAACCCTGGCAGCTCGATCCCGGCCGGGAGAGCTGTTGGTGAGCCGGGGTGCGGGAGGGCAGAGGTGAATAAAGCCGGGGTGCAGGGGTTCAGCATACAGAAGACCAATCAATAGGCTGCTGCTTTCCTTGGAGGTTCCCGCCTAAGGGCCACGCCAAAGGGCCCTCTTGCGAGGCCCTCCGGCGCGGGCCCGCAAGGCGCGGGTGCGCCCGATGGCGCTCCTTATTTGAAGCAGCTGGGCCGCCCGGATTGGGCAGGGAAGACCGGAGGGCGTCCTTTTCTTCGCCGCGTGCTCGATCCCTCCTGGGAGAGCTGCGGCCGGGCAGAAGATGAAGCGGGCAGCAAAAGGAGCCTGCGCCCGATGGCGCTCCTTATTTGAAGCAGCTGGGCCGCCCGGATTGGGCAGGGAAGACCGGAGGGCGTCCTTTTCTTCGCCGCGTGCTCTATCCCTCCTGGGAGAGCTGCGGCCGGGCAGAAGATGAAGCGGGCAGCAAAAGGAGCCTGCGCCCGATGGCGCTCCTTATTTGAAGCAGCTGGGCCGCCCGGATTGGGCAGGGAAGACCGGAGGGCGTCCTTTTCTTCGCCGCGTGCTCGATCCCTCCTGGGAGAGCTGCGGCCGGGCAGAAGATGAAGCGGGCAGCAAAAGGAGCCTGCGCCCGATGGCGCTCCTTATTTGAAGCAGCTGGGCCGCCCGGATTGGGCAGGGAAGACCGGAGGGCGTCCTTTTCTTCGCCGCGTGCTCGATCCCTCCTGGGAGAGCTGCGGCCGGGCAGAAGATGAAGCGGGCAGCAAAAGGAGCCTGCGCCCGATGGCGCTCCTTATTTGAAGCAGTTGGGCCGCCCGGATTGGGCAGGGAAGACCGGAGGGCGTCCTTTTCTTCGCCGCGTGCTCGATCCCTCCTGGGAGAGCTGCGGCCGGGCAGAAGATGAAGCGGGCAGCAAAAGGAGCCTGCGCCCGATGGCGCTCCTTATTTGAAGCAGCTGGGCCGCCCGGATTGGGCAGGGAAGACCGGAGGGCGTCCTTTTCTTCGCCGCGTGCTCGATCCCTCCTGGGAGAGCTGCGGCCGGGCAGAAGATGAAGCGGGCAGCAAAAGGAGCCTGCGCCCGATGGCGCTCCTTATTTGAAGCAGCTGGGCCGCCCGGATTGGGCAGGGAAGACCGGAGGGCGTC
Source organism: Ichthyophis bannanicus (assembly GCA_033557465.1). Lineage (NCBI taxonomy): Eukaryota > Metazoa > Chordata > Amphibia > Gymnophiona > Ichthyophiidae > Ichthyophis > Ichthyophis bannanicus. Next base: position 1,375,725,888 of record CM066033.1, read on the forward strand.
CTTTTCTTCGCCGCGTGCTCGATCCCTCCTGGGAGAGCTGCGGCCGGGCAGAAGATGAAGCGGGCAGCAAAAGGGCAGCAATGACCTTCAGCCTTGCCAAGCATGACTTTCTCTAAAGATCTCTCTCTTTTCATGATGTGTCCAAAGTATGAAAGTCAAAGTCTTGTCATATGAGCTTCTAAGGCCAGGGTCAGGCTGCAGGGAATAAACCCTGCCCCCCCACCAGCCCCTTCCATGTCCCAGGCCACGTAGAAAACCACGTCCAGGGACGTTATTCCACCTTGGAGGTAGAATAACTTCCCTGGCCACTTCGCCGGCCCTGGAAGCACAGGGCAGGCATTAGAATCAGCCCTGTATGTCCAGGGCCAGTGACCACCCACTCTCCATCCCCGGGCCGCCCATTCTCCGCCCTCCACTAACTTCCCCACACAACCGGCGGGGAAGTTATTTGGAGGCTGCCGCCGGCAAGAATAGTGCGGATCCCCACTATTCATGTCTCAGAATAACCCCCTTAGTGTTGGAGGGTAAGAGTGGGAGAGATGTGAGTATAGGGCGTATGACTCTGGCTGCAAAGGAAGGTAAGTCAATCTTTTCTCTTTCCAGTCCTCTCTTACTCAGCACCCTTTCCTCCCCTGCCTCCCACCCATTCCCGATTTCCATTCCCTCTTTCACTCTTCTTTTCTGCCTTCCTCTCTCTTACCCGGTTATGATTTGATGTTTTGCTGATACACAAAAACACAGAAACAAACAAAATAACTGCAGATAAACAACACTTAGGGGTATGTTTACTAAACAGCAGTAGCAGTTTCTGTGCGATATCTGAGCCACGATCCCGTTGAATTCAATGGGGCCATGGCTCCAATATCGCACAGAAGCCACTACCACTGTTTAGTAAACATGCCCTAGTTTGCCCAACAATACCAACCACAGGCCAAAAATTTTCATTTTGTTTAGTCTCCTGTATAGTTTGCGGAATTTTTCATGTTGTTTTGTTTTGTTTTAATTTTGTCACTTTCCATCTGTCATTCTTCACGTAGACTATTGAACATTAGTGCATGCTATTGGTAAAAAGTGCACACTATTGAGCTATACTGTGCACTATTAAGCCACAGTGTGCCTATTAAGCAATAGTATGCAGTATTAGTGCAGGTGAAAATAATGCACACATTGCTTAATAGGGCACAATATGGCTCAACAGTGTGCATTATTTGGCTCTTACACACACTATTGCTTAATAATGCACATTTTTAATGACAGATGGGATGTGTCAAAATTTGAAGATTGTTTCTTTTGTTTTTATTTGAAAATGATACAGATCGTTCCATTCCTTCTATGATTGTCCCATGCTTTCTTGAATTTAGATGTAGTTCTTTCTCCATCAACAGCTGAAAGACTGTTGCATGCATCCACAATCCTTCACTTAAAAAAAAATGTTTCCTTAGATTAATCCTGAGCCTTCCTCCTTTCACCTTTATCCCATGACTCCTCATTCCAGAGCTTTCTTACAATTGAAAGAGGCCTGCCTCCTATGAGTTTATACCATAGAGAGACTACTTGGATTTTGCAACTGGGATGAGTGGCACCATCCAGGGTCCCTACTAGTTATTGCCAGAATTAGAAATGGACTGGTACTTTCCAGATCATGGGAGGTCCCTACTGCCATTCAGGTTGGGCTAGGAGGAGACTCCCTTGAGAAGGGAAAGCCCACTCAATATAAGAACCTCACCCCAGAGGAAGCTTTTGTCTTTGTCTTTTGCTATTGCATCAAACTGCTGTACATTGATGTTTTCCCCAAAAAGGGGGCAAATATCTTGGCACACAGCCATAGGCCATCAACCACACAGGAGAAGGAGGTACACTAACCAGCCATGAAGAGAAAGAGGCTTGGAGCCATTGCATCAGTTCGCAGGGAGATGCTCAGTCAGAAGACGATGGTTCCTGCAGGATGACTGCATAGGACACAGCAAGGTGAAGGAACCAACAGCAGAAGAAAAGAAACACGAGGGTACCTAAAGGAGGGGATGTGAGTCTTCTCCGTACTGGAGAACTGAGGTATAATAGTCTAATCCCAGAACCTTGAGGGGAGAATAGAGAATTAAAGGAGAACTAAAATTAATAATTATTGTTAACTGGTCCATAAAATGAGTGAGGTTGGAATAAAGGGAACATTATACACAGTAGAGTAAAAGCTGGGAAGGAATGGGGTAAACTATACCACAAACATTGCAATTTAAACTAATCTACTGTATTATATTCTTCATACTAAGATGTTAAATGTTAAAGTTCATTATCCGCGATCCTAACTTTTGAGCAAACCCTTGGTTCAGAACATACACGTCTGGCCTGGACTCTATTTATTGAGAAAGCTGAATGTGAGTGTCAAGTTTGTATCCAGCCTCCTCATAAGTCTGAACATTGATACTTTAAAATCCAGGAGCTCAGAGAAACTCTGGATAACAGCTCCTTGGATAGGTGTGTTCCCCTTTCTGCCTAGCAGCTTCATAGCAATTGCTGGGATTACACCTCTATCGTATCTCCCCTCTCCTGTCTTTCCTCCAAAGTACACATATTGAGATCTTTAAGTACATCCCCATATACTTTACGAAAACCCTGTCCAGTTTAATAGCCACCCACTAGACTGACTATTCTGTTTATGTCCTTTTGAAGGTGCGGTCTCCAGAATTGCACACAATACTCCAAAAGAGATCGCACCAGAGACTTAAACAGATGCACTGTCACCTCCATTTTCCCGCTGGCTATTCCTCTACCAATGCACTCAAGTATCCTTCTGTTTTTATATCACTTTTTCTACCTGCTTCTACCACATAACAGCTACCCAGAAAAAGCCAAAACACTAAGAATGACTAGGCTTCTGCCTAGGGGTGCTGGCCCAAGGGGAGCAGCAGAAAGCATGGGCAGTGGTCAAGGCACACTCAAGGACCCAGACAGCAACACATTTCAAAGAGCCATCAGCGCATCACAGAACCTGCCGGGAGAGCAAGCACACATGTACAGCTCTAGCAATGTGGTACGTCTGTCATCATGAAAGCCCTGTAGGCCAACTGTGCAAACTATAGGTTGATACTGGGAATGGTGGTGCACAAATGATTGTCAGTGCACAAGTCAGGTGTTAAAATCATGGTGGAGCAAGGAGTGAGGGGTATATAAAGGATTGCCCTATGCACACAGGACTACTGCCTACCACTGCCATTACTTATCATTTTATATAGCACTATAAGACATATGCAGAGCTGTATACATAGATGCAAGAGACAGTCCCTACACATCAGAGCTTACAATCTAATCAAGATGAACGTCACAAAACTGGGGACTAGAGTACAGTAAATACCCATAAGTGGAGAACAAGAGTGTGAGGGGCATCAAGATCCAAAAGCAAGCCTGGATTTGAATAGGGCTAGAGAAGGAGCCTGTTGTATTCACTCAGGTGGTTTGTTCCAGGCATATGGAGCAGTAAGGTGGAATGAACAAAGTCTAGAGTTGGCAGAGGCAGTGGGCAGCACAGATAAAAGGTATCTGCCAGAGGAGTGGAGTTCCTGAGGAGTGGTATGAAATGAGATGAGAAAGGAAAGGTAATGAGGAGCTGCAGAATGAATGCACTTATAAACCAGTAGAAGTTTGAACTGGAGGCAGAAATGGATAAGGAGCCAGTGAAATGGCTTGGGAAGAGGGAGTATATGAGCATAGCAGCACTGGCAGAAGATAAGCCATGTAGCTGAGTTTTAAACAGATTGGAAGGGAAGAGAGATGATTCAGGGTAAGACAGATAAGGAGCAGGTTGCAAGATGGGAGGTGACTAGAGAGTGGATAAAGGGTCTTAGTAGTCTGTTCAGAAAGAAAGAAACACATTTTTCTGATGTTATAGAGAAAGAAACAGCAGGTTTTAGCCAGGTCTGTTGGATGTGTGCAGAAAAGGAGAGGGAAGAGCCAAAGATGACCCAAAGGTTGCAAGCTGAGGAAACAGGGAGGCGTGTAGTGTTATTCACAGAAATAGAGAAGGTAAGAAAGGGGGATATAGATTTAAAGGGAAAGATAAAGAACTCAGTTTTGGCCATATTTAATTTCAGATGTCATGGAGACATCCAGGCAGCAATGTCAAATAAGCAGGCAGGGATAGGGGCCTGGATTCCTGGAGAGATTTCAGATGCAGAGAGGTAGATCTGAGAGTTGTCAGCATAAAGATGGTACTGAAAACCTCGGGAGGAGATATGTGCACCAAGGGACTGAGTGTATAGAAAGAAAAGCAGAGGTCCCAAGACAGAGCCCTCAGGTACACCAACTGAGAGCAGGATGACAGTAGAGGAAGATCCACCAGAATATACACTAAAAGTGTGATGGGAGAGATAAGAAGAAAACCAGGACAGAACAGAGCCCCTAAATCCAAGCGAGGACAGGATATCGAGGAGAAGGTGGTGATCAATATTGTCAAAAATGGCAGAAAGATCAAGGATGATGGGGATGAAAGTAAAAGTCCTTGGTGAGGAAGAAGACACTGTAGACTTGACAAGAGTCTTCTATAGAATATAGAGGATGAAAACCAAATTATAGTGGATCCACAAGGGCTTGAGAGGAAAGAAAGTCAAGACAGCGGTAGTGAACCACACATTTGATTAGTTATGAAGCAAAAGGAAGGAGGGAGAGAGTCCAATAACTGGAAGGACAGGTAGGATCTAGTGAAGGTTTTTTGAGGAGAGGTGTAACCACAGGATGTTTGAAGGCTGCAGGGACAGTTACAATGGAAAGCGATAGGTTAAGGATATGACAGATGGAAGGAATGACAGCCAGAGAGATAGAGCTTAGTAGACGGGTGTGAATCAGATCAGAGGAATAGGTAGTGGGTTTGGAGGAGGAGATAAGATTTGCACTTTCCTCCTGAGTGATTTTAGAAAAGGAAGAAAGGGTGATAGAAGTTGAGGGAAGGATTTGGAACTGAAAATGAGGCAGGCAGGGTGAAGATGACCCTGGGGAGAATTCAAGACTAATCTTGTGGACTCTCATGGAAATAATCAGCCAAAGTCTGGGTAGAAAGTGAAGGAAGGGTTGGAGGAGGGGGGACCTTGAGGAGAGAGTTGAGCATAGCAAAGAGATGGAGAAGGTCAGAGGCAAGAGAGTTAGTCAGATGGACATAAACGTCTTGCTTGGCGAGTGTTATGGCTGACTGGAAAGTGGTTAGTATGAATATGAAATGTAGGCACTCAGCAAGGATCCTGGATTTAAGCCAAAGGCGCTCAGCTGAGCAGGCAGAGGAATGTAGGTAGTGGGTTATTGAGGTACAGTAGGCCTCACAGGGCATGGAATGGGAAGAGCGAGTGCATCCAGAGCAGAGAAGAGTGTAGTATTATAGGAAGACACTGCCTTATCAACAGCAGAAAATATCGTGGAGGAAAGAGGTGACATGACATGTTACAAGCCAGGGATGTGCCTTGTGGTCATGTCATGCATAATTGGCTGGTGGCATGTGGGGCCACAAGTGCAGTCCAGGGATATGCCATCCAATGACTTGGTAAATAACAGCAACATCAGAACCCATGTTGGCCCACATCATGGTAAATCTAAAAAAGACATAAAAGGAAAAAATCTCATCCCCACAGCAAGTAAGGTTTGGCCTGCTCTCGAATTGCTGACCCCTAGGTTGGAGGGCAGTTGACATGGATACTAGTTCTGATCAATCTCAAATGAGCAGGAAGAAACTAAGGAACCAACTAAAAGCATCCAAAAGGTAATCATTTGATTAATAAATGGATATTTATGGCTTTTCATGCAGCCATCAGCAGAACAGCTACCATTACGGATCTACATATGGCAAATGGTTTCAGTCTGCTTTCAGTATGTTTAGGTTTTGTTCCCGATTTTCAGCTTTTTTTGTCTGTTTCATACAACCATTTTAATAACATATTTTTTAGCATATGCTGGAACTTTAACACATGCATATTGACTTAACACTTGTTAATCAACTTTGCATGTACTACAATTTCAGGCCACCACCGATCCGCAAAATGCAAGCTAATGAACGCATATATCCTGTTTGCAACAGTGGCCAGTCCAGATTGCAAGTGCCTGTCAGGTTCCCAAAAGGTAGACAAAACCAGGGCTGGTGAAGTCTCTCACTTTTGACATGGTATTTAGCTCAATCCTTTTCCCTAGCAGTATGTGGCAAGTTATGGCCAAGAACTGTCAGTGTTTCCCACTCTCCAGAAGACTTATAGCAAAACCTGAGGAAATGCAGGGTTAAGAGACCTGCCCAAGGCCACCAAGAGTGCCGGTTGGATTTGAACACCAGCAGGTTATCGCTTTAACCACTAGGCTACTCTTCCACATGGGTGTGGTCCATGGGAGGAGCGACAAATTATCCATACTGCAGGAATTTTCATTGCTGCTTTACAGATAGCTATCCACATAGCTGAGGAAAGAAATAAAACCTATTCTTATGGGTTCCTGAATAGCCAATTCATGTAGCAGCACTGAATGTCATTGCTGTATAGATATTGCCGGCACTGAATATATCCTGGGGTAAATTCTGCCATTGATATTTAGGATTTTCATCCATTAATATTGTCTCATGGTTCAGAGTTAATCCACAAAATAACCCATAATATCACAACATCTTTCCTGGAGTGGAGGAGTGGCCTAGTGGTTGGGGCAAGGTACTTCAGGCCAGAAGTGTGGGGGTTCAAATCCCACTAGAGGACAGCAACCTTGGGCTGGAAGGACTTGGGCAAGCCACTTAACCCTCCATAGCCCATGTTCCCTGTAAAAAATAGTTATCTCCAAGTTATAATGCCCTGTTCAATGTAATTTCAGTTTGTTCAATGTAAACCGCACTGATGCAGAATAGCACAGTATATAAGAGAATATAAATAAATGACATTAGTCACTACATGTCCTTTGCTCATATTTTACACAGAGAGGTTGGCGGTACAGTTTTAATATTGGGTCTGAAATTAAACAGAGGTGGCCAGCGCTGTTGAAGTGGCTGTCCATCACCATGTCAACGTAGACCATCACCATGTCAACGTAGATGCAGATATCCAATGCTGGGGTTGTATCACGCCTCCGGCATTGGACATCCAGTGTGCCTGTTTAGTATTTCAGCTAACCAGGCAACAGCACTATTTAGCTGCTGCCTGGTTAGGAAAACCAGCTAAAGTTCGGACAGGGTTTTTTTTGTGTCTAACTTTAGCCAGTTTGCATTAACCGGCCATCGGCTGAATACACCGCTGACTATTTAACACGAAGGCTGCCCCTGGAATGTCCCACAAAACATCTTGATGCTACATGGTTAGTATCAGGGCATAGAGTGGCCTTGAGAGGAGATATTTAGCGGCACAAAAGAACTGCGTGCCTCTGAATATCCCACTTAGCGCAATTAACGCTGTTAGCAGATCACATTGAATATCACCCCCCCCCCTTTGTTTCTAAAGTTTTGGGGGGAAAAAAACCTCAACAAAATCTATATTCATTAAAACATCTGGAGAATAACTTGAAATGTCTAATCGAGATGTTTAAAATTATTCCTATATTCAGCAGCACTAGATTTATATCTAGTGCTGCTGTTAAGCTATATGTATATACATATATATATATATATATATATATATATATATATATATATATACTGTATATATAAAATAGACGCGTATATAGAATATCTGGATTCAGGGCTGATATGTATCTTACATGCATAAGAAACACATTTGGCTCAGACAGCCAAAGTTATACCTGGTTTTGGAACATCCAAGCTAAATGTATAAGCTTCATGTATTGGACCAAATATCAGCATCTATATGACTAATTTATGGTCCCAAACCCACCTTCCCTGTCCTACACATAGTATTCATTATACATGCAGCAAAGTATCAATATTTTGCTGTACATACAATGCTGCCATATTAAAAAACATCTGAACATCTAAGTGCTCTTTAAATATTGACCCTAACATTTTTATACCCATAAAATCAAGCAAGGAGCCATGCAATTCAGCGTGCAAAAAAAATATTCCGTAGAATGAGTTTAGATAACATTTTTATGTATAATAGTTTTGCATTTTCAAAAAGCAGCTTTGCATCAACTATGATCAAAAGTAATAAAAGAAAGCTCAAGCGAAAATAAATAACTAATAATAGGATACGAGCTACATGTATGGTATCACTTTAAATAAAGAAATTCATTCAAACTTATTTCATTACTTTTTGCCCTTCCTGGTGTGAAGTGTGAATTGAGACGGAACACAAAAGACCTTTCACTTCACTGAATTACCTGTTTCACCTTGAAAGGCTACACAATATGAATCTTTTCCAACCCTTTGAAAGTGACTTCTTCCCCCCGTCTGCAATGATTTATTTTTCTCCCTAGAAAATCCCTTTTACAAAAGATGATTAAAAGAAGCCAAGCAGCACAAATACTCGCTGAAGATCCTGCTTATCTGGAACTCACTCTACAATGTATGGGGTTTTTTTAAGGGTCGGGAATGCTGCAGGTTCAAGGGATAATTCTGTCTTTCAAGCGCTTCAATTTATTTCATGCCTGACTACTACCATTGTTCCCAGACAAGATGAAAAGCATCACTGTGTAAAGAAATTGAAATGAAATCCTACTTGACCCAGCAGGATGGAGCATTATGTTTGAGTCGGTAGTGATTCCTGGGATAATATCTAATTCCTGGAGGAAATTTTCTAGATATGGCCACCTGTTGTGAGTGGCTTTGTCCAAGGATCACAAGTGGTTCTGGGTGAGTGGCCGCCGGACATGTCTAAAAGAATACAGCCAAATGCCTGCTGACACTCAGATCTCTTCATTTTCTCATCGCATGAGCATGCGGCATAGCTAAATGCAGGCTTGGGTGAGCTCAAAATGCTAGCTCGGGAACACAGAAATGAAAGCAAGGTCTACTTGATCAAGCTTCATTATTTAATTAATTCTTTGAAGGCTTCATTATGGTTTGCTTTCCCCCCCTCCCAATCTGCATTTTAATTTGCGCTTTTACCATGAAGCATTTACTCATGTCTTTCTCTGTTCCATCTGCGCGGTGTTGACTCGGGAAGGGATGCGCACGAATAAATTAAATAAAGTAGGAACAGTCTGTGTCTGCAGGAAGGAATCTCGCAGACAGCTTTATTACTTCTGTCAAAGAACAAAGGGGGGGTTTCCCCCCCCCCTTGCATGCGAGAGATTATTAGGCCGGCCGCACACAAATGGAATACACAACCTCAGAGCTTCAAATATGACTCAGAAGTAAGAAATCAACAACAAAAAAAGACACCTCATACATTGATTTCATTGTTCCTAAAAGTTAAAAATACAGTGACATTTTTATTCTGTTTTACTCTGTTTGTTCTGGTCCATTGAAACAAATATCCTAGCCCTCAGATTCATGATATTAAGAGGCTCACAATTTGAGAGGTGAACACTGATAAAAATCATAGTGCTGCAGATTGCAGAGAGTTTTCATTTAGTAAACCCTAAATTGTATTCACTAATCAGAAATTTAACATATGGAAATAACAAAAAGAAAACATATATCTACCCATCAGAATTGTTTCAAACAAAGAAGGCAAATTACAAAACTTGTATATGTTGCTTGCCACTAAAACAGTGTGACAAGTAAAGAAAATTGCATACTTCAGAATGTCTAACAATATAAAGATCTTCTTGTTTCGTACATGTTTTGCATTTTTGGGGGTATGTAGGCCTAGCAATCCTTAATTATACTACATGTGAACATAGGAACATAAGAACATAAGAAATACCATACTGGGTCAGACCAAGGTTTATCCTGTTTCCAACAGTGGCCAATGCAGATCGCAAGTACCTGGCAGGTTCCCAGAAGGCACATAGGTTCCACAATGCTTGTCCTGAGGTAAGCAATGGATTTCCTGGGTCCTCTTTAATAAGATTTATGGATCTTTCCTCCAGGAACGTATCCAAACTTTTTTTAAACCCGACTACACTAACAACTTTTACTATATCCTCCAGTAATGAATTCCAGAATCTGATATTGCGTTGAGTGAAAAAATATTTTCTCTTATCAGTCTTAAAAGGTTACATTGTAGCTTCATTGCATGTCCTCTAGTCTTTCTACTTTTTGATGGCGTAAAAATGGATCTACATTTAACCGTTCCACTCCATTCATTAATTTATTGACCTCTATCATATCCCCCCCTCCCAGCCATCTCTTTTCCAAGTTGAAGAGTCCTAACCTTTTAAGCCTTTCCTCACAGGGATATCTTTCCATCTCCTTTATCAGTTTGATGGCTCTTCTCTGTACCTTTTCTAATGCTGTTATATCCTTTTTAAGATATGACAAGCAGAATTGCACACACAGTTCAGCATTCTTCTGTTGAAGCTCCTCCCACCTGCTCTTAACACAGTGAAACAGCTTTAAATTTCTCCTGCTCTGGGTGCCCCTGTGCCTGGTGGGCCTGCACCTGAGGGCCTCACCAGAGAGCCCTTTGGTATGGCCCTTAGGTGGGGTCCTTGGGGCGGCGACAAGGGCAGCAGACACTGGCATCTATCGTCTACATTCCCTACTTCACTACCACCACTTTGTACAGACCCTCAACCTCTTCATCCCATCTTCCTCACTTATTCTCACCAGCTCCAACTCCTGTCTTCGATCCTCCTCAGCACTCTTTGCATTGCGGCGATACCTGTCTTCAGGGGCCATCGCCCCCCTCTCTTCCATCCCCACTCACCATCACTCACAAAGAATCTCAAACCAGTACCCCCAAATACCTAGCAGACATTATTCACCATCAGCCCACTCCTCGCCCCCTCCGGTCTGCTCATGGGAATCGTCTCTTTCTCCCCTCCCCTACTCAGGCCTGTCTGAAACTTACCTGCCATTCTGCATTCTTCTTTCTAGGCCCTGCACTCTGGAACTCCCAACCATGTACCATCTGCACTGAACTCTCATTCCCCTGGTTCAAGGCTATGCTCAAGACCTACCTCTTCCACCTTGCCTTTGACTTCCCTCTCCCCAACTCCTAGGGCTTTTCTCCCTTAGTCAATCCCCCACCTGCCCTTCCATGTCTGTCTGATGAATCTCTTCTTTTATTTTCTGTCTGTCTCTCCATCTATTGCCTTCCTGTCTAAACAATGGCATTCCTTTCTTTCTTTACTTGCAGTCCTATTAATTGTACACCACTCTGACACTTTCCTTAGGTTGTACATCAAGCGCTGCAATAAAGATAAAGATAGTTCTCTTCCTGGAACCACATGCCTTAGTATACTAGTAAATGGTATTGATTCACATCTTTTTGATCTTCAGCTGGACCATTTTCTCTCCACCTGTGTTACTAATGTCTTCCTAGCTGCGTAACGTTTTTCTCTTCTTTCCATTGGGAAGCCATACCAATTTTCTTTCCCTCTTTTTTTTTCCAATCTCAGCTGCCTTCAGTCTTTCCCTGACTTCTTCATTTCTGACCTTGTGACTTTATGGAAGTTCACGCATTCACAGAGGATTTTTTTTAGGAGGTTTTTCATGAGTTGGATGTCTGAAAATGAACACTTAGCGCAAAGCACAGAGACATACTCAGGCTATTTTAGAAACTGGGTATATATATATATATATATATATATATATATATCCCCAGTGTGAGAACGTCCATGTATCATGGGGTTGTGGTGAAAGTGTGGCCTGAGAAGAACAAGGGAGATGTACATTGCAGTGAGATTTCAGAATGGTAGAATGATGTCTGCCCTGGTTGGTGAGAGGTCCATACTTATACCTGCTCCTGACTATGAATAAGGTGCAAAACAGTGTTTGTTTCATGGATGTTATGCTTCCAGGGATAAGTACATACTGCGTTTATATCATCACAATTAATTTTGCCTACTTGAGAAAACATGAGCATAAATACATAGTCCAAATTTACTGGCCTGCATCAAGTATCGGAGTATCTAAAATGGCAGGCCGGGATGTGCAAGTCTCATACCATAGACACACTTCTTCAGGGATACCCCTGCTGACACATCCAAGTACCCGGTTCTGAGGCTGTTCAATTTGGGTATGTCCATATTTCTGAAATGGACTTCATTAGGGCAATACCCAGCCTTACCATCTGCATTGAACCTGCCTCCATAACCAGTTACAGGAATATTCCTTTTTTGGGGTGGAAATGTAGTGATTTCAGAAAGCAATTATGCATGCCTCTCTTCACTGTTGCCACTCCCCCATATTTTTTAACATTCTACTCTGGACATCCCAGATTCAAACTAGATGTCCCTTCTAAAATGCCACTTTCAATAAATCATCCTTATCCCTGTCAACACACACCTCATTTTCTTTCTTCCTCATTTTCCAGCACTTTGTTCCATAAACTAGTATTGACTTTATTAAAACCTTGACTATCGCTTTTTTAACAGGATTGGATCACCATTTCCTAGGTAATGCCAAATTAACACAACGACCTCACCTATTGACCCATATCCAGTTAACTGGATTAAGCAAACATGAGAATATCTAATACCATACCTACAAAAGATTGTTGAATCATCACTCACCCGAGGATACCTCCCCTCGCAACTCAAGCAAACTTCTTTGAATTGATTGTAAATAAATACATATACCAACTAAGGATGGAGGTGATTCCAGGTCCTCCAAGTCCCTTTTCTATTTGCTAATCCCTAGGTGCTCAGTATCTTTTTCATTAAGGGCCTCTGTTACTAAAGCCTGTTAGCTGGTTAACAGGCATTTTAATGCATGGTTACAGGTAATCAGGAACATGAATGCGTGATAGCGTCTGCCTTTGCATGCTAAAATGCATGTTAATCAACAATTGCAGAAAGGGGGGGGGGGGGGAATGGCCAGAAAGTGGGCACGGAGAATGCATTATTGCTAGAGCCAGGGCAAGTGCCCCACACTCAGCAGCAACGTAGTTCTTAATGTGGATTCACCGAACCACACCTGTAAAGTGAACCTGACATAGTGGAGCGCACGTTAGGAAAACCATTCACGGTATTAGCTGCCGGGGACATACTGAACACGTCCCGACAGCTAAAGCGCAGCCATTTTCATTCATGCATGTGAAATCAGCACACTAATGGCAAATCCTTAGTGGGCTTTAGTAAAAGGGGCCCTAATTTTTGATCTAGCCCAGGGGTTCTCAACCTAGTCCTTGGGATATACTTAGCCAATTAGGGTTTAAGGAGGGAGGAGTGGCTCAATGGTTGGGACAGGTTACCTCAGGCTGGAGGACCAGGGGTTCAATTCCCACCTGCACAGGAAGTTTGCATCAGGTGTCAGAGAGTGTCAGAAGCAAATAGTCCTGCAGACATTGAAGCTTGAAGGTAAGTGCCTCAGGGCTGTTTGATTCCACCCCTCTCCAACTCCCATGGGGCTGTTTGTGGCTATTGCCACAGCCGTCAGTCCCAGAGAGGGGCAACATCGGCGACAATGGGCATTGTAGAGGGGGTACAAGAGATAAGGTTCACCTAGGGTCCCTCATCTCTTTGCACCAGCCCTGCATACAATGGAAGCTGCCCATGCCAATCTATTTCATGCATATTCATTGTGGTTAGCCTGAAAATCTGACCAACTTAAGTGTTTCCTAAGGACTGGGTTGAGGTTCATTAGTCTAGACCAGTGATGGCTAACCTTTTTGAGCCCGAGTGCCCAAACTGCCGCACAAAACCAAAGAATTTCCTCAAAGTGCCAGCACGTCATTTGCATAAGTGGTCTTATTTGCATAAATATTTGCATAATGTTACCATACACTAACTTTTAGTACACATGTCTCTTAATGAGTGTATGGATAAAGAAAGACTAAAAGATTTCTACATTACTATAATCCAGTGCCAACCGCCAGGCACATTAGGAACTACTACAAACGCTGCCCATTTAGAACCCATAGCAAACCCGCCATATCCTGACAGCATTACCAGGACTCACAAAGCACCATACCCTACCTATCAAAAGGCAACACTGCAAATATTAAACCAATACATTTCAGTGAATACTGGGGAAAGAGAACAAGTGGCAACGTCAAATAGGAATTTCCTCTTGTACCAAACAAAGCGCAGATGTTAATGATGCACATTTCCCAGAGCTGACATATTCCAGTTAATAAATTCAAAATAAAGAGATATCTTTCTACCTTTTGTGCATTTTTTTTCAGTTGCAATTGGTCCAGCCATTTTCTTCTGGTTTCTTCATGTTTTCTGCTAACTCTCCATCGTCTGCTGTCCAGTTGTCCTTTCTTCTCTCTCTTCTAGTTTTTTTTCCATTCTCTCTCTCTCTACATCTGCTTTAACATACTAATCTTTCTCCTTTTGCTCTTTCCTCATTCCTATTTCATCCACACAAATTTTACCCCTCCATCCTCAATCCCCAATTACTCTCCCAATACCTGGCCAATTGTAGATTTTTCATCCCTCCTACACAAAATATTTTTCCCCTCTCCATTTTACTCTTCCAGCCCCATCCCATTCTAATCCTCCCCCAACATCAGCTCCCTTCTAGTTCCAGTCTCACCCAGCATCCATTCCCTTCTTCAAGCCCCCCACTTCCCCTCAGCCCATTTCCATTCCAAGCCCCGTCCCCATCAGCTATTTGCAGTTCAAGCCCCCCACTTCCCCTCAGCCCATTTCCATTCCAAGCCCCATCCCCAACAGCTATTTGCAGTTCAAGCCCCCTTCCACTCAGCCCATTTCCAGTCCTAGCAACCCCCCCAACCCATTACCAGTCCTAGCCCCCCATAGCCCACTCCCAGTCCTAATCCCACCAGCCCATTTCCAGGCCTAACCTCCCCATCAGCCCACTCCCAGTCCTAATCCCCCATCACTCAATTTTTAGTTTAAGCCCCCCCAGCGCCTATCACCACTCCTAACCCCCCCAGCGCCCATCACCACTCCTAACCCCCCCAGCCCAGCGCCCATCACCACTCCTAACCCCCCCAGCCAGCCCAGTGCCCATCACCACTCCTAACCCCCCCCAGCCAGCCCAGTGTCCATCACCACTCCTAACCCCCCCAGCCCAGTGCCCATCACCACTCCTAACCCCCCCAGCCCAGTGCCCATCACCACTCCTAAACCCACCCCACCCCAGCCCATCACTACTCCTAACACCCCCAGCCCAGCCCAGCCCAGCCCATCACCACTCCTAACCCCCCCCAGCCCAGCCCAGCCCAGCCCATCACCACTCCTAACCCCCAGCCCAGCCCAGCCCAGCCCATCACCACTCCTAACCCCCCCAGCCCAGCCCAGCCCAGCCCATCACCACTCCTAACCCCCCCCAGCCCAGCCCATCACCACTCCTAACCCCCCCTCCAGCCCATCACCACTCCTAACCCCCCCCAGCCCAGCCCAGCACTACTCCTAACACCCCCCCAGCCCAGGGAAAATTAAAAAAAAAAGAAAACCTGTCGGCTGCCGCTGTCGGGGCCGCCGCGGCAGAATCGAGCGTGCCGCGGGGCCCCCCTGTACCCGGCAGATCCTGCCCTCCCTGTAGCAGCTCTCTCTTTGGAGCTGCAGTCAGACGCGCCGGCTTGCAGAGCGCGAGGGAAGAGTTCCCTCGCTGCTCTGTTAAGCCCGCGGGGGCTGATGGGAAGTTCCCATCAGCCCCCGCGGGCTTAACGGAGTCGCGAAAGGGAAACTCTTCCCTTCGCGCCCTGCAAGCCGGCGCGTCTGACTGCAGCTCCAAAGAGAGAGCTGCTACGGGGAGGGCAGGATCTGCCGGGTACAGGGGGGCCCCGCGGCACGCTCGATTCTGCCGCGGAGGCCCCGACAGCGGCAGCAGACAGGGTTTTTTTTTTTTTTCGATTGCGGACCTTCCCGCGTGCCAGCTGCAAGGCCTTCGCGTGCCACAGCTGGCACGCGTGCCATAGGTTCGCCATCGCTGGTCTAGACCTTTGAAGCCAAGAGATTACTGCCACAAGACAACCAATTAACTTACTCAGGACTTTTTTCTGGTTCTTAAGTCCCAATAGTATATCACCAGCAAATATATAATAAAACAAACCCTCCAGACTACCGAAACAATATTGCCAAGATAAAAGAGGAGGGGGAAGCACCAAACCCTACAATAATCCACACCTTCCCAAACCACATATTGTGTTCTTGCCTGCAAAAAAGATATCCCCCAACGCTAAATGAGACAAGCTTTGAAGTAACAGGCCATGATTAATAGTATCAAAGCCAAGGAATAAATCAAGAAACACATGTCAAACATGTGCCCCTTTGTCCTCAGCCATACATACCTCACTCAATAGTAAGACCAAGACAGGCTCCATCCCATACCCTCAACGAAAATCTGACTGCTGAGAGCTCAGACTCCCATTAATTCCCATGAAATAAAGAAGCTGATGATATACACATTTTGTTTCAACTAACGGAAGTCAGAACACTGGGCAATAAGACATTAATTCATTACAATCTGCTGCACCCTTTTAAAATAAAGGCTTAACTACTCCTCCGGTTAACTCAGCGTATTTATTTAACTTTTTTATTTTTTTTATTTTTTTATATAGCGCTTTATCTTGGAATATGGTGTATTGACAATATGAAGCAGTGGTGGTGCTACCCACTGTCTACGTTTTTTAAGGAACCTTGCAGGCAGAATATCTAATTCAAAAGGGCGTGGCTTAATTTCTGTCAACATTTCCTCTATTCTTTCTCAAGTATAAGTGAAAAACACTGCAGGATACTTTCACAGTTGTCCTCCCCTTCTGATACTGCAACCCCGGCATCTTTATTCCACAAACTCCTTTCTACTCTGCTTAATTTTCTCTTCTAAAAAGCACAAAATCAGTCTGTGGTCAGAGCAGATGCAGTTCCCTCCGTGAACTCTGAAATGGCACAGAACATTTTCAAAGTATAAAACAGATGCTGAGCCCTGTACCCCTCATTTTTAAACTGTGCTGTTATATATGGTTTTTTTTTTTGCCTTTACATGTTTTTTCCATAGTGGATTAACATATCATGCATTTTGTACTTTTTCCATCTGCATTCCAATTATCTTCAGTGGCATTTTAACGTATAAAATCCTGATTCAATCAAGTAGCTCTTCTCTTTCCAGACCCCTCCTTATAGCTTTTTTAGTGGTGCTAAGTTCTCAACCACGTTCCCAAAATTGTTCCTGACATAAATTTACCTGGGCATCACTATGCAATCCTTGTAGCACACTCTCCTTAAAATCCACTGCTACATGAAAATCTTCACTAGTAAATTCCTTCCATATCCTCCTCTTTTGCAGATAGCTGCACCCTTCTATACTCCTTTGGAACAAGACTCTGCTGTTACTAAATAATGATCTGACCATAGGACGCAAGCCCCACCTACTTTCTCCAATCCACCATGACACCGCAAAGAGGAAAAAAATCAGATCAAGAGTGTGACCTTCCCTATGAGTAGATATCTGCTCTTTTTGCCCCAAATCATCCACCAAAGTTAAAAGCTCTCTTCCTCCCTTAAATTCTTCCCCAATAATTTATTTATTAGCATATAATCAATGTTTAAATCACACATAATGAGACAGCTTCACTTCTGTCCAAGCACATTATTCTGTTAAAACAAAAAACTACCACAAATCCCTGCCCTATTTTTGGTGTTCACTATAACCAAAAAACACACTATATTATTAAAGACTCAATGGTGCATATTTACTAAAGGATTTAACGGCATTAATGAAGTTAACATACATTAAGTGCCCAGAATCCCTTTATTTCTGTAAGCACAGCGGCACTTTATGTCAGTTAATTTCATTAACTTGCCTGCAGGGTTTTTTAAATACCATGTCCAGAAGTACAAAATATGAGACCTCAGTACTGGACAGCTATACTTGTTGTACTGGCAGCCCGTTCATTCAGTCATTGGCTTCATAAGTCATATAGGGCCCGATATTCAAAAGGAATTTATACGGTTAACAGCCAGTTAACCGTGTAAATGTCTGCTAGCGGATATTCAACGGCACTTACACGGGTAGTGCCGTTGAATATCCCCAACTAAGTATCCTACGCATCCCGATGCTAGCCGGCTATCATTGGGGCATGCTAGGGATATTCCGGGGCGAGCGGAGGCGGGGACTGGCGCTAACTGTGCAGCACTGATATTGGAAGCTGCACAGTTAGTGCTCGGCACCTATAAGATAGGTGAGGAAAATCGTGTCTATCTTATAGGCACTTCTAGCTGTGTAGCATCCAATATCAGTGCTAGTATTGAAGGACTAGAAAAAGGGACTGTTACTTCTGGAGAGAGATCTGCAATTGTGAGTATATACTTCTGGTAATTTTCTGAAAGGAATTATTTCTATTAAAGCTATTTAATCTGTGAACCCACTATTTTTTGTTAAATCAGTCAGGGCCTGGTAGCAGCAGTTAAAGTTTAAATTTAAAACACAGAAGAGAACTTTCTGGTTACATTTCATACCCAGAAGAGAGCTTGTAGTTTAAATTTAATAGTCACTCAGGGCCTAGTATCAGCAAAGTATTTTTAGTTTAAATTTAAAACACAGAAGAGAGCTTTCTGGTTAAATTTGGAACCCAGCAGAGAGCTGTAGTTTAAATGTAATAGTCACTCAGGGCCTAGCATCAGCAAAGTACTTTTAGTTTAAATTTAAAACACAGAAGATAGCTTTCTGGTTAAATTTAGAACCGAGCAGAGAGCTTCCAGTTTAAATTTCATAATAAGTTTGAGCCTAGCAGCAGCAAAGAGCTATAATTTAAATCAAATAAGAATATAGCTTATCTCAGCAGCACAGAACAGGGTACTGTGTAGCTCCCCACACCCACCCACCCTTGGGATAATTGTAACTTTATAGGTACTTACACATCTTAAAAGACAGGAGGTTCTCTCAGGTGAAGCTTGTTACCCAAATCAGATATACACTAAGGACCTGAGATTAATTAAGCTTCAGGTGAACAAGGTATATTAAACGTATTAGGTACAGTTTTATTGGTATAAATATCCATAGCAACCCTTAGTAAGTAAAGAACTTAAAGATCTAAACAAAAACTTAAAACTAAGATGCAGACAGCAGTCCAGCAGCGGGATGGGGGCTTTCCAGTCTTTTGCATTGAGTGTCACATGTATGATTTTCTCCCAGTTGGTGAGAGGTCTTACATGTGCACTAGGTGCAAGGAGCTCTTTGCTCTCAGGGAACGAGTCCATTCTCTAGAGGCTAGAGTAGCAGACTTGGAAAACATAAGAAAGACAGAGAGGTACATAAACGAGACCTACAGGGATATAGTCCTGAAGTCCAACCTCCAGTCTGGCAGCATCCCTGTTGCCATGGAGGAGAGAGGTCACGTGACAGAAGAGCATCACCCTGGTGTGGCAGGATGTGATCCTGTATCTAGGACCTGCCCTCCAGGTGATGTAAAACCCTCATGCACCGAGGAAGTTTCTCCAGGGCCATGTGCCCATGAGGGAAGGGTTAGGACAGCCGCTATAATTGGTGATTCGATCATTAGGCATGTAGACAGCTGGGTGGCTGGTGGACGTGAGGATCGCCTGGTAACATGCCTGCCTGGTGTGAAGGTAGCGGACCTCACGTGCCACCTAGATAAGGTCTTAGATAGTGCTGGGGAGGAGTCTGCTGTCTTGGTACATGTCGGTACCAATGACATAGGAAAATGTGGTAGGGAGGTTCTGGAGGCTAAATGTAGGCTTTTAGGTAGGAAGTTGAAATCCAGAACTTCCAGGGTAGCGTTCTCCGAAATGCTTCCTGTTCCACATGCAGGACCCAAAAGGCAGGCAGAGCTCCGGAGTCTCAATGCGTGGATGAGACAGTGGTACAGAGATGAGGGGTTTGGATTTGTTAGGAACTGGGGTACATTCTGGGGAAAGGAGGGTCTCTTCCGAAGGGATGGGCTAAACCTTAACCGGGATGGAACCAGGCTGCTAGCATTAACCTTTAAAAAGGAGATAGAGCAGCTTTTAAACTAGATAATAGGGGAAAGCCGACAGTCGCCCAAGAGCAGATGGTTCGGAAAAATGTATCCTTGAAGGATACTACCAAAAGCAGAGAGGTTCCACAAAAGAGTAAAGTAGCCCAAATGGCCTTGAGTATGGAGCATACAGAGCTTAAACATCCCAAATTACCCATGTCTACCTATAGCCAAATTAATATGAATAAACTACAGTCTCTAAAATGCTTGTATGCAAATGCTAAAAGTCTAAAAAATAAGATGGGAGAGTTAGAATATATAGCACTAAATGAGAGGTTAGATGTGATTGGAATATCAGAGACATGGTGGAAGGAGGACAACCAGTGGGACACTGTGATACCTGGGTACAAACTATATCATAATGATAGAGCTGATCAAATTGGTGGAGGGGTTGCACTCTATATTAGAGAGGGCATAGAGTAGGAAAGGATTAAAGTTTTGCAGGAAACAAAATTTGCTGTAGAATCTCTATGGATTGAAATTCCATGTAAAAAGGGGAAGGCGATGGCGGTGGGGGTGTACTATCGACTGTCTGGCCAGAATGAACAAATGGATGATGAAATGCTCAAAGAAATCAATGAAGCTAACAAAAGTTACAGCGCGGTAATAATAATGGACGATTTCAATTACCCCGGTATCGACTGGGTCAGTGTCACGGCAGTACATGCTAGGGAGATAAAGTTCCTAGATGACATAAATGACTGCTTCTTGGAGCAGCTGGTCCATGAACCGACGAGAGGGGAAGCCATATTAGACCTAGTCCTTAGTGGAACACCAGATCTAGTGCACGAGATAAGGGTGTTTGGGCCACTTGGCAATAGTGACCATAGCATGATCGCCTTTGATTTAATTAGTGGAGGAGGGATAGTAAGGAAATCCACAGTACTACCTTTTAACTTTCAAAAGGGAGATTATGATAAAATGCGTAAAATAGTTAAGAAAAAACTAAAAGGAGCAGTTGCAAAGGTTAAAGACTTACATCAAGCTTGGGTGTTGTTGAAAAATACTATCTTGGAAGCCCAGACCAGCTGTATTCCACGCTTTAAAAAAAGTGGAAGGAAGTCCAAAAACCTGCCAGCAGGGTTTAAAGGTAAGGTCAGAGAGGCTGTTGTTGCCAAGAAAGCATCTTTCAGGAAATGGAAAAAAGAGCCAAACGATGAAACCTGGAAAGAGCACAAGCACTGGCAGGTCAAATGCAAGGCATTGATAAAGAAGGCAAAGAGAGAATTTGAGAAGAAGCTTGCTGCGGAAGCAAAAACGCGAAATAAAGATTTTTTCAAGTACATTCGTAGTAAAAAAACTGTGAGAGAGTCAGTTGGACCATTAGATGATTGAGGAGTTAAAGGGGCACTAAGAGGCGACAAGGCGATAGTGGAGAGACTGAATGAATTCTTTGCTTCGGTATTTACTGAGGAAGATGTAGGGATGTTACCCATGACTGAAGTGGTACTTAAAGGTGCAGAAGAATTGAAGGAAATATCGATACATCTAGAAGATGTATTACAACTATTAGATAAAATGAAGAGTAGCAAATCACCTGGGCCGGATGGTATACATCCAAGGGTGTTGAAAGAACTGAAATATGAGATTGCAGACCTGCTATTAGTAATCTGTGAACTATCATTAGAATCATCTCTAATACCGGAAGATTGGCGGATCGCCAATGTAACACCAATTTTTAAAGAGGGTTCGAGGGGTGATCCGGGAAACTACAGACCGGTGAGCCTCACGTCAGTACCGGAAAAAATGGTAGAAACCATCATAAAGAATTACTCAGCATGTAGATAGTCATGGCCTAATGGGAGACAGCCAACATGGCTTTAGACAAGGAAGATCTTGTCTTACTAATCTGTTATGTTTTTTTGAAAGTGTGAATATACCGGTGGACAAAGGTGAGTCGGTTGATATAGTGTATCTGGACTTTCAGAAAGCCTTTGACAAGGTCCCTCATCAGAGACTTTTGGCAAAACTAAAGAGTCATGGGATAGGAGGCAGTGTACTACTGTGGATCAGGAACTGGTTAAAAGATAGAAAGCAGAGGGTAGGGCTAAATGGCCAATTTTCCCAATGGAGAAAGGTGAATTGTGGTATACCCCAGGGATCTGCGCTGGGTCCGCTGCTTTTTGACATATTCATAAATGACCTGGAAAGTGGAATAACGAGTGAGGTTATCAAATTTGGAGATGACACAAAACTATTTAAAGTTGTTAAAACCCAAGATGATTGTGGAAAATTGCAAGAGGATCTTGATAAATTGGAAGACTGGGTATCAAAATGGCAGATGAAATTTAATGTGGACAAGTGCAAAGTTATGCACCTAGGGAAGAGCAACCCAAACTATGGTTACACGATGCAAGGTTCCACATTAGGAACCACCACCCAGGAAAAAGATTTTGGTGTCATTGTGGATTACATGTTAAAACCCTCTGCCCAGTGTGCAGCGGCAGCCAAGAGAGCAAATAGAATGCTGGGTATCATAAGGAAAGGAATGGAAAATAAAACAAAAGATATTATAATGCCTCTATACCGTTCCATGGTGAGACCTCACCTTGAATATTGTGTGCAATTCTGGTCGCCGTATCTTAAAAAGGATATAGCATTATTAGAAAAGGTTCAGAGAAGAGCCACCAAAATGGTAAAGGGGATGGAAGGATACTCCTATGAAGAAAGGCTAAAAAGGTTAGGGATCTTTAACCTGTAAAAGAGACGGCTGAGGGGAGATATGTTAGAAGTCTATAAATTAATGAACGGAGTGGAACGGGTAAACGTAGATCGACTGTTTACGTTATCAGAATATAGGAAGACTAGGGGACATGCAATGAAGCTACAGGGTAAACTATTTAAGACTAATAAAAGAAAATATTTTTTCACTCAACGTGTAATCAAACTCTGGAACTTGTTACCGAAGGATGTAGTAAAAGCTGTTAGTGTAGCTGGGTTTAAAAAAGGTTTGGACAAGTTCCTGGAGGAAAGGTCCATAAACCATTATTAAGAAGGGACCCAGGATATCAATGCTTGACCTGGTACAAGCATTGCAGAACCTGTGTCTTTTGGGGAACCTGCTAGGTACGTATGACCTAGATTGGCCACTGTTGGAAACAGGATATTGGGCTTGATGGACCTTGGTCTGACCCAGTATGGCATATCTTATGTTCTTATGTTGTTATGTTAATATCAATGCTGCACATTTAGCTTCAGCGGCTACCGGGCAGTGCGGCCAGACCTGGATATTCACTTCCGTCGCCGCAGAAGTGAATATCCATGGTTAAGGGGTCAGTAGGCCGATAGTCATTTTAATACCTTGTTGTCTTTTGCATATAAAAGTTCTTATTTTAGAGCACACAGCCCTTATCTGTTTGTGCTCAATTTATCAAGGTATGAAAGAACCTGGATTGCTGCGTTGACTACTTCAACTCAAGTTTCGTCAGTCCATAACTGACTGCTTCAGGAGAAAATACTGTTATTCCAGTGCAATGTTCCTAGACATAATGGCACAATATGAAAACACAAAAGTCCATGATAATCAGTGTCCTTGGGGAAACATCAAGTGCTTCACTACCGGATTATATAGTGGAACTTGCAACAAATGCAATGTCTTTTGATGTGATGACATCACACATCATCTGTCACCAAATAAAGAATCACTCACACTCCTCATTCAAGCCCATAGGTACTAAACTCTGACATGAAGAAATCCATCTCTGTTCCATTCAAGATAAAATTAAATCTCTATTGCTAGAGCCGTATGGTGACAAATGGTCTAAAATGAAGTAGTGGACATCCTCTAACTGCTGTCCTCTTTGTTACCAGTGTGTTGCAAGCAGAGATCGTTCCATGTTGCGACCACACCTTGAATATTGTGTGCAATTCTGGTCACCATATCTTAAAAAGGATATAACAGAATTAGAAAATGAACAGAGAAAAAACACCAAAATGGGAAAAGGGATGGAAGGATATCCCTATAACGAAAGGCATAAAAGGTTAGGGCTGTTTGACTTGGAAAAGAGATGGCTGAGGGGAGATATGATAGAGGTCTATAAAATAATGAATGGAGTGAAATGGGTGAACAGCATCAAAAAGTAGAAAGTCTAGGGGACATGCAACGAAGCTACAATGTGGCACATTTAAGACTAATTGGAGAAAGTATTTTTTCACTCAGCAAGTAATGAAACTCTGGAATGCGGTATCATAGGATGTAGAGAAAGCTGTTAGTGTAGCTGAGTTCAAAACAGGTTTGGATGAGTTCTTCAAGGAAAAGTACATAAACCATTATTAAAGAGGACTGGGGAAATGCACTGCTTACCCCGGGACAAACAGCATGGAATGTGTATATCTTTAGAAACCCGTCAGGTACTTGAGACCTGAAATGGCCACTTTTGGAAACAGGATAATGGGCTTGATCCATTTACACTGGAGTTATATACAGATCCCCCTCACAGGGAGTAGAAGTAGATGAAGATTTAATAGAAGACTGTGATAGAGCAGAAGCTAGAGAAGCTATGAACTTAGAAAAAAACGCTGTTTTTCATAAAGCAACTGACTTGCAGAGGGTGCAATTTCCTAGCAGTACAGCTAGAGGGGGCAGGCATGATCCTGCAGATGCTGAACTGACACACCCAGGTACTGATGAAGCAGAAGCTAATCAGGTGCACCTGAGGAGAGGGTCAGAAAACTCAAGGGAAAAATGGCTTTATAAGCAGAGCTCTGCAGGAAGGAAGCAGAGAGAGCCACGGCAAGAGAAAGAGCTCCGGCTAGAGAGAGAGCCATGCCTAGAGAGAGGCCTACGCATAGAGAGAAGCTCTGAGAAAGGATCTGGAGCAGAACCCAAGGATACTGGGAAGAAAGGACCTGATAGAGGAACCTCCCATACTGCAAGGCAGAGTAGCTTTGAATCCTTACGTGGCAGAGCTAAGCTCCAGGGAAGATTAGCCCAGCCCAGAGAACTCCAAGAAACAGTCTTCAGAGGAGACGGTATCAGAAGGAGGGTGCCTGGTAGAGAGAATACCAGTGGCACAGACATCAAGGAGCCAAGGTACAGTGATACGTTATCTCTCACAAAGAAGCCAGGTCCTAGAAAGACTTATAACTCAGATAGCAATACTGAGAGGAAAGAAAGTTGGCAGAAGTTTTGGAAACCACTACAAAGAGGCATAGGAACAAGACATACCACTTGTTTGCAAAACCCAGAACTGCCAGGCTGGAAACTAGGGAAGAGAACTTCTGAACTGCAAACTATTTCAGCCAGGGAAAGCTCAGGTGTAGAAGAAAGCACGGCTGAGCTGGAACCCATGCAGATTGAGCTTGGGGAACCAGAGCCGTTGATGCATGAAGAACAAATGGACTTTTTGATGTGTATTGCTGAAAGCCTAGAGTCTCTCCCAGAGCTGTAATTACCAGAACATGCTTTAACAATATATTTTGCCTGTGTTGAGCTAAAGAATAGCTTGTTTATTTGTTCTTCTACAGTGTTGAAAACCCTGTGTATTTTTACAAGGAACTGTGAAGCTCTCATAACAGTTTTTGCTCTGTAATTACGTTGGCATAAACCTGAAAATAAGGTAAATTCTACTTTTTGGTTTCTTAGCGAACCTTAGTGCTAAAGGGGAATAAAAAGCCTTTTGTTTGACCCTACACAAGGAGTACACAACTCATTTCTTTAAGAAGAAGAACTACAAGGACCATGATCCTTCTGGTCCAAAAAGGTTTCCTACTTCTACAAAATAATTAAAATGGCCACCTTGTCCCTTCAACAAGCTACCAGCAGAGGGCGTGGTGACAAGACATATGCAGTATTGTCATAAAAGGAGAAGTGCTACTGATACTGTAGGTGATTTCAATATGCTGGATGTGGATTGGCCCATCCATGCGGTGTCATCTGAATTCTCTACAGGGAGAAATATCCAGGCAACTAATAATAGAACCCGCACATGATGGGACCATATTGGACTTAGTGTTTATCAATGGGAAATTGTTTCTTTTTTTTTTTTTTAAACTTTTATTTTCATTTTGCAACAAACAAAAGAAACAACACACCAAAGGAGACAAAACAAGTATACAATAAAGAAAGTAAACCCAATTACCCCCCACCCCCACGCTTCTTCTCTAGCTGATTATGTCAGCATGTGAGCGCTTCCAAACAACAGTGATTATACATCAAAACAATCAAAAGAGTATCTGCGATACAGAATAATCATGGAACAAAGATATATACAAATTTAGACAGTCAGATGAGAGCATTGAGCAGAATGTACATAATCATTGAGCATCTTCCATTTAGACCGATGATGAGGAGTCTGAATGGGGGAAGCAAACATACGAGGTATTTGTTCATATTTACTGTAGAGACAGACATGATTCCACCATTCATTGGGGCTCAGATGGGAGCTATTTTTCCAGTATTTCGTAATTAGGGAAATAGCAATGCCAAGCATAAAGTCCAAAAGGAAGTAAGCCGTTTTTGGAAGAGAGGGGATCCCCGCAGCTGAGCGAAGTCCCACTATCCTCCAAGAAAGGGGCTCTTGAAAGTGCAAAATAGACTGGATACGACCCCAGACCCGACGCCAGTAATACTGTAGTGCGGGACATTCATACATAACATGAGGTAGTGAACCAATGGCCGCATGACATGTCCAACAACTATTGCCCTGAGTAGTGTTCCATTTGGCTAATCTGTCAGGAGTGTAAAAACACCGGTGGGCTAGAAAGAAGAGTGTCTGAGTGAGTGAGGCGGATCGGGAGACCCGTGTCACTCTACTCCAGACAAGGCTCCATTGCTCCGGGGTCAAAGTCACATGCAATTCTCTCTCCCATGCTTTCTGCGCTATAGGGGTATCTCTCGTTATAGCATTACATAAGGTTTTGTAAAAATTGGATGCTACACCCGGTGAACTACCGATAGATCGGATAGTCTCCAACCAACCTTGTGTAGGGGAGGCCGATGGCGGGAGCACCTTAGCACTCCGAAGGCAATGCTGAAGTTGCACCAACTGAAAGTAGTGTTTCGCTGGGAGACCAAATTCAGTTTGCAATTCACTAAAAGTTTTCCAGCGACCTTCATGGAACAACTGACTAGGAATCCAAATGCCCCTAGTGTACCAGGGGCTCCACGCCATCGGCTTATTTTGTATTCGAAATCGAGTATTGTACCAAAGTGGGAGCTTGTCTAACGGACAGAGTCGGGAGTCTAAAGATTGCATAAGATTATTAAAGGCACCTAAGGTGTCTAAAAGCATTGGTGGAAAGTGGGAGTCTGATGGGAGAGTCATACCAGGAAGAAAAGTAAGAGGAATCGGTTTGCAAAGGTCCTCTTCTATGTCTAGCCACACAGGTCTACTCGGTACTGGATCTTCTAGCCAACGAGCGCCTTGTTTGAGAAGAAAAGATTGATGATACTTCAGGAAATCAGGGAATCTGACACCCCCATTTTCCTTATCTGCTTGCAGCTTATGTTTCGCTATCCTAGGTGTCTTGTTTTGCCACAAGTATCTAGTCAGAAGGCCCTCTATATCTTTGTATATACGTCGAGGTAAAAGACAGGGCAACATTTCTAAGAGATAATTCACTTTCGGAACAATCATCATTTTTATGGTTTCCAATCGACCCCACCAGGTAAGTGTTAAAGGAGTCCAGCGATGAGTAAGCGCCCGGACTTTAGAGGTTAAGTCTTTGGCATTGAAGGAGATAGTGTCTTCCAAAGGAGAACAATAGTGAACCCCAAGGTATTTGACCATGCGAGGTTGCCATAAAAAGGGGAAGGATTGCATATCAGCCTGATGAAGCAAAGGATTTAATGGAAAGGCTACCGACTTGGTCCAATTTATCTTATAACCGGACAGTTGTGAGTATTTACCAATTTGCTCTAGGACAGCCGGTACTGAGTCTAGAGAGACAAAAAGCATAAGGTCATCAGCATACGCTGAAATTTTGATTTCCCTATGGGTGAAGGGGACTCCATGAATCTCCTCCGATTGCCGGATTAGTAAAGCCAAGGGTTCGAGTGCAAGATCGAAGAGAAGTGGAGACAGTGGGCATCCCTGGCGAGTGCCGCGTTGAAGAGGAAAAGGCTGAGACTTTAAAGCATTGGCACATATACTGGCTGTAGGCTGTGCGTACATGATGCGAAGACAACGGAGAAAACCTTCCCCGAATCCGTACCAGCGGAGGACTGCAAATAGGAAGGGCCACTCTAAGCGATCAAAGGCCTTCTCGGCATCAAGTGAGAGGCCAACAAATGGGCGATCAAGATTAACTGCGGTAGTCAGGACATGGCATAGAGTCCGAGCATTGTCAGCAGTTGATCTACCAGGAATGAAACCGCATTGATCTGGGTGTATTAAGGTAGGCATCCTATCAGAGAGCCGGGTAGAGAGAATGGTGGCAAATATTTTATAGTCCGCGTTTAGGAGGGAAATTGGACGATAATTAGCTGTTAGTTGCGGGTCTCTCCCCTCTTTCTCAAAAACTACTACATTTGCCATTGAAAAGGACCCAGAAGGAGAACCCTCCTCGGCCAGAGCAGAAAAATAAAGTTTCAAAACTGGAGCTAAGTCAGCGTGAAAGGTTGTGTAGAATTCAGCAGGGAGACCGTCTGGGCCTGCGGCTCGACCTGAGGCACATTTCTTGATAGCAGAATGAATTTCTGAGACAGTAAATGGTGTGTCCAAGGCCACTCTATCTTCGTCAGATAGGGTCGGTCTTTGTATCCCTGAAAGTAAGCGTTCAAATACATCTGGCTCAAAATCACATTCAGATTGATAAAGCCGAGTATAAAAATCACGAAAGAGTTCTAAGATTTCGGTATCTTTAGTGACCAAGCCCCCCCCCCCCCGACGGATTACGGAGGGCGGTAACACGCTTGGCTTCTTTTTGACCTTTTAGGGCATTTGCTAATAATTTGCCAGCACGATTATTTTCCCGATAATATAGCCCTTGTTGTGATTCAATATTTTTAACAGCAGCAGTGTACAAAAGCTGATTGTATTGAAAACGCAAGCGTTGTAAACGGAGTAAAATACATGGGTCAGTACGGGACGTGAGGAGATGCTCCCCAGCTTGTATCTGCTGCTCTAGAATCAGTAAATGCTGCTTTCTTTGTTTCCCCTGCCGAATTTGATAGCTGGTTATAGTTGCGCGGATAGATGCTTTAAAACCCTCCCACCAAGCCCAGCTCGCTGTGTCATGGGGTGAGTTAAAATGAAAATAATCTTGGATAGCGGCCTTTATATCAACCTGAAAATCTTTTTGACCCAGTAGGGATCTATCAAAAAACCAAGCTCGGGGAGAATCGTCCCGCGCAGTGACATGTAATGATAAAGATATGGCAGCATGATCTGAAATATGGAGAGGATGAGTCCTAGTCGTGTCTACTTGAGAAATCAGTGCTTTGGAAATGAGAAAGAAATCTATTCTAGATTGGGAGTGATGGGGGGCAGAAAAAAAAGTGAACTCTAAGTCAGAGGGGTGAAGCAGCCTCCATATATCTACCAGCGCAAGATCTTGCATCAGAGCTGTAAGGGTAGCAAGACTCTTGGGTGGACTATTCGTTCTAGGCGGCTGTCTATCTATCAGAGGGTCTAACACTTGATTAAAATCACCACCAAGTATTAATGGAGTATTGGCAGAGGCCTGTGCCAACTGCGCAATACTTGCATAGTAAGCAGGGTTGTCCACATTCGGGGCATAAATGCAAATACATGTAAATTCACTATCTCCAACCTTAAGATGTACTCGGGCCCATCTACCCTCCTTGTCAGCGCTAGTATCAATTACAGTAGCTTGCAAAGATTTCTTAACCAGAATGGCTACCCCGCACCGTTTGGAAACGGCGGGAGAATAGGCAGCCACCATGTAAGGTTTAACATTGAGTTTCAGTGTTTCAGCAGAGTTTAAGTGCGTTTCCTGAAGAAACGCTAAATCAGCATGCTCATGGCTAAGATAGCTAAGGATTTTCTTTCTTTTGATTGGACTATTAATGCCCTTTACGTTGAGTGATAAGATTTTACATAAGGCCATTCAGACAAGTTAAAAATTCTGAGCATGATAGCGCACATAATTTCACAATGTCCCTCATATTGACTGTATCTGGCTGTACATATGGCATAAAAGAAAATAAGCTTAGATAATACAATGAAGCGCCCCACATTAAAAAAGAAAAACCGCAGCGCGGTAGAGAAGAAGCAGAACCCCAAAAATTACTGGCGACCATGTGTCTGCGGGGAGAAGCCCCAGAGAAGGCCGAAATTGAAAAAACACATAACCTGTAGGACTGTGCGTGCTCCGAATCCGACCGAGGCACACATCATGGAGGGATAGGAGACCAAAAACAAAAGTCATAGAAAGAAAGAAAGAAAGTCCAGGTAGTCTCTGTGCGTAACTATGACCGCCGCATCGGGCCCTTCAAAATGGCGGACAGAGCCGGCAAATAAAAGTCCAAGTCGTTGGATTAGCGCATCTGCTCTGCTTCTTTGGAGTCTAAAAATGTTGATAGTAGATCGGGATCTTCGAATGTCCTGGTTTGGTTGTGGAGAGTCACTCGGAGCTTCGCGGGATACAACAGGCCAAAGCGAGCCTGTAGCTGTTGAAGTCGAGGGCGAAAAGCAAGGAGTTTCTTCCGTCGGTCAACGGTAGGCTTTGCCAAATCAGGGAAGAAGGAGACTTTGTGACCTTCAAATTCCAAATGATGGTTCGCCCGGGCAGCATTTAAAATTTGTTCCACTTGTTGATATCGTAGCAAGCGAAAGATAATAGGCCGGGGGGTCGTTCGGTTGAGCGCCATGTGGGTAGGAACACGGTGTGCACGATCGATTTCCAGTTCTTTATGAAAGGTGATCTTCAGCAAGGAGGGAAGAGTTTTGAGCAGGAATTCTCTCATATCTCCCGCTTCCACCCCCTCCGGTATTCCAATGAGCCTCACATTGTTGCGACGGGCTCGATTATTGCTATCTTCTAACTCCTTTTGAAGATTCTGTATTTGGCGCTCAGCCTTGTCCAGTGTGCCCAAGCGCACCTCGTGCGAGTCGAGGACCCCCGCCATATTGTCCTGCCGTAATGAGAGACTTTCAAGTCGGTCCTGGAGCACTCCAAAGTCTTCTCGCAGGGCTCTAAGCGCTTCTCCATTGGACTGCACCAATTCCTTCACACCGCGTATTTCCTCTAAAATCTCCAGGTGCATTTCGGGGGTTTTTTCCCGAAATGGAGCCATCTTCTGTGGGGAGGACACCTCTGTTTTGGAGCGTTTTCCGTGAGAAGAAGAAGGAGACCCGAAGTCCAAGCGCGCTGGTTTATGGGCCGCCATCCCCCCCGAGGTACCCCGGTCAGCCCGGAGCGAAATAGTAAGTTTGTATAGGTATTAAGTCAGGATTCTAAGTAGGCCTCTCGGGAGCTTCAGCGCGAAGCGTCTTACCCGCTGGACATCAGGCTCCGCCCCCCGGGAAATTGTTTCTGATGTTACAGTTGTAGATAATCTCACATCCATTGATCACCAGATGGCATGGTTCAGTATTAGGACTAGGGCTGATAAAATCCATTCAAAAGTGAGGGTCTTAGACTTTAGGAAAAATAACTTTGCCAAGAGGGGGAACAGCGGGATGGGAACAGCTGGGGGATATAGAGAAACAGTGGGAAAAACTGAACGGGGATATTTCAAGAGCAACAAACCTTTTTGTTTAAAAAGGTAAATAAATGTAAAAGGAAAAGGAGGCCGCTATGGTTCTCAAAAGAAGTAGCTGAAAAGGTGAAGAAAAAGAGAGAGACCTTCATAAAATATAAGAGATCACAGAGAAAGGAAGACAGGCATCTATAGTTGGAAAAAATTTAGAGAAGCAAGAAAGTAGTCAGGAAAGCCTATGTTAAATGTATATAGTTCCTATGTTCAATGTAAAACTTGTTCTGATGTTCTATGTAAACCGCCTCTGTTCTCAGGAAGGGGCAGTATATAAGCTTTGTTAAATAAAAAAAAAAAAAAAAAAAAATTAAATTAAATTTAAAAAAATGAAGAATAAATAGCTGATGTAATAAAATGGGGGGATAAGAGATTTTTCAGATATGTTAGTGAGAAGAGGAAGGGAAAAAGTGGTGTTGTCAGACTCAAGGGTGACGGGAAGGAATATGTAGAAACTGATGAGGATAAAGCGGACTTGCTTAACAAATATCTTCACAGATGAAGGGCCAGGAGCAGGACCTCAGAAAATACCCACAAATAGGAACAGAAGTGATGGGGATCTCGAATGATTTTCAGAAGACTGTGTTTGTGAGGAAATAGCTAAAGTAAATGTGGACAAATAGGAAAAATGATAGAAACCATTATTAAGAACAAAGGGCCCAATTTTTAAAGCATTTACATGTGTAACTGCCCTAGTTACCCATGTAAATGCCTTAACATGGAATTTTCGAAGGCACCTACATGGATAGTGCCTTTGAAAATTCCCTGGTTTATCCTTTATGCACCCGAATGCTATGTGGTTTGCATCGGGGCATGTCGGGAGCATTCCGGGGGGTGCGGAGGCGAGCCATGGTGTTACCCATATAGCACTGATTTTTGATGCTATACAACTAGCTCCTATGGCCTCCTAGCTATGTAAAGATACCCAGATTTTTGATGCCGAGGCAGCATATGACCCCAGCATGGAAAACCTGGGTTAGGCAGGAGAGGATGCATAGCACCGCCTGGATCAAAATCGGGCTCAAAATTTCTGATTGTGTAGATAGTCATGGTTTAATGGGAATAGAAAATCCCTCAAAATCAAAAACTTTGTCTGTGATCTATTTCTATATTAGTAACTAATGATTTCTCAATTATTCGAAAAACAGGTCTCAGACTTTAACTAGGCACTCTCCTGCAGACTGTGTCAATGGATGTGTGCCGTTTTTGCATCAATGACCTGTTTTCTCCCTTGATGTTATTATGATCTAAGACAGGCAAGCTGACATTCCATGGTGTATATAAACAGAGTAATTTTCCTTATCTTGTGAGTCCCCGACGCCGTCTTTCGGCTGCCGTTACGCGTTTCACAAGCTGATTAGTTTCTTCAGGGGGTTAAGCTTGAAACCTCTGTTAAATCTCAGCATATCCTCCTTGAAAATTGTTTACGTCTCAAAACTGGCTCTGTCAATACAAACAGTTACTGTGAAGCGAAAGTTCATGCCATGCACAGAAAGAACTAGTTTAGGAAAAGACTTTTACAAAAACAGCATTCTAAAGGTTTTGTAAAAATAGCGTTTTAAAAATGAGAAAAGAACCTTATTGTTGACTCACCGATGATGTTTCAAGACTTGATGCCTGGCGTGTGAACTCAGAGCCAGTCGGATTCCCCAAAAAACGCTGCGCATGCGGACTTGTTGAAAAAGGAGGTTCTTATCTAATGAATGGATTTGGAACTAGAAATGACGTAGAGGTTATCTAGCCAATGAAATGCTCTAAATAACCCTATGCAGTGAGGGAGAACCTTTTCGATGTTGATTGAAACTAAACTCAAGTCTGGTAAATCGTATGAACTAATCACAGGCATGCTGCCCAATCAATGCCAGCATTCATACCATGTGGGTGAACTGTCTGTAGAGCATGAATCCAACGTTGTTCACGAATGATTAATGTTTGTTCTCTAGTTTTATTATTTTGTCCAAATTGCTCCTTATCGAGACAAAAACATTTAAGTTGTTCAAAAACATGTTGTTCTAAGAGACAATGTGCCACCATAGGTGCTTCCAACACTTTACATTTAAGTCTGCTGCGGTGTTCATTGATGCGGATCCGAAACGGCCTTTCTGTCTTGCCTATGTACAGTAAATCGCATGGGCATCTGATACAATAAACAACATAACTAGACGTACATGTTGTTGACTGTCTTAGAATGTAGTTTGTTCCCTTATATTGAAATTCTTTTAACGTCTCTGAAAGTTCACAGATGTTACATGTTCCACATATATTGTGTCCTTGTGATTCTACTTGAAAAGAGTCCTTTGGCGATCACAATACTGTTGGACTAAGTCTCTCCTTCAAGTTCTTATGACGTGTCCAAACACATCTAATCTGTTTCTGCGTTAACCCCGGGAGAGTGCTAATCACATTCATGTGTTTCTTAACGGTATGTTTAATATGTATATTGTAAGGAGAAAACTTAGTGATAAAATTAACTGTATGATCATCTGATGATGTCTTATCCTTAGTCTGAAGAAGTAATGCTCGGTTATTATATAGAGCCCTTTTATATGCTTTCTTAAGAATATGATCTGGATATCCTCTAAGTTTAAAGTCCATCATCAGTCCCTTGGATTGTATCTTGAAAGTTCGTACATTTGAACAGTTCCTCTGGTACTGGAGGAACTGCGAAAAGGGTAAGCTATCCTTTAATTGTCGTGGGTGACCACAATTAAAGGATAGCTTAACCTTTTCGCAGTTCCTCCGGTACCGGTATTTTCCGCATTGTATTGGATAGTAAGGTTGTTTTGCTTGATACTGCTGTTTCAAAATTGGAGGGCCAGTTTGGACCTATACATGCTGCTCAGGCTGCTAGTATTAAAGACTCTCTGGCTCTCCATAATAAAATTGAAGCGATGGAGAATTTTGCGCGTTCCTGTAACCTTCGTTTTCTTAATTTTCCTACATCTAAACTCCTCGCTCCAAAAATCCTACTAGATAAGTACCTCAAAGAAGTCTTGTTAATAACTGACCTTGTAGAGGTTTCTCAGCTTTATTATATCTCTCCCAGTTCTAAGAGAGTTAATCCGGTTGAGGGTGAGTTTGATATAATTGAGCCTTCTATTGCCAACCTCACTGCCTTTCTAGAGGACCCCCTAGACATAATTGATACTCGTTCCACCTTGGTAGTAACATTTTTGTCTAGGGATGTTAAACAGCGTATACTTCGAGCCTTTTTTAAACATAAGGCTATTAAATTTTGTGGTCATCTTGTTAACATCTTCCCTGATGCATCTCGGAATACCCAGCTTAGGCGGTGGCTGTTTTTGGCCTTAAAGCCTCAGGTATTATCTTTGGGAGACGCTTCTTTTTTTCTTTGTTTCCCATGTAAGTGTATTATTACTTTGAAAGACATTTCCTATGTTTTCACCGATGTTACTCATTTGGAAAGTTTTTTGTTGGAGAAACGGAAAGCATTAGCTGAAGCCCAAGGCACCCATGAATAATGTTGTCATCATAATATTTTAATAGTATGTTCAAAGGTTTGCAACAAAAAAAAAGAAATGTCTGTGCAACTTAGATATAGTAATTTCTGAGAAAAAAACAAAAGATAACCTAGACAGGAATAATGGCACCCTTCACTAATATTTGGTTGCACAATCCTTGGGTGATTTTTGATTTATAAGCTTAATTTCTTTGCCTATAAATGTATCGCTGGTCTGCATTGACAAAGAGCTCAAGTTTTGTTTCATCTGTCTACAGAACATTTTCCCAGGATTGTGGTTTCTCAAGGTGGGTTTGGCCTTAAGCTCTTTGGAGGTTGTGCGTGGTGTCTTTCCAACAGTTTTCACTATCTTAGAAGACTTCTTGGATTAATTTTCCTTTTTCCACCACATCCTGCGAGGTTCTTGACAGTTCCATGAGCAGAAAATTTCTTAATAACATTGTGAACTGTAGACAAAGGAATCCCAAGGTCTTTGGAGATGGCCTTGTACCCTTTTGAAGTTTGATGATAATGGCTTTTCTGACAGTTTCAGGTAGCTCTCTTGTCTTCACCATTGTGACAATGGAACAGGGAGTGAATGTGGCCATTTTAAACATTACAATCATCATTCATTGTTTGATTCAAGTCATGTGAGTACTGACAATTAATCATAAGTGTGTCTAATTTTACTGCAATGGGAATGTGGTTCTTCTGTTCAAACGGTTATGAATTGTTATAAGGGTGCCAATAATCATGTCCTACTATAATTACAAAAGGAATAATGAAACCTACAAAAAATATTTTTATCTGAACTATTGCCTTGAAAGATACTACCTTCTCGTGGCAATCCGTTCCTTTTTATTCTATTATTAGGGACACAACCCTCAACATTCCCCAAGGGATATATAAACCCCTTAGTTAAAACCAGGAAAAGAAAACTTTAACAAGAGCACTATGCACCTAGCTGTCCATGATGATACAGACGTTCTGTCCCCAGAATTGGTGCAGCAGACAGTCTTTGAGAAATCACATAATACCACTGCATGGCAGTCTCCAGCCATTCCACCAAAAGGGCTATATTCCAGCCAGCAATATGGCAAAGTGCATGAAGTACTCTCAATAAATGCAACTCATAGTAACCCAACGTTGTGTTTCAGGCCTTAGAACCTCCTGGCCATTCCTCAAACCTTGTTGTGAATCTAAAACATCATCACGCAGTCATCCGGTTTATATCTCCAACACAGATCACATGTCGGTTGACATCCAATAGGCAATAGTCAACAAGTAAAATTCCAAAACTTCCAAAATTATCATTCTCCTCAAAGTAAGCTCCACCAGTCCAATGAGGAATTCAAACCAGAGGGGATCAGAGAGTCCAAGGTGTATATCCAAAATTGTTCTCGATATTGCAAGCGATATAAGCGATCCCCTCCTCTCACTCTCTCTGGTATATTTATTTATTTATTTATTTATTTATTTAGTATACATTTGTATACCGCTATTTCCAGCGATCAGCAGCGGTTTGATTACAGATTGGAAATTGTCAAATCATGACAGGAAATTTTTGAGGTATAAACACATTGATTAGACAGGAAAGCACAGCACACAGAGAACTATTTTACAGGGAACATGGGCTATGGAGGGTTAAGTGGCTTGCCCAAGACCACAAGGAGCACCTGTGGGACTAGAAACCCCAGTCCTTATGATCCAAAATCTGCCACTGTAAATCCTGAAAAACATGATGATGTTCATGACAATGGAGAGCAACCAGAGCTGACAAAACCTTTGTAGTAATCCATGTATCATGTCCTGGCAATGTCCCAGTTTTTATACTATTTCTTTTTTAAATTGGTCTTTTGTGTCTAATATGTGTGCATATACAGGGTGGCCCAAAAAAAGTGAGAACATCTCGTTTATTAAAAGCTTAAATAGTTATTTATTTACCTTTTTTAGCTATATAACCTCTTTATTCCGAGAATTTCCGATCACAATCTTTTTTTTTTAAATTTGTCAATCGTTTACATCTGTCTTTTTGAATTTTTAAATAACTTATATGCTACGAGATGTTCTCACTTTTTTTGGGCCACCCTGTATAGTCCAAAGCCATTTCACTGACCACTTCTTTTTTAGGACATTATTGGCAAGGGTGCCAATAATGTACACCACAACTGTACAATGCACACATACATGTGCACCTTTTGACAGATGGCACACATTTTTGAGGTGATCTACCTACCTACAGTATTATGTGTGCCCTGATCCATATACTTTATAAACTATAGGCACTTCATTTGAATATTAGCCTTTCTGCACCTTTGATGGCCAATATGCCTGCTTTGCTTGTACTCTGCATTAGGGCTTTGTCATAAGCAAAATATCAGATTTAATAAATGAAAGGCAATGAAACTTCGGTTTCCCCTTTCCATCAAAGCTGTTATTTATATAAACATGTCTGAGCTTTTTATCCGGGACATGATTCTATTAATAATTGAAGCCTGTGAGAACTGTTTTTGGAGTCTGTCTAAAGAAAATATTGTGTAGGATTTCCTCCGAAATTTTTTATGACTCTGATATATTATTCCACAGATTGGTTTGGTCTTATCTATAGTATTAGGATGCATTTTATCTTAAACAAATTAGAATATTATTTTGGCACAATATTGTTTTGTCTACAGAGACCTGGAGCTTCTGTTGGCAAGCTCTTCTCTATATACATCGTTTCATGCATAGTTGACTGCCAGAGGCCAAAAATCCTTCTTTGGGAGATAAGGGTACTATGGACCATAGACAGCGTGGAAGAACAACTGTAGTAAATCAGTCCTCCAGATGCTGGAGTAGATAGAATTTAATCCATTTCCGCATTCTACTTGCACCCGTTCATTCCTGGCAGCCATGCTAACTTTTTATGCATCCTAATCCCTTATTGATCTGCAGTTGTGGGCATAGAATTTATTCTGCTGCTGGAAGACTTGAGTACTCAAGAAACAATTACATTACACAAATTAATCCAAAGGCTAGGAACAACACGATTAGTAATAGGAAACTCAAATGGTGAGTCAGGGTTCATTTAAAATGACCTCTTCCTTCCATACTGTAAGATGAATAATACAATTGTTATTTTTGCATTTCTTTTGGAACTATAATATATCGCTGGATAGAGCAGGTGTAGTTGTGATTGTTTGATACACATGAATGCAAAGGTTTAATATTATTCATGTCTAGACTCTGAGAAGGGATAATCAAGGTCGTACATACCTGACAGGATCCCAAAGTGTAGCTTTGTTCTTTGTTCCTTCCG
Organism: Ichthyophis bannanicus; assembly: GCA_033557465.1. Lineage (NCBI taxonomy): Eukaryota > Metazoa > Chordata > Amphibia > Gymnophiona > Ichthyophiidae > Ichthyophis > Ichthyophis bannanicus. The sequence goes on from CM066033.1 coordinate 1,375,764,203, forward strand.
TCCAAGAACCAGCAGGTAGTTTTCCCAGATCTATATGACTAAAATGGTTTATTGAACTTCCACACAAAGGCTAGTCCAGACCTGTTATACTGTAAATCTAGTTATGCTAATTGTTTTATTCACATCGTTCAGCAACAAAAGCAACATAATTGTGTGCTGAGTGAAAAAAAAATCCTCCAATTTGTTTTAACTTTCCAAACTATTATTTTCGTGAAGTGCTGCTTAGTCTTAGTACTGTTTTGAAAGGGTAAACAACCACTGTTTGTTTATCCGTTCCATCCCACTCCTGGTTTTAAAGACTTCTGTCATATGTCTAACAGCGACCACTTCTCCAAACTAAAAAGCCCTAACCTGCTTAGTCTTTCTTGATAGGAGACCTATTCTATTCCCCAGTGCATTTTACCTAGAAAAATGGTGCCAGTAGTCATATGCTGGACTATTGCATTAATACATGAAGACCATGGGTTAATTTTAGCAGGCAAAGAAAAAGATGCCAGTACTGCATACCACTGTGTACTTCTTCAAAAAAGCCGTGCTATTCCCTATATCATTTGGGCTGCCTTTCTCTGTTCTTTTCCTGGTCCTGATCTATCTTTATTGAGATCGAGCGAGCAGACAGAACAGAATGCAATACTCAAGGTGCAGTTGCATTGTGGGTGAACAAAGGACAATAAGGCTACCTCCAATTTATTCTCCATTCATTTCCAAATAAGTCCTAATTTTCTTTTTTTTGGCACTGCTGAACACCGAGTTGAGGATTTCAGTGACTCCAAGGCACTTTTTTTGGATGGTGTCTTTGACTATGAAGCTCAGCGATGAGTACCTATTGTTAGGATACATTTTTTGCTCTATGTACCACTTCACATTATTATGATGGAGTGGGGGGGGGAGGGTAGTTATAATTTAATTTAATTTAATAATTGAATTTATACATCGATGTACAGGCCATCTACAGTCCTAGGCGGGTTACAGCAATCAAGAAGAAAGCCTCCCTTTATAGTGCAGTCCTTTACAATTAGGTTGCATAGTACTACTCAGAATTACTGTTAAGAAAAAATCTTCTGAATAGATTTAAGTAACTGTTGGAATTTCATGTAATACGTAATCTTTCTAGTTTCCATTAACAAACCGCTCCATTCTATAGCAGCAGCATAAGCAAATAACCTATCCAGTAGGACCCGATATTCAAAGGCATTTTACACGGTTTACAGAGCTGTAAACCATGTAAATGTCCCTAAGCTGGATATTCAGCGGCACTAACATGAATATCCCAGAGTAAAGCCGCTAAATGCCCCGATGCTAACCGCGTGTCAGGACGTGCCAGGGATAACCATGCAGCAGCAATATTCAGCCATTGCCCATTTATCCCTCAGCAGCAAAGGTTAGGTGCAGCAAAAGCTGTCCTAACTTTCACTGTTGAAGCTAACTGGTCAGCGGCTGAATATTGCCGCTGTACAGTTAACTTCTGCGCCATGTGCAGCTGTACGGAAAACCCAGATATTCAATGTTGGTGGTCGGATATGGCCCCAGATTGAATATGCGGGGTTAAAGTTTGGTAGCGATGGCTATGCGCCTGCATAACTCCATGCTACTGCAGCAGAAAATCTACCCATCACCTGAAAGACTGACAAACTCCAGGCTCTAACACCACAAAGGCAACCTGAACCCCTGCATCAGTACAGAACGTTTGAATTTTAGCAGCTTGTTCTGCAAATGAGCAGTTTAAATTAGCTGGATTTTTTTGTTGCTTTGCACTGCTATTACCAGACAAGTACTGGAACCTGCTCTGAATTAAAAAGACCTAAATCTGTCCTGGCTACATATTCTGAAGAAAGAACTCTTATGACTGTTATATATTATCAGGAATCCTTACGCCTGTTACTTATTATCACGTCCCCTGGTCTCCTATGATTCTATGGACACAAGAAGGACCACAAAATCGAACCCTTCCAGTTGACTTGTTTGGTTTGTTTATATATGCTGCAGAATACTGAGACCTGCACCAGATCAGGCAAGTAACAGCCGACCAGTGCTGTGTTTTTACTTTCTTCCTCCTACAATCAGTCCTTCTCTTGAAGAAACGGCAATATGTTAGATTTATATCCTCCTTCTGCAAGACTGGAAGTTGTTCCATGTGATTGAAAGCAACAATAAGCCAGACAGTGGCAGAGAGGAAGATGTGGTTTGATGTACTTCAACTATCCACCTCATCCTGCTGCTGGTACTGCCTGGGAAGGGAGAAGGATGAGGAAAGGACGACTAAAGGGGCTACAAGTTTATAGAACTTTAGGAATGATGATGTTCAAAAGAAGAAAAAGGCATTGTGTGATTAGAGGGTCTAGGGCAGCGATGGCGAACCTATGGCACGCGTGCCAGCTGTGGCACGCGAAGGCCTTGCAGCTGGCACGCGGGAAGGTCCGCTAGGACAGGTGTCTGCCTCCCTTCGTCTGCAGCCGCGGCTCCCTGCCTGTTAGGGAACCGCGGCTGTGCTTGTAAAATCGTTGCGGAGCCCTTCCTGTCTTGACGGGCTCCGTGCAGCATTGTCCCGCCTCTAAAGGAAGTTGTACAACTTCCTTTAGAGGCGGGACAATGCTGCACGGAGCCCGTCAAGACAGGAAGGGCTCCGCAACGATTTTACAAGCACAGCCGCGGTTCCCTAACAGGCAGGGAGCCGCGGCTGCAGACGAAGGGAGGAAGACATGGGGAGAGGGGGGGGGCTACCATCGACATGGGGAGAGGGGGGGGCTCCCATCGACATGGGGAGAGGGGGGGCTACCATCGACATGGGGAGAGGGGGGGCTACCATCGACATGGGGGGGGGGGGGAGGGGGCTTACATGGAGGGAGGGGGGCTTACATGGATGGATGGACGGAGGGGCGCTTACATGGAGGGAGGGAGCTGATATGGATGGATGGAAGGAGGGGGGCTTACATGGAGGGAGGGGGGACTGACATGGAGGGAGGCTGACATGGACAGTGGGGCTGACAGGGAGGGAGGGAGGGAGGGAGCTGACATGGACAGATGGAAGGACGGGGGCTGACATGGAGGGAGGGGGGCTGGCATGCACAAAGGGGAGAGACAGGGACATACTGGACAGACGGGATAAATGCTGGAGAGAGGGGAGAGACATTGCGGCTTAGGATTATAATGGGCTGATGGGGGAGCTAGCACTGGTAATGGGCAGATGGGAGGGGACTAGGACTGGTAATGGGTTGAAGGCTAGGACTGGGAATGGACTGATCAAGGGGGGGGGTTGGGACTGGTAATGGGCTGATAGGGGGGTATGACTGATAATGGACTGATGGGGGGCTAGCATTGTAAATGAGCTGATCGGTGAGGTTAGGACTGGAAATGGGCTGATGGGGGGATAGGACTGGTGATGGGGGGGGGTAGGACTGGTGGTATTGGGCTGATTAGGGGAGGCTAGCACTGGTAATGGGGTTGAGGGGGGATTAGCACTGGAAGTGAGCTGATTGGGGGGCTTTGACTGAGAATGGGCTGATTGTGGGGAGGGGAGGATAGAGCTGCTGGCCCTGGAAGAAAACTGGGGGCTAAGGCTACAAATGGGCTGATGCGAGGGGATGGGAGAATGGAACTGGAAGGGAGTGGATCTGAGAGGGGCTGCCATGGTATTTGTACTAGAAGGGACTGGTCAGTGGGGAAGGAGGGGGACTGGAAGGGAATGGACACCAGTGGCAATCATGGGAATGCAAGTTGACATTGGAAGGTACTGGGAGTGAGGACTGGAAAGGGGCTGATACTGGGGAGGGTTACTGGGACTGGAAATAGGCTGATGGAAAGAAGTGAAGAAAACGAAAGAAGAGATAAGAAATGGCAGATGGACCATAGACCACAGAAACAGAGCTAAGAGAAGACAGGAAAGCAGAAGCCTCAGATCGGGACCAGCATGATCAGAGAATAAATTGGTCAGACAACAAAGGTAGAAAAAATAATTTTATTTCATATTAGTGATTTGACTACAAAATCATCATAATTTTGAAATCAAATATTGTTACTTGTTGTGATTAATTAACCGTATTTTCCGGCGTATTTTTTTTAGTGTGCGCTGGAAGAGGGGTAGTCTTATACGGCGAGTATAGGCCAAACACCTATATTTTAACAGGAAAAGTAGGGGGTCGTCTTATACGCCCAGTCGTCTTATACGCCGGAAAATACGGTAAGTAAATTTAACGTTTTCTATGAAAAGTAGTTCTGAGGGGGGTCAAAAAAATATTAAAAGAAAAGTGACAATAATATAATAATATATTTATAATGTGGATTACATTTGGGCCCTCATATTTACCTCAGGCTATGATTGTGATTGTGATTATGATGGTACACTGTAAGAAACAATATATGCAGTGTTAGATTTGTTTTAAATGTCGCAATGGTTTTGCGGCTCCCAGTTTTTTTTTTCCCTTCGGAAACGGGTCCAAGTGGCTCTTTATGTCTTAAAGGTTGCAGACCCCTGTGCTAGGAGAAAGGCCCCAGCCCGGCCCCGCGCTTCCCCTTCCGGTCGGAGCTTCTGCGCGCCTCTCGCCGAGAAGCTGCACGCTAGGGCTCGTGCGCCGTCCTCTCGCGAGATTATAGGACCCGCGCGGGAGCTGGGTTCCAAAGAAGAGCAAAACCTACCACTTTCATGATGAATGGGAAATGGACTACTTCTTCATCATGGTTAAAGACAAGTGTTGTGTAATTTGTAACGCCCCAGTATCCTTGCCCAAAATGGGTGATCTGGAACATCATTATAAGGCTCTAAAATATTGTTGTTAAGGTTTAATTGACGTGCTGGCACTTTGAGGAAATTCTTTGGTTTTGTGCGGCAGTTTGGGCACTCGGGCTCAAAAAGGTTAGCCATCACTGGTCTAGGGTAAGATGTATTTGTGAAATGGGGGCACAAGTTCTATGCAAATGAGAAGCTAGAGGTAGTGAGGCCTATTCTGTTCTGTGCATGCCCCACCTGTCCGGCCGATCAGAATCGGGACGTGCTCCAGTGCACCCTATTCTGATCCTGCGGTGGCTAAATGTGCTCGTGGAATCACAATCAGGTCTACTGGCCTGGATGTGCAGGCTGTGCCCAAATTATGGTTGCCCAGATATCCATCAAATCCCCTGCTAACCCAGCCTGGCTCCTGCATGGAGCGGCAGTGGCAAGGCATCCTGTTGCCATTCCACTGCGCCTCCATGCAGGAGCTGTGATCCCCAACACACCCCGGAAATGTCCTTTCCCTGCTGCCCGACCCCCAGTCAGGCCTGCCATGGCCAAGGGTTGGGCTGTGGGGTACCCCCTCCACCCCTTACCTTACTTTCTGGCCCTGGAGCATTCATCTCCCGCCATCTAGGGGAACATAGAGAGAGTAGCACCTTCGCAGCAAGCCAGACAAAACACAACAGGCGAGGGGACATTGGGTGTGTGGCTTATCTCAAGATGGCGACGGAGTGAGCCGACTCAGAATGCCGAAGTGAAAGGGCAAACTCAAGACTCTCCCCGCGGAGTCGGAGTCTGCGGCGAAGGGTCCTATGGATCGGTTTATACAACTTACGGATGATCAATGAAGGAAGGTTAGAGCGGGCTTGGTGGCGTCGGCAGAGGAGATGCTGGCGTCCGCCGCCCTAGAGTTCTCTCTCTCCCCAGAAGAACGAGTGGTCCCTCCTGCTCCATCTTGTTCCTCAAAGACGCCTCCGTCGGCTGGTGCTTTGGCCTTGCCCGATGAAGGGGGGGCTGATGGGTCTGAGCAGGGAGCGACGGAGGTTTGTCTTGAGAGCCGACCGCCAGTATTGGCAGGTAAAATTGCAGGAGGTGTGGACGGGGGTGAGACTGCAGCTGGAAGCGGTGAGAAGGCGGCGTCCACAGGAGAGCTTGAGATGGTAACGTCTTCTGCCTTTGCCTTATCCCTTCCCGCCGTTGTAACTCCTGAAAGTATTTCGGAAACGCTTACTCAACTGTCCTTTGTGGTCAACCAACAGCTTGCCCAGTCTTCTGTGAAAATTATCTCTTTGGAGGAGAAGGTTTCTTCTTTATCTAGTGATGTTCTTGACACTGGCAGTAAATTGGATTCTATTGATCAGAGACTTATACAAGTCTCTGACTTGACTTTTTCCCTAATGAAAGACAATACTGCTTTGAAGATAAAATCAGCGACATTAGAAAATGCTATCCAGACAAATAATGTTTGTTTGCTTAATTTTCCTGTACTTCCAGGGGTGGCTCCATTAGATTTATTTAAGAGATACTTGCAGGATTCTCTCTTGGTACCATCTGACCTGTTTCCACCAATTCTGAAAGCTTATTATATTCCTACTGAAAAAAAAGGGGCTAAAGTGGTTGTTGGGCAATTAGAATTTGATTCTCTTGATGTATCTGCATTGCTTCAGTCTCCTAAGGTAGATGAAATTTCTGTATCCACACTGTTAGTTTCTTTCGCCATTTCCTCTGGTAGAGACTGGTTACTCAAATTGTTTTATAAAAAAAGGGCTAGTTTGTTTTTGGGTAAGAGAATTTTGGCTTTCCCTGTTTCAAGGGAAACACAGAAGCGACGGAAAGCTTTTCTTGTATTAAGACCTGGTGTGCTTCAGATGGGGGCTTCGTTTGTGTTGAGGTTCCCATGTAGATGTATAGTACAATAAGGTTTGCAGAAATTTGTGTTTTTTCAACCTGTGGAATTGTCTTCTTTCATCACTTCCCATGCAGTAGCTTCTTCACCCTCAGGTCCAGTTCTTCAATGAAGTTATGATGATTGTCTGCTCCTGTTGCTGTTTAATTTCTTATTATTGTTTCTTGGTGAATTGTGGGTTTCCCTCAATTAAATACTCAAGCTATGCCCCCACTTTGTGGACTAAAGATGTAATTTGCTTTCTATTTACATGCTTGTACTTTTTCCTTTTTCTTTTGCGGCAAATGTATATCATTTCTGTACAAGTCTGATTTGCTTGTTATATTGTTTAAAATTGATAAATAAAAAATGAAAAAAAAACCACAACAGGCGAGTGGTACGTGGAGGTCACAGGTGCTTTATTGTGTAAAAATAAAAATGCATTTCGGCCATAGCCTTCCTCATGGGGTATAAATCTTCAAAAAACAATACATATACAATTAATAAAAAATAATTAGAAGCATAAATAATAAAAAGAATAAAAATAGATATTAAAAACAAAGGTAAAAGTATAAATATATCAACTAATAACACATACACTGATAAAAACCTATTAAAAGACAAGGCGGAGTATACATTAAATCCAAAAAATATTTATACATATAACTGGGGACATCTATATTGACGTCTCTATGGTCGTTCATCTCAGACACATCCACATTTCTGAAATTGTACCTGAACTTGCACGTGCCTGCTTTCTTTTCAGACGTTCTGGCTTTGATGTCCTGAATTGTACTTGGATGTCCCATTGTAAAATGTGCCTTAAGAGTTTCAAAAACACCCCACAATGCCAAATGAGGGGCAAAGGTCAATGACAGTGGCAGAAAGACTATCAGAAACCACCATGAGAAGGGCAAAGTGATACAATGAGCACTCTTAGCACTTCTCAACTTGAAAGTACCATAAGTAGAACTATGATTTCTCAGATATTTGTAGTAAGGTCCCCTGAAGAATTCCGTATAGGCCCTTGAGTGCCCCATGTCCTGTGTTCCCTGCTGCTGCTGTTCCATCCACTTGGAAGGAAACTTTGATCAAGTTGGCATCCTTTCTCAAAGCTAGATGAGATTTAAAAATAATAGAATTCCAGTTTCTTATAGGTGGCAAGTATTTTTTCTGCTATATATTTTTTCTAGTAGAATATGATTTTTCTGTACAGCCAAGAGGTACGAAAGATTATTAAAAATAAATAATTTCTCTATATCTCTGATGTAAAATAGAATTGATGCAGTAAGCTGCTCTTCCACTCACCTTCCTCTGTTCCAGGATTCTTTGGCTGTTTGTAAAAAAATTTCAACATGATTGGCTGAAGAGACTCATGTTTCTTGCTCATCTCCTCTCCCTCTCAGAGTGGCTCCATTGTGTCTGCCCATTACATAAGAACATAAGAACATAAGATATGCCATACTGGGTCAGACCAAGGTCCATCAAGCCCAGTATCCTGTTTCCAACAGTGGCCAATCTAGGTCACACAACATGACATAAACGAAGGCAATGAACTGTGACTCATCAAAAGTTGTAGTCATGCATGTTCAGTTAGTTATGCCCAGACCAAACCGAATACGTTGTGATTTGTTGGAGCTTACCATTAATTGTGAAATGAATGCATTTCCCTAGACTATAAGAGCATAAGATATGCTATACTGGGCCAGACCAAAGGTCCATCACACCCAGTGTACTGGTTCCAACAGTGGCTAATCCAGGTCAAAAGGACCTGTTAGGACCCTGGTGATCTCTACTACTACTACTACACATCAATTGTATAGCACTACAAGGCATACGCAGCGCTGTACATTCCCTGCTCAAGATTCTATGTTTTTTATGTTTATTTACAATGCCTCATTTGTCGTTTTTAAGATTTTGAGATTACATATTATGTGGGACTTAATGTAGTTTCCAGCTAAAAAAAAGTTTTCCTAGTCAGACCTTACCCTGTAAGTTAATGCCCTCTGTGTGCTTTTTTCTTATACTTTTCCTGTGTCTTCTTTGGTCAGTTGTAACAGATTCAGATTCCTTAAGCCTGGGTCTACTTGGATCAAGGAGGCTGAATGTGCTTTGGGTTGAAGTGGTAAAGCTGAAGAAATAGAGCTGTTTTTTTTGACGTCTGAAACATTGTGACAGGTTCTATAGCTACCAATCCAGCAGACTGGTTCTTTGGATTTTTCCTGCATGTAGTTAATGCAGAAAAATAGCATCCAACTTCCTCCCTGGCAAAATGACTGGTTCATAGTGAATTTGAAAGAAAGTAATTACTGTGGGTAATGTATTTTATTTTGCCTGTAACCAGTCATGCTCTGTTAAAAGTTGTTTTTCCAGGAAAAAGAAATAAAGTTCCTTACTATGACTGCAATTCCTTTAAGAGTAAACAAAAGCAATTTCTTTGTGCAAATAATGAATTTTCTTCCAGAGGAGATGCAGAGTGACCCATGAGCTAGTGGTGATTTACCTCTTTGAGAAATCACCGTGAGGTGCTTGGTGATTTAACGTTCCTCCATACGGAATTAATGAAAATATTACCTCATGTGATGTCTTTTGTTACAGAGGAGTCAGATCTTCTGCATGAAGAATTATAGGACAGTAAAATATCGAGTTATGTTCTCCACCTCTTGCTTTTCATGTGGATGTACCCTAATTAATTTGCAAGGAGGAAAGATAGATCTTACATGCAGAGCAGTATTGCAGATGTAACAGAAGTTCTGATGAAGAACCTTTCAAGAAATGGTATTCAGATACTCAAGTCTGGGTTATCGGAAAGGGCAAAACTGAGTACTGTTTGGTTGTTTTGTGCAAAGAGTTAGCATGAAAGAGTACATAGTCTAATTTTTCACTTCACCTTCTAGATGTGAGTGGCGTATATGGTAGTTGATAGCTGAGTGTCCGTTTTGGAGATCAGCATGACGGAAGCAACCTCAGGGGTTGGAGGAGGGCACTGGAAAAAGCCAGCTGGTTCATTTCAGTGTAATAAATGTTTAGGATTTTTTTCCTCCAGTCTCTTGAACGTGGATATGTGTCAAATGAAGAGTATCCAGGTACCTAAACCATGTGATTGAAGTCCCTGGAGGCATTTTAGAAGGTGTGCCTAGCTTCTACATGTGTTGGCGGAGTCATTTACATGGGTAAAGGCACTACAGGCCCAATTTTCATTAGAGTGATGCTATGTGCCGCGTCAGCGCATAGCCCACCCACCACCCATCTAACCCAGAGTTTCAATGCTGGGGTCATATGTTGCCCTGGCATTTAAAATCCAATTCTCGCCTCATGACCTGGAAGCTGCAGGAGCTAGCCGGGTAGCAGCGATTTTCAAGGAGGAAAAACCTCACCTATCTTTAAGATGTAGAGGGCTAAATGGGTAGCACCAAAAATTGCTGCTACCCATTTAGTCCTTTCCTCCACACCCACTCCACCACAGAACGCCCCCCAATATGCCCCATTGCTAACCGCAAAGCATCTGGGCACACTAGGGACTTATCTTGGATTTTCAAAGGGCACTACCCATGTAGGTGCCTTTTGGAAATCCCGGATAAGGCATTTACATGGTTAACTAGGGCAGTTACCCGTGTAAATGCCCTCAAAAATGCCACCCTACATGTATAATGCCAATTTTGCAATGTTGCTTTTCATATGTGTATAAGCCATACGATGCGCAGATTTGAGGGGCATGTTCTAGGCATGGTTTGGGTATCCAAAATACTATATATTGTGATGCAGCAAGGGGTACACAGCCTATGCAAATTCAGGTAAAAGAAAGACTTACCTCAGAGTCATCTTTAGAAAGCAGCACTACGCACTCTGATTCACCGGAGCAAGGGAAATTCTTGCTACGTAGCAAACAAAAATCCCATCAGGAACACCTGAGTGAAAATCCCCAGGTCACGTGCAGAGCTAGGGATTACTTAAGGCGAGGTTCCAGTCAGTGGAGGAGATTGGGAGTGGCAAGAGGAGGAGCAAGAACACGAACACCAAAGGGAACTGCAGAAAGTAGGACTGCAGGTCGGGTTGCAGAGAATAGCAGGAGGTGTGGCTCTCATCAGCTGAGCAGAAACCCCAGGGGATTGCTGGGAGGAAACTCTTCTCACGGAGAACCAGGAAGTGAGTCTGACTCCAGCTCTCGAGAAGAGAGGTTCAAGGCAAGCTGTTCCAAGAGTAAGCCTGCTACCAGAAATAACCTGAAAGAGAAGCTAGGAGGATCCCACTACACTAGAGACCGGTATGTGCCAGCTCAAGGCAGAGGTCACTGTGAGAGGAAAGTGTTGGGGGATGGGAACTCCAAGCACGTCTGCAGCCTAAGAAGTAGGTGTAAAACTAAGTCTAATTGTACTCCTGCACAACCAGCCTGGAAGGCAAAAGCCATAAGGTATAGGGAGCCACGTATTAAGGCAGTCCCTGCAGATAGAAGGAATCCTCCATATGATTATAGGGAGAAGTTTAAAACCCCTAAGTGCCAAGGGCGTGGTACTGAATATAACTACAAGCAGCAAGGTGGTTCAGAACTGTTATTCTGGGAGGAGAGCCCAGGCAGAAGATACCACAGGCCAGAGAGGTATAGCCCTGAAGGGAGAAGAGCCTCTTTTGATTATTACAGTGATTTATCACAGGACACTGTGTCTGAACGCGATTTGTATGAGGAGTCTGACACAGGGAGTTTGGGCACTGCTGAGGAGAATATGATATGGGAAGACGCTAGCAATCTTCCGGAGCCCATTCCCATGGAATGCAGCATGTGTTACAAACGCAGCCTTGCTATGTGAATGACTGCAAAGAGAACTTTGTACAGGAAATAAGGATTATTTGTTTGCCATTAATTTGTTGCTCTGTTCATCTTTAAGTTCTGTTTTCTTGACAAGTCCGAGCGGGACGGGGAATAAAACCCACTTTAAGTTTCATTCAAAAAGTTGCTCTGAAAGACTCTTTTATTTAACAAGCCAGAGCAATTACTTGTTCATAGGCCCTAGGCAACCGCCTATACAGGGCAATAAGGGCTCTAACCACGGGCCCCATCACAAGTTGGCGTAGCTGGCAGGATCCAGTCCAGGAGACAAACTACGGAGTGGAGCAACGACGCGGGAAGAGCGGAGTTGACACGCCCAGAGGAGGATCCAGGATTCCAAGAGTGCGACGGCAAGCACCTTCTCAAAATAAGAACCTCCACCTTGCTCAGGTAACGGGTATTTGGGCACAGGTTGGGAGGATCGCTGGTGAGAAGGAGAAGGCTTGGGAGGAAGAAATTTTTCCTTGTATTATTGTGCCACACTTGGGTTTGCGTGTTTCTGATTTGTTTTCCAGAAAAAAAAGATGACCACGATGAATGCACAGGAGGTTCTCAGGTGGATGAGCAACCAGTTCGAGAAGCAGGGAGAGCTAGCTCGGCAGAACCAGGAGCAGGCCATCGCTGCCCTGGTGGAGCAACAGAAGCCCCTGACGGACTTAATGCGTACTCTCCTGAAGGAGCCAAAGAAGGAAGAGTCACCAGCAGCAGTACCTATCTGTGGGGTAGGCCCACAGAGCTGTGGGATTTGGACATTGGGACAAATGCATGCTAATGACAATTTCGATGACTTTGTGCAAACATTTGAGAGAATAGCTCTTAATGCAAAATGGCCACAAGAGCAATTAGCCGTTAGGCTGGCCTCAGCACTAACCGGTGAGGCTCAGGCAGCCTACAGGGCCATGCCAGCAGCGTTAGCAGCTGATTATCAAGAGGTTAAAAGAGCTGTGCGTGACAGGTTGGGCTTAACCCCTACCGCGTACAGATGCATGCTACGGTCTACCCGGATTCAACCGGATGAAACCCCAAAGGCACTGTATCACAGAGTGCATGGGCTGGTTTTAAGGTGGCTTGAACCCGAGGGTAAACCGATGGAAGAGGTAATTGATCTAATCGTATTAGAGCAATTCTTTGATGCAGTACCAGAAGAGGTTAGAACATTTCTGACCCTACAGAATTGTAGAACCTCTGCTGAAGCAGCGCACCTAACCGAAAGGTTCTTTGAGGCCGAAGTAATGAAAGAAGCCAGCGCTAGCAGCAGGTCAGGGTTAGCCAATTCTGTAAGAGGTATAAATGTTTCTCCAAGGAACAGAGGGGATTCAAAGGAATCCAGGTGTATAAAAATGGATGGTAACAAAATGTTAAAGTGCTTTAAGTGTGGGAAAAGTGGGCACTTAAAGAGAGAATGTATGTCTCGTACAGCACTTGTCACTGGCCATGAACACCACACAGCTGCAGGTTTCCGTGTAGATGTGGAGGTACAGGGAGTCCCAGCTAAGGCCTTGCTTGACTCGGGGGCCGACCAAAGTATGGTCTCCCGCCGTTTGTGGAAAACCATACAGGCCCAGAGGGGTTTTCCCCCGAGTCAGCAAGAAGGCACAGCGAAAATACAATGTGTGCATGGTGCAACAACTTCATATCCTTTGTATAGGGTAAAAGTTAAGGGCTTAGGCACACGAAGGGAAGTCTTAGTAGCCATTATTCCCAGGCTACCGTACGATATAGTGTTGGGAAGAGATTGGCCACCCTTCTATAAAGGCATAGAGTGCAATACATACATAAAGGGAGGATTAGTTTCCACCAGATCTCAGGCAAAGGGACTGAGACCCCCTAGTGAAACTCTAGTAGAGGAAAATCCTGTCCCAGTAATAGAAGAGGGTGAGATAGAACCCGAAGAGGGGGAAGAGGTGAGGGCAGATGAAGGCCTACACGAGCTTCCCAGACATGATGATTTAATTGCTACCCCTAGCGAAGAAAAAAAGAAAAGCAAGGGTGAAAAGCGCCGGGAGAGGCAACACCGAGCCCAGTTGAGAGCCGGAGTAGCCGATGGGCAAGGGTTACCCTGGGTACCGGCAGACTTAGTAAAAAAGTTTCCGTCCTTTGCTAAAGAACAGAAGGCAGACCCTGTATTAAAATACGCCTTCGAGTTTGCAAAGACGGATAGAGACGTGCTCCCTAGATTCCTCTTAGAGGAGGATATTTTATATAGGGAAAGTAGTAATCCCCAAAATGACGCCATTAGGAAACAGTTGGTAGTTCCTACCACATTTAAGGCAGTTGTCATGAGGCTCGCTCACGACCACCCCATTGGAGGGCATAAAGGGGTACAGGCCACACTCGACCAAATTCTCGAGCGTTTTTATTGGCCGGGAGTATTTCGAGAGACAAAGAAATTCTGCGAGGCTTGTCCGGCTTGTCAGCGAGTAAGCACTGCAAAGCCTGCAGGAGTTCCCCTGATCCAAACGCCTACCATAACGGAACCAGTTAAGAGAATGGCAATGGATATTGTAGGGCCCCTGATAAGAACCCCTAGGGGATTTCAATATATCCTAGTTATCATGGATGTAGCCACTAGGTTCCCCTGGGCAATTCCTTTACGGAACATTTCTGCCAGGTTCATAGCCTCAGAATTAATAAAATTATTCTGTGAGGTAGGTTTCCCGAGGGAAATGCTCACAGACAGAGGAAGCAATTTTGTCTCAAGGTACTTAGCGCAGGTATGGGATGCTTTTGGCATCACCCATATAAAAACAGCGGCTTATCATCCACAGACAAACGGTCTGGTGGAACGATTTAACCAAACCCTTAAGCAGTTGCTGAGGAGGGGGTTAGAAGGGCAAATGGCGGACTGGGATGTTATGCTCCCATTTGTCCTATATGCTAGCAGGGAACGGATGCAAACCTCCCTAGGAACATCTCCCTACGAACTTATGTTCGGACGGGCGCCACGAGGGGTCTTGGACATATTGAGAGACCAGTGGGTGGAACCGGGTGAGGAAGAAATAGGAGTTCCCCAGTTTCTTTGCGGGCTACGGAGTCGCCTCCAGAGGGCATCTCAAGCCGCAGATAAGAATCTACAGGATAGTAGGAAAACACAGAAAAAATATTACGACAGGGGTAAAAAACCTAGACAGTTGGCCACAGGCGATAAGGTCGTGGTAATGGTCACTGATCCAGGGCCAAAATTTGAGGCCCGGTGGAAGGGTCCCTATACGGTAATGGACCGCAAGGGTCCGGTATCATATGTGGTCAAGAATGACAGGGGACGCCTTCAGACGTACCACATAAATGTTTTGAAACCATGGCATGAAAGGATGGCCACTGTTAGCCATTTTAAAATACTACCCCAGTACCGGGCAGAACACACATGTCCCCAAAAACCCTGGGAGGAGGGTGACCCATTGTACAGCAGGTATGAGGGACCACTCATGAGGCCAGGACAGATTCCGTGCTGTGTGCACATGAGTTCACCATCACGGAATATCTTAAGAGGGGGGATATGTGATGCAGCAAGGGGTACACAGCCTATGCAAATTCAGGTAAAAGAAAGACTTACCTCAGAGTCAGCTTTAGAAAGCAGCACTACGCACTCTGATTCACCGGAGCAAGGGAAATTCTTGCTACGTAGCAAACAAAAATCCCATCAGGAACACCTGAGTGAAAATCCCCAGGTCACGTGCAGAGCTAGGGATTACTTAAGGCGAGGTTCCAGTCAGTGGAGGAGATTGGGAGTGGCAAGAGGAGGAGCAAGAACACGAACACCAAAGGGAACTGCAGAAAGTAGGACTGCAGGTCGGGTTGCAGAGAATAGCAGGAGGTGTGGCTCTCATCAGCTGAGCAGAAACCCCAGGGGATTGCTGGGAGGAAACTCTTCTCACGGAGAACCAGGAAGTGAGTCTGACTCCAGCTCTCGAGAAGAGAGGTTCAAGGCAAGCTGTTCCAAGAGTAAGCCTGCTACCAGAAATAACCTGAAAGAGAAGCTAGGAGGATCCCACTACACTAGAGACCGGTATGTGCCAGCTCAAGGCAGAGGTCACTGTGAGAGGAAAGTGTTGGGGGATGGGAACTCCAAGCACGTCTGCAGCCTAAGAAGTAGGTGTAAAACTAAGTCTAATTGTACTCCTGCACAACCAGCCTGGAAGGCAAAAGCCATAAGGTATAGGGAGCCACGTATTAAGGCAGTCCCTGCAGATAGAAGGAATCCTCCATATGATTATAGGGAGAAGTTTAAAACCCCTAAGTGCCAAGGGCGTGGTACTGAATATAACTACAAGCAGCAAGGTGGTTCAGAACTGTTATTCTGGGAGGAGAGCCCAGGCAGAAGATACCACAGGCCAGAGAGGTATAGCCCTGAAGGGAGAAGAGCCTCTTTTGATTATTACAGTGATTTATCACAGGACACTGTGTCTGAACGCGATTTGTATGAGGAGTCTGACACAGGGAGTTTGGGCACTGCTGAGGAGAATATGATATGGGAAGACGCTAGCAATCTTCCGGAGCCCATTCCCATGGAATGCAGCATGTGTTACAAACGCAGCCTTGCTATGTGAATGACTGCAAAGAGAACTTTGTACAGGAAATAAGGATTATTTGTTTGCCACTAATTTGTTGCTCTGTTCATCTTTAAGTTCTGTTTTCTTGACAAGTCCGAGCGGGACGGGGAATAAAACCCACTTTAAGTTTCATTCAAAAAGTTGCTCTGAAAGACTCTTTTATTTAACAAGCCAGAGCAATTACTTGTTCATAGGCCCTAGGCAACCGCCTATACAGGGCAATAAGGGCTCTAACCACGGGCCCCATCACAATATCCATATTTTTCTATGTATATTTTTAAAAACGTCCCTATCAGCATTTATACCTGCTCTGAGGCAGGCATTTGCTCATTTAGCCCTGGGGTCTGCAGCATTGGTTGAGGGGGCAATTGTGATTTGTTTTGTGATGTTTAACAGCACATCAGCATTTTTTTTAAGTTACTGTATTTCACTCAGTCCTTAATTGCCTCCTCTTGTATGTGTGGTTTTGTGAAATTCGGCTCTTAGACATCTACTTGCTGGCAAATACAGGTGTATGTTGTAAGACCAGTACTTACGAGTTTAAAATCTTGCAGGATGCTGCTCCTTTTTAACTTTGGGCCCGAATCTGAGATGCGGCTTGCCGGGTTGTGCGTCCCGGTGGGATGTGCAGCACCGCAAGCTGTCCTGCCCATATTCCCCCTCCGATTCTCCCCACATTACTAGAGCAGTAGGACGGGGAGAGCCACAAGGGGGCAGGTAGGGGCGGGGTCTGGATAGAGTGGGGAGCGGGCCGAGGCAGCAGGATGTCCAGATCCGATTCAGGTCACAGCTCTGTACGTCCTGCGGGGTCAGTGGGAATGTGTTGATTATTCCATCTTGAAGGTGGAATAATCAGCGCGAACTGGGCGATCAGGGCAGAACATCCCCCCTCACCAGGGCTGGGGCCAGGTGCAGGGAGGTCCCTGCCGCCCAATCCAGGCTCTAGCTGGCCAGCCATGGGTCGAGCGGCAGGGAAGAGGGGGGTCTGCGTTACGGGATCCAGGGGAGCTTGCAGGGAGGATGTCTTCGCAGGCATGCAGGAGCATGCCGTGCCATCCTTGGGCTCGATTCTGTATATCGAGGAAATGTTTTGTTCCCGTGACACAGTACAAATATGTTGGGGATGGCACCTATGGCATATCATTGATTCTAACATTCAAGGCCATAAAGGGACTATCTTCCAACTCACTTTCTGAGCTCATCCAAACTGTACCACGAAACAGAAACAGAAGACAGGCAACATTAAACTCCTTATCAACACCAAAGGCCATTACAACATACAATCTATCAACAGCTAACAGAGTCTTCTTGTGTTGCGCACCAAAATGCTGGAACTCGCTCCCTGCCGACATCCGTACCATAACCGACTTAACCCAGTTCAGAAAGGCCCTTAAATTCACCCTATTCACCAGATACTACCCCATATGAAGATAACATCTAGTCCCACTACATATCCAACTTCAGTTTTTTTTCCCTTGCTCCCAACAATCGTGCTAATTCATGTACATAGTTCGAGCATGTGATCTAGTTAACAGATTACATTTTCCATGTAAATAGTTCTCCCTTGTTTTCCAAGTTGATAATCCTGTTATATGTAACTCCGAACAGCCTGTTGTTCTGGTTTTTGTTTTTGTTCTCTGTAAACCGCGCTGATGTCGAAGAGTGCGGTATAAAAGAAATTAAAATAAAATAAAATAAAATAAAATAAATTGCTTCCAGCCCATACCACTCTCCTCTGCTGCCATCCTTCCTTCAGCCCATCCATCCACCTCTGTTGGCTGTGTGCAGTCAAGTCTTCTTATACAAGCTGCTACACCATGGCCTACACAGGTATTCTTTCCCGCATTTCGGCTCTTCACGCTCACCTCTCTTGTGCCTGATCTGCACATCACCACTCCTGCTCCATCCTTCTTTCACTGCACACATCCTACCACTTCTGACTCCCACCTCTCCGCATCCTATGCCACACATCGACATTGCACCATTTTACATTGGCACCCCCTAGTGCTCGTCCAAATTCCTGGCATTAACTCCCACCTGTTCTTCTGTCCATCACCTTTACATTGACTTTCCTTGGTGCTCCCTTATCTAGCCTCAGGGTGACAGTCATTTTTGGATATTAAGGTGCATGCTTGACACCTTAACGCCCGATATCCTGTTAATGCACGTTAAATGTCCCATTCAACCCTTAACACCGGAACACCTCCTACGTGCCCAGTGCCCTTTACACATGTAAAATCCCTTATTGCTGCCATTAACACCTGCTACCTTAATGCTCTTTAGTAAACGTTCCACTGAGTTTCCAATACTACAAATATAAATAGTTGTTGTTGAAATGTTACACAGTTCAGTTTTGTGATTTACGAGATAGTTAGAATGTTATCCGTTCTATGTAAAATGTCTGTGTTCAATGTATACCGCCTTGATAACACTGAAAGGTGGTATATAAGAAATGCTATATAAATAAATAAATACATAAAATAGTTCTGAATCAGGCAAGAAACATCATTCATCCATCACTTAAAATAAATGAAATGCACTTTTCTCCATTGCATATTTCCTTTCAGTAATGATATCGTCTTTCTGGACATGACTGCCCATACTCTTATAGCACCACATTACTCTATCACCAGTCACAAGGCTCCATATCACTTGACTCCTCCCATCAAGGCATGCCGTATGGTGAACCAATTGTGGCTACCTGAATTAGTCATTAAATCAGAGAATACAATCAGTCATGGCATTTAAACCCTTCGGGGCCACCGTGTCTAAAGGAAAAATCCACTATTGTTCCTGAAAAGTCAGCACTACTTGCCCTCTCCAATATTCATTCGCCTGGTCAATCACCCTCATTTCATTTGTTCAAATTGATGATTCTTCTGCAGGCAATGGGTGCCATTTTGGAAGCGCTATTTATGCTTTTGATGTCCAAAAACTGCCTCAGAAATATTTTAGAAGCTGGGTCTATGGAGGCCCCTAGCATGAGGACGTCCACTCTGAATGGGGGCATAGTGAAGGCATGGCTGGGGCACTTCCAGAAACCTGGATATCACTGCCTGATCTCAGAAGTGTCCAGAGTCATGTCTACATTTGGACCTGCTGCAGGCACAAATAAGCATTTGGAAAATGCTTGTTTTGGCTGAAAAACATCCAAAGAATATAGTAACTTAGTAACATAGTATATGATGGCAGATAAAGACCAGTATGATCCATCTAGTCTGCCCAGCAAGACAGAAAGCGTAGGTGCACTTCCCGCTCCGTGCACTTCACCCCGCCACAAGTCTTTGTTCAGGGGTTTAACCACTGCTCCATGTAGGTCACCCCTATTTTTTGAGATATAAGAGATAGTTATGTTTATTTTGATTGTATCTCGTTGCTATAGAGGGATCCACTGTGTCTGTCCCATGCCATTTTGAATTCTGTCACTGTATTTGCCCCCCACCGCTTCCATTGGGAGGGTATTCCAAGCATCCACCATCCTTTCAATGAAAAAGTATTTCCTGACATTGCCTTTCAGTTTACCGCCTTGCAGCTTCATGTTATGCCCTCTAGTTTTACAGCTTCCCCATCTTTGGAAGAGGTTTGTTTGTTCATTAATACTCTTTAAGTATTTAAAGGTCTGAATCATAAGAAGAAAGCACTCCATCATCCAGCATAATTTCAATGATAGCAGCAATAGGATTTTAACTCTGGCCTCCCTGTTCCTAGCCAACTATTCTAATCATTAGGCTCTTCCTAGACAACTAGGTTCTGAAATACTCTTGTAGGGATGTCTATGTAGATGCACCAGCAGACGTCCATAACAGGTATGTCTATGTTTGTGAAATCGTGTCTTCAACTGGATGAGCCTACTATTTTTTTCAGATCTCCTGGCTTATATGTCCCAGATTGCATTTGGACATCATTTCTAAAATGTTTCAATATTGGTGCCACCAAATATTTTGTCCTCCGGGTCTGATTTTAAACTGTCTCATAGTTCATTCCATATAAACTAATGGGCAAGGGCAAACACTGTACTTATATAGACAACATAACTTGAGTTACAAGCTGTACGTGCTCTTGAATTAATAATTTTTGGTAGATAGATTAGTCCAACTCCCACCTTCCAAGGTAAAATTACACACCGCATGACTGCAAAGGAAAGTGTCTTTTT
Source organism: Ichthyophis bannanicus (assembly GCA_033557465.1). Classification (NCBI taxonomy): domain Eukaryota; kingdom Metazoa; phylum Chordata; class Amphibia; order Gymnophiona; family Ichthyophiidae; genus Ichthyophis; species Ichthyophis bannanicus. The sequence goes on from CM066033.1 coordinate 1,375,784,324, forward strand.
TGAGCTGAAATTTGTTTTCCAGTATCTCAGGTTACTGAATCAACAATATAATCTGCAATATGTTTGCTTCACTAGCTAAAATTCTGCCCAAGCAGCCCCCGCAATGTAGGATGGGACCCGGGCAGAAAGAGGGCCCACAGAGGGCGGCGGCAGCAGTACGGCAAACTTACTTTATCACGTATGCCATGCTGCTCTGCTCTTGTAAGTTTGCCACGGGGATGCGGGCCTGGCAGCTGTTCCCCGCTGGGCCTGCATTCCCCGTGGCGAACTTAAACGAGCAGACAGCGCAGCAAACATGATAAAGTAAGTTTGCTGCGTGGCTGCTGTTGCTACTGCATGGTTGGGCCACTGCACAAAGGGGGGGTTTCCATAGGCAGTGCGCAGCACTGCCAAAACAATGGGGGGCCCTCAGCAAAACTTTGCTAGGGGCCCCTCACTGTAGCTTTCACTATTGGTTTGACCCTTCAATAAGCTATTATTGGACATTCCTTGAAAAGTCATACAAACTCACATCAATCCAAAGTATTTATATAATATGGGCCATCTTTGTCACTCTTATTTTATTTATTTGTTAGTATTTTGTTGAAATATGCACCACAGAAGTAATCCTTTGATCCTTATTAGGAAGATACATTAAAAGCAAGGATCTTTGAGCATACCATGCTCTATGGAAGGCTTTTGTCTCAAACAAAGCTTTAAATCCACTGCTTGCTTTTTGAATTTCTGTTCAGAAAAACAAATCCGTCGTAATCGCAGAAAGTGGTTAATCGGTAATCCTCAAGTGGTTAATCGGTAATCCTCTTTTCAGTGGGGTAGGATGATGGCTACTATACTGTAACAAATTATTCCTTTCCACTGATTTTCTGTATATAATATTTATTAAAAACGGTTCCTGTTTCTTAATCAAAATATCCAAGTATTCCATATTACTATATTACTGAGCATTGCAACAGTCCCTATTCTATCTGCTAGGAACACCAAACTGAAGTATTTGGTTAGCATTTCTGCTTTTCCCTGAACTCGTTTCCTACAGTACATAATTCCATCTCACCTTGATCTTACAACACCATTATTTAATCTTCTAGATCTTTCCTGCCACTAAATGAACATCTATGAACAACATGTACTCAAAACATATGATTTAGACTATGACACATTTTATATATCTATATTTACATCTTACGGCACTAAACACCCCCTTAGGGACAAGATAGTCAGGGGTGGAATAGGAATTCCCCTCCATGGCCATCCCTCTGCCCAGGGCAAAAAGAGGATGGGGCCCTTACCTGCAGCCAGAGGAGTCTCCAGGTTGAGGGAAAGCAAGCACTATCGGCCCCTTGTAGGCAAGGAAAATCCTCTGCAAAGCACCAAGGACAGGAGAGTTCCTGCAGCCGGGGAGACAGGAAGAGGACCTACAATTTCCCTGGGAGCACAACCAGCATGTCCTCCCCCACAAGGGCCAATCACTGCCCCAGAGGGAGTCAGTTTTAACCCAGGAAACAGGGGGAGGGGTTGGAGACAGGGTGTTTCCATGGGACTGTGAGGTCCAAACGTTTATAGCCTAACCAGGAGGGATTTAAATGTACTGAAGGTGCCCCTGCTGGCAGCCAGCATCTCCCTGAAGGGTCATGTGAAGAGATGGAAGTGGAAGTTTCTGATGGGATGTCACTTTACTTACCTGCAGCAGAGGAGGAAATGGAGGTAGAATGAGCCGGTAAGCTGTGGACTTTCTTTTTCTTTTGGTTGTTTAAGAGTTGGTAGAGGTGGGAGCTGTGTCGGTACCCCCCTCTCATTTCTCTCCCCACTCTTTGGGCTATAGTGGCCATTTTAAATGGGGTTGATTAAAGACTACTTTTTTTTTCTTCTTGTCTTTTGGACTGGATTTGAATGAAGTGTGTTATTGCTACAGATGGAAAGAGGGTATAAGCCCCCGCGCTAACTTTCTTTGTTTTCTTTTGGATAAACTGGAACTGTGAGCAGGAAGCATAAATATCAATATTTTTCCTTTCTCCTGTGAGCCTTGTCAATTGGGGTGGGGCTGAAGTCGGGCCTCGGCCTGCTTGCTGGGGGAGGGAAGGGCTGCAGATTGAGGGGGAAGTGACTACTGAAGTGGATGGGACTGTGTCTATCCAAGGAAGCCGTGGAAGTAAGGACTGTCTTTGTGGGGCTAAGGATCTTCAGGAGCAGGACCAGGCACATCCCTAGGCCCAGCATGGACTTCAAAAGATTTGAGGATTTTTTTCCCCCTTTTCTCTCCCTCTCTTGACGGAGTTTTGTTCCCTGCGTTTGCTTGGAGGTTTTACCGAGGAACAAGTTGGATAACAAAGGGCTCCCTCACTATTTGTCACTCCTGACTGGACTCTGGTGCTGGGGGAAAGGTTACCAAAGTCCCTGACTTTTGGGGATTAAGAACATAAGAACATAAGATATGCCATACTGGGTCAGACCAAGGTCCATCAAGCCCAGTATCTTGTTTTCAACAGTGGCCAATCTAGGTCATACGTACCTAGCAATTTCCCCAAAAGACACAGGTTCCGCAATGCTTGTACTGGGTCAAGCATTGATATCCTGGGTCCCTTCTTTATAATGGTTTATGGACCTTTCCTCCAGGAACTTGTCCAAACCTTTTTTAAACCCAGCTACACTAACAGCCTTTACTACATCCTCCGGTAACAAATTCCAGAGTTTGATTACACGTTGAGTGAAAAAATATTTTCTTTTATTAGTCTTAAATAGTTTACCCTTGAGTTTCATTGCATGTCCCCTAGTCTTTCTATATTCTGATAGCGTAAACAATCTATCTACGTTTACCCGTTCCACTCCGTTCATTAATTTATAGACTTCTATCATATCTCCCCTCAGCCGTCTCTTTTCCAGTTTGAAGAGCCCTAACCTTTTTAGCCTTTCTTCATAGGAGTATCCTTCCATCCCCTTTACCATTTTGGTGGCTCTTCTCTGAACCTTTTCTAATAACTCTATATCCTTTTTAAGATACGGCGACCAGAATTGCACACAATATTCAAGGTGCGGTCTCACCATGGAACGATATAGAGGAGTTATAATATCTTTTGTTTTATTTTTCGTTCCTTTCCTTATGATACCTAGAATTCTATTTGCTCTCTTGGCCGCCGCTGCACACTGGGCCGAGGGTTTTAACATGTTATCCACAATGACGCCTAAATCTTCCCGATTTCAGAGCTGTGTCCTTGACTCCTGCCTGTTTGGCAGCCTCCTGTCCCTGATTCCATCAATAGGGATAGAGAGAGTAAAAACACATTTATTTTCAATTTTGTTGATTTGAATATGTCGTTTTCAGAAGTTACATGTGGAGGAACGGACTAGTCGCTAGAGTAGCAGCCTAGTCCCAGCAGAACAGCGTTTGATTCCCACCAACACTCCTTGTGGCCTTGGGCAAGTGACTTTACCCTTCATCGCCTTGGAAGAAAAGGCCTGGTGGTCTACTTCCAGTCATACCTTGCCAAGAAAATCCAGGAGCTGCTGGGTCGTAAGGAGTTGGCGTTGACTTGATGGCACTTAAAAAAATATGGCATCCGTTATCTTTATATTTGCTTGGAAGAGATATTGCGCAACCCTATCCATCCCATGACTGCAACAAGGTAATGACTCCTCTTTCCTCCTTCACGCACTAAGATGTCACTTCCTCCCCCCCTCCCCCCGCCCACACACTTTGGATAAGTGTCCCAGATTTGCCTGCAAAAAATCTGTTAACCTTAGCTGGGAGCCGCCTTTTCCTGCATGAGTGTGCAAGGTCAGTTTATGGTCTGCCCTCGAGAAACCCATACAATGATGGATGTACCAGCGCCTGCTTACAATCTATATTTATATTCATCTATCTATCTATCTATCTATCTACGTATATACTGTACATCTCTATATTTATATACAGAAGGGGTAAAGGCACAAATGGTTCTTATTCATTTTGAGGTGACTCCAATTATTTTGGATGTTAAAAATGTTGTTGGCATTTAACTTTTACATAAATATAAATCTGCTATAATTGCATTTTCCCAAATTTATAATTAAAATGACTCATTTCAGATGTTTCAATGATTGTATGAGATGATTACAAAATCCACAGAAGTTATTTTAGTTGACATGTAACTAACTGTGATAAGCCAGTAATTCTCTCTCTCTTACAATGGGCCAGGGAGTTGTCTGTGAATCTTTCTGGATTCTGATCAAACAATCTTGGGTTTTCTGCATTATAATATGCTAAAGGCCAGTTCTGAGACTGGAGTTTCTCCCATGGTGCATTTATCAGAAAAATACGTATTGGATCTGGCCCTAAATATAGCGTGTACAAAGGCTTATATACTAATCAGTTTTTAAGCTTACTGGGTTAATGCATGGACCCTGTTGCAGAGTTGCCAAGTTACCCAGTTGCAGGAGTGAGAATTTAAGCTACTCCAGGATTTCTGACAATCTCATTCTGATGCATTTTGGGACCTGCAGCACTGATTCCAAATGGGTAAAATCAGGGACTACAAATGCCATACTGCAACCAGAAATGAGAAAAAAAAATCTCACTTCTGGAAATGGGTAACTTGGCAACTCTGCTGTTGATTGTAAAGGGCTTGTTAACATAACTAGTGAAACATGGATCGGGATGTAGCCACTGCTGGTTAGCTTTGGATATGACCCCAGCATTCAATATCTGGGTTGAAAGTTCAGCAGCTAGATGCATTAGCACCACTAACCACTGCTGCTGAATATCGAGCCCTTAATTTGTATTTGAATATTTTTTTATATTACATTTTTATTGTTTTGACATACACTGCCATGATGCCCCCTTTTTTTTTAAGTGCCATCAAATCAAAATGCTGATTCCTGGCAACCCAGCAACCCCTGGGTTCTCTTGGCAAGGTGTGACTGGAAGTAGATTGTCAGGCCTTTTCTGCCAAGGCAATGGAGGGTAAAGTGACTTGCCCAAGGTTACAGGGAGTAAAAGTATCCTGATCCCTTGGGTACTAGGTTGTAGCTCTAACCACTAGGCTACTCCCCCTCTCTATTCTTCCCCCAGTAGAAGGTGGTTAATCAAGTAAAATTAATTATACATTATATTTTTTAAATTATATTATTTATTGCATATTCAAACATTACAGAAAAAAAGAAATATAAACACCAAAGAAGGATATTATAAAGTATCTTTTAGAAGCAATTTTGTAAACAGAAGAATAAAAATGTGTCATTTCAAACAGCACATCCCTACTTGCAAACACGAATTGCTCACTACTACATAGAACTATTTCTCCATTATACAAGTATCCCTGGAAACCCTCCTTTACATAGGACATGAGTATACCAATTTACTGTCTGCTGCTATTCAGTGTTACCTACCAGTTCCACTTCTGGTCAAATAAAAAAAGAAGTGTATTAAATATATCAGATTTGTCTACAGGAAAAAAACTCATTGGAGTTATTTTTGAAGCTCTATTCATCTTTTAAATGTGACTGAGGTGGCAAAAAATGTGGAAGCCACATCCGTGTGGAAAAAAACTGATTTTGGAAAGAACACAATTTCAGTTTCCAAGTTTCGGTGCTGGGCATGTCATTCATGGTACCTCTTCTGGGAGGCTTTGTGTAGGCATTTAGGGCTGTGGCTTGAGCGGGGTAGGCATTTGCATGCCAATGATGTGCAGGGTAGGATTTTTGAATGTGCCAATTTACTATAAATCATGCATAAGCGCTGGCCTCACTCATTTTTTGGACTGCCTCTGGCATTGGTAACTGGAGGAGCTCCGCTTGTGATTCCCTTGCCTGTGGTCTGTGTCCATATAGGTTTGAGAGAGACGCAGAGAAACAAAAGGTAGCACATGACACATCTATCTTCCACCTCTTTTCCTACACCCCTGTACATTCCATCTCCCTAAACCCCTCTCCCTTTGTTGTTGTTGTTAAGTGCCGTCGAGTCGGAGTCGACTCATGGCGACCCTCTGGATAGCTATCCTAAATTGTGTTCGGTCTTCAGTCAGGCGGCTTATTGTTGACAGACTGGTACCCGTAGCTGCTGTTATTGTATCGATCCATCTCATTGCTGGCCTTCCTATTTTGCGTTGACCTTCTTTCTTGCCAAGCATGATGTCTTTCTCTAATGATCTCTCTCTCCGCATGATGTGTCCAAAGTATGAAAGTCGAAGTCTTGTCATATGAGCTTCTAAAGAAAGCTTAGGTTTGATCTCCTCTAGTACAGACTGGTTTGTTCTTCGGGCAGTCCATGGTATACACCGTATTCGCCGCCAGCACCATAATTCAAAGGCATCAATTTTCTTCCTGTCTATCTTTTTCACTGTCCAGCTTTCACATCCATATGATGTTATTGAAAATACCATGGCTTGAACAAGTCGAATCTTTGTATGGAGAGAGACATCTCTGCTCTTGAGAATATTATCTAGGTCTTTCATAGCCATTCTGCCAAGAGCAATGCGTTGTCTGATTTCTTGACTGCTTGTTGCTTCTTTATTGATAGTTGATCCAAGTAGGTTAAAGTTATTCACAATTTCAATTTCTTCTCCTTCGACGATGAACCTGTTGATTATGCCAGTTGTCATGATCTTTGTCTTCTTTACATTAAGATGCAGGCCCATTTTGAGACTATGTTCTTTGATTGTGAGAAGCAAATGTTTCAGATCATCTTCACTTTCCGCCAGTAATGTGGTATCATCAGCATAGCGAAGGTTGTTGATGAGTCTTCCACCAATCTTCACACCTCTGTTGTCTTCATACAATCCTGCTTCTCTGATGATTTGTTCTGCATATAAATTAAACAGGTAGGGGGAAAGTATGCAGCCTTGCCTTACACCTTTGCTTATTTTAAACCATTCTGTTTCTCCTTGTTCTGTTCGAACTGTTGCTTCTTGATCAATGTACAGATTGTGCAAGAGAACGATCAGGTGTTCTGGTATACCCATGCTTCTTAATGTGGCCCAGAGTTTCTCATGGTTTACACAGTCAAAAGCTTTGCTATAGTCGATAAAGCACAAATAGATATCCTTTTGGTATTCTTTAGTCTTTTCAAGGATCCATCTCACATCCACAATGATGTCTCTCGTTCCTCGCCCTTTTCTGAACCCTGCTTGCACTTCAGGTAGTTCTTGTTCCAGGTATGATTGTAGTCTCTTTTGAATAATCTTCAGTAGAATCTTGTTGGCATGTGGGATCAGAGCGATTGTGCGATAATTTCCACAGTCAGTTGGATCACCTTTCTTTAGTATTGGTATAAACACAGATCTTTTCCAGTCAGTTGGCCATGATCCTGTCTTCCATATTTCTTGGCAGAGCCTTGTAAGTATGGTAACAGCTGCATCAGATTGCTGTAATACTTCTATGGGAATGCAATCAAAGCCTGGTGCTTTGTTCTTTGATAAGGCTTTCAATGCTGCTTCAACTTCTTCTTTCATCACCAATGGTTCCCGATCATAAGTTACAGGTTGAAACGGCTGTTGGTCCACTTGATCTTTATCATATAAAAACTCTGTATATTCCTTCCATCTTTTCTTGATCTTCTCAGCATCATTCAACATAGAACCTTGAGCATCTTGTAACATTCCAATTCGAGGCTGGAACTTTTTCTTTAACTCTCGTAGCTTTAGGAAAGCTGATCTTGTTCTTCCTCTAATAGTTTCTGCTTCTATTTCCTTGCATGCGTCATTGTAGTACTTTTCCTTGTCCTGTCTTGCTGCATGTTGGAAATCTCTGTTGAGTTCTGTGATTGTCTTTCTTTCTCCTCTGGCTTTAGCTTCTCTGCGTTTCTGGACAATTTTCAGAGTTTCTTCCGTCATCCATTTTGGCCGTTTTTTCTTTTTTACCTTTTGTAGAGACTTCTCGCTTTCTTCCAACACAACCTTCTTGATGTCATTCCATAACTCTTCTGGAACTCTATTATTTGTATCTAAAGCAGCAAATCAATTTTGCAGGCAGTCTTTAAATTCCAGTGGTATATTCACAAGGTCATATTTTGCTGCATTCATGAGTGGTTTGCTCTTTTTCAGCTTTAGCTTGAGTTTGCATACTAGTAGTTGATGATCTGTACCACAGTCAGCTCCAGGTTTTGTCTTTGTTGATGTTATAGAGCTTTTCCATCGTTGACTTCCACAGATGTAGTCAATTTGATTTTTATACAATCCATTGGGTGAAGTCCATGTGTACAGTCGCCGCTTGTGTTGCTGGAAGAAGGTGTTCGAGATGAATAGATCGTTGGTCTTGCAGAATTCTATCAGTCTTTCTCCAGCATCATTTCTGTTGCCAAGTCCATATTTTCCAACTACTTTGTCTTCTTCTTTGTTGCCAACCTTTGCGTTCCAATCACCCATGACTATCAGGATATCCTGTTTGCATGTTCTGTCAATTTCAGCTTGTACTTGTTCATAGAACTCTTCAATTTCATTCTCTTCTGCAGCTGTTGTTGGGGCATATACTTGAATTATAGTTGTGTTGATAGGCATTCCTCGTAGACGAATAGAGATTAAGCGTTCGCTGACTGCATTGTATTTCATTACAGTTCTTGCAAGTTTCTTCTTTATTATAAATGCAACACCATTTCTTCTTTGTCTTTCATTTCCAGCATAGTAGACCATGTGATCATCTGATGCAAAGTGCCCCATGCCAGTCCATTTCAGTTCGCTGACACCCAACAGATCAAGTTGTACACGTTCCATTTCATTCTTGACCACCTCCAACTTCCCTTGGTTCATGCTTCGTACGTTCCATGTTCCAATGTGTAAGACATCTTTACAGCTTCTGACTCATTTCATGCGCAGCTACATCAGCAGTCAGACGTCCCGAGGGCTTTGATCCAACCACATTATAAATGTTGGCTTTACTCTGAAAAGTCTTCAGCTCTTCCCCAGTAGCTAGTTGAGTGCCTTCCAACCTGGGGGTCTCATCTTCCAGCACTACAGCACAATTTGTTTTGTTGTAACTATCCATTGGGTTTTCATGGCAAGATACAGAAGTAGATTGCCGGGCCTTTCTTCCGCGCGGTTTAAGTTTGGTGTTGTTGCCGTTGTCACAGAAATGTGATCCTCCGCCGTCAACACTATCCCATTCTGCTGCTGCCCAGATGGGTGGTTTGTCTTGGTCTGGCATCTCAGCTGAGACCTGTCCATCTTGGGAGACCCTGCCAGTAGTTAAACTACCGATAGTTTAGCTCTCAGCATCACTGATGCACACAAGCCCTCACAGCACGACAAGCTGCAAACCAAGTGAGGGCCCTCTCCCTTTAGCCATACTCATTTCAGACTCCCAGCGTCTCCTACCCTGGTCTAGAGGGTGTCATTCCTTCTGTTGGTCAACCACTTGGTGCTTGGTGTGTCTGAGTGCTCCTGAGTATTCCCTGATCCATTTGTGTGTGTGTGTGTGTGTGTGTGTGCGTGTGTGCGCGTTTTTCTCTCTATTGCAGTTTTGAATGTAAGTGCATGGTTATTGCTGTTGATGTGGGTGAAGAGAGTCAGAGTGCAGGTGCAGGGAGTCAGCAGCCATGGTAACTCAAACAGGCCATGCATCATGAGTCCCATAGGGAACACAGGAGATCCACCAGAAGGTATCCATACCAGAGAGTATTAAGAAACATAGAAACATAAAAAAATGACGACATAAAAAGACCACATGGCCTATCTAGTCTGTCCTTCCATATCAACAACTACAACAGTCCCCTTTTTTCCTTTAGAGATCCTCTGTGTTTGTCCCATGATTTTTTGAATTCAGATACCATCCTCATCTCTACCACCTCCACTGGGAGACTAGTCCACGGATCCACCACTCTTTCCATAAAGAAATATTTCTGCGGGGCGGAGTCAACCGCGGTAGAAAATGGCCGCATAGACTGTTTGCTCCCTCCTAGCACTGAAGAATCCGGAGCTCACTCTGACAGCGGGCACCCTAAAAGCTGCCCCGAATTATCATAGCCTGCGGTGAGATGTCTACACTCAAACCGGCCAAGCTAGAGTTTCAGCAGGCGGCGGGACAGTCGAACAAAAGGGCGAAACAAGATCTCTCGTCCCCAGTGAAGATGGCGCCTGACAGGGCACCCGTGGAAGGAGTGCGAGAGATCCTACAAGAACTACGGGCCGTGAAGGACCTTATCACTACCAATTCCGGAACGCTAACAGTGGTCCAAGAAGATCTGCGAGAAGTTAAGGACCGACTCGGCTGTATGTCCCAGCGCATGACGGAGCTTGAGACTGAGGTTAGCCGACAATCTGCCATAACAGCGCAACTAGACCCACTCGTTCAGAGGGTAGCAGCGCTAGAAACATCGGTAGAGGACCAATCTAACAGGGCAAGGAGAAGCAATGTTAGAGTTGTAGGGGTCCCTGAAGGCCGGGAAGGGTCTGACCCCATAAAATACCTGGAAAAGCTCATACCAGAGATGCTGGGCCTAGTTTTCGAACGACCTCTGGAACTGGAGAGGGCCCACCGTGTGCCGTCTCACCCTTCTCTACAAAATCCGCGGCCGCGGCCGTTTGTAATAAAAGTCCTACGGTACCAGCATGTTCTACAGATCATGGAAGCGGCCAGGCGACGGCAAAACCTGCAACTGGATGGGCACCGCATCTCATTCTTCCCCGATCTAAGCAAGCAGACAGCCCAGCGCAGGAAAGATCTTCTAGCCTGTAGGCCACTGCTACAGCAAGCACAGGCGCGTTTCGGGCTCCTCTACCCAGCAAACATGCGAGTTACCCTCGATAACCGGACTTACACTTTCACGGAGGGTCATATGCTTCGCACCTTTCTCCAGGACCGGGCCAAGATGGAGGTCGGGAAATAGAACACACTGGACTCTCCATTCGGGTAATGCCGCCATAGTCTGGACTCCCGGTTGGTAAATTAAACAATCGATAAGAGAGCCGGCTTACCACCACTGTTTTGCAATGCAAATCTTTGTTTTTTTTCTTTCCTTCTTTGGTGCAGTTAATTCATGAGATGTAAATGTTAAAGGGAATGTTTGACTGATTGAAGTTTTAGTATCTATAAATTTTGGGTGCTTGGAACAAACGTTGGAAAGATGTTAATGTTATCTCTTCCTGGTTCTTGTATGTTAACTTTCCCTGTACAATAGGGCAATGTTATACTTTCTCCTAAGTGCTGGGAGGGAGTTGGAGGGGCTACGATGGGCGGTGGGGATTTCGCCATACAAGTAGGACTAAGATATGGCTTATCACAGACAGGACATAGGTATGCTAGTTGTAATATAATTGATACTATGTTCCAGGGGCAGCTGACCATGAACGCCCTTCTCCCACCCCATCGCAAGATTATAGATGGCTAGCAACCGAGTGAGGGTCTTGTCCCTGAATGTCAAAGGGATTTCCCTACCAGCTAAAAGGAAGAAAATCTTACTCTATTGCAAGCAGCAAAATGCAGATGTGGTATATCTACAGGAGACCCACCTGTCGTATGCGGAGTCCTTGAAAGTGACAGATAAGACTTATCAGAATGCCCTATCGGCGCCCGCCCTTAAAAGAAAAGGGGGGGTCATCATATTAGTCCGAAAAACTCTCCTGATGGAAGTTAGGGAGACCAAAGTGGACCCGGCAGGCCAATGGGCCAAGATGACAGCACTACTGAAGGGGGATCTCTATACCTTCATGACAGTGTATGGTCCCAACGTTGAAGATCCGCTTTTCTTTACTCAAATCACTCAGGAGCTTATAGATTCCGGCTCTACGTGTATAGTCCTGGGGGGAGACTTCAATCTCATACCAGACCCTCTCCTGGATAGAACCCCCTATAAACCGCAGCATAAGCCACACTCTTCTATAGCGCTACAAAACATGAAGGAGCTCCTAGGGCTGGTGGACCCTTGGAGGTTATTGTCCCCAAATAGTAAGGAGTACTCTTTTTATTCTTTACCCCACAATTCACAAACTCGGATAGACTACTATCTCATCTCCAAGACGCTACTCCCTACGGTTGTTGATGCCACCATGCTTCCCAGAACAATTTCTGATCATTCAGCGATCCTGTTGGACCTTAGTGCAGGCCCCGAAAAGAAATCCCAGGGACGGTTTATCTTTGAGAAACGCTGGTTGGCGGATGACGCTTATCGTAAACTTATGAAGGATGCCACTACAGAATACTTCACTACTAATCACTGCGGAGATACTCCCACTTGGGCCTGGTGGGAGGCCTTTAAAGCTTATGCACGAGGGCGTATGATCTCCTATAAGATTAGCAAGCGCAAGGCAGAGGCAACAAAAAGGAAGGAGTTGGAGGCCGAAATTGGAGCTGGGGAACGGCTCCTTGCTCGCTGGGCAGATCCGACTATTCTTCTACGACTCCAGAAGCTACGGTTTCAATATAATGCACTTTTGCAGGCAGAGGTTAGTGATATGCTCAGAGCACAGCAAGGTAAATATTATCATGAAAGCAACAGAGCGAGCTCGTTGCTAGCCAACACATTAAAGGTGAAAAGTGCGGTGACTCGAATTACGGGATTGAGGGACGCAGCTGGAGTCTTAAGAATTGCAGATGAAGAGATCCTAGCACTCTGCGAATCCTTCTACTCCCGACTCTATCAATCCGAAATTGTCGATGATAACTTAGCCTTCTCAAACTTTGTCTCCTCTATAGAAGGCCCCCAGCTCACGAAAGCGCAACAGCAACTACTAGCAGCAGAGGTCACCTCGAAGGAACTTCGCGTCGCTCTCAAACAACTTGCCAAGGGAAAGGCCAGCGGTCCGGACGGGCTCCCCGTGGAATTCTATGAGGCCTTCACTGACCAGCTGATACCTGAGCTGCTACTATACTATGAAGGTATCAAAGAAGAATGCCCTGTTGTTGGTGCATTTGCTGCAGCCACAATAGTGATACATCCCAAGCCCGGCAGGGACCCGGAACGGGTTGAGAATTATAGACCCATCTCCCTATTGAATGCTGATTATAAAATCTACGCCAAGGTTCTAGCGAATCGTCTTGCAAAGGTCTTGGGGTCACTCATCCATCCTGACCAGTGTGGATTTATGTCGGGGAGAACTACGGCGGATAACGGTCGTATATTAGCCCACGTCCTTCACAGAGCGCAGCAGATAGATACACCAATCGTGGGCTTGGCACTAGATGCTGAGAAAGCTTTCGATAGGGTCGAATTCTCCTACTTATTTAAAGCCATGCGATGGATGGGAATCCCGGACAGCTTCCTGAGGAATGTCCAAATGTTATATGCCAGGCCGGTAGCCCGGTTAGTGGCGAATAACACTGCTTCTCGGGAATTCCTGCTCACTAGAGGTACTAGACAAGGCTGCCCTTTATCCCCTCTCCTATTTAACTTGGCCCTAGAACCACTGATTCTTAAAATCCGTCAAGCAGCCCACATAAAGGGAATCCCGTTGGAGGGGTACCACTGCAAAGTATCCGCCTACGCAGATGATCTCCTACTCTTCTTAGAAGTACCGTCGGTAGACGCCGCCTTGGAGACTATCAACGAGTATGCCCATGTGTCGGGCTATAAGCTAAATCTAGACAAAACCACCAGCATACCGTTAACATCAACTGTTTCGGTGGAAGAACTTCGGAGATACTCCTTCCAGGTTGAGAATTCATCTTTCAAATATTTGGGAGTTCTATATGGTAAAACTATGGATGACACAATTCACCTCAACGAAAATCGATGCGCCAAGATCATACAGGAATGCGTGCTAAAGTGGACACCACTGCATCTGACATGGTGGGGCCGCCTAGAAACCATCAAAATGGTTATTGTCCCCAAGATCACTTACATCCTGAGCATGCTCCCGGTGCTCTTCGACAAGAAATTTTATAAAATCTTGGAGAAGAAGCTGCTTACTTTTCTCTGGGCGAAGAAAACCCCGCGTATTGCTGCTTGGAAACTTAAGCTCCCCAAGAAATCGGGAGGGGTTCATTTTCCGGATTTTTATTGGTTTCACATTGCTGCAATAACCAAACAAGGTTCTTGGTGGGCGGAGGAGGTGGATACTCCTGGAGCCCCATGTTGGCTCATAGTAGAAGCCGCGGTGAGTGACCCTCTTCCTTTGTGCTATCGCATTGGAGCTGCTGTCCCGCTAATACATACGCAGGAGGGCAATGAGATTCTTTATGCCACTCAACACGCCTTCAATGTGGTGTTGCCACTTGTGGGAGATGAGCATGCTTTCACGGAAAATACGCCGTTGTGGCTTAACCAGCACTTCAAAATTGCGGGTGCCTGCTTTGCCTGGGCCACTTGGATGCGCCATGGTATTCTCTGTTTGGGACACCTCTTTAGTGGACGGCGCTACAAAACCTTTGCTGAATTACAGAGAGATTTCCATCTTCCAAACAAATGCTTCTTCCAATGGGGGCAGCTTCGGCATTGCTTAAGTAAAGCAGGAGTAGTACCTCTATCAATGTCCAAAGGGCGCCCGCCACATCTTTGGTTCCAAGAATTTCGACAGTGCTCTGGGCAGATATCGAAGTTTATGATGCTCCTAAGATCGGCGATGGAGCGGTGCCCCAAGGGCACTCAACTGGTATGGGAACACGAAGTAGGACCCTTGTCAACCCCGGAATGTTGGGCCACCTTTTGGGGTCCCCAAATACGGATATCGAGGTCTGCGTCGCTCATGCAGACGCTGTTCTTTCTAGCGCACCGTGCCTATTTGACCCCGGTTAGAATCTCCAAGTGGCAAGAGTGTAAGGACGATCGCTGCTGGTCGTGTAACACGGAACCTGGGACCCTCTCACATATGATATACTACTGCCCCCAACTCACAACCTATTGGTATGGGGTTTGGCGGCGGACACAGGGACTGTTTGGGATTGCCACGCCTCTAACCTTCCGGATCGTTATATATAAGTCATCGGCGGATGTGATGGGCCTTCAAAAACAACACCATGCCTTGTTTGATTTGCTTCTGAGTTTAGCACTGAAGGCTATCCTGAGCCACTGGAAATCGTTCAGCTCCTTGAATGTAGAATACTGGTGGAACCTGGTGGGCTATCATCGCTCGTGTGAACTCGCCTATGTCCAGCAGAACCCCTGTTTCCGCCGATTGCTTGATAAGTGGGACACCCTCATGACCTAAAGAATATGCGAAGGGAAAAAAAAAAATAGTTATACTTCTGTATGGAGGAGTGGTACTCGTGGTCAGCTCCCCCCCCCCCCTCTATTATCCTTCTTCTTTATATTGGGTAACAGGATTTACTTTTAGTTGCCGACTGGCATAACCTGTCTGTGGTAGTCACGGTATCTGTATAGTATCTCTTTTGACTGTGTTGTAGATAATTTTTTCTGTTTTTTCTTGTTTTCTGTTTGATGTGTTATGGAAATGTTAAATAAAAATTTCAAAAAAAAAAAGAAGAAATATTTCTGCATGGAGCAATACAGAGGCATTCTGATATTCTTCATCTTATTCTCTATTCCTTTCCTATATTGTTTGCTTTGTTAGCCACTGCCACACACTGTGAAGAAGAGTAACCATTATTGTCATGATGATGTCTAGATCCTTTTTCAGGCTGTTGACTCCTAATGTGGAACCTAGCATCATGCAGTTATAATTTGCATTATTCTTGATAGAAAGGAGTTTGGGTACTTCAGAATGTTTTCAATGGAACGATAATGATAGTGCATCCTTCAGCGCTCCATGGTAGGGCAACACATTGAGTATTGTGTGTAGTTCTCGCCTTCGCATCTCAACATAATTAGAAAAGGTACAGAGAAGGGCAGCCAACATTCTTTTTGAGCCACTTCCAAAGTATTTATAAACATTTTTAGAAGTTGATTAGTCAGTCATTTCCCATGTTCACTATATCTTGTCATATTGCTTCAAAGTTATAAAATTTACGTCAAGACAACGTGAAATTAGTGAGTGAAGACAACTGAAGCAGACCTGGCAACTTCCTCAGCTAAGGACTTCCTCCTTCCATCTGAAGTACTTCCGTTGTGCTCACCTCTGAGACCAGCCTCTTAATTGGAACAAAACACTTTGCCCTGCACCTTCCCCTTTCTGCTCCAGAAATAAGCCTTAGGTCCTGCCTCTACCAGTCATTCCTCCTCAGGACAACACAATGTCAGTATCATCATGTCAAGAGATGCTGCATGCCTACTTCTCCTGAAGGGGGAACTCTGAAGATTGTATCTGGGGAAAGGAACACACCACAGCATGACCAAAGAGCCAAAGTTACAAGAGACCCTCTCTCTGAGGGAAAGACACGTGCCTTCCCCTTGCACTTCACGGTAAGAAAAGCAACTAGTTAACAAGATCCCTCATTACACCTTCCATCATCTTGGGTCTCAGTCATTTGATGGTTCTGAAAAACAAAACAAAACATTCTTACATATAAGTTTTAACCCCTTCTATATGGGTAAACTGAGAGAAGGGGAGGTGAAGCAACTTTCCTGAGTTTATAAAAACAGTCACGGGGAACTGAAGGAACTCACACTCTCTTTCCTCATTTGCTAAGAATTTCCCCCATTAACACTGAAGAAGAGAATTCAAATTTCGTGAACTGTTCTATGCGCTAAACATTAAAGTGAGACTACACCACAGAGAAGGGTACCCCACCCCACCCCACCAACCTCAACTCATCTCTTCCAAATATCTACGCTAATGTTTCCCGATGTGGCAAGGTTTTTCAAAATATGGTCAGGCATGGAATGCTTTTATAATGAAGAATTATCAGACAATTCAGTTGTTTACAAACAAGATTTGGCAGACTGAAAATAAATCAAGTTAGTGCCATTGACATTTTTCTAATCAGCAAACATCCAGATTATCACGTAACTAAATAAAGTGATGAAGCTGCAGTATTTCACACCCATAGCTACTTCGATTCTAATTTGTTTTAGTGCTGCTGACATTAATCAGAATGCAGAATATACACATGAAAGTGAGCACCAAACAAACACTTTACAAGTTTAACATTCCTAAGTGACAGCAAATAAATGTGGGAACTGCACTGCTTTATCATTCATAATTTTAACACAAGAGAATCTGTTTGTAATACATATGTTCCGGTGAAAATGGTTAACGATTAACCGTCTTAATATTTGATCCCTTCCATATTTCCAAGCCTAAGATTTGGACCAATTAACCCTTCGGCATTGTTAGTTAAGACGTCTCAGTGAAGAGAACAAAACTAATGATAGGGAACTTTCTCAGTGGATAATGGGTTATAGGAGGTTTTGATTCCCAATGCCGTCATTTTAAGGAGAAATAATTAAATATATAAAAAAATAGAAATGAAGTGAAAACAGTTACGCCACAAGTTGAGAGGTTTACGCTAGCAGTGCAATACAAAGGCAGGTTTCCTCCGTTTCCAAAATCAGGCATGTGGGGGGTTCATATATGTGTCTCATAGGAAGTGTCAGGGGCTGTGTGTGTGTGTGTGTGTGTGTGTGTGTGGAGAGGTACGTGTGGGTGTGTCATGGGGAATATCAGGGACTGTGGGTGTGTGTTTGCTTGTTTCGAGGGTTTCATGTGAATATATTGAGGGGTGCATGTGTATGTGTTGGGGTGCATGGATATATGTGTGTTTATAGATATGTGCTAACAAGCTCTGTTTACTTCCTTATCCCTGCAGGACTCACTCTAAGTGCACCAGAGGCAATGGTGGGTTAAGTGGCTTGCTCAAGGCCACAAGGAGTGGTCATGGGACTAGAGACCCTGTCTCCTTTGGTGGAACTGAACCACTGGCTCTCCAGCCTGAGGTAACCTGTCTCAACCACTGAGCCACTTCTCTTTTTGAGCTTTCAGGAAGCTCAAGAAGAGTGAGTTAGTGGACTCAGCTGTGCGGAGGGGAGCACCAGATTCATTAGTCACACAGTGCACATTTCTAGCTTGGTAAAATCCTAGATAGCACCGTTGAATATACAAATAAAGGGCTGGTGCTTTATTTTATCTGCCTATGGCAGCCACTGAATATCGGAACCGTAATGCATCGCACATTCTAGTCCTAGAATCTAAGAGACGTGAACGGAGAGGAAACAAAGAAATGCATGGAAAAGACTAAACCTCAAGAGAGCGCAGGAAAAGAACCTTAGCCAAACATATTCTAAACAGGGAGTGATGGATTCATATTATTCATTTCTACCACCCCTTATGCAGTCGCCTTTACCTAGGATTTGATAGTCACAGGAGCTTTGTGGATCACCACAATCATCTTAGAATTCAAACCCAAATGAAAAGAGAAAGGAGTTCCACTGGCACCTGACCAGGCATTTTCCGGAAAAGTAAGAAAAAAAAATTCAACGCCAAGGGCACACAGCTCTTTGACACTTGAAATAGATGAGTTACTCTGTAAATGTCTGGAAACCTTCTCACTTGACAACCTAGGAAATGATATCTCTATAATGAAAAAAGTCAGGGTCAAATTATTTTCTATTTCTAAAGCAAGGCACACTAAGGGTGTTTTTATCTAAGCCTTAGTCGCATTTTCCCGCATGTAAAATCAGACATTTATATATGGAAGTGGCATCCACATGGAAATGGTGATTGTAGAAAGGGCAGAATTTGCACATGGATGTCCTTCCTACATAGGACTTTCAAGGGGCCATGTAGGGGGTGTGGTTAGGAAGTGGCGTGGTGGGTCAAAAATGGGGAATACATGTGTAAATTTAATATAGGGATTGCACATATATGAGCAAAATTGCCCCATGTTGAGATTTACAGCTGCTCTCTGGCATGTAAAGGTTTTTTAGAAGTGCTTGTTTCAGCTAGCTCTTCACAGGAGAGATTAAGGGTGTTACTCTCTTTAATCCCACCTTGTTTATTTTCCCCTCCAAATTGGAATTCAATAAAGATAGTGGCATCTGTGGTCAATTGGTGACATTTATTTATGTGGGTCCTCTCCCCCCCCCCCATTGATTTTTCCCAAGGGAAATATGTCTTCCTGCTCCATGTATCAGTTCACTCCACATACTGCCAGAATTGTCTATGTCATGACCTCAGTGTCTGAATTCCAGTCTCCACCTACTGTCTGAAACTTGCCGTTATGAGGCTGAGTCCAGTCTTGTGATCCTGATGTATCTCAAGATTCTGGATAAAGTTGGACCTATCAAATTACAACTGTGCTGTATTATCTCTCCTGTCGTCATAAAATGAGATGTTGTAGATGTCATAGCTTCTTCAGGGAATTTATTTCCTGCAGACACTGTATTACTTGAATCAATCTATGGGCAGCGGCGGTGAAACCTCGGCAAACTTCATTGCTGGAGCCCTGTTCTGCTCGTTGCCACCCCTATTGCCACCCAGCCACTCCCCTCCAGAACCGGCAGCTGTGGCAATGGCTTTAAACAGCATCAAACGTTTGGCACTGGAGTGCTGTTCCTGCTTCCACCCCTCCAATGCAGCCCCCATACAAACAGGAACTCGGCATCAAGGAAAAGGAAGCAAGAACAGTACCACAGCACCAAAGATTTAGGTAAGTGCTGCGTAAAGCCACTGCTGCTTGTACCGGAGTGGGGCGGCGGCAGCAATGAGCTGCCCTCACGTCATTGGCACTCTAGAGGACAGCCTAATTTGCCTAAGAGAAGCACCAGCCCTATCTTTGGGGTTAATTATCCTCACTCTGGAAAACCTTAACTCTGAGTTACTCTTCTTTGCAGTGTTTTCCACTAATTAAATTTCTCTGTGCAATGTAACTTTATCTTTAATCAGGGAATTATTATTACCCTGGATTGAGGCAACCCAACTTCCAGCAAGGAAGCAAGAGAAGTGTCAGTTTGTGTACCGTCATTGCCATGGCTATTTTTGAGGGGGTTCGCAGTGGTATACAATACGGCACCTTTTCCATTGTCTGCTAAAATTGACCTCTGGTCCTCATGTATGAATGACAGCCCTGCATATGTGTACAAACATGTTTTTTTTGCTAGGAAACGTACAATGATCATCACAAGCATTGCTTTTAATTCCAAGTTTTACAAATTTGAACCTTCCAAAGACATTCCATTGTTCAACAATCGGTATAGAGACAGAGAAACAATTTTGGAAGAGTTTTGCTTTTGTTTTGTTGCTCTGTCCTGTGATAAAGTCTGCAATACCCTTCCATGACAGAGAGGTCTTGAGTCTTTCAGGGATAAACTTAGGAGTGGGCACTGGGATTCACCATCTTGAAGTCTAACCAATACCCTTAGGGGTCTGTTTACTAAGCGCCGCTAGCTGCTTCCATGCGATATTGGAGCCGCGGCCCTATTGAATAGAACAGTGCCGATTAGTAAATAGACCCCTTAGAAAGCCCTCATGCACTACTTATCTGAAAGAGATACTTTTTAAGGAAAATCAGTATTTCTAACAGTTGAGAATAGAGTTATTAGTAACAGAACCTGTCTCCACTTTTTCTGAACTGATTCAGTTCAAATCCTTGTCCTTGTCCTAGTCCTTGGTCTGATTCATTTTAACATCTTTGTTAGTGATACAGCGGAAGGGCTGTCAGGTAAGGTTTGCCTCTTTGCGGATGATACCAAAATCTGCAATAGAGCAGACACCCAGGAAGGTGTAGATAACATGAGGAGGGATCTAGCTAAGCTTGAAGAATGGTCTAGAATTTGGAAGCTGGGATTTAATGTTAAAATATGTAAGGTCATGCATTTGGGCTGCAGCAATCCAAGGGAGCAATATAGTATAAGGGGTGAAGTACTTTTGTCCACTAAAGGGGACCTAGGCGTGGTTGTGTCTGATGATCTTAAAGTAGATAAACAGGTAGAAAAGGTGACGGCAAAAGCTAGAAGGATGCTTGGGTGCATATGGAGAGGAACGGCTAACAGAAAAAAGGAGGTCATAGTGCCTCTGTATAAGTCTTTGGTGTAACCTCATTTGGAGTATAGTGTGCAATTCTGGAGACCGCACCTTCAAAAGTATGTGAACAGGATGGAGTCGGTGCAGAGGGTGGCTACTAAAATGATTAGTGGTCTTCATTATAAAGCATATGAGGACAGACTGAAGGATCTTAATATGTACACCTTAGATGAAAGGCGGGATAGAGGTGATATGATTGAGATGTTTAAATACTTCCGTGGCATAAATGTTCAGGGAGAGAGCCTCTTTCAATTGAAAGCAAGTTCTGCTAGGAGAGGACATGGGATGAGGGTGAAGGGAGATAGATTCAGGATTGATATGCGGAAATATTTCTTTACGGAAAGAGTAGTGGATCTGTGGAATAGTCTCCCAGTGGAGGTGGTAGAGATGAGGACAGTAACTGAATTCAAAAAAGCATGGGGCAAACACAGAGGATCTCTAAAGGTAAAAAGGGGACTGTTGTAGTTGTTGATATGAAAGGACAGACTAGATAGACCATGCGGTCTTTTTCAGTCATCATATTTCTATGTTTCTAAATAATATTTCCAGTGTATACATGGCCCATTACTCCCGCTTATCTTAGGAAAATCAGAACTGGATTATTTTTTTTTCTGGAAAAAATGGATCTAGGTGTTAAAAAATATTGGAAGAGTATTTCTTTACAAAAGACTCAACATTATATCACCTGAATCCTTATTAGGATTACAGTACATGTAAATAGGCTTGCATCCATCCAGTGAATGCAATAAAAGTTAAATTTGTGAGATTCAATCAATATACATAAATAACATCAACAAAAAGACAACATGCACATTAAATAATGCTGAGACTTGTGAAATTGCTTGAGAAATCAATATTTCAAATAGAAATGTACATAAAGCCACACAAGTATGGGTCAGCTTCTTTTCATAGCTGTCAGAAAGGCTGAACCATAAAATCATTACTCCTGCTTTATTCAAATACACAGTACAAAGAAAGTCTCCTAACTGGCCGAATTCCAGAATGATGCGTTATGTAATTTGCAAAAATTAAGCAACAGACACTGCTGGATTAACTCCGGAGGTGAGCAAAGCACTCTGGATTAAATCTAAATATGACATCACAGTTTGTTCATGGTGTAGGGTAAACAGTTCAATTAAGCTAACCACCATCCCAAGTTCACTTATTCCTTCTGTTTTCTACATCAAAATACAACGAAAACAAAAACAATGTCATGGAAAATAAAGTAAGATAATGGATGGCAGTAGATTAAGACCAATTGGCCATTCCAGTCTGCCATTTATTCCCATCCACTCTGGCTGTCAAGTGTAGAACTCAGCCGCTTCTAGGATATCATTCTGTATCCAAGTCAGGTTCTGTTGAATTTATCATTGGTTCTCTATCATCCTGAGTAAATAGGCATTCAAATTCCTATACCTAATTTAACAGCCCATCCCGCCTTTCACCATTATCAGATGTGTTGGAAAAGCTGTGGTTTCATAAATGCAAATCTCCTCCTGTTTGCTTTCTCTGGGCTTGAGGTAGGGTCAGCCCGACCATTAGGCAGAATAGACAGTGACCTAGGGCAGCAGCGAACAGCTATTGTCAAAGCAATGTTGGGTCCTAAAAGCTGTACAAATTCAAAGATGCACATCAGTGTATGCTTTTACCTGCAGGAAGAATGGACAATTTTGAGTCCATTTATTTGAACAGATTTTTTATACCATTTTAGTCAAAGTGTTTTACTTTGAAACTTAAACTTGGTAATGCACAATAAACAGGGACATTGATAACTTGGATTCTTCTGAGGAAATGGAGGGTTAAGTGACTTGCCCAAGGCAACAAACAGTACTTTTTTTATTATTATTATTTAGTGCTGTCAAGTCAGTGCTAACCCATAAGAACATAAGAACATAAGAAATGCCATACTGGGTCAGACCGAGGTCCATCAAGCCCAGTATCCTGTTTCCAACAGTGGCCAATCTAGGTCATACGTACCTAGCAGTTTCCCCAAAAGACACAGGTTCTGCAGTGCTTGTACTAGGTCAAGCATTGATATCCTGGGTCCCTTTTTAATAGTGGTTTACGGACCTTTCCTCCAGGAACTTTATTTTTATTTATTTAACACTTATTTATATACCGCATCTTCCAGCGATCAGTTGCGGTGTACATTTAACAACAATTAACAATGCAGAGCTTGTTTTACATGGAACAGTTATAACTTTTTACAATGAACATCTTAACTTGAAACAACAAAGTGTATGTAAAAACTATGCGGAATAGATCAATAAATCAACTAACACAGATTGTGTAACAATTTAAACTGAAGTACTGTCTCTAACTCAGTTTTAACTATTTTAACTTGTCCAAACCTTTTTTAAACCCAGCTATACTAACAGCCCTTACTACATCCTCCGGTAACAGATTCCAGAGTTTGATTACACGTTGAGTGAAGAAATATTTTCTCCTATTTGTCTTAAATAGTTTACCCTGTAGCTTCATTACATGTCCCCTAGTCCTTCTATATTCTGATAGCGTAAACAATTGATCCACGTTTATCCGTTCCACTCCATTCATTAATTTATACACCTCTATCATATCTCCCCTCAGCCGTCTCTTTTCTAGGTTAAAGAGCCCTAACCTTTTTAGCCTCTCTTCATAGGAGTAGCCTTCCATCCCCTTCACCAATTTGGTGGCTCTTCTCTGTACTTTTTCTAATAACTCTATGTTCTTTTTAAGATACGGTGACCAGAATTGCACACAATATTCAAGGTGCGGTCGTACCATGGAGCGATACAGAGGCATTATAATATCCTTTGTTTTATTCTCCATCCCTTTCCTTATGATACCTAGCATTCTATTTGCTTTCTTGGCCGCCGCTGCACACTGGGCGGAGGGTTTTAACATGTTATCCACGATGACTCCTAAATCTTTTTCCTGGGTGGTGGTTTCTAATGTGGAGCCTTGCATCGTGTAACTATAGTGTGGGTTGTTCTTTCCTAGGTGCATAACGTTGCACTTGTCCACATTAAATTTCATCTGCCATTTGGATGCCCAGTCTTCCAATTTATCCAGATCCTCCTGCAGTTTTCCACAATCCTCTTGGGTTTTAACAACTTTAAACAGTTTTGTGTCATCTGCAAAATTGATAACCTCACTAGTTATTCCCTTTTCCAGGTCATTTATGAATATGTCAAAAAGTAGCGGACCCAGTACAGATCCCTGGGGTACTCCGCTATTCACCTTTTTCCATTGAGAATATTGGCCATTTAGCCCTACCCTCTGCTTTCTATCTTTTAACCAGTTCCCGATCCACAATAGTACACTGCCTCCTATCCCATGACTTTTTAGCTTCGCCAAAAGTCTCTGATGGGGGACCTTGTCAAAAGCTTTCTGAAAGTCCAGATACACTATATCAACCGACTCACCTTTGTCTACCTGTTTATGCACACCTTCAAAAAAACAGATCAGATTAGTAAGACAAGATCTTCCTTGTCTAAAGCCATGTTGGCTGTCTCCCATTAGGCCATGACTATCTACATGCTGTGTAATTTTGTTCTTTATGATGGTTTCTACCATTTTCCCTGGTACTGACGTCAGGCTCACCGGTCTGTAATTTCCCGGGTCACCCCTGGAACCCTTTTTAAAAATTGGTGTTACGTTGGCGACCCTCCAATCTTCAGGTATTACAGATGATTTTAATGAAAGTTCACAGATTACCAATAACAGGTCTGCAATCTCATATTTCAGTTCTTTCAACACTCTGGGGTGTATACCATCCGGTCCAGGTGATTTGCTACTATTCAGTTTATCAAATAGTTGTAATATATCTTCCCGGTGTAGCGATATTTCTCTCAATTCCTCTGCAGTATCACCTTTAAATACCACTTCAGTCTTGGGTAACATCCCTACATCTTCCTCAGTAAAGACCAAAGCAAAGAATTCATTCAGTCTCTCTGCTATAGCCTTGTCTCCTCTTACTGCCCCTTTTACCCCTCTATCATCTAATGGTCCAATTGACTCTCTCACAGGCCTTTTGCTACGAATGTACTTGAAAAAGTCTTTATTTTGTGTTTTTGCTTCCGTAGCAAGTTTCTTCTCAAATTCCCGCTTTGCCTGCCTTATCAATGCTTTGCATTTAACTTGCCAGTGCTTGTGCTGTTTCCAGTTTTCATCATTTGGCTCTTTTTTCCATTTCCTGAAGGTTGCTCTTTTGGCAGCAACAGCCTCTCTGACCTCACCTTTAAACCATGCTGGCAGTTTTTTGGACTTTCTTCCACTTTTCTTAATGCGTGGAATACAGCTGGTCTGGGCTTCGAGGATAGTATTTTTAAATAACACCCAAGCTTGCTGTAAGTCTTTAACCTTTGGAACCGCTCCTTTTAGTTTTTTCCGAACTATATTCCTCATTCTATCATAGTCTCCCTTTTGAAAGTTAAAAGGTAGTACTGTGGATTCCTTTACTAGCAACCCAGCTGCCTCTGGGTTTTCTTGGTAATGTATCACCACAAGTAGGTTACCAGACCTTTCTTTCCAAGACAATGGAGGGTAATTGACTTGTCCAACTGGGATGAGAAGTTGTGCCAGTGTAAACTGAACCCTTGATTTTCTGGGCAATAGGCAGTCACTCTAACCACTAGGCTACTCCTCCACTCTCTTTTCTTTTTTAAATGGCTACTACTGATCTATCTCACTGAAATTGGTTTTCTAAATATATGCATAATATTTAAAAAGTATGTATGTTTTTATAGGACTGTTTTGGGATGAATGATGTTGAGATGTTTATGATTGAGTTTACTTATCAAAATGGTGGGGATGTTAGAAGTCTAAAAGTTAAATGTGAGGGGGCGAAGCTGAAGGTTCACCTAGGAGGTCTAATATCCTTGCAGCAGCCCTGACTTGGGGAGAGGACTGAGTGAACAGCCTACATTGTTTGTTTGTTTGCCCACAGTGTCTCATAAGAACATAAGAAAACACCATGCTGAGTGAGACCAAGGTCCATTGAGGCCAGCACCATCTCTGATAGTGACTACCCTGGGTTACAAGCACTCTGCAGATCCCAAAACATAAATCTGTTTCTTACAGCTCATTTCCAAGAATGAGCATTGACTCTCCAAAGTCTACCTGAATAAATAATTGTTTGTCCTCCAGGAAATTTTTCAGACATCTTTTCAACCCCACTATGTTAATCACCTTGACCATAATCTCCAGCAAATATTCCACAGCTTAATTATATGTTACATTAAAAAAATTATGATTCACTTTCAATCTGATGGTCATTAGTTTCATGGAGTGAGCTGTTCCATCCCACTTGTGATTTAATAAACTTATACTATATCCTTTTTCCATCATTTGAAGATCCATAACCTCTTTAGTTTTCTGTCATACTGTATATGAGGTTGTCTCTCTTTTCTGAAGGTTTTCTTGTTCCTCTAGCTCCTTTTTCAGATGGGGTAACCAAAACTATACATAATACTCAAGTCATGGTCATACCAAGGCTCTATCAATAGGCATAATGATATTCTCAGGTTTTTTTCTCCATTCAGTATCAAATAATCCCTACCATTATATTTGCTTTTTTGGAAGCTGTGGCACACTGGGCTGGAAATTTCATCTACTCTCCACAATAACTCCAAGAACTCTCTCTTGAGTAGTGATTCCTAACTCAGAACTCAGCATTTTGTACCAGTAGTTGGGCTTATTTTCCCTATGTGTATCACTTTGTACTTGTCCACATTGTTTATATAATGCTGCCCAGCCCGGCCTTCCCCTCTTCCCCTGGCCACCGCCATTGCCATTGCCACTTCCTGAGATCAGCAGAGGCAGTGGCAATCAGATGAGAAGTAAAGGCAGTGCTCGGCATCTTTTATTTCCCCGCCCCGCACCATCATCTGTGTCACTACCGCTTCTCCCAAACTCGGCAGCAGCGGCAATAAAATCCACAATAAATGTGGGACCTTTGAGACATCTGCGCCCTTCAAAGGCCTTGCCAGTCCCGCCCCCTCTGATGAGTTAATAGGATGAGACCAGCAAGAACTTTGAAGAACACAGACATCTCAAAGGTCCCGTGTTTATTGTGGATTTTATTGCCGCTACCACCGAGTTTGGAAGACGCATCAGTGGCATAGATGACAGCACGGGGTGGGGAAATAACAGATGCTGAGCATTGCATTTATTTCTTCTCTATTGAAGATCAGCAGAGAATAGAGCATTCAAAGCTAAACAATAAATTCTGACAGCCAGGGGGGACATACGGGTTAAGATTTGTTTAGGGTGCCAATACTTTAAATCAACTCAGGTTTTGGCCCTGATTAATGGTTTCTTGGACCATGGGATGATGTTCCAAAGGCTGCACAGCAGAGATGGTGCCCATTTGTCCAAGAAGAGTCAAAGGGGCTTGTTTACAAAGCCACGGTAGCGGTTCGCGGTCGTTATCAGAGCCGCAGCCCCATTGAAATCAATGGGGTCGTGGCTCCGATAACGATCGCGAACCGCTACCGCAGCTTTGTAAACAAGCCCCAAAATGTCTTCAGTAGCAGACTGGCTAACCTACTGAAGAGGCTTTAAAATAGATTCATTGGGGATGGGTGAAGAAAGGCCCCAGGTAAGTGAAAGCCCCAGGTAAGTAAAACATTACATACCTCTATAGAAATGGGGCAACATCTGGATAATGGTGTGTATCAATGCCTATAGCATGGGAAATTAGATCAATCCCAGATGTTGAGGCTTCAATGAAAGAGGCTGATTTGGATTTGATGGCGGTTACGGAGACATGGTTCACAGACAACCATGACTGAGATGTAATTATAACAAGCTCATCACTCTCATCATTTGTATTTAACATCTACATACAACCTATATGCGAACTCATCAAGGAAAACAAAATACACTACAGATTATACGCCTACGACATCATGGTATATGCCCCACTTGACATAATCAAGCCTGACCTTTCAACAATAACACTATGTGTGGAAGATATGATCACATGGCTCAACAACAACACCCTGTCTATAAACTACAAAAAGACAGAAGCACTCTTTGTCACAAGGCATACCTCATTCATCCCACCACAATTAATCAACATACAGCAAAGGCCCATAACAGTAAAAAAAGAGATCAAATACTTAGGCATCATCCTGGATCAGCACCTCACCATGCAACCTCACATAAAGAGAACCACCGCAAATGGCTTCCATGAAATGAAAGTGATCAGGAGGCTAAAACCGATCATGGGCCAAGATCACTTCCGCACCATCTTCCAGGCAGTAATCACCCCAATACTTGACTACTGCAACTCACTCTACCAGGGGCTCCCAAAACAAACCATCATGCCACTCCAAACAGCACAAAATATAGCAGCACGAATCATCACAGGAACATCCAAACAAGAACACATCACCCCTATACTCGACCAGTTACATTGGCTCTCAATACACTCCTGCATCAGATTCAAGATACCTTAAACATCTTCAAAATCATCCACCAATCTTCAGCCAACATCCTGCAAGACCTCATAATAAGAGACACAAGCACTTGACCCAGGAGAAACAACAAACATATGATCATCACACCCCACGATTACCAAAAAAACAAACAATCCACATCCAGAAGATCACTCTCACTGTATGCCCCATCAATAAGGAACTCGCTCCCAGATGACATGAGAGCTATAACAGACATCAAAGTCTTCAGGAGGAAGCAGAAAACACTACTCTAGACAAATTGCCTTAACCATCTGACCAACATAAAGATCCAAGCTATCACCCATCGACCCCAAGCCATGGACTAATAGCTTCTCCTCACACCACAGACTGAATTATACCCCGTCTGTCATACAATTATGACATTGTACATAGGTTAACCTGTTACTGACCCACCCCTCCCCTCTCCCTTGTATAATAGTTAAGCTCCCCCTGTTTAAGCATTCGTTGTATAATAGTTAAGCATTCTTTGTACTGTTGAGTTATAATGTAAATAGCTTTGATCGAAGGATAAAGCAATATAAAAAATGGTTAACTATATAAATAAATATACTTTATTCAGAAAGGATAGGGTAAGAAGAAGGGGAAAAGGACTATAGAATTACAGGGCTTAAAAGAGAGAGAGAAGGCACTGTGGGTTAAACTAGAAAGAAGGAAAGAGAAATCCATTTGCAATGGAGTTATATACAGATCCCCCTCACAGGGAGTAGAAGTGGATCAAGACTTAATAGAAGACATATGCAGTATTGCCATGAAAGGAGAAGTGCTACAGATAGGTGATTTCAATATACCGGATGTGGATTGGCACATCCTTCTTGTGGTGCCATCTAGAAGTAAGAAGATCCTGGATTCTCTACAGGGAGAACTATTTAGGCAACTGGTAACAGACCCCACACATGAAGGGGCCATGCTGAACTCGGTACTTACCAATGGTGAAAGTGTTTCTGATATTACAGTAGGAGATCATCTAACATCCAGTGATCACTAGATGGTGTGGTTCAGTATTAGGACTAGGGCTGATAAAATCCATTCTTAAGCGAGGGTCTTAGACTTTAGGAAAACTGACTTTGCCAAGAAGTCATTAGCGGGATGAGAAAAGCTGGGGAATGTAGAAAAACAATGGGCAAAACTGAAAGGGGATATTTTAAGGGCAACCAACCTTTTTGTTAGAAAGGTGAATAAAGATAAAAGGAAAAGGAGGCCACTATGGTTCTCATAAGAAGTAGCTGAAATGGTGAAGAAAAAGTGGGAGGCCTTCATGAAATACAAGAGATCACAGAGAGAGGAAGACAGTCATCTATATTTGGAAAAACTTACAGAAGCTAGCAAAGTAGTCAGGAAAGCAACGATACAAAAAGAAGAAGAAATAGCCAATGCAATAAAATGGGGGGGGGGGGATAATACATTTTTCAGATATGTTAGTGAGAGGTGGAAGGGCAAAAGTGTATTGTCAGACTCAAGGGTGAAGGGGAGGAATGTGTAGAAGCTGATGAGGATAAAGAAGAATTGCTTAACAAATATTTCTGTTCTGTGTTCACAGATGAAGGGCCAGGAGCAGGACCTCAGAAAAACACCCACAAAAAGGAACAGAAGTGACAGGGATCTCAAGTGATTTTTAGAAGGCTGTGTTTGTGAGGAACTAACTAAACTAAAAGTTGACAAAGTGATAGGACTGGATGAGATACACCTGAGAATACTGAAGGAACTTGGGGACGTTCTTGCAGCTCCACTGTGACCTTTTCAATGCATCGTTGGATTCGGGAATGGTGTCAAAGGACTGGAAAGAGGCTCTTGTGGTCCCTTTACACAAAAGTGGAAGTAAGGATGTGGTTTAATCTTGGTGGTGAGTAAATTATTGGAAACACTGCTGAAAGAGAAACTAGTGAGATTTCTGCAGTACAACAGACTGCAGGATCTGAGGCAACATGGATTCATCAGAAGCAGGTCTTATCAGACAAATCTGATTGATTTCTTTGACTGAGTGACCAGGGAGTTGGACTGAGGGAGAGTCATATATGTGGTATACTTGAATTTCAGTAAAGCATTTGACACCATTCTGCACAGGTGATTTATAAACTAACTGAGCACCCTAGGGATGGAACTTAAAGTTACTGATTGGGTTAGAAATTGGTTGAGCAGAAGGCGACGAAAGGTACAAATAAATGGATCTCACTCTGAGGAGAAAGAGATTGCCAGTGATGTGCTGCAGGGATCTGTCCTTGGTCCGATTCTTTTTAACATCTTTGATAGTGATATTGCAGAAGGGTTGTGGGGTAAAGTTTGCCTCTTTGCAGATGATGCCAAAATCTGCAATAGAGCAGACACTTAAGAATGAGTAGATAACATCTAGCTAAGCTTGAGGAATGGTCAAGAATTTGGCAGCTGAAATTTAATGCATGTCATTCATTTGGGCTGCAAAAATCCAAGGGAGCGGTACAGTGTATGGGGTGAAGTAATTCCGTCCACAAAAGACGAGCGAGACTTGGGCGTGCTTGTGTCTGATGATCTTAAAGTAGCTAAACAGGTAGAGAAGGCCATGGTGAAAGCCAGAAGGATGCTTGGGTGCATAGGGAGAGGAATGGTCAGCAGAAAAAAGGAGGTGATAATGCCTCTGTATAAGTCTTTGGTGCGACCTCATTTGGAGTATAGTGTGCAATTCTGGAGACCGCACCTTCAAAAGGAGATAAACAGGTTGGAGTTGGTGCAGACAGTGGCTACTAAAATGGTTAGTGGTCTTCATTATAAAGCATCTGAGGACAGACTTAAGGATCTTAATATGTATACTTTAGAGGGAAGGTGGGATAGAGGAGATATGATAGAGATATTTAAATACCTCTATGGCATAAATGCACAGGAGGAGAGCCTCTTTCAATTGAAAGCAAGCTGTGCTACGAGGGGACACAGGATGAGGGTGAAAGGGGACAGACTCAGGATTAACATTCAGAAATTTTGTTTTATGGAAAGGGTGGTAGATGCGTGGAATAGTCTCCCAGAGGAGGTGGTAGAGATAAGGACAGTATCTGAATTTAAAAAAGCATGGGACAAACACAGAGGATCTCTAAAGGAAAAAGAAAGGGACTATTGTAGTTGATATGGAAGGGCAGACTAGATAGGCCATGTGGTCTTTTTCTGCCGTCATGTTTCTATGTTTCTAATATGCGTGTATTGAGAGGGATTTTTTTCTCATATGATAAGTTTTATGCGGAAAGTTCTAGCTCTGCTCTGCACAGTTTGTTGGGGAAGCGGCCGGAGAGTGAATTTGGATACAGAATGTATATCTTTGTATTTTGTTGGAGGGGCCTAAGAAGGGGTCTGTGGCTGAATAGATGCTGAAGAGTTCAACCTCTTGCACTCCTCCCCCCCCCCTCCTTGATTTAGCCTGCAGGCACTGAAGCCGTTGCCGTCTCTGCAGTTATTTTTTGTGGGTGAGGCAGGAGACTGGGCAAGGGCAGGCATGGCAGAGCATGGCCAGCTACAGGTGGCGGGCTTTTCCCATTTAAAAGGTTGTCAGTCCTAGTGCTGGCATAACTTGCATCGAGGACTTTTACAGGGTTCTGTGTCATTTTCTTCCATTTGGGATTCCAGAAGTTCAAGTCACATTGCAATCAGGTACAGTACGTATTTTGTTGTCCTCAGAGGGTCAACAATCTAAGTGTTCTTTGGCTTCCCCTAAGTTCTACTTTGAATGCTGCTTTCTTTTTTAAAGGTTAGTGCCAGCAGCTAGGTTCCATCCTGCATAAAGTGGAGCCTGCCCTTTCCAAATATGCTCCCCCTTCTCCACAGTGTTGCTCACTTCCCAACAACTCTAAATCCCTCCTCCCACTGACATCATCCCACTATGAAATTTCCCAGCAGGGCCAGTGCTACCCAGTAAGTGGGGTAAGCGCTGCAGGGGGCTGCAGATGTCATGGGACTGCCGGCGCTAGCCCTCCCCCAACCCGACCTGCCTCTCTTCCTTCTCCTGCCAAACCCAGAAAGAAAGAGCTCTGTTGCTCATGGGACTTGCTGTTCCCACAGGTACGACCTTCCTGTCTGGGCCGTGATTGCCTCTTCATCGCAATCACAGTCCAGACAGGAAGATTGTCTCCGTGGGAGCAGCAGGTCCCATGGGCAGAAGAACTGCCAACCAGATCGCAGCAGTTGTAGGTTCTGAGGAGGGAATGCAAGGGCACTTGTTGGAGGCCAGACAGAGGGAGGCAGAGAAGTTGGATTATATTTAAAGGGGCAGTAACTGACAGACAGATTGGGGAGAGGAGAGATGAGACTGCAAAGGGGAAGTGAAAAAGGGACAGAGTCTGGGAAGGGGGACAGCAGATGAGGGACAGGAGGGTGGAGGGAAGATACTGGATGTGGGGTTGGAGGACTAGGGAGACAGAGGGAAACACTAGACACAGAGAGGGCAGAGGGAGAAGGAGGGAAAAACTAGACACAGAGAGGGCAGAGGGAGACAGAGGGAAACACTAGACACAGAGAGGGCAGAGGGAGAACGAGGGAAACACTAGACACAGAGAGGGCAGAGGGAGACAGAGGGAAACACTAGACACAGAGAGGGAAGAGGGAGACGGAGGGAAACACTAGACACAGAGACGGCAGAGGGAGACTGAGGGAAACACTAGACACAGAGAGGGCAGAGGGAGACGGAGGGAAACACTAGACACAGAGAGGGCAGAGGGAGATGGAGGGAAACACTAGACACAGAGAGAGCAGAGGGAGACGGAGGGAAACACTAGACACAGAGAGGGAAGAGGGAGACGGAGGGAAACACTAGACACAGAGAGGGCAGAGGGAGACGGAGGGAAACACTAGACACAGAGAGGGCAGAGGGAGACGGAGGGAAACACTAGACACAGAGAGAGCAGAGGGAGACGGAGGGAAACACTAGACACAGAGAGGGAAGAGGGAGACGGAGGGAAACACTAGACACAGAGAGGGCAGAGGGAGACTGAGGGAAACACTAGACACAGAGAGGGCAGAGGGAGACGGAGGGAAACACTAGACAGAGAGAGGGCAGAGGGAGACGGAGGGAAACACTAGACACAGAGAGGGAAGAGGGAGACGGAGGGAAACACTAGACACAGAGAGGGCAGAGGGAGACGGAGGGAAACACTAGACACAGAGAGGGCAGAGGGAAACACTAGACACAAAAGGCCTGTGAGAGAGTCAATTGGACCATTAGATGATAGAGGGGTAAAAGGGGCAGTAAGAGGAGACAAGGCTATAGCGGAGAGACTGAATGAATTCTTTGCTTCGGTCTTTACTGAGGAAGATGTAGGGATGTTACCCAAGACTGAAGTTGTATTTAAAGGTGATACTGCAGAGGGATTGAGAGAAATATCGCTACACCGGGAAGATATATTACAACTATTTGATAAACTGAATAGTAGCAAATTACCTGGACCGGATGGTATACATCCCAGAGTGTTGAAAGAACTGAAAAGTGAGATTGCGGACCTGCTATTGGTAATCTGTGAACTTTCATTAAAATCATCTGTAATACCTGAAGATTGGAGGGTCGCCAACGTAACACCAATTTTTAAAAAGGGTTCCAGGGGTGACCCAGGAAATTACAGACCAGTGAGCCTGACGTCAGTACCAGGGAAAATGGTAGAAACCATCATAAAGAACAAAATTACATAGCATGTAGATAGTCATGGCCTAATGGGAGACAGCCAACATGGCTTTAGACAAGGAAGATCTTGTCTTACTAATCTGATATGTTTCTTTGAAGGTGTGCATAAACAGGTAGACAAAGGTGAGTCGGTTGATATAGTGTATCTGGACTTCCAGAAAGCTTTTGACAAGGTCCCCCATCAGAGACTTTTGGCGAAGCTAAAAAAGTCATGGGATAGGAGGCAGTGTACTATTGTGGATCGGGAACTGGTTAAAAGATAGAAAGCAGAGGGTAGGGCTAAATGGCCAATATTCCCAATGGAAAAAAGTGAATAGTGGAGTACCCCAGGGATCTGTACTGGGTCCGCTACTTTTTGACATATTCATAAATGACCTGGAAAAGGGAATAACTAGTGAGGTTATCAGATTTGCAGATGACACAAAACTGTTTAAAGTTGTTAAAACCCAAGAGGATTGTGGAAAACTGCAGGAGGATCTCAATAAATTGGAAGACTGGGCATCCAAATGGCAGATGAAATTTAATGTGGACAAATGCAAAGTTATGCACCTAAGAAAGAACAACCCACACTATTGTTACACGATGCAAGGCTCCACATTAGAAACCACCACCCAGGAAAAGGATTTAGGAGTCATCGTGGATAACATGTTAAAACCCTCCGCCCAGTGTGCAGCAGCGGCCAAAAAAGCAAATAGAATGCTAGGTATCATAAGGAAAGGAATGGAGAATAAAACAAAGGATATTATAATGCCTCTGTATCGCTCCATGGTACGACCGCACCTTGAATATTGTGTGCAATTCTGGTCACCGTATCTTAAAAAGGACATAGCGTTATTAGAAAAAGTACAGAGAAGAGCCACCAAATTGGTGAAGGGGATGGAAGGCTACTCCTTTGAAGAGAGGCTAAAGAGGTTAGGGCTCTTTAGCCTGGAAAAGAGACAGCTGAGGGGAGAAATGATAGAGGTCTATAAATTAATGAATGGAGTGTAACGGATAAACGTGGATCAATTGTTTACGCTATCAGAGTATAGAAAGACTAGGGGACATGTAATGAAGCTACAGGGTAAACTATTTAAGACAAATAAGAGAGAAAATATTTTTCACTGAACGTGTAATCAAACTCTGGAATCTGTTACCGGAGGATGTAGTAAGGGCAGTTAGTATAGCTGGGTTTAAAAAATGTTTGGACAAGTTCCTGGAGGAAAGGTCCTTAAACCACTATTAAAAAAGGGGACCAGGATATCAATGCTTGACCCAGTACAAGCATTGTGGAACCTGTGTCTTTTGGGGATATTGCTAGGTACGTATGACCTAGATTGGCCACTGTTGGAAACAGGATACTGGGCTTGATGGACCTCGGTCTGACCCAGTATGGCATGTCTTATGTTCTTATGTTCTTAGGGCAGAGGGAGACGGAGGGAAACACTAGACACAGAGGGGGCAGAGGGAGACAGAGGGAAACACTGGACACAGAGAGGGCAGAGGGAGACGGAGGGAAACACTAGACACAGAGAGGGCAGAGGGAGACGGAGGGAAACACAAGACACAGAGAGGGCAGAGGGAGACGGGGGGAAACACTAGACACAGAGAGGGCAGAGGGAGACGGAGGGAAACACTAGACACAGAGAGGACAGAGGGAGACTGAGGGAAACACTAGTCACAGAGAGGGAAGAGGGAGATGGAGGGAAACACTAGACACAGAGAGGGCATAGGGAGACGGAGGGAAACACTATACACAGAGAGGGCAGAGGGAGACGGAGGGAAACACTAGACACAGAGAGGGCAGAGGGAGACGGAGGGAAACACTAGACACACAGAGAGGGCAGAGGGAGAAGGAGGGAAACACTAGACACAGAGAGGGCAGAGGGAGACGGAGGGAAACACTAGACACAGGGAGGGCAGAGGGAGACGGAGGGAAACACTAGACACAGAGAGGGCAGAGGGAGACGGAGGGAAACACTAGACACAGAGAGGGCAGAGGGAGACGAAGGGAAACACTAGACACAGAGAGGGCAGAGGGAGACGGAGGGAAACACTAGACACAGAGAAGGCAGAGGGAGACGGAGGGAAACACTAGACACAGAGAGAGCAGAGGGAGATGGAGGGAAACACTAGACACAGAGAGGGAAGAGGGAGACGGAGGGAAACACTAGACACAGAGAGGGCAGAGGGAGACGGAGGGAAACACTAGACAGAGAGGGAAGAGGGAGACGGAGGGAAACACTAGACACAGAGAGGGCAGAGAGGGAGGGAAACACTAGACACAGAGAGGGAAGAGGGAGACGGAGGGAAACACTAGACACAGAGAGAGGGCAGAGGGAGGGAAGGAAAACACTAGGAGAGGGGAGGGAGAGAGGGAAACACAGAGAGGGAAGAAGAAGACGGAGGGAAACACTAGACACAGAGAGGGCAGAGGGAGACGGAGGGAAACACTAGACACAGAGAGGGAAGAGGGAGATGGAGGGAAACACTACACACAGAGAGAGCAGAGGAGACTGAGACGGCCGAGGGAAACACTAGACACAGAGAGGGCAGAGGGAGAGGGAGGGAAACACGAGACAGAGAGAGGGGAGAGGGAGACGGAGGGAAACACGAGACACAGAGAGCGCAGAGGGAGACTGAGGGAAACACTAGACACAGAGAGGGCAGAGGGAGACAGAGGGAAACACTAGACACAGAGAGGGCAGAGGGAGACGGAGGGAAACACTAGACACAGAGAGGGCAGAGGGAGACTGAGGGAAACACTAGACACAGAGAGGGCAGAGGGAGACGGAGGGAAACACTAGACACAGAGAGGGCAGAGGGAGACAGAGGGAAACACTAGACACAGAGAGGGCAGAGGGGAGACGGAGGGAAACACTAGACACAGAGAGGGCAGAGGGAGACGGAGGGAAACACTAGACACAGAGAGGGCAGAGGGAGACAGAGGGAAACACTAGACACAGAGAGGGCAGAGGGAGACGGAGGGAAACACTAGACACAGAGAGGGCATTGGGAGATGGAGGGAAACACTAGACACAGAGAGGGCAGAGGGAGACGGAGGGAAACACTAGACACAGAGAGGGCAGAGGGAGACTGAGGGAAACACTAGACACAGAGAGGGCAGAGGGAGACGGAGGGAAACACTAGACACAGAGAGGGCAGAGGGAGACGGAGGGAAACACTAGACACAGAGAGGGCAGAGGGAGACGGAGGGAAACACTAGACACAGAGAGGGCAGAGGGAGACGGAGGGAAACACTAGACACAGAGAGGGCAGAGGGAGATGGAGGGAAACACTACACACAGAGAGAGCAGAGGGAGATGGAGGGAAACACTAGACACAGAGGGCAGAGGGAGACGGAGGGAAAACACTACAGAGAGGGCAGGGAGAGGGACACACACGACACAGAGAGGGCAGAGGGAGACGGAGGGAAACACTAGACACAGAGAGGGCAGAGGGAGACGGAGGGAAACACTAGACACAGAGAGGGCAGAGGGAGACGGAGGGAAACACTAGACACAGAGAGGGCAGAGGGAGACGGAGGGAAACACTAGACACAGAGAGGGCAGAGGGAGACGGAGGAAACACTAGACACAGAGAGGGCAGAGGGAGACGGAGGGAAACACTAGACACAGAGAGGGCAGAGGGAGACGGAGGGAAACACTAGACACAGAGAGGGCAGAGGGAGACGGAGGGAAACACTAGACACAGAGAGGGCAGAGGGAGACGGAGGGAAACACTAGACACAGAGAGGGCAGAGGGAGACGGAGGGAAACACTAGACACAGAGAGGGCAGAGGGAGACGGAGGGAAACACTAGACACAGAGAGGGCAGAGGGGAGACGGAGGGAAACACTAGACACAGAGAGGGCAGAGGGAGACGGAGGGAAACACTAGACACAGAGAGGGACAGAGTGAGACGGAGGGAAACACTAGACAGAGAGAGGGCAGAGGTAGACGGAGGGAAACACTAGACACAGAGAGGGAAGAGGGAGACGGAGGGAAACACTAGACACAGAGAGGGCAGAGGGAGACGGAGGGAAACACTAGACACAGAGAGGGCAGAGGGAGATGGAGGGAAACACTAGACACAGAGAGGGCAGAGTGAGACGTAGGGAAACACTAGACACAGAGAGGGCAGAGGGAGACGGAGGGAAACACTAGACACAGAGAGGGCAGAGGGAGAGGGAGGGAAACACTAGACACAGAGAGGGAAGAGGGAGACGGAGGGAAACACTAGACACAGAGAGGGCAGAGGGAGACGGAGGGAAACACTAGACACAGAGAGGGCAGAGGGAGACGGAGGGAAACACTAGACACAGAGAGGGCAGAGGGAGACGGAGGGAAACACTAGACACAGAGAGGGCAGAGGGAGACGGAGGGAAACACTAGACACAGAGAGGACAGAGGGAGACGGAGGGAAACACTAGACACAGAGAGGGCAGAGGGAGACGGAGGGAAACACTAGACACAGAGAGGGAAGAGGGAGACGGAGGGAAACACTAGACACAGAGAGGGCAGAGGGAGACGGAGGGAAACACTAGACACAGAGAGGGCAGAGGGAGACGGAGGGAAACACTAGACAGAGAGGGCAGAGGGAGACGGAGGGAAACACTAGACACAGAGAGGGCAGAGGGAGACGGAGGGAAAACACTAGACACAGAGAGGGCAGAGGGAGACGGAGGGAAACACTAGACACAGAGAGGGCAGAGGGAGACGGAGGGAAACACTAGACACAGAGAGGGCAGAGGGAGACGGAGGGAAACACTAGACACAGAGAGGGAAGAGGGAGACGGAGGGAAACACTAGACACAGAGAGGGCAGAGGGAGACGGAGGGAAACACTAGACACAGAGAGGGCAGAGGGAGACGGAGGGAAACACTAGACACAGAGAGGGCAGAGGGAGACGGAGGGAAACACTAGACACAGAGAGGGCAGGGGGAGACGGTGTGAAACACTAGACACAGAGAGGGCAGAGGGAGACGGAGGGAAACACTAGACACAGAGAGGGCAGAGGGAGACGGAGGGAAACACTAGACACAGAGAGGGCAGAGGGAGACGGAGGGAAACACTAGACACAGAGAGGGCAGAGGGAGACGGAGGGAAACACTAGACACAGAGAGGGCAGAGGGAGACGGAGGGAAACACTAGACACAGAGAGGGCAGAGGGAGACCGAGGGAAACACTAGACCCAGAGAGGGCAGAGGGAGACGGAGGGAAACACTAGACACAGAGAGGGCAGAGGGAGACAGAGGGAAACACTAGACACAGAGAGGGCAGAGGGAGATGGAGGGAAACACTAGACACAGAGAGGGCAGAGGGAGTCGGAGGGAAACACTAGACACAGAGAGAGCAGAGGGAGACGGAGGGAAACACTAATCACAGAGAGGGAAGAGGGAGACGGAGGGAAAGACTAGACACAGAGAGGTCAGAGGGAGACGGAGGGAAACACTAGACACAGAGAGGGAAGAGGGAGACGGAGGGAAACACTAGACACAGAGAGGGCAGAGGGAGACGGAGGGAAACACTAGACACAGAGAGGGCAGAGGGAGATGGAGGGAAGCACTAGACACAGATAGGACAGAGGGAGACGGAGGGAAACACTAGACACTGTGGTACTGCAGAGCCTATTCAAACAGGAAAAAAGGTTTTAAATCCAGAAAAAAACTTTCAACACCAGATGCGACATTACGAGGAGCCAGATAGGGGGAGCAAGAGAGACCTTCCAAGGCCTAGAGAACCACACCCCAGAGCTGGTGATGTAATGCCGCCCAACAGCCAATCCAGGAAAGGGGGAGTTCCTTCTAAGAAAGGCTGGGAATTTGAAAAGGAGGAAGTAGGACAAGCAAGAGGAGCAGAAGCAGAGGCGGAGGCAGCAGCAGAAGAAGAAAAGGAGTCTTGGCAAAGAGACCAGAGAGGAAGGAGTTCCTGGCAAGAAGACACAGTGAGTCCGGTGCAGCAGAATACCAGGAGTTCTTGGCAAAGAGACACTGGAAAGAAAGGTACCAGGAGAGAAACAAAGGTCAGAGTTTTATATAAGGAACCGGTACCAGCAGATGCAGGACACTGTGGAAGTTACCAGAGAGATGATGAAGTCATTGCCATAAGAGGTAACACTCTTCATTCAAGGAGCAAAAGGTGTGGGTGTGAAAGAGTGGTAACTCCACCCGAAGGCCAGCTGAACAGTGGGAAGCCTACTGCTCGAGTAAGGCTGAATTGCAGCAGGACTAGGCCTCAAGACTCAGCTAACTGGGATAGGCCCAGAGAACAAGGTAAACCACATTTTTATTCTAATAAGCGTTATAACTTGCTGACACAGGGAGCACAAGGAACAGAGGTGTGCACTCCTTACCAAGCTGTCTGTAAGACAAGACACAAGCCTTTATCAAAAGAAAGACTGTTTAATACAAGGCACCAAGACAAAGGAAGATACTTCCATAGCAAGCATTCACATGACCAAAGCCCAGGCCTAGGCCCAGAACACTGGAGGCTAGTGCAAGCGGTATATGAGAAGCCTCAACGTATTCCACAAGAATATACTGATACAGAGTCACAGTTATCAGACCCACAGCCTATGCAGGTGGAATTCAATGATGACCCTCCTGAGATAGCCATGGATTGCAGCTACTGTCAGGCAGGAAGCCTAGAGTCTCTGCCTGATGTGTAAAGCAGGGCTCAGTAGCAAAGCCTGTGTGTTTTATTTCTATAAGGTCCTGTGAAGTAACAGTAGACAAAGCAATATCTGAATATGTTTTCTTTTCTGCCTGAAGCAAGGTTTTTTTTATGTTGATGTAGACTCCACTATTTGAACCATTGTACATTAGGGGAAATAAAAAGCCTTTCTTTCCCTACACTCGGACTTTGTGTTCACTTGAAGTTTTGGTACACGGTAGGTCCTGGGAACAGGTACCCAGACCCCGCATACAAGGACCAAACTCAAAAATAGAAAAATAACTCATGTCCACCCGACCTGCCTTAACCACCCTTGGCCACTAGGGCGGCAGTGCGACAACACAGAGAGGGCAGAGGGAGACGGAGGGAAACACTAGACACAGAGAGGGCAGACGGAGACGGAGGGAAACACTAGACACAGAGAGGGCAGAGGGAGACGGAGGGAAACACTAGACACAGAGAGGGCAGAGGGAGACGGAGGGAAACACTAGACACAGAGAGGGCAGACGGAGACGGAGGGAAACACTAGACACAGAGAGGGCAGAGGGAGACGGAGGGAAACACTAGACACAGAGAGGTAAGAGGGAGACGGAGGGAAACACTAGACATAGAGAGGGCAGAGGGAGACTGAGGGAAACACTAGACACAGAGAGGGCAGAGGGAGACAGAGGGAAACACTAGACACAGAGAGGGCAGAGGGAGACGGAGGGAAACACTAGACACAGAGAGGGCAGAGGGAGACGGAGGGAAACACTAGACACAGAGAGGGCAGAGGGAGACGGAGGGAAACACTAGACAGAGAGGGAAGAGGGAGACGGAGGGAAACACTAGACACAGAGAGGGCAGAGGGAGACGGAGGGAAACACTAGACACAGAGAGGGCAGAGGGAGATGGAGGGAAACACTAGACACAGATATGACAAAGGGAGACAGAGGGAAACACTAGACACAGAGAGGGCAGAGGGAGATGGAGGGAAACACGACACAGAGAGGGAAGAGGGAGATGGAGGGAAACACTAGACACAGAGAGGGCAGAGGGAGACGGAGGGAAACACTAGACACAGAGAGGGCAGAGAGAGACGGAGGGAAACACTAGACACAGAGAGGGCAGAGGGAGACGGAGGGAAACACTAGACACAGAGAGGGCAGAGGGAGACGGAGGGAAACACTAGACACAGAGAGGACAGAGGGAGACGGAGGGAAACACTAGACAGAGAGAGGGCAGAGGTAGACGGAGGGAAACACTAGACACAGAGAGGGAAGAGGGAGACGGAGGGAAACACTAGACACAGAGAGGGCAGAGGGAGACGGAGGGAAACATTAGACACAGAGAGGGCAGAGGGAGGCGAAGGGAAACACTAGACACAGAGAGGGCAGAGGGAGACAGAGGGAAACACTAGACACAGAGAGGGCAGAGGGAGAGGGAGGGAAACACTAGACATAGAGAGGGAAGAGGGAGACGGAGGGAAACACTAGACACAGAGAGGGCAGAGGGAGACGGAGGGAAACACTAGACACAGAGAGGGCAGAGGGAGATGGAGGGAAACACTAGACACAGATATGACAGAGGGAGACGGAGGGAAACACTAGACACAGAGAGGGCAGAGGGAGACGGAGGGAAACACGACACAGAGAGGGAAGAGGGAGACGGAGGGAAACACTAGACACAGAGAGGGCAAAGGGAGACGGAGGGAAAAACTAGACACAGAGAGGGCAGGGGGAGACGGAGGGAAACACTAGACACAGAGAGGGCAGAGAGAGACGGAGGGAAACACTAGACACAGAGAGGGCAGAGGGAGACGGAGGGAAACACTAGACACAGAGAGGGCAGAGGGAGACGGAGGGAAACACTAGACACAGAGAGGACAGAGGGAGACGGAGGGAAATACTAGACAGAGAGAGGGCAGAGGTAGACGGAGGGAAACACTAGACACAGAGAGGGAAGAGGGAGACGGAGGGAAACACTAGACAGAGAGAGGACAGAGGGAGACGGAGGGAAACACTAGACACAGAGAGGTCAGAGGGAGACGGAGGGAAACACTAGACACAGAGAGGGCAGAGGGAGACGGAGGGAAACACTAGACAAAGAGAGGGCAGAGGGAGACGGAGGGAAACACTAGACACAGAGAGAGCAGAGGGAGACGGAGGGAAACACTAGACACAGAGAGGGAAGAGGGAGACGGAGGGAAACACTAGACACAGAGAGGGCAGAGGGAGACTGAGGGAAACACTAGACACAGAGAGGGCAGAGGGAGATGGAGGGAAACACTAGACAGAGAGGGCAGAGGGAGACGGAGGGAAACACTAGACACAGAGAGGGCAGAGGGAGACGGAGGGAAACACTAGACACAGAGAGGGAAGAGGGAGACGGAGGGAAACACTAGACACAGAGATGGCAGAGGGAGACTGAGGGAAACACTAGACACAGAGAGGGCAGAGGGAGACGGAGGGAAACACTAGACACAGAGAGGGCAGAGGGAGACGGAGGGAAACTCTAGACACAGAGAGGGCAGAGGGAGACTGAGGGAAACACTAGACACAGAGAGGGCAGAGGGAGACGGAGGGAAACACTAGACACAGAGAGGGCAGAGGGAGACGGAGGGAAACACTAGACACAGAGAGGGCAGAGGGAGACGGAGGGAAACATTAGACACAGGGAGGGCAGAGGGAGATGGAGGGAAACACTAGACACAGAGAGGGCAGAGGGAGACGGAGGGAAACACTAGACACAGAGAGGGCAGAGGGAGACCGAGGGAAACACTAGACCCAGAGAGGGCAGAGGGAGACGGAGGGAAACACTAGACACAGAGAGGGCAGAGGGAGACGGAGGGAAACACTAGACACAGAGAGGGCAGAGGGAGATGGAGGGAAACACTAGACACAGAGAGGGCAGAGGGAGTCGGAGGGAAACACTAGACACAGAGAGAGCAGAGGGAGACGGAGGGAAACACTAATCACAGAGAGGGAAGAGGGAGACGGAGGGAAAGACTAGACACAGAGAGGTCAGAGGGAGACGGAGGGAAACACTAGACACAGAGAGGGAAGAGGGAGACGGAGGGAAACACTAGACACAGAGAGGGCAGAGGGAGACGGAGGGAAACACTAGACACAGAGAGGGCAGAGGGAGACGGAGGGAAGCACTAGACACAGATAGGACAGAGGGAGACGGAGGGAAACACTAGACACTGTGGTACTGCAGAGCCTATTCAAACAGGAAAAAAGGTTTTAAATCCAGAAAAAAACTTTCAACACCAGATGCGACATTACGAGGAGCCAGATAGGGGGAGCAAGAGAGACCTTCCAAGGCCTAGAGAACCACACCCCAGAGCTGGTGATGTAATGCCGCCCAACAGCCAATCCAGGAAAGGGGGAGTTCCTTCTAAGAAAGGCTGGGAATTTGAAAAGGAGGAAGTAGGACAAGCAAGAGGAGCAGAAGCAGAGGCGGAGGCAGCAGCAGAAGAAGAAAAGGAGTCTTGGCAAAGAGACCAGAGAGGAAGGAGTTCCTGGCAAGAAGACACAGTGAGTCCGGTGCAGCAGAATACCAGGAGTTCTTGGCAAAGAGACACTGGAAAGAAAGGTACCAGGAGAGAAACAAAGGTCAGAGTTTTATATAAGGAACCGGTACCAGCAGATGCAGGACACTGTGGAAGTTACCAGAGAGATGATGAAGTCATTGCCATAAGAGGTAACACTCTTCATTCAAGGAGCAAAAGGTGTGGGTGTGAAAGAGTGGTAACTCCACCCGAAGGCCAGCTGAACAGTGGGAAGCCTACTGCTCGAGTAAGGCTGAATTGCAGCAGGACTAGGCCTCAAGACTCAGCTAACTGGGATAGGCCCAGAGAACAAGGTAAACCACATTTTTATTCTAATAAGCGTTATAACTTGCTGACACAGGGAGCACAAGGAACAGAGGTGTGCACTCCTTACCAAGCTGTCTGTAAGACAAGACACAAGCCTTTATCAAAAGAAAGACTGTTTAATACAAGGCACCAAGACAAAGGAAGATACTTCCATAGCAAGCATTCACATGACCAAAGCCCAGGCCTAGGCCCAGAACACTGGAGGCTAGTGCAAGCGGTATATGAGAAGCCTCAACGTATTCCACAAGAATATACTGATACAGAGTCACAGTTATCAGACCCACAGCCTATGCAGGTGGAATTCAATGATGACCCTCCTGAGATAGCCATGGATTGCAGCTACTGTCAGGCAGGAAGCCTAGAGTCTCTGCCTGATGTGTAAAGCAGGGCTCAGTAGCAAAGCCTGTGTGTTTTATTTC
The DNA here is from genome assembly GCA_033557465.1 of Ichthyophis bannanicus. Lineage (NCBI taxonomy): Eukaryota > Metazoa > Chordata > Amphibia > Gymnophiona > Ichthyophiidae > Ichthyophis > Ichthyophis bannanicus. The sequence goes on from CM066033.1 coordinate 1,375,829,097, forward strand.
TATAAGGTCCTGTGAAGTAACAGTAGACAAAGCAATATCTGAATATGTTTTCTTTTCTGCCTGAAGCAAGGTTTTTTTTATGTTGATGTAGACTCCACTATTTGAACCATTGTACATTAGGGGAAATAAAAAGCCTTTCTTTCCCTACACTCGGACTTTGTGTTCACTTGAAGTTTTGGTACACGGTAGGTCCTGGGAACAGGTACCCAGACCCCGCATACAAGGACCAAACTCAAAAATAGAAAAATAACTCATGTCCACCCGACCTGCCTTAACCACCCTTGGCCACTAGGGCGGCAGTGCGACAACACAGAGAGGGCAGAGGGAGACGGAGGGAAACACTAGACACAGAGAGGGCAGACGGAGACGGAGGGAAACACTAGACACAGAGAGGGCAGAGGGAGACGGAGGGAAACACTAGACACAGAGAGGGCAGAGGGAGACGGAGGGAAACACTAGACACAGAGAGGGCAGACGGAGACGGAGGGAAACACTAGACACAGAGAGGGCAGAGGGAGACGGAGGGAAACACTAGACACAGAGAGGGCAGACGGAGACGGAGGGAAACACTAGACACGGAGAGGGCAGAGGGAGAGGGAGGGAAACACTAGACACGGAGAGGGCAGACGGAGACGGAGGGAAACACTAGACACGGAGAGGGCAGAGTGAGAGGGAGGGAAACACTAGACACGGAGAGGGCAGAGGGAGAGGGAGGGAAACACTAGACATGGAGAGGGCAGAGGGAGACGGAGGGAAACACTAGACACGGAGAGGGCAGAGGGAGACGGAGGGAAACACTAGACACGGAGAGGGCAGAGGGAGACGGAGGGAAACACTAGACACGGAGAGGGCAGAGGGAGACGGAGGGAAACACTAGACACAGAGAGGGCAGAGGGAGACGGAGGGGAAATGAACATGCAGAGAAAATGTTGGAGGTGGGGGGGGGGTATCTCAAGAAAATAGATGTCAGATGCTGGACAAGGAGTAATCACAGGAAAATGGCAGATGCTGGACACAGAAGGGGGACATTGGGACATGGAGGAGCACAGGGAGACAGAGGGCAAATTATAGATGCAGGGATGGAATAGCGAGGCAGAAGGGACGTGCTAAACGCTGAGGCTAGGGAGATTATGGGGAGATACTTGACTTGGGAATTGGACATAAGGATAATGGGCACAGGGACAAGCAAGGAGTGGAGATTTTTGAGATGGAGTGAGGATACTGGACAGAGGAAAACAGGGGAGACACAGGACATGGGGGTAATAAGAAGAGAGAGGGGAAACGATTGTCATGGAGTAAGAAGGGTGAGAGAGACAAAGATGCTGGATATGGGAGTAATAAGGAGGGGGTACTATGGAGAGAGGAGGATAAGAATGAAGGGGGAAATGATGGATATGGGGATAGGAAGGGAGAAGGGGGATACAGGAGATATATATATATGAGAGAGAGAGAGAGCAGAGATGCTGGACAGAGAGAGAGATAGACACTGGATGGGGAGGGTGAGAGATGTTAGACATGGAGAGGAAAGAGAGGGTAACAGAAAGACTGGGGAATAATGAACCAGGGAAGAAGAGGCGGGGAATAGGAGAACTGGGGCGAGGATTGAAAAGTGGTAAGCAGATGGAGTAAAAAAGAGGGGGATTGAGGACTGGATAGTATGTTTGTTTATTTAAAAATTTATATACCGCCCTTACAGAAAAGTACCTAGGCGGTCTACAATCAATAATAAAATTTGTGAATTTAAAAAGGATGCTGCAGAAAAAGGAAAAGGAACGCCAATAAAACCTCTAAAGGAAAGGAAAGACATAGAGACAGTGGACAGGGGGGAAAAGAAAGGGACAATAGGTGACAAACATAGTGGGTAAAAACCAGCAATAGGAAGGGAGGTAAGTAGGAAACTGGGGGGAGGTTATTTTATCTTATTAACTTGGGGAAGGAGAGGGGGAGGGAGGTTGAAAGCTGCGCAAAAGAGGTGCGTTTTCAGTTGTGTTTTGAAAGATTTAAAAGAGGGATCCAGTCGAAGGGTGGAGGGGAAGCAAGTTCCAGAGTCTTGGGCCAAGGAAGAAGAAAGCTGAGGATCGAGTGGATTCTAGGTGAGCCTGGGATGGGAGGGGAGGAACATGCAGTTAATGTGGCTGGAAAGGAGGGAACGGTGGGGGGTACGGAGGCGGACCTGATCGGCAAGATAAAGGGGAATACCAGTGCGGATAGCTCTGTGTTCAAAGATGAGGATTTTAAAAAGGAGTAATGAAATCTGACTGGACAGAGAGAGAAAAATAAATGGAAGAAAGCTGAAAGGAAAAGATCAATATCCTAGTTGGAAAGAAATGAAGAAAACAAAAGGAGAGACAAGAAATGGCATATGGACTAGAGACTGTAGAAACTGAGCTAATAGACAGAAGAAAGCAGAAACCTCAAATTGGGACCAGCATGATCAGAGAATAAAATGATCAGGCCTAGTGGTTAGAGCACTGGCTTGGGAACCAAGAGACCAGGGATTAATTTCCACTAGCGCCCCTTGTGGCCTTGGGCAAATCACTTCATCTTCTATTGCCTCAGAAGAATCCAAGTTATCAATGTCCCTGTTTAATGTACATTACAAAGGTTAAGTTACAATATAAACCGCTTTGACTAAAATGACAAAGCGGTATAAAATACCTGTTAAATAAATAAAACAAAGGTAAAACAAAATAGTTTAGTAATCGGACTTTGCGCTATCTTTGGGGAATGTTTACTAAGGTGCATTAAGGTTTTGCAGCTAACGCCGTGCGTTGCTTCCTTGTAGTGCAAGCATCTTGCATTCATTTTGGGTTTTGCAGAATACATAGTTCGATAAATACCATGCTGGTCCAGTCGCAGCTTCAGAGGAGTTATGTTGGGGTTGCCAAGTCCTTCTTGTTGTTTGGCATCATACAAAATGTTCAGTAAGGAGTTTTGGGGAAAAGTGGGGTGAGGTATAGCCAGCATTAATAGTAATGAGGAAGGGGGCATCGATCAGGTCTAGCCCAAGAGTTGTTCAAGCTGTCAGTGCCCTAGGCAAACCTTAAGCTTTATCTCCCCCCCCCCCTCCCAGCTGTCAGAATCTATTGTTTAGCTTTGAATGGCTTGCTCTTTGCTGCCAGCCTTGGGGTTGGGTCGGTCCTGGCCAGTCTGCTTTTGGTTTTTGCTGATACGTGTGGCATTGTCTGCCCTACCTGCTCTCTTGATTGGGTGCCGCTGCCCAGCGGTTATGGTGTTACTGCTGCTGCCTGGGATGATTAGCTGGCCTGCCGCTCCTTTGTTGCCAGTTAAGAATTTTGCTCATTATGGGAGGAGTGTTGTTGTGATGATTATTAGGGTGGTTCGGATTACTGTTTATATTCTCTTTTTGGAGTGGTTTTACGCATAGAACTTAATTCAAGGACGAGAAAGCCGAACGTTCACCTAGGGTGAGTTATGCCTTTGCACCTGCCTTATTTAAATGGATAATGCAGAAAATTAGGGAACACTGTAAAAATCTGGTCTACCTACAGTTGTGGTCAACATTATTGGCACCCTTGCATTTTAGATATGTTGAGGGCATAGCCCGCCCACCTCCCGTCTAACCCGGATTTTCCATGCCTGGGTCATATGTGGCCCCGGCATCAAAATTCCGGGTGTCGCTGCACAGCCTGGTAGCCGCAAGAGCTACCTGTGTAGCACAACCTTCGATGCTACATGGTTAGCCCCAGCACCTTAAAGATAGGCGTGGGAAAACCTTGCCTATCTTTAAGGCACACGGCACTAACCGTGTAGCATTGAAAATTGGTGATACACAGGTAGCATCATGACCCAGCTCCACTCAGCCCAGGAACGCCTCCAACATGCCCCAATGTAAGCGGATAAAAGTGGGCACGTGAGGGACATATCTGGGATTTTAGAGGGGTACTCTTCGTGTAGGTGCCCTTTGAAAATCCTGGATAAGGCCTTTATATGGGTAACTAAGGAAGTTACCCATGTAAAGGCCTTCAAAAATCGGGCTCATTGTGTACAATATCTTGATAAGCCCTCTGAGGATAGGGAAGTATCTGATTGTAACTCACCTTGGACGACTAGAAAGGCATGAAGAAACTCAAGAGGCTGTATTCAGTGCATCCATGCTACCGGCAGGCAGGTAATGCAGCTGCTGCCCAAATTATAAAAAAACCCAAAAACCCTGATTGTGATCATGCACCCAGATTCAGCAAAAGAGAAACTGCAATGCAGCCCTGGAGATGATGGATAAGTGTTGAATTGTGGTTTTGGGACCACTGCCAGCCCCAAACAAGAGGGAGGGGCAGCAGCAATGGGAACCCCTGGAGGACCAGCACTTTAGGCAACCACCTAGTTGATCTAATGGTAGCGCTGGCCCTGGCCATGTGTATCTTATGACTTACATCCCTAATTTATGAAGAAAAGTAAGCGTGTGCTTTTCTTTATAAAATAGGCACACTTCACACATATTGGAACATGCATAGATCCAGCTCCTCTAGTGACAGCACCAGAACCCCCCCCCCCCCACCCACCCCTATCATGTACCTTCCTAAGATCAACCCCTGGTCTCTCCCTTTATTTACCCCGGGCATCCCCAGTAGTATAGTGACCAGCATGGGAGCACTGTCACCCCATAGCTACTGAGTTCAAAATGGCGGCTCTGACCCTGAGAGATAGCCTGGTAGTACTACTACGAGCACTCAATCTTCCAAACAACCCTTATTTGGCAGATTGGTAGTATTACTGCTAGGGGTCAATTTACCAGAAGTCATCAGAGCTGCCATTTTGAACCCAGGTGGAACTGGGGCAGAAGCATAGGGGGATTGCTCCCACACTGGCCACTATAGTGGAAAACTGCTGGGGCTCAGGTGGTGAGGCCGGGTGCTGATCTTAGGGGATATATGATTGGAGGTTGGATATGCGATCAGAAGGTGAGGCTTTGATGAGAGGGTTTGAATCTGTGCTCAGGGGAGTTGGTGCTGTCCTGGAAGGGGGGGGGGGGGGGGGCTGGCTATGTAATCAAAGGTTTGGAGCTGGCACTGAATAGTTTTGGACTGTAATTAGAGTTGAATTGCCACTGCTACCAGGGGGTTGGAGTGCTTTCATTTTGGGATTTTGGGCAGCAGTTAATCCCATGCTAAATGCATCAGCAGACAGCACAGATGCAGCCACACTATCTGCCAATGAATTTAGGAGATATGTTTGTTATAAAATGATCTGCCATCAATGCATATAAGACATCTATTTTCAATGACATATGCATGGGGATGGGCACTTACACATGTAATTTAAGTGTGCGCTATTTTGTAAGTATGCTGTCAGGATGATGACTTATATTTTTGGACTAGGCAAGCCCAGGAACAGAGCTTGGACGTAATTTATAAAATATTATAACTTCTGTGTGTTTTCTACAACTCTAGAAGCAGATATTTGCACCAAGTTGAGGGAAGGCCTGGGTTTGCCATGAGCAGGGTCAGTGCAAGGACTGCAGGCATCCTAGGTGGGCCCTCCACCCTGCTGCCCCCCACACACCCTTTGCTGCTATTTCTACCCCCTCTGATGCAACTTCTGGTTGGGTGGAAGGAGCAGATTCAGCAAGAGAGAAACCGTGATGCAGCCCAGGAGAGAGTGGATACTATAAGTGCTGCATTGTGTTTTTGTAACCTTTGCTCCTGCTGCTGACCGCAGAGAGGGGTAGAGCAGCCGTGGCACTGGACGCCCCTGGAGATCTGTTGCTCGAGGAGACTGTTTAGTTTGCCTAATGGTGGTGCCCTATTTCATAAAGAGAAGTAGGCGTGTGCTTTTCTTTATGAAAGAGACACACTTTGCACGCATTGGAACCTGCACTAGCCTAGGCAACTTTTATAAAATTACCTTCCATAGGTGGGCCTGTATGGTAAGCATCTACCCTAAGTACTAACTACAAGGCCTTTGCCGAGCAGGACTCTGACTGTTAGCACACAGAAATGTGCAGTAAATGCAAAAATTTCATATATTTGAGTTAAGATGCTCCTTAGACTCAGAGGTGGATTAATAGAGAGTTGGCAGATCTTAATTACACACCGAGTGAAGAAATATCTTCTCTGATTGATCTTAAATGTGCTACTTAGAGGATATGCAACGAAGCTCCAGTCCTTCATACTTTTTGAAAGAGTAAACAACTGATTTACATTTACTCGTACTATAGACCTCTATCATATCTCCTCTCAATCGTCTTTTCTCCAAGCTGAAGAGCCCTAACTTTTTAAGCTTTTTCTTATAGGGGTACTTCCATCCCATTTAACGTTTTGCTCACCCTTCTGTGTGCCTTTTTCACATTCTGCTTTTTTTTTTTTTTTAGATGTGACCACCGGAACTGAACACAATCCTCAAGATGCGGTCGCTCTACGGAGTGATACAGAGGCATTACGATATCCTCTGGTTTATTCTCCATTCCTTTCTTTATAATTCCTGACATTCTAATAACTTTCTTGACTGCCGCTGCACACTGAGAAGAGGAATTCAACATATTATCCATAACAACATCTAGATCCTTTTCCATAGGTGGTGGCTCCTAATGTGGAACCTTGATTCATATAGTTTAGTCAGGATTGTTTTACCCTAGGTGCATAACCTTGCACTTGTCCACATTAAATTTCATCTGCCATTTGGATGCCCAGTTTCCCAATTACTTAAAGTCCTCGTGCAATTGCTCACAATGCTGTTGTGACTTAACAACTTTGAATAATTTTGTGTCAACTGCAAATCTGATCACCTCACTCATTGTTCCCCTTTCTAAGTCATTCATAAATATGTTAAAAAGCAGTAGACTCAGCACAGATCCCTGGGGAATGCCACTATTTGCCTTTTTCCATTAAGAAAACGGCCCATTTAGCCTTACTCTTTTTATCTTTTAACCATTTCCCACTCCACAATATTACACTGCCTCCTAGCCCATGACTTTTTCCTTCCTCAACCGTCTCTTATGAGGGATCTTGTCAAAGGCTTTCCAAAACTCCAGATAACCTATATTAACCGGCTCGCCCTTGTCTACCTGTTTATTCACACTTTCAAAAAATGTAGTTGATTGGTGAGGCAGGAGTTCCCTTGGCTAAATCTGCGTTGGCTTTGTTAAGCATAATGTAAGTGGTGAAGAATGAGGGGAGACGAGGTGCGGTAAGAGACTATCCCTGAACAATTTTCTGCAGATCCCCACATTTAGAACCACAACCCTCTACTTTTTAGTCTGCACATATGCGCATATGCAAATTATCCAAGGATAAGAATCAATCAGACACTGCTGGAATTTACATGTCCTGAACATCTGATTCAAATACACGCATCCACATACTGTATATACAGACCAGTAATTTCATGCACTCTCTTTTTCTTAAAGACTTGGTTAAAAAAAAAAACAGAGAGAAAGAAAGAGAAAAGGAAAAGAAAATAAGATGGGGAAAGCATTCTTCTTGACGGCATACAAGTAATTCTTTTTATTTCTTTTTTGGAAGAGGGTGGTGAAGGTAATTTGTGTAGAGTTTAAACATGTCGTGACCAAAGATTTTCACAGTAATGGGTTATTTCTCTGAAATAGCTTTGTCCTAAAGAAATACATCAAGTAAGAGCAGGAGTTTACGAAATGTTGATTGCATCAGGAAATACACTGCAACTTTGTTCACAGGGCTCCCGGTCTACTCATATTTCTGCACTGGCTCTACCACTGTTTATCTTTGAAATCTATGACATATAGAACCGGGTTGCAGTAAACAGCAAAAACAGACAGAGAGAATAAGTGTTTATCCGGGATAAAAGCATCACAATCCCATCAACATGCAGTACTAGTTCAGCGTCTACCGCAGGTGCAGCCGGTTCTATGTGCATTCCCATTATGGTAGGACAAGCAAGACCTATTTCTACCAAGACCCCTTTATATGAGTATCTTTCATTACACTCTGTCTAGAAATGGAAAAGCATTCTGAGGCTACGATGGGAAGCAAAGCAGTCGATCACCGTGTGGCTTCCCCTTCTCAGTTGTCATTAGCTTAAAAATATATCCATATATTGATATTGCATGCCACGCTGGCATTTTGTTTTCACCTAGCTTAAACCTTCTATAAATCTGAAGTCACCCTGAAGATTTGTCTCAGTCCATCATGGCATCCTACAGAGGCTCCCATGAGGACGACTGAGGCAATCACGGATTGTCATAGCCATCAGTGAAAAGTCACCGAATACTGCAGGGCCATGGAGCTATACCTAGTAAAATAACTGATGGCAGAAAAAGACTTAATTGTCCCATTCGGTTTGCAGGATATATCTCCTTTGCATTTCACCTTCCTGGGTAGATATTTCTGTTGAGTATTTCACAGAGGAAGGGCTTGGATGAGGACCATAATGCCACAAGTATTAAATTAAATTAAACTAAATTTGAAACGTATATTCTATTTAACCACAGTAGTTCTAGGCAGGGTACAACAGTACCTGGTGACACGTATGGGGCAGTAATTGAATAATAAGTTGTTTATGTGAGAAGCCCAAAAAGTGTGTCAACTTAAGCCTGTGTGCCTTTATGAAATAGGCTTTAAGAACCAGATCTAATAGCGTGCAAATGGCCATGCACAAATTTACACCTGATTTGAAAAAGGTGAAATGTGATTTCCCTTATTTGTTAGCTTGATACCTAGTGGCAGCACCTGAGACCACTGCTAGAGTTCGGATCCATCAGTTTGAGCCAGAGTGGAAATGGGGCTGGAGCAAAGGGGGAGGGGTGCCATTGTGATTGTAGGTGCAGGTTGTGATGGGGGAGTGGGGGGGTGTCAGGGAAGGGATCTAATGGCTTGGCAGGTCATCAGGTGAGGATTCAAGGTCAGGTGGTGATCGTGGGACATGGTGCTTCTGGCCCAGGGTGTTCACACTCAACAGGAGCAGTCATTTCAAAAAACTGCTCCCACGTATATGTATGTTTTTCCCCCTGGGAGCAGCTTTTAATATTGCTGCCTTGGCTGGATGTGTTGCAGGACTGTACACGTATGTCTCTCCGCATCCAACTGGAAAAACAATCTTAAAAGATACACACGGGGGCAAAAAAACATGCAAATGTATCCATGTATGTGTGGGAGCAGCTTTTTAAAATGAGCTGCTCCCACGGAGCCTCTTGTAAAGTCCAATGGAATTCCCATGCCCTGACCGAGATGTGGGAATTTCCTTCTTCACATTCTATCTAATCTCCTACTCCACGCATGATAGCACCATTGTGGTGCAGGGTGTATTAGTAAGTGGGGCCACTGTTTTACTTTCTATTTCATTCCTTATGTCTATTAGGGCACATTACTCTGACTGACAAATAATGGCAACTACATTATCACTTCAGACAAGGACAGCCCCAGGGCAGTTGCTACTCCAGGCACCCCTCCTCTTGAGATTTTCAGAATCATACATTTTTATATTTCTATATTTGTAGGATGTTCCCTTCATTATCATTATTCTGCTTTTCAGTGGTAATCCTGCAGAACTGACATTAATTAATTCCTGTACCATTAATATTTTAATATCAAAGAAATACACAAAGGGCAAAAACAATTTAATTAAACAGAAATAAATGACTACAAGGATAATAACCGCTGTACGGCGGTTGAGTACACACATATTAATATCTCTCTCAGTCACAGTATATATCAAAGCTATCAGAGGCATTTATTGCCTACTGCATGCTTTGTTATGATAGATGGTATACTATTTTCATCCGATGGATATTTATATGATAAAATGCAATTATATTATGCTTTTAGTACCATAATGCTTTCTATGTAGCATGTGAGACAAAAAATCTAACTTACCAGGTATAACTCAGAGGGCTCGGAGGCAACCATTTCCCGAACATTAAAATGGAACATGAGTGCTCTGTTCACATTCAATAAAGATTATTGAACTACGGCGCTTTAAACAAGTACATTAGCTCATTCAACAAAACTTGCTGTCAGTGTAAAAGAAAATTATAACCATTTCACAGGCATAATGTCGATAACCATTGATGCATTGTACTTAAGGTCTTTTATTAAGCCATAAAAAACATATTGGCAAGTCCTTCCTCTCTTTTGACTCTTCTTTTCCTGGAACGCTTCTACCGCAGAATGGAGGCACTTTAGAGGCGGCTAACAATGAAATGAGTCTTAAGGACCTAAATATTTAGACCTCAAAGAAAAAAAAGGGGGAAGGGGAAAGAGACAGAGTAAGAGTAATTTTATAAACTGACTTCTAGCTAATACACTTTTCACATGCATACTTTGCGCCTATGTTATAAAGACAAGTAAGTATGACTATAGTTGTCTTGAAAAAATAGAATGTGTTAAATATGCACATATTTTAAGGTATGATTGCTTACGTAAACCCTAGAACTGGTGTTAATAGCCACATCTACTTTTTGCAATTATGCACGTAATTGAAAGAACTTTATTGTCTATCCACATAATTACTTGCACCACCCACACTCTGCCCAAAGTCCGCCCATGTGCATGCTCATAGTGAAAATATGGGCGCTGCAAACTATGTTTATAAAGGGCCATGTACACACATAAATGACTAAAATAAGGTGACATATTACTTACCAGATAATGGTCTTTCCTCGAGTCCTGCTAGACCAGTCCAGACAAGTGGATTGTGTTCCCCTACCAGCAGATTGGTGAAAAGAAAGAACCAATGAAAAGCTCAAGTTTCAATGACATCACTCCCATGTCTCTATGCACCTCTAAGATCTTTTCAGTATCCCTCCCAAAACATATGGGAGAACATGGAAGGCATCATACAACCTCAACATGGGCAACAATGAGTAATCAAACAGTATAGAGCTATATACAGGAAAGGATAAACAGAAGACTGTCAGTAGAAGATGGTCCTGCAGAGCAAAGTATATAAATCATAGCGGTCTGCAGTGTACTGTTGTAGTAGAACAGAGCAAACACAGTTCCAGGGGGCAGGCCCTGGACTGGTCCATCAGGACTCAAGGAAAGGTCGTTAACTGGTAAGTAAAATGTCATCTTACATATCCTCCTGCTAAATTGGTCCAGACAATTGGGACGTTCCACTGGGAGGGAAGAAGATGCAGCAGCTCACAAAAATTTAGATCCAAAGGCCACATCCACCCGAGAGTGGACATACAAGCAGTGCTGCTTGACAAAAGTAGAAATGGATGCCCATGTTGCCACCCAAGAAATGTCTGCAGGGGCTACTGAGCTCCGCTCCACCCATGAGGACATTTGCACTTGGGTAGAATAGATGTGCAAACCTTCCAGAGCCAGCTGGTTCTGCAACAGGTATACCAAGGCAATGGCCTCCTTAATCCAGCACTCCGATGTAGACTTAGCCACCATGTCACCTTTGTGTGGGCCAGCAAAGAGCACAAAAAGAGTGCCTGACTTGCAATAAGAATTTGTAACCTTGAAGTACCGGAGAAGCTCCCTCTGGGCATCCAAAAGGCAAAGATCCTTATCCTACCCCTGAGACTGCTCCTTAGAGAAGGACGGCAGGTAAACCACTTAGTTCAAATGAAAGGAAATCACCTTAGGTAAGAAGGAATGCACCATCTGAATGGAAATGGCCTTCTCAGAAAATGATAGGTAAGGATCTCGGCAAGACAGAGCCTGCAGCTCAAAAATCCACCTTGCAGAACAAATCTCAACCAAGAAGACCGTCTTGAGCATCAAATCTTTCAGAGTAGTGTGCTTCAATTGCTCAAAGGGCTGTAACATCAGGGCCCTGAGTATGAGACACAGATCCCAGGAAGGGACCACAGACCAGAATGGAGGACGCAGACACTGAAACCCTTGAAGAAAGCACAAAACATTTGGGTATAGCGCTGGAGACTTACCAGCCACCGGTCATCTGAAACAGGCCAAAGCTGCCACTGAACCTTCTGGGAGCTAAGAGAAAGGCCCTTCTCCAGACTGTCCTGCAGAAAGGCCAACAGAAATGGCACCTTGACCGCCTCAGGAGCCAGCTGCCGTGTGCCACACCTTCGCTCAAAGAGGCACCAGACCCTCACATATGTTCGGTTGGTAGACCTCCTCTGTGCTCCGAGCAGATTCAAAACCACTGATGGAAAGTAGCCCTTATGTGCTAGCCATCTCTTTTCAAGAGCTAAGCTGTAAATGTGAAGGGAACCTGGTCTTCCAGGATGATCAGTCCCTGAGGCAATAGGCCCCGAGATGGAGGCAAACGAAGAGGTGGCGCTTGCAGAAGCTGCATCAGATCTCCAAACCATACTCAGTCAATCTGGCACCACCAGAATAATTCATCCCAGGTGGAGCATTATATGCTGAATCACATGCCCCACCAGGGCCATAGAAGAAACACATACAGCAGGCCTTGACTTGTCCAAAGCTGAGCCAGGGCATTGGCACCCTCAGAATACATGTCTGTATGGCGACTGAAGAAGTGGCATACTTTGGCATTGGAATAAGTCATCATCAGATCCACCAAGTCTATTTTCTTTTGAAGAGAGGGGGGTCCATACTGCTAGGCCACGAGGGATTCACTATCTGTTGGAGCATTGGCCCCAGACAGTGTTTTGATGGCATCAGGGGCTTTTCCCGATGCTGAGATTGTCCCTGATGCCATCAAAATACTGTCTGGGGCCAGCGCTCCAACAGATAGTGAATCCATCGTAGCCTAGCAATATGGACCCCCCTGTCTTCAATATCTGTTGGGGCACCTGTCCCCAATAGTATTTTGATGGCATCATGGACAATTGGACAACAGTATTTTGATGGCACTGGGGGCTTTTCCCGATGGCATGATAGAATTTTTATGGTACAGGAAAAGCCCCCAGTGCCATCAAAATACTGTCAGGGGCCAGTGCCCCGACAGATAGTGAATCCCTGGTGGCCCAGGGACCCCAATCTCCCCACCTGACAGTATTTTGATGGCATCAGGGACAAACGGGTGGGGGGATCAGTGCAGCTGGGCCACCAGGGATTCACTTTCTGTCAGGGTACTGGCCCCTGACAGTGTTTTGATGGCATCGGGGGCTTTTCCCGATGCCGCGATTCTCCCTGATGCCATCAAAATACTGTCTGGTAGGGGGATCGGGGCTGCTGGGACACCAGGATTCACTGTCTGTCGGTGCACTGATTTGGCAAACTCAGGAAATTTTAGGAATGGGTTCGGGCAAACCGGTGCGAACCGGCTGAATTCCACCACTGGTCATGACCTTTAATGTGCTACTGTACAATGTAGCACATTTAAGACTAATTGGAGAAAACTGAGTTACTTACCTGTAACATGAGTTCTCCGGGGGCAGGAGGATAAGTCAGCCACAAGTGGTGACGTTACCTGACGGTGCCATAGATGGAAGTACTCTCAGTAGCTCAGAAGGCTTTTGCCTTCTGAGCATGGGCTAGTAGCCACACCCCTAGGATCGCCCTTAGCTAGCCAGAACTTCCCCAGCTGAGGCATTGCCAAGTTGCTAGGAGGCGGCAGAAGTCATGGAATGCCCCCCCCCCCCCATGGGAGGAGGATGGGAATGTGTGGCTGACTTATCCTGCTGTCCCCAGAGAACTCATGTTACAGGTAAGTAACTCAGTTTTCTCCTAGGACAAGCAGGATGAGTCAGCCACAAGTGGTGCCTCTCAAGCTTCACGTGCTGAGGTGGGGGGGGGGGGGGGAGAACAGAGGCAGATCCATGTCGATACAAAAAAAACTGATTTATTGAAGCCCAGGAGAGGGCAGCATAACAGGCATACTTGTGCAAGAACATGTGACTTGTGCAAAACAGCAAGCTCAATCAACATGTGAAGGTGTATACAACTCAGTGCAAGGTGCATGTGCAAGTATCAACAATATAGCAAAACAACAGTGCAGTCGCGAGTTAAATCGCATAACAAGCTGGACAGAGTCACTGGGACCTGTGGCCTTGATCAGGTGCCGGAACGGCTTTGGCTAACACCGCCTGGCCGAAGGCAGAGCTGCCTTGATCTACTTGATCTAAGCAGTAGTGTCTCTGAAAGGTTTGGATGGAGGCCCAGGTGGCAGACCTGCAGATGTCTGGTACCGGAATGGAGTGTAGGTTGGCAATCGTGGCAGCCAACGCCCGCAGATCATGTGCCTTGACCCTTGGTGTGGTTTGGGACCCAGTTTGTGATAGGCAAAAGGCGATACATGAGGAAATCCAAAGGGAGAGCTTTTGTTTGGACACTGGGCAACTAGGCTTGTTGGGGTCATAAGAGACAAAGAGCTGTGACCCTTTGCGGAGAGAGGAAGTCCGGTGTAGGTAGCAGTGTAAGGCCCTGATGCAGTCCAGAATGTGGCGCCTCTCCTGTTCTTGGCTGGAATGAGGTTCCAGCTGGAAGCAGGGTAATTCGTGGTTTGGTTGATGTGGAAGGCACTCGCCACCTTGGGGACAAACGTAGGGTGTGTCCGCAGGCAGGCGCGGTCATGGTGGAGTATGGTATAAAGCGGGTAGGCTACCAATGCATGTAGCTCACTGATACGTCTGGCAGAAGTGATGCCTATGAGGAAGAGTGTTTTCCAAGAGGCAAACTTGAGTTCTACTGACTGCAGTGGCTCGAAGGGCTCCCCTGTGAGCTGATTGAGAACAACATTCAGGTCCCAGGCAGTCACGGGCGCTCGGATGGAGGGATGGAGGTTGGCCAGACCATTCATGAAGCGAACCACTAGTGGAAGCATAGCTATCGAGACGTCCCCGGGCCAGTCGTGGAAGGCCGCTATGGCGGACAGGTGGACCCTTATGGTCTGTGTCTTGAGTCTATGCGCCAAGAGCGAGGCGAGATATTGGAGGAGTTGAAGCACCAGGCACGAAAAGGGGTCCAGACGACGAGACTCACACCAAACGGTGAAACGCCGCCATTTTAGATTGTATGATTTCCTGGTAGACAGGCATCGAGCTGCCAGTATGACTTGCTGGACCTCGGCTGAGAGGTCAAGAGATGCACGGGTCATCCTTTCAGCTTCCACGCCATTAGTGATAGCATTTGCAGGTTGGGGTGAAGAGTTGTGCCATTGTCTTGGGAGATCAAGTTCGGCCTCAGAGGTAGGCCTTACTGGAGGTTCCAAGGCCAGGCAACGCAGGTAGGGGAACTAGACCTATCTAGGCCAGTGAGGGACCACCAGGATGGCTTGCGCTTTGTCTCGGATCAGGCGCTGTATGGTCTGTGATTATGAGTGGAGTGGGGGGAGGCATAAATCAGAGGCCATTGCCCTCAGGACACGTCAAAGGCATCCACTGCTACTCTGCTGTGTGGGGGTCTTTTGGAGCAGAACAGAGGGGACTTTGTGTTTTCTTCGGCTGCAAAGAGGTCGATTAGCGGCCAGCCCCATCTCATGAAGAGGGCCGATGCCACATCCTCGTGGAGCACCCATTCATGGAGATTTAGTTGCCTGCTGAGGCGATTCGCTAGTTCGTTCTCTATTCCCAGTAGGTAGCTGGCTTGTAGGGTGCACCGGTGAGAGAGTGCCAGGTGCCTGATCTGGAGTGCCTCCCTGCAGAGGGGGCATGACCCTGTCTCCCCTTGCTTGTTGATGTAGAACATGACCACCTAGTTGTCAATTTGTATCCTGACTGTCTTGCCTGCTATTTGGTTTTGGAAGGCCAGGAGTGTGTAGCGGACAAGTCTGAGCTCGAGGACGTTGATGTGGAGGACCCTCTCTGTGACTGACTGGGGGCCTTGGGTGCAGAGTCCTAGACAGTGAGCTCCCCACCCCACTGCTGATGCATCAGTGGTGATGGTGATTTGGTGAGCTGGCAGTTGAAGGTGCCCTGCAAGAGATTTTTTGAGTGAGTCTACCAGCGGAGTGCTCTGGCCACAGTCGTGTCAATGGGAATCACTGCAGACAGAGATTGCGTGTGCTGACACCAATGTGTAGTCTCGCTAGGGGAAGAACGTGGGTGGACGCTGCCATGTGACCCAGGAGGTGCAGGAGGATTCTTGCCATCAAGTGTGTGGAGCTGAGTGTGTCGAGGGCAAGGTTGATAATGGCCTTCTTTTTGTTTTGTGGGAGGAACGCCTTCGCCAAGGTGGTGTCTATATATGCTCCTATGAATTCTAACGTCTGAACCGGAGTGAGGTGGTACTTCAAGTGGTTCACTAGGAAGTCCAAGGACGAGAGGAGAGAGGTGGCCTACTTGACTACTACACGTAGCTCCTTCAGGGAGGATGCGGAAATCAACCAATAGTCCAGGTATGGGAAGACACATATGCCGTGTTTGTGCAGGTGTGTCACTGCCACTGCTACACATTTGGTGAAGACCTGCAGACCAGACGAGAGGCCGAATGGGAGGACCCTGTATTGGTAGTGATTCCCCAGAATCTGAAAGCACAAGAACCTCCTGTTTTGCTTGTGGATGGGGACATGCGTATAAGCGTCCTGAAGATCCAACGAGGTCAGCCTCTCCTTGGGCTGGATGCGGGGTAGGATGAAGTTTAGAGAATGTATCCGGAATTTTTCTTTAATAACGAACTTGTTGAGTTTCCGCAGATCGAGGATGGGTTGGACGCCCCCTGACTTCTTGGGGACTAGGAAGTACCTGGAATAAAATCCTGTATTGAGTTTGCTGAGAGGAACAGGTTCTATAGCTCGAGATGATAGGAGCGATTTTATTTCCAAAGTCATGGGAAGGAGGTGGCATGGTGGAATGTTGCTCGCAGGCGGGGAACATTGAGTCGTAGCTGAGGAAAATTTGATATAATAGCCTTGTTTGATGATGTTAAATAAATAAATGTTGAGAACCCACTGGTCCGTTGTGATGGTCTCCCAGGAACACAGGAATGCAGATATGCAGCCCCCCGTGTGGAGGTGTGGGGTGAGCGGTGAGTCAAAAACTAGGATTGTTTTTACCTGGCGCAGAAGGAGGGTTTTTCTTTTGCATACGTTCCCATTGAACGTATGCAAAGGTTTCTGTCAGTAAGGCGTCTGGTAGGGTTGTTGCTGTCAGTAAGGCGTCTGGTAGGGTTGTTGCTTGTACCGTGGTTTCTGCCATTTGTGCTATATATTGTAGCGTTTTGATGATGTTTTCTGGGTATTCCCCTTACGGTAGGGGTGAGAGTGCTCCAACTCTTCTTCGGCAAGGGTCTGGAGGGTGGTGCAGTGTTCTCTCATATCATTGACTGTGTCCTTGACTTTATCCCCAAAGAGGGAGTTTCCAGTGCAAGGAGTGTCAGCAATCTTGTCGTGGGTATCGTCGCTAAGCTGGAGGCTCGCAACCAGGCCAACCTGCGGACAGAGATGGTTGTCCCTGCGGTTCTGTCGGCTGCCTCGAAGGTGTCGTAGGCTGCTCGGCCTTGGTGCTTGGTGCAATCCTCCAGTTCTGTCAGAGCTGCTGTGACGGAGGGCTAAGGTTCAGTGAGCTGGGAGATGGCAGCCTTGAGGTTAGCTAGGAGGAGATCTTGATATAGGGCATGCTGAAATTGATGCGCTGCCACCCTGGCATTCAGCATGGTGCCCTGGTAGACTTGTTTTCCTACATCGTCAAGGAGTTTATGGTCCTTCCCCAGAGAGGCGTTGGCTGTATTTTGAGAGGATTTAGACCGCTTGAGTGCTGATTCCACCACGATGAATTGGTGGAGGAGTTGTTGCTTTTCAAATCCTGGCAAAGGATGGATCATGTACTTTGTGTCCAGTTTGCATGGACAGGCTGGGTTGGAGTCCGGGGTCAGCCATATTTTGGTTAGGTTGTCCCAGAGAAGCTGGTGAACAGGCAGGGATTTAGAGGCCTGGGAGCATCCATGAACTTGAGGGCGCTCTGTACCTCGTTGCGTTG
Organism: Ichthyophis bannanicus; assembly: GCA_033557465.1. NCBI lineage: Eukaryota > Metazoa > Chordata > Amphibia > Gymnophiona > Ichthyophiidae > Ichthyophis > Ichthyophis bannanicus. Next base: position 1,375,846,837 of record CM066033.1, read on the forward strand.
ATCCATAGCATCGATGGAGGCAATGGACAGTGCAGAAGTGACCTTATGCAGAAACTTAGGATAGGTCAAATCCTCCTGGGGGAGTAGCGAAGGCAGAGGAAGAAGCTTCCTTGGCGGGAGTGAGGGAGTCCCCGGGGTGTGATTGTTCATCCATTCCTTCTTCCATGGGTTGTATGGGGGTGGGTGACTGTGGAGCAGGAGTTGCAGACTTGGATGGCGAAGGATCCATGAGTTGATTAGAAGAGAGGGTAGAGAGGGTGGAGGCCCACTGCTGCAGCATGTTGGAAAGAAGCTTGAGGGTCTCCGGTGGGTTGGCAGCAGTTGGCACTACTTGTGGAGAGGAAGAGAGTTATGGAGGCAGAGTAGTTAGTTCTTCTGTGCACACCCGTTGCTCCCTGTCTGCTGCAAGAGTGGAGGAAGGGGAGAGAGGTAGATCATCGTCTCCGTAGGAATAGTGGCTGCTGATGTTGGAGGTGCTGCCCTGGCGACGAGAGTGCTTCCGATGGTGTTGGGCTGCATCCTTGGAGCGGTCTCTTCTGTGATGGCGGCGACGGGATGTGTTGCTTGGCCCCGAGTTGCTCTGTCTATGCCGGCGTTCGTGTTCCTGGCATCTCCTGCCACAGCTGCGGCTCTGATGCCATTCGGCACCATAGGAAGTGTTCCGATGCCCAGAAGTGCTGCGGCAATTCCGTTCTCTGCAGCGCTTGCCTCAGCTCCGGCTCCAACTTCGGCTCCGATGCTTGCCCTCATATGCGCTTTGGCTCCAATGCCTGCCCTCAGAAGCACTGCGCCATTGCACGGGGCTGAGCCTGCTGCTTCGGTGTGATGCCCCTGTCAGCTGACTGGAAGCCGGAACTCCTACAGAGGTCTCAGAAGAGATAGCGGTCCCAGAAGTGATGGCCGCATGGAGGGGCTCACACATGGGCGGCGAAGACCGTTTGTCACGGCGGGAATCGGAGGCCTGCCCAGGCGCATCTCTGGCCGGAGCAGCATTTGGGGTAGCTGGAGGAGCCATAGCCATGTCAGAAGACTGGCTGGGGTGCAGCTGTTCTGGCCGGAGCAGCAGTTGGGTTCACCTGAGGAGCTGTAGCCGCATCAGAAGGCTGAAGGGGTGCAGCAGGCATGGAAGATCCAGGAGACTGCTGGGGAGCCAAAACGGGAGGCCCGAGAAACCCTGAAAGAGCGTAACGGCGAGACTTCCTGGCCCTGGGAGACATGCGGGCGCAGACGGGGCAGTCCTCGATGGGGTGCTCTTTACCCAGGCATCGGAGGTAGGATTGATGAGTGTCGGAGTTGCTCATCTTTCTGGAGCACTTGGGGCACTTCTTAAACCCCGGTTTCGGCATGGCAGGTATTTTTCTCTTAAATGCTTGATTTCTTCTTAAAGTATTAAGTCTTGTTTGTGGATAGAGTGAGAGAGATGTCTTGCTGGCAAGACGGAAGACAAAGACTGGCTAGCTAGGGGTGGTCCTAGGGGTGTGGCTACTAGCCCATGCTCAGAAGGCAAAAGCCTTCTGAGCTACTGAGAGTACTTCCGTGTATGACGCCGTCGGATGACGTCACCACTTGTGGCTGACTCATCCTGCTTGTCCTAGGAAAAAATATGTTCCTCTCAACACAATCAAGCTCTGTAATTTGTAGTAAGAGCTGTTAGTATAGCTGGGTTTAAAAAAGGTCTGTACAAGTTCCTGGAGGAAAAGTCAATAAACCATTATTAAAGAGGACCAGGGTAATCCACTGCTTAACCCTGGGTTAGGCAGTATGGTATCTGTATACCCTTTTGGGAATCTGACAGGTACTTGTGACCTGGATTGCCTGCTGTTAGAAACAGGATACTGGGCTTGATGGACCCTGGATGCCATGAAGCTGCTTTTTGCTAGATTAGTTGCAAAGACAGAGAAGACCTGCTTGAAGGGATGCGTATAAAGAAAAGCTTCACCAGAAAATAAGGAAGGGGGAAAAAGGTTAGAGAAAGAGGAACAGAATCTTGGATAACTTTATAAAAAGTAAACTGCTTTAAGCAATTCTTATCAATTACCAATATTGCCCCATGCATTCACTATCTCAAAAAATGCTATTTTATACAGGGAACAGGTCTCAGACTGGAACGGGGAAATCACCAATGAGGTAAAACCTCTGAACAGCAATCCCCTTCTTTGCATCAAGGACCCTAAGTTCCCTTTTTTTTATTTTATTCAATTTTATATTAATATTTATAAAATTCAATGTCTTGCAATGAATTAAGCACTGTTGTCACTACATTCCAAACTTTTGTTCTGTTAATGACTCAGAAACCTTTCTGCTGCTACTTGCTTGCTCAGACTTGAAAAAGTTCATAACGTCAATGGTGACTAAGATGTTCAAAGCATATGTAGCTAATATCGCAGTCATAAAGTAGTGAGAAATGCTTATTTGCTTATCTGAAAATTTTAAACTGTAGTCCCAACGCAAGTCATCAGCGCTTGTGCGTTTCACCGATCAAGCGGTTTCCTCGGGGGATACCAGTTTATTGAAGACATGCAGCTTCTTCTCTATTCTGCATAAAATTGGATACATAGCATTTTTAAAAGTTACATCCATTTTCTCTGACCAGCCGATATCGCTGAGGACCATCCCATGTTTAACAATGGAAAAGGACATACCTGCCATCTGTTTTCATCATGTTCATCTCATCTCAAGAAACGCCGCGCATGCGGAGTCACTACCTCCGGTCCAACCTTTTAATCATTTTCTGCCTGTCGGCTTTCTTGAATCCATATGTTAAATCCCCCTATGACTACTTGTTTTGAATAAGAGATTACTCATTGAATAATGAAAACACCTAGAGCTCAATTACTAAAGTGGTCTTCAGATTGAACATGAACAACAGTAGCATATTCCTACTCTTGGCGCTATTTTCTTCTTACACACACTCCGACCAATCTATTTGGGCATTTAAACCTCCAGGATGAACATTGAATTTTATAAATATTAATATAAAATTGAATAAAACAATAAAAAGGGAACTTAGGGTCCTTGATGCAAAGAAGGGGATCGCTGTTCAGAGGTTTTACCTCATTGGTGATTTCCCTGTTCCAGTCTGAGACCTGTTCCCTGTATAAAATAGCATTTTTTGATATAGTGAATGCATGGGGAAATATTGGTAATTGATAGGTATATTGATTGTTCCCATTAAAACCTGATAGGAGAGTTTGTTTAAGCAATTCTTAGGCAAAGGTGCTATTCCAAAAATGATTGCTAATAAATCAAAATTTCAAATGTAATAAACTAGTATGCATTTATGTAATAAATTGTATTTCCCAGTGAAGAAACTATGACCCAAAATTCTAACTACTGTAAAAGTCTCCGGAAAGCATATGGTAACGTTAAATAGGTCACTAATTCTGAGAGCTTTATATGCTGCAGGGTGATATTTTATGAACCTTCAGTTGGGAAGTTTCATATAGATTTTTTTTAATATCAAATTGTTTTGGTCTGTGATGATAATGAAAAGACAAGCTTCCATGGAGATAGATTTTTGTTTGTTTTCAGGCATCTCCTGACCTTTAGCCAGGAAGCAGTATTCCCACTTCTGCACTGTCTACATTTTTAAATGTTTGTTCGAGTTGCTGAGAAATTTCTCCAGAAGAGAATACATTTAACTTGATGGAAAGCCGGCTACCGAAAGCAGAAATGCATGCCAGCAATGAGATGGTATGCTGTATCTTCTGCAGGGTAAATAAAAAGTTTATGAAAGGCATTGTCTGACTCAGAGTTTGGTTTAGGGATACAAAACGTTTCATCCTTAGCTCACAGATCAAATGTATTTCTTTCTATCTTTTGTTTTTTTTTGTTTTTCTTAGATATCATCTCACCGTTCACACTTTTTATTGAGATTTTTGCCATAACACCACATTAATCACACAATAACAAACCAGAGAGCAGGTATAGTGGTTCAATATCTGATTGCAACATCTTGTACAAGGAAAAAAAATTCTATACAATGATCATTCATCTCTAAATCACTCCATTTGAGATGACATATTGCTCAAGCAGTTCCCACATCTTATGCATCTGTGGGAGCTGCATAGATTTAATTGTTCCTTGCTTTTCGTAACAACATAGAGTATTCCGCCAAGATTGGGCAAAAAAGTCAAGATGCAATTTTCTAATTGGGTGCAGATCTGCTGCAAGGTAAGTGCTATTAAGAGGTCAAATAATCACCCTTGCCTAAAGCTTACAAATGCTTAAGGATCAGAAAATAAAACACTTCAAATGTTAAATTACCCTCAACAGAAAAAAGCTGTCGCAGGCAGGTCTAGATTTCATCCCAAAAAGGGCAGATAGTGGAGCACTCAAACAGCACAGGAGACAATGTTCCAATTGTGGCCTCACAATGCCAATATTGATTATCCTGCCCAAGCCCTGATGCCACTTCGGCCAAGGGGACCTTAAAGCTTGATTTATTTATTTAATTTATTAATTTATTTATTTATTTAGTATACATTTGTATACCGCTACTTCCAGCGATCAGAAGCGGTTTGATTACAGATTGTAGTTTGTCAAATCATGACAGCAATTTTGGGGTATAAACACATTGATTTGAAGGGAAAAACACAGCACACAGGAAAAAGGTCTTAAGGGGGGATTCAGCATTTACATATATGCATTTTTACATAACAGTGACCATGTTTCATAGTGTGGTAGCTTGGAACCCCCTGAGGTTTACATCAAATTGTATTGACACTGGAATAAATGCGTCTTGAGTTTTTTTCTGAAAACCATAAGATCTTTGATCGCTCGTAACTCAGGTGGTAGTTGGTTCCAGAGGGTCGGGGCAGAGTATGAGTATGCGCGGCGGCTAGTACTGGATTTGACAGATCTGATATTGGTTGGAACGTGGAGAATGTCTGAGGTGACGGTTCTTCTGTCTCTGTTTGGGGGTTGCGTGCTGATAAGGGTGGAGAGTTAGCCCAGTTAGGCTCACAGACTGAGAAGGTCAATTGACTTTAATCCAAAAATATTCCCAGGATACACTCTCCTCAGACAATACAATATCTGAGAGCCATACTTTCTCTAACCCAGTAGTGGCAGAAAAAACAGGATCTTGCAGTTTTCTGTATATCTATGAAGCAATATGACCCTGTGGAGAGATCACTCTGAGAAACTGCAAAATATCAGGTTTTACTTCAACGTATTGGTAATCAATACTACTACTGACAATACAATCCCTTAACTGAAACCACCAAAACCTCTGAGATTGAGAAATCCAAAACATATCCACAGTTTCATCAACGGGAAGAAAATGCCCATTTATATAATATTAAGAGTGTGCAGGCCAAAACATTTTGTTTTGTTCAGTTTCCTGTGTTGTTTATGGAATGTTTCATTTAGTTTTAATTCTGTCCCTTCATGTATGTCATTGATAGTGCACACTACCGCATTAATAGTATGCACTATCACCCTATAATGTGCACTATTAAGCAGCAGTGTGTGTTATTTATACATTCATGAATAGTGAGTACTAGCACTTGCTACTGAGTAATAGTGCACACTATTAATGAGAAGTGATGAAAGTTTGAGGGGTTTTCTTACTGTCTGTAGTTTATAGAAACATAGAAATATGACGACAGAAAAAGACCACATGGCCTATCTAGTCTGTCCTTCCATAACAACTACAACAGTCCCCTTTTTACCTTTAGAGATCCTCTGGGTTTGTCCCATGCTTTTTTTAATTCAGTTACTGTCCTCATCTCTACTACCTCCTCTGGGAGACTATTCCACGGATCCACTACTCTTTCCATATATCACTCCTGAATCTATCTCCCTTCACCCTCATCCCATGTCCCTTCGTAGCAGAACTTGCTTTCAATTGAAAAAGGCTCTCTCCCTGAACATTTATGCCACGGAGGTATTTAAACATCTCAATCATATCACCTCTATCCCGCCTTTCATCTAAGGTGTACATATTAAGATCCTTCAGTCTGTCTTCATATGCATTATAATGAAGACCACTAATCATTTTAGTAGCCACCCTCTGCACCGACTCCATCCTGTTCACATCCTTTTGAAGGTGCGGTCTGCAGAATTGCACACTATACTCCAAATGAGGTTGCACCAAAGACTTATACAGAGGCATTATCACCTCCTTTTTTCTGCTAGCCATTCCTCTCCGTATGCACCCAAGCATCCTTCTAGCTTTTGCCGTCGCCTTTTCTACCTGTTTAGCTACTTTAAGATCAACAGACACAACCACGCCTAGGACCTGCTCTTCTTTAGTGGACAAAAGTACTTCACCCCCTATACTATATTGCTCCCTTGGATTGCTGCAGCCCAAATGCATGACCTTACATTTTTTAACATTAAATCCCAGCTGCCAAATTCTAGACCATTCTTCAAGCTTAGCTAGATCCCTCCTCATGTTATCTACCCTTTCCTGGGTGTCTACTCTATTGCACATTTTGGTATCATCCGCAAAGAGGCAAACCTTACCTGAAAGCCCTTCTGCTATATCACTAACAAAGATGTTAAAAGGAATCGGACCAAGGACAGATCCCTGGGGCACACCACTGATAACATCCTTCTCCTAGGGTGCTCAGTTTGTTTATAAGTCGCCTGTGAGGAACAATGCCAAAGGCTTTACTGAAATCTAAATACACCACATCTAGGCCTCTTCCTCGGTCCAACTCCCTGGTCACCCAGTCAAAGAAATCAATCAGATTTTTCTGACAAGACCTGCCTCTGGCAAATCCATGCTGCCTCGGATCCTGTAATCCGCTGGACTCCAGAAACCTCACTATTTTCTCTTTCAGCAGCGTTTCCAATAATTTACTCACCACCAAAGTTAAACTAACCGGCCTGTAGTTTTCAACCACATCCTTACTTCCGCTTTTGTGTAAAGGCACCACATGAGCCTCTCTCCAGTCCTTTGGCACCACTCCCGACTCCAACAAGGCATTGAAAAGGTCAGTCAGTGGAGCTGCTAGAACGTCCCCAAGTTCCCTCAGTATTTTCGGGTGTATCCCATCCGGTCCCATCGCTTTGTCTACTTTAAGTTGAGATAGTTTCTCACGAACACAGTCTTTTGAAAATTGTTCAAGATGTCCTTTGCTTCTGTTCCTCTTTGTGGGTGTTTTCTGAGGTCCTGCTCCTGGTTCTTCATCTGTGAACACAGAACAAAAATATTTGTTAAGCAAGTCCGCTTTATCCTTATCAGCTTCTACATATTCCTCCCCTGCATCCTTGAGTCTGACAATACCACTCTTGCCCTTCCTCTTCTCACTAATATATCTGAAAAATGTCATATCACCCCATTTTATTGCATTGGCTATTTCCTCCTCCGTTTGAAACTTTGCCTTCTTGACTACTTTGCTAGCTTCTCTAAGTTTTTCCAAATACAGATGCCTGTCTTCCTCTCTCTGTGATCTCTTGAATTTCATGAAGGCCTCCCTCCTTTTCTTCACTTTTTCAGCTACTTCTTTCGAAAACCATAGCAGTCTCCTTTTCCTTTTACCTTTATTTACCATTTTAACAAAAAGGTTGGTTGTCCTTAAAATATCCCCTTTCAGTTTTTCCCACTGTTTTTCTATATCCCTCAGCTGTTCCCATCCAACTAACGACTCCCTGAGGTATTGGCCCATCTTTGCAAAGTTAGTCTTCCTAAAGCCTAAGATCCTCGCCGTGTCAGCGTTGCAGTCTCTCTCACAAATTCGTGCCTCGACGGCTCCCTTGAGCATTGGAGAATCCCCTGATTTGGTTGCGCTGCTATTTGGTACACCAGTTTGGAGCGTTCGTTGTCAGCGTGTGCTTGGTGTCATTCCCCCTGAGGAAGGCGTTGCCGAAACGCGTTGGGGTCCCTTGTGCATAATAAAGACCCTTATTCTTCCCACGTCTCCTGCTCCTTGTGTTCGCTTGTCCTACCTGCAGGAGGTTGCTCCTCCTTGTACACTAAATCCAAGTCAGCCACTCCCACCAAAGCTTCAACATCAGGGATCTTATTTCCCATGCTACGGGCATTTATACACACTGCTTTCCATATGTTACTCCTGTTACCCATTTCCATAAAGTTATTTAATGTATCACCTACCTGGGGGCTTTCACTTACCTGGGGGCTTTCTTCACCCATTCCCAATGAATCTAGTTTAAAGCCCTCTTCAGTAGATTAGCCAGTCTACTACTGAAGAAGCATTGACCTTTCTTGGACAGATGGATGCCGTCTCTGCTCTGCAACCCTTGGAACAGCATCCCATGGTCTAGGAAACCAAAACGCTCTCGATGACACCATCCACGCAGCTATGCATTCATCTCCAGGATGCGAGCCTCTCTGCCTTGGCCTTTACCCTCAACACGGAGGATTGAAGAGAACACCACCTATGCACCTAACTGCTTCACCCTCTGTCCCAGAGCCATGAAGTCACTTTTGATACGTTCCGAGGTATACCTGGCAGTATCATTTGTTCCAACATGGATTATCAACATTGGGTAATAGTCAGTGGGCTTGATAAGTCTCGGCAAATTCTCCATAACATCTTGGATTTTGGCACCAGGCAGACAGCATACCTCTATGGACATCAAGTCTGGTCGGCAGATGGACGCCTCAGTACTCCTCAGAAGAGAGTCTCCAACCACCACTACCCTTCATTTTCTTGTGATCACTGATTCCGCAACTTTGGGGTACTTGAGCTCTGGTTCTTCCCTTTCCAGGGATGCTTTCACCTCCTCCACTTCCAGGGCTGCATAATGGTTCTTCATTTCAAGGGCTGGAGAAGTTGGATTGGTGATTTTGCAGGCCCTGGTGACTTGTGTCCAACCATCGACATTCTGTTGGCACCCATCTTCTCCTCTGCTGGAGAGCTTGGTTGCTGCAAGCAGCATCTCATCAATGTACTTCTCACTGTCTTGAATGCTCCTCAGCCTCGCCACCTCCTCTCTGAGTTCCTCCACTAGTTTCCTCAGAGCTTCAGCATGCAGGCACTCTGCACATGGAACCGGTCCTTCAACTGGCATTAGGACCTCTGTCTGAACCGAGGCAGAAGCTGTAACAGGGGCAACAGCTTTAGCGATATGATTTTTCCCAGCCATTGTTCTGTTCGTGGAGCTTAGGTATCTGTTAAAGCAAAAGAGAGAGATCTACCAAGTACCAGCCGGTTTCCCAGCTGTCCTTTCAGAGAAAAAGCAGTTAAATCTCCTTAATTATATTCAAAATGTGCTGGTCCAATTCTCTATGCTTTGTCAAATGGGGAGGTGCCCTATAAAGCAAGACTACTCGCTAGGGGTGGGTGGGAGTCGGGGTGGGTAGGGAGGGAACTAACACCCGATTAGGTGTTAGCAGTTCCCAAAGCTGAGGAGGTTACTGGAGTTCAACCACCTACTGTGCTCAAGGAAAGTCCTACTAAAGCAGCAAAAAGAAAGTAACCTTGCTTTAAAAATGTAAAAAAAAAAACCTTTTAAGAGCTCCCAGTCAGAGAGCTAACAATTTAATATAATAAAACAAACCCTTAAATCCTTACTGTTGATTGATCTGGAGAGCTCCTGTGGGAAAGCCTGAACAGAGCAGGGCATTGGAGCCTTTTATGCAGGCCCTCAGCTGCTCTCAGGTAATCAGGCCCACTAACTCCTGATTTGGTGTTAGCAGTTCCCAAAGCTGAAGAGGTTACTGGAGTTCAACCACCTACTGTGCTCAAGGAAAGTCCCACTAAAGCACCAAAAAGAAAGTAACCTTGCTTTAAAAATGTAAAAAAAAACCCTTTTAAGAGCTCCCAGTCAGAGAGCTAATAATTTAATATAATAAAACAAACCCTTAAATCCTTAATGTTGGTTGATCTGGAGAGCTCCTGTAGGAAGGCTTGAACAGTGCTCATTATTCATACATGCACAAATATAGTAACATAGTAGCATAATAACATACAGGCTCATTCTGCACAACGCTTAGCGGGTCTGGACGTTCAATCCAGATGTCCAGACCTGCTAAATGTCCGAATGGTAATGCCAGAGACAGAGCTCCCCACGCGTATTGCCAGTTTGTGTGGGGAGCTCTGTTCGTGGGCAGGAGGAGGTGGGCCGGGAGATGAGCGAGGGCAGGCAGTGGGCGGCAAGTGATCCTGGATGTACAGGGCCAATTCAGAGGTCTGTACGTACAGTACATGTGGGATCTTCAATGTAGATGGGGGACTTATTCCAACTCGAAGGTGGAATAAGTCCTCCTGAATGGTGGGGGATCGCGGCGTGGGACTTGTAGGAGCAGGGGGATCCCCACAGATCGACTCTGGCTTTGGAAGGCCCAATCAGAGACTTGGCTGCAGGGAAACACATATCTCTATGTCAAACAGTGATCGCGGCTCCTGAATGGAGGCACTGTGCCATGGGACATCATGGCACTGCGGCTCCATTCAGAAGCCTAACTGAGTTAGCCAGGTAGGTGAAGGATGTGCAGCCAATTAGAATCGGGGCCCAGCCTGCACATCCAGGTCGGTAGACCCGATTCTGATCCCGCAGGCATGTCTAGCCCCCACGGCATCACAATCGGCTCTACCACTGAACACTCCGATTTTGACAGGCTGTGCAGGGGTGGATGGCCAGCACAGAATGACCCCCATAGTTTATAATGGCAGATAAAGACCAGCATGGCCCATCTTGTCTGCCCAGCAAGGTGGCAAGAGTAGGTGCACCTGCTGCTCCATGCAGGTAATCCCTCCCCATGCCTCTGTTTAGGGGTGTACCCACTGCTTCGTGCAATTCACCCCTATTTATTCATTTATTTAATATCTTTTCTATTCCACGCTCTTTAAAATCAGTGTGGTTTACAGGCAAACAATAACCTGTATAGTGCAGTGGAAACCTGCACTGTACATTACAATGAACAAGTGGTGTAACGTGGGACTAACGTGGGTAACTATATACAGGCTGGGCACTCAGGTCATAACTACTAGAGTTGCTTAGCAACTATTTACAAGAATAGATAGCTATATACATGTTGCTTACAGGTTATACAGTTGTACTAGTGGCGTTGTATTAGTGTGATGTGGGTGTGCAAGAGGCGCTGTCCTGGTGGTTGGGTATGTCTTATTGTGGTTTATCTCTAGCCTGGGAGTAGTGTAGAAGGACGAGATGGTGTTTCAATGCCTTCCTAAACTGGGCAGGATCCGTAATGGACCAGATGGTGGTTGGGAGGGCGTTGCAGCTTGTGGGTGCATAGAACACAAAGGCTCTGTTCCTTGTTGCTTGCGAGCATTTCGTGATTGCATTTGGGATTACCAGTGTGTTGGCAGCGAATGACCTTCTGGATCTGTTTGGGGGAGTGGGGTGGACGAGGTCCGTGAGTGAGGTGGAGGAGCAATTGTTGATGGCTTTGAAGGTTAGTAATAGTATTTGAAGGAGAGGCAGCAGTGGACAGGCAGCCAGTGGAGTTGCTTCAAGATTGGGGTTATGTGATCCCTCCTTGAGGCTCCGTGTAGTATTCTGGTGGCGGTGTTCATTGCGAGCTGAAGTGGGTTCAGTGGGTTCTTCAGGAGTCCATGTAGAATTTAGTTGGCGTAGTCGAAGTGGAGGATTATGAGTGCTTGATAAATTGATATATTGAGATAGTGATACTGTGGCAGGCTAAGGCCTACAATAGCCTGTGAACCTATGGGAGGCCTGCAAGCTAGGCCTGAGTCCCTACCCCCACCTGAGACTAGTAGTGCTGAGAAAGACCAAAGTCAGTGAAAGTCTGAGAATCTGCCCTAAACTGCTTTAAACTGCTTTTGATAAGTTTGTATGAATCCTTTATTAAATTCTTCCATGCTGATGATAGATATGTTCCAGTGTTCTGCATTCTCACATTCTCTGAGCTAGAAATAACCTTGCAGTAGAAATGTATCTATGTCTAAAACTGGGCCTTTGTTAGAATAAGCCAGAAAGGGGGAACAAGGAGCCAGGCCCAGAGAGGGTCCCCGATTGGACAGGTGCAGGGGGCGTTGGGAACAATAGAAAGTTTGCCTGTATCAAACTGTGAAAATTGTATATAAGGAATTTGTTTCTGTTCTCCATTGCTCAGTCACTTTTGGATGCTTTCCTGTCTGAGCCTTGTGCACAATAAATTGGCTTGGAACCTGCCATTGACTCCTAGTGTTATTCATCGCGTGTACTTTGCTGCTACATATTCTTAGTGCGTTGGCCGGGAATGTGCGAGTAGTAGATGGTATTCAAGTGAATATTCCACGTAATTTCGCCTCCAGGTTTGGTCCGGTTGGAACCGTGTCTGTCCGACCGCCGGGGAAACCTCAGGTGCCACCGGTCCTCTTGTATCAGAGAGGATTCCGCCTGGCCTCGGCGGACTACTGGATCCAGCTGGCCAACACCTCCGAACCCGAGGGGAGTCCAGGATCCAACCCATGTACTGGTTTGGTATCGGGAACCAGATCCAGTGAGTAGAAATTTTCTTTGCTACTCAGATAGTCAGTTTTGGGAATATGGTATAGTAAAATAAACAAAGAGAGCTTGATCACCTCTCTAGGGCGGTCCTAGTACGCCTCGCATAAGGGTTAGTGAAGCAGAAGCCACCGACCCTATGGTATGGTTAGTCAGTAAGGCCTTGGAAAATTTGAGAAAAGGTTGCTAGCATATTTGGTTGTGTGTGTATGAATAAGAGGTCTTGAAATACGGACCACGTGAGAGCGGACTCCTGAGTAGCGCAGTTCCTGGCTGGGCGACTGCGCCCAGGTCACGAAAAGGATGAAGCGTTTGGTGTTTGTCTCCTTCATTGTTCTTTGGGCTGCACGGACCCCTTACCTGCAGCCATACTACCCGCCCCTATTGTCTGTTGTTGTGTACGTCATTGTAATCATGGGAGGGACGGAGTCCACGCAAACTCCGTTAACATGTATGATCCAGAATTTCAGCAAGGGGTTTACTGGAGACTACGGGATTAAAATGTCTCCGTCCCGATTAGGAATGCTCTGTGAAAGGGAGTGGACTGTGCTAGTCACTTCATGGCCCCGTGAGGGCACCTTTGATATTAGCGTAGTCTCCCGTGTCCATCAGATTGTACGAAAAATGTTCCCTGATCAGTTCCCGTATATAGATTCCTGGTTAAGTATTTGTGAGAAACAGCCCCCTTGGATAAGGCGGAATATTACTTGCAACTACAAGGGAGACTCAGACACTTGAGGAAGGGAAGCTACCTGTGTATTCCGCCTCAGAGTCCCCAGATATCCCGACCCGTTCACCTCAGTATCTATATAGGCTAGTTCCTATAGCTCCGGCACTCCCGGCAGAGCCTGATGCAGAAGCCCAGCGATTACTATCGCAACGGCAAAGAGAGTTCCCTCCCCCAATTGATGGCCTCGAGTCTAGCCCAAGTACTTCAGGAGGGCCAGCGTCCCCTGAGGATACCGAGAGCGGAGACTCTCTCGCCAGATCAAGGTCACCTGGTGAGGATGCCTATACCCGGCAATCATATGATTTAAGAAGTGCCACTGCAAAGAAGAAGAAAGGAGAGGGATGCCTAATGCCATTGCGTCAGGTACCTGGTTTACCTATCCTGAACGAGCAGGGCCAGATGGCGCCAGGACCAGCCAGTCTAATCTATGCACCTTTCTCCACTACTGATTTATTGAGCTGGAAAACGCATTATGCATCTTATACTGAAAAGCCCCAGGATTTGACTGAATTAATGTCTAGTATAATGCAAACTCATCAGCCTACCTGGTCTGATTGCCGCCAGCTCCTATCCACTCTATTTACTACTGAGGAGCAAGCGCGAATCGGGCAAGCGGCTATCCGCTGGCTAGAAGAGAACCCTGTAGAAGGAGCAGATATGAATCGTCCGCAAGCAGCCACCGCAGCTTTCCCAAATGAAGATCCCGGATGGGATCCAAATGATGAAAGGGGGCGGCGGCCCTAAGTCGATTTCGCCAGGCCTTGTTGCAGGGCCTGAGGAGGGGAGGCCAGAAAGCTATGAATATCGGGAAAGTGTCAGAAGTCCTCCAGGGTCCGGATGAGAGCCCAGTGGCCTTTCATGAACGGTTGTCCGAAGCCTATAGATTATATACTCCATACGATACAGCAGCCCAGGAGAATCTGCGTATGGTGAACGCAGCCTTTGTTAGTCAGTCCCAGGGAGATATAAAGCGAAAATTACAGAAAATGGATGGATTTGCGGGCATGACTACAGCACAGTTAATGGAAGTTGCTCAGAAAGTGTTTGTGAATCGTGAAAATGAGCGTTACAGAGAAAGTGAACGGAAAATGAAGAAGAAAGCAGATCTTCTAGCTGCCACTTTAGTTGAACGACGTGGAGGAGGTTTTCCTAACCGAAGGACCAGAGAATGTGGAAGAGGCCGTGGAAACAGCTGGCCTCCATTGGGTGTGAATCAGTGCGCCCATTGTAAAGAAGAAGGACATTGGAAAAATGAATGCCCGCAACTTGGCTCCACCCCCAGGAGGGGAGGAGGGAGCACTTGGAGAGCAGGAGGTCGATTTCAGAGTCGAGGAGGAATAAACCGAGCACAATTCCGACAAGAGAGAGAAGAAGCTATTGAGGGAGTGGCAGTTGCCGAGGACTATGAAATCCACTCAAAATCTCCCAAAAAATCCCCAGAGAATCACTTATTTTTACTCTTTTTGTCGGATCACACCGAGGAAGGATAAGAATAGCATCTTAACCCCACCAGACAGATGAAATCCATTTTATTCATAGAAAAGTTCTTTGGTTAATTAATGACCTATTTAAAAGCACCAACTTATCTTCAAATGGTATAGAAGAGAGCCAAACTCGTCCCGTGTAACAAACATCTAAGTCCCGAGACACGACGTGCACGTTTCGGGACACAAATCCCTGTATCAAGTGCTCCGACGTAGATCAAATGAAAGGCATTGTTCTTCTTACAACAGTAATCTACACCAATTCGGAAAGTTAATGTTTACAAGCCACCAGTGATCTCTTGCATCTTCTGAATGAAGCCGGCTACAAGGTCTCAAGGGCCAAGGCTCAGCTGTGCCAAACTGAAGTTAAATATCTAGGATTACTGTTGTAAGAAGAATAATGCCTTTCATTTAATCTACGTCGGAGCATTTGATACAGGGATTTGTGTCCCGAAACGTGCACATTGTGTCTCGGGACTCAGATGTTTGTTACACAGGACGAGTTTGGCTCTCTTCTATATCATTTGAAGATAAGTTGGTGCTTTTAAATAGTTCATTAATTAACCAAAGAACTTTTAGCCTGAGGGCTGCGCAAGAGGGCCCTTTGGCACGGCCCTTAGGCTAAGGCGCTTAAGTCTACTCTTCCCACACGGAAACATCGAAGAAACAGTCAACGTGGAGCCAGCATCTACAACTAAGTACAGCTGAGCTCCCCTAGGGTTGAGCTCGCGTACCTCATCTCTTCACAGATCCTTCACCGCAGCAAGTATACTCTCAACAATCTCTATTTTTTGACTCTTTACAGCCTAACATCTCGAATTTATCATACCACTATGATTAATCTGCTAAGCTATATCAGGTGTTTGTGTTAATTGTCATATGTTTGTCATCCAGATATACTCTAACTACTGTTGTCAGTAGCTTCCCCACATTTTATTACTGTGTCAATGGTAAATCTTCAATCAGTACTGTCGTCAGTAACTAGCTAGCTAGTAGTGATCATACATTTAAATACTGTTGCCAGTAGTAATCATTCTGTTTCAGTAATTTATTTTATCAGTAGTATCATTACTGTTATCAGTTGTATATCTTCAATAAGTACAGTTGTCTGTAGCGATTCATTACTGTATTCATTACTGTTCCAGTAGTTTATGTTGTCAGTAGTATTCATTACTATTGTCAGTAGTATATTTTTCAATAAGTACAGTTGTCTGTAGCGATCACACAATTCATTCAGTAGCACCTCCTCATTTATCAGTAGCTGTTGATAGCTACTATTGCCAGTAGCTATCAAACAATCTCATACCGTTGTTAGAAGCCTTCATTCAATAAGGATTAATACAGTGTCTAGTAGCTCTCTCTCAACTTTCTACATAAAACTACGTCTCAGTGATTTATTCGCTCATACTATCCTACCCTGGTATTTTATTGCTTAGCTCTACCAACAACATCTCATTTAAAATGCTACGCACAAATATCACGCTAATGAAACTATCATACACTTGTATAGTTTTAGCAATACTAATCATTGACCTAACATTAAGCTTAGATAGCAAAAATCATAAAACAATTCCTGTAATTCACACACGTACCCGCAACAGCAATCATATTGGACACATTTATTCAAACAACATTCCTTGAATAAATTTCCATAGATTAATTTACATAAAACAAACAAACTTACATCAAACAACCAAGGGAACATGTACCAACAACTCAACTGCTCTTTCATGCATACTTATCAATGCACGCTCGATGAAAAACAAGCTTCCCATATTTAATGACTTAATATCTGATTTAAAGCCAGACATATTTTGTGTCACTGAAACCTGGCTCTCAGATACAGATACAGTCTACATAAATCAACTTGATAACGAAAACTATGACACATTCTACAAACACAGAACTAATAAAAGAGGCGGAGGAGTATTAATGATGACAAAAAAGGAATTAAATGCCAAAACAATCCAATCAAACATCTCAAACAACATAGACTCACTACTTATACAAATTGGCCTCCTGAAACTCTGCCTAGTATATAGACCCCCAGACCAAAAATCAGACTGCCTTGATTCTTTTATTGAACTTCTCAGCTCATCCTCTGAACAACACCCTATAATCATGCTAGGGGACTTTAACCTCCCCTCACTATCAACACTAGACTCTAAACTATTCTTTGATGCTATATCAGACATGGACTACCAACAAATAATAAACAAATCTACTCACACCAAAGGTGGAACACTCGATATTGTCCTTCTACCCAATACACTCTTCGAACTTATCAATCCAGATACTGTAGAATGTACACAGATACCTTGGTCGGATCACTATATTATCAAATTAAACCTTACATATCCTGTCACTAGCACTAATAACTCCACTAGAAGTATCCCAACTACAGATTTAAAAAGTTTAACAACACTGAATTCATTGACTTAGCAGTCCCCTACCTATTATCATCTCCAACGAATCTGGATGATACTGTCAAAAATTGGCATGAAACCATTAACAATGCAGCCAAAATTAATCATACAAATAAAAAGAGCATCTACTCTAAGTCTAATACCAAACCATGGTTCAATACTACTCTAAAACAAATGAAAAGGAATCTTAGAAAATTAGAACTCATCTGGCGCAAATCTAAACTGATAATACACAAAGAAATATACAACAACCACCTTAGTAAATACAAAGAAACCATAGACAGCACAAAGAAAGAATACTACTCTGAAATTCTGTCAAAATCTTACAACAGACCAAGAGAGTTATTCTCCATTGTCAGAAATCTAACCAACCCTCAAACTTCAGGCAATGAAATTACAGACATCACAGTACAAGCTTTAGCCTATCATTATCAAAACAAAGCAAAAATGCCGTCAATGACTATAGACACTATTAATATATCACACCAACCGTTAGACGAATGGACAGACTTTCATCCCATAACTAAAGAGACACTAAAAAACATCATCACCAGCCTAAACACTACAACTTCTTATCTAGATCCATGTCCAGTAACATGGATAAAAAACACACTGTCAATTTTATTACCCTACATTCTCTCAATAGTTAACCTCTCACTAACTCAAGGTTACCTCCCACCATCACTCAAACATGCACAAATACGCCCAATACTTAAGAACAGCAAACTCGATAAAACATCCCCCATATCATATAGACCCATATCCAGCATCCCATTCTTAGCTAAAATAATTGAAAAAGTGGTCCAACTTCAGACACAAGATTTTCTAGACTCATCTTACCCGCTTGATGAGCAACAATATGGCTTTCGCCCCCGCCACGGGGTTGAATCACTCCTTACAGTTCTAATAGATGCGCTCCTAAGAGGCATTGACAACCAAAAGCAGGCCTTCATACTACTTTTCATTGATATATCAGCTGCGTTTGATAGCGTACACCACACAATAATGCTCAACAACTTGAGACAAATAGGCTTAAACTCCACAGTACACAAATGGTTTTCGTCCTACCTAAACAATAGAACATAAAATGTAAGAATTGGGAATCAAACCTCCACTACATATAAACAAGAAATTGGATTACCACAAAGTTCAGCGTTATCAGCTCTACTTTTCAATATTTACATAAAGCCAGTCTGCAACATATTCAAAAAATTTGGCGTACAATATCATCTATACGCAGATGATATTATGATGTATATTCCATTTACGATACCCAATTTACTGCTCCAACTCCTATCGGACTGCTATAATGAAATTACAACTTGGCTAAAAGCTCAAAATCTCCACATAAATCACGCCAAAACTGAAGTCCTAATTGTGACTAAAAACAAATCCTATATCCCTCCAACACACATAAGACTCCAAAATCAAGAAATTAAAATAAAAAATGAAATAAGATACCTAGGCGTTATACTAGATACTCATCTTACCATGGAAACTCACATTAGCAATACTATAAAGAAAATTTATTTCAAACTAAAAACGCTCAAACAACTACGTCCTCTCGTATTCTCACAAGACTTCATCAATATAATCCAGGCCACCATAACTCCTCATTTTGATTTTGCCAATATAATACTCATGGGCATATCAAAACAAAACATCAAACGAATACAATTAGCACAAAATGCAGCTGCTAGAATTATATTGAAAGTTAACTCACTCCAACACATAACACCAATACTAGCTTCCCTCCATTGGCTTCCAATTCAAAGCAGGATAATTTACAAAACAATAATAACTTCATTCAAAGCCTTATACGATTTGGCTCCAACCACACTATGTAACTTAATACACAAAGAACAACCTAAACCTACACACAGAAAAGGACAATTAAACAAACTAAAAATCCCAAAAGATTACACAAGAGCTCATAAATCAACAAACAGCAGAGCCTTTTCCCACATAGCCCCTACTATCTGGAATTCTCTCCCCGAGGAGTTACGAACACTAACTGAGATCATGGAACTCCGCAAAAATTTGAAAACTTATCTGTTCACCAAACACTATAACAACATAGATATTCTCCCACCTGCTTTAGATAAAGGCTAAACAGGCTTCTGACTGCTTCAATTAAAATCCTTTCAACTCACACAGATAGCTCATATAGTTAAACCCCTTGATGAATTCACATCTTATGCCCTTTTACTCCCATATATATATATATATATATACATATATATATATATATATCTGTATATAGTTTATTCTGTTCTGTTTTGTCTCACATTGTTAGACTTATATTATGATGTTCCTTGTAAATTATATTCTGTTAATCATACTTATAATATGACGTTCCTTGTAAAACAAACTTGCTTTGTTAATTGTTGTTCTCTGTAAACCGCAACTGAACTGTGGAAGATGCGGTATATAAATGTGTATAAAATAAATAAATAAATAAAATAAAATGGATTTCATCTGTCTGGTGGGGTTTAGATGCTATTCTTATCCTCCCTCGGTGTGATCCGACAAAAAGAGTAAAAATAAGTGATTCACTGGGGATTTTTTCAGAGATTTTGAGTGGGTATTTATGCATCTCTGAGTTGGGGATTATTTTATTAGTGAGGACTATGATATGGCTGAAGACTAGGCCAGACCGGGCTCCAAGTTTACCCTGGGTCCCCAGGAGCCTATGGTCAGTTTGAAAATAGGGGACCAATATATGGACTTTATGGTGGACACAGGAGCAGAACATTCAGTGGTGGCAAAGCCAGTGGCCCCTTTGTCCTCTCAATCTGTCACCATTGTTGGGGCCACTGGGGCGAGGGCCACCAAGCCTTTTCTGCAGAACCGCATGTGTGAACTAGGGGGACAGAAAATAATGCACCAGTTTCTGTATATGCCTGAATGCCCTATCCCCCTTTTGGGCCGAGATATGCTTGCCAAGCTCCAGGCACAGATATCCTTTGCTGAAGGAGGAGAAGTGCAAATGACTGTAAACTCAAAGCCTGCTGGATTGATGGTGCTGACTGTCCCCCGGGAAGAAGAGTGGCGGTTCTATAGTGTATCTCCGACCAAGACAGTTAGTTCCTGTATACCCACCAACCTTTCAGCACCACCTGAAGTATGGGCGGAGGATAATCCACCTGGCCTAGCAAAGAACATAGCCCCCATCATTGTCACCCTCAAGCCAGGAGCGGAACCAGTGCATGTGAAGCAGTATCCTCTTCCTCGACCAGCTATTGAAGGTATCCACAGCCATCTGATGAAGCTGCTGAAGTATGGACTTCTTAAAGAGTGCCAGTCACCTTGGAACACCTCCCTTCTCCCAGTTAAGAAACCAGGGACGGGGGATTACCGCCCAGTACAAGAGCTGAGGCGAGCGAATGATGCAGTTGTAACTATACATCCAGTGGTACCAAATCCTTATACTCTCCTGGGACTGATCCCTGCTGAGGCTACTTACTTCACCGTTTTAGATTTAAAAGATGCTTTCTTTTGCATACACCTAGCCCCCACCAGTCAGCTTTTGTTCGCCTTTGAATGGCAAGATCCTACAACAGGAAGACGGGGCCAACTCACCTGGACTCGATTACCCCAAGGATTCAAGAATTCACCTACCCTCTTCAGTGCTGCTCTAAATCAAGTTCTCTCAAGCTACCCTGTGAACCCAGGAAAAAGGGTTCTTCTCCAGTATGTGGATGACCTGCTAATAGCCACCAATTCGGAAAGTGAATGTTTACAAGCCACCAGTGATCTCTTGCATCTTCAGAATGAAGCCAGATACAAGGTCTCAAGGGCCAAGGCTCAGCTGTGCCAAACTGAAGTTAAATATCTAGGATTCCAGTTGTCTAGCGGAGTCCGACGTCTGGGACCAGAACGTAAGGAGGCTGTATGCAGTATTCCTACTCCAACCACCAGGAGGCAAGTGAGAGCTTTTCTAGGGGCTGCAGGTTATTGTTGAATATGGATACCCAATTTTGCTCTGTTGGCAAAACCATTGTATCAAGCCACCAAAGGAATAGAGAAGTCTCCATTGGAATGGGGACCTGAACAGGATGCAGCATTTCGATCTTTGAAGGCCGCCTTGATGTCATCACCAGCCCTGGTTCTGCCAGATGTCCAGAAGCCTTTTCGCCTTTACGTTCATGAGTCACAAGGAAATGCTTTGGGAGTGTTGACTCAATCTCTTGGATCTTGGCAGAGACCAGTGGCCTATTTATCAAAACAATTGGATACGGTTGCAAAAGGCTGGCCCCTTGTTTGAGAGCTGTTGCAGCCACAGCCCTCTTAGTGAGCAAAGCTGATAAGCTCACTTTGGGACAAAATCTTCGAGTCATCGTACCACATTCTGTCTTGACCCTTATGGAGCACAAAGGAAACTTCTGGCTCACAAATTCGAGAATGTTGAAGTATCAAAGTATGCTGCGTGAGAACCCTCAATTACAATTGATGGTCAGTCAGGCTTTGAATCCTGCTATGTTGTTACCAGTTGGTCCTGGCCCCCCTGATCATGACTGTGTGGAAATTATGGACACTGTCTTCTCAAGTCACCTGGATCTGGCTGATGTCCCTTTGGAGAACCCTGAATGGACGTTTTTCGTGGATGGAAGTAGTCTCATCATCAATGGACATCGTTGTACCGGGTATGTAGTGGTGACCCTTGATCTGGTGGTTGAGTCCTCGGCTTTGGCCCAGGGGACTTCAGCACAGAAAGCTGAACTGATAGCCCTCACTAGGGCGCTGATACTAGGAAAAGGGCTCCATTTGTTTTGGTTTCTTGTTTGTCTCACTTATTTGGGCACTGTTTTTGATCCCTGTTGGCGCTGATGTTGTTCTTTTAATAAACAAATTTGACCTAAATGTGTACACAGATTCTAAGTATGCCTTTACAACTTTGCACGCACATGGGGCCCTGTACAAAGAATGAGGGTTGATAACTTCAGGAGGCAAGTCCATTAAATATGGCCCAGAAATATTGACATTGTTAGACGCTGTGTGGGCCCCTAAGCAAGTTGCAGTCATGCACTGCCGAGGTCATCAGGCAGGAGAAGGAGAAATTACACAAGGGAATAGGTTTGCCGATGCCACTGCTTGAAAAGCAGCCACAATTGGGCAAGTTTTGAACCAAGATACCTCAGTTCAGGCAGCCTTATTCCCTGTGCCCCTTAGCTCATGGGCCCCCCGATACACCACGAGAGAGTTAGACTATTTCTGTGAGAAGGAAGGGGGTATACTAACAGAAAAGGGCTGGATAGTGTTGCCACCTCCAGAGGGTGGCTCACCTCCAGGGCCCACAGTAATTCCTGAAGCGTTAGGTCCAGCCTTTGTTCATGCTTTCCACCAGGCCACACATTATGGGAAGACAGCGATGGAAAAAGATCTCAAACCACATTTCTGTATTCCATTATTAGGACCCCTGTCTGCCTCAGTGGCTCAACAATGTTTAACATGTGCTAAGAATAATGCCAAGCAAGGTCCTGGTCCACCCCAAGAGTTCAGTCAGTAGGAGTTACCCCCATGAGTAATATTCAGATAGATTTTACTGAGATGTCACAAGCAAATGGATATCATTACCTGTTGGTCTTAGTTTGTACCTTTTCTGGGTGGGTAGAAGCCTTCCCCACCAGAACTGAGAAAGCCCAAGAAGTCACTAAAATTCTGCTTCATGAGATTATTCCCCGATTCGGGATACCGTTGACTATAGGATCAGATAATGGGTCCTCATTTGTATCCCAGGTGACTCAGCAGTTAGCACTAGCTCTACAGGTGCAGTGGAAACTGCATACTGCTTACAGACCTCAGAGTTCAGGAAAAGTAGAGCGTATGAATAGAACCCTGAAATCTCAGTTATCTAAACTTTGTCAAGAAGTTCACCTGAAGTGGCACCAGGTTCTTCCTATAGCCCTTCTTAGGATACGCTCAGCCCCTACTAAGTCATTAGGAGTTTCCCCTTTTGAGATTCTGTATGGGCGACCCCCGCCTATTGTACAAGGAATAAAAGGAGATATGCAACAGATTGGATCTAAAATTACTAGACAAGAACTATTGGCTTTAAGTTCTGTTTTGCAGAATCTTCACACGTGGATACAGGATCAACTGCCCATCAATCTGACAGAACCATTGCATTCTTTAAAGCCTGGAGTCTCGGTGTGGATCAAAGAGTGGAGAAAGACACCGTTGGCACCGCATTGGAAGGGACCTTATGTTGTTATCTTATCAACTCCGACAGAAGTCAAAGTTGCCAAACTCGAACCCTGGATCCATCACAGTCGAGTAAAGCCAGCAGCCACTTCTGAACTTGGTCATTGGACTTCAGTAAATGACCCTGCGATCCCATTGCGGCTCACGCTGCGACGGCAGCCACCACTGTGAAAGTCTTTAGAATCTGCAGCCCTACTCCTGTCACACGGCGTGGAAGCTGGCAGGTCTACGTATGGCAGAAGCTTGAGGATCTACAACCCTACTCCTGTCACACGGCGTGGAAGCTGACAGGTCTACGTACGGTGGAAGCTGGGAAAAGAAGCCTTCAAGTTCAGAGTTCTCAACATTTCAATCCATCTATCAGAGACTGTGATTATGATGATTTCCTATTATTGTTTCATTTTTGCGGTAGCCCTGGGGTCCCTTGGGACAACTTTTACCCTACCCCCCTGTGCAGCTTGTATAACTACTACCCGAACTGGAATAAAGGTTACTCAAACTTTATCATTTTTACTACACCTGCACTGGTATATAATGGTACAGAGTTATATATCTGTACAAAAGGAAAGAGCAAAACTTTACTTTATCATTCTTACTACACCTGCACTGGTGTATAATGGTACAGAGTTAAATATCTGTACAAAAGGAAAGAGCAAACTTGTTTTAGTCCTCGTCAGAACCCTTCTTATTATGTTTTAGAGTTGCGATGGAATGATGGGGATGGGGCCCTCATAAATGCCACACGTCAACTTTCTGATCCCACAAGACCCGTACCCCTATACTTTGATGCTTGTGATCTTATAAATAGAAATGACTATTACAAATGTGGGTCTTGGGAGCAAGCCTACTATTATGATGATAAATATATGTGTCCTGAAGGAGCATATGGATGGGGAAAGTGTACTGGGAAGTATTCCTCATCCACTTACAGTAAGCCATCTAAAGATGCATACTTCTGCCCAACATGGGAATGCGTGTACTATGCTACCTGGTTGGGTGGCCCTACTGGGCAAGATGGGGATAATCATAAAGCCAATTTAGAAAGACTACCCTTGCTTGAGCCTCAGAAGTGTAAGACAGGTGCTTGTAATCCCCTACGGCTCCTCATACTTGACCCTAGACAGTGGAAGCAGGGGTTCAGATTTGGTTTACGTATAGCAGGGGGAGGAACTGACCCTGGAACCTTTTTATATATACAGCTTAACACTAAGACCCATATTTCTTCAACTTATCAAATACATCACACCTTTTATGAGGCTATGAAGGCAGAGTTTGAAATTCCTCACACCTCCCAGAACTTGTTCATTGAGCTAGCTGGAGCTGTAGCATCCAGTCTTCACATTTCTGATTGTTTCTTCTGTGGTGGAACTAAGATGGGAGACCAATGGTCTTGGGAGGCACAAGAATTGAACTATTCTATCCCATATAACCAAACTGATCTGCATAAAGCCACCAGTGAATGGGTCTTAGCTAACCCTATTGTTGGTAACTTATGTTTTGCTCGCACAGGACCACAGTTTATTATGCTAGCTGGATAGCTGGTCTGTCTAAACCAGAAGTTTTACAATGCCACCACAAAGAAGACGTCCTGGTGGTCGGGTGTAAACACTCCAGAACCTTCCAACCCTCTAGTTATCTTTCCTAATCTTGCTAAGCTATGGACTAATTTGGTTTCTTACAATACCTGGCAAGCCCCACCTGGACTATATTGGATTTGTGGAACCCGAGCATATGCTAAGTTCCCTAATAACTGGGGAGGTGCATGTGTATTGGGGACTATACAGCCTTCCTTCTTTCTTTTGCCTATCTCCCACGGGGAACAATTAGGTTTTCCGGTATATAAAAGTCGACAGAAGTGAGAGGCTTTAAAAATAGGCCAATGGGATAAATGGGATGATGAGGAATGGCCACCTGAGAGAATCATTTCATACTATGGACCCGCCACTTGGACACAAGATGGGACCTGGGGATACCGCACACCTGTGTATATGATAAATTGTATTATACGCTTACAAGCTGTTGTTGAAATAATAACAAATGAAACTAGTAAAGCTCTAACCCTTTTAGCTAAACAGAGTACACAAATGCGTACAGCTATTTATCAGAATCGCTTAGCACGGGATTATTTGCTAGCAGCTGAAGGTGGAGTGTGTGGAAAATTGAATTTAACTAACTGTTGTTTGCAAATTGATAATGAAGGTCAAGTTGTAGAGGATTTAGCTAATCAAATGAGGAAGCAAGCCTATGTACCAGTCCAGACCTGGCATGGCTTGAAACTTGATGGATGGTTTGGTTCTATGTTTTCAGGGTTGGGCGGCCTGAAAACACTTGTATTCATTGTATTATTAATATTGGTTACATGCTTGTTTCTCCCATGTTTCCTACCCCTTTGCTTATGCATGATAACCTCAATTATTGATAGCACTGTAGAACGGAAAACAGCTACGAGAGTATTAGCTATGTGGCAATATCACCCTATACCCTAACATGATGCTGTGACGCGAGTATAATATGTGATTTAATTCTCACCCTTTCTCACTTGCGGGTGAGAATAATCAAAGGGGGGAATGTGGCAGGCTAAGGCCTACAATAGCCTGTGAACCTATGGGAGGCCTGCAAGCTAGGCCTGAGTCCCTACCCCCACCTGAGACTAGTAGTGCTGTGAAAGACCAAAGTCAGTGAAAGTCTGAGAATCTGCCCTAAACTGCTTTAAACTGCTTTTGATAAGTTTGTATGAATCCTTTATTAAATTCTTCCATGCTGATGATAGATATGTTCCAGTGTTCTGCATTCTCACATTCTCTGAGCTAGAAATGACCTTGCAGTAGAAATGTATCTATGTCTAAAACTGGGCCTTTGTTAGAATAAGCCAGAAAGGGGGAACAAGGAGCCAGGCCCAGAGAGGGTCCCCGATTGGACAGGTGCAGGGGGCGTTGGGACCAATAGAAAGTTTGCCTGTATCAAACTGTGAAAATTGTATATAAGGAATTTGCTCCTGTTCTCCATTGCTCAGTCACTTTTGGATGCTTTCCTGTCTGAGCCTTGTGCACAATAAATTGGCTTGGAACCTGCCATTGACTCCTAGTTTTATTCATCGCGTGCACTTCGCTGCTACAATACAAGATACAAGATAGTGATATATTGATATTTAAGAGATAGTTAAGTTTATTTTGATGTTATCCTGTTGCTATAAAGTGATCCACGGTGTCTGTCCCATGCAATTTTGAATTCTGTCACTGTATTTGCCCCCACCACTTCCATTCACAGGTCATGCCAAGCATTCACCACCTTTTCAGTGAAATGGTATTTCCTGACGTTGCCTTTCAGTTTACCCCCTTGCAGTTTTGTGCTATGCCCTCTAGTTTTACTGCTCCCCCATCTTTAACAAAAGTTTGTTCATTAATACTCTTTAAGCATTTAAAGGTCTGAATCATATCTCCCCTATCCCTCCTCTCCTCCAGAGTGTACATATTTAGGTCTTCAAGTCTCTTCTCATACGTCTTCTGGCGCAGGCTCCAAATCATTTTTGTGGTGGATGCTTGGAATGCCCTCCCGATGGAAGTGGTGGGGGCAAACACAATGACAGAATTCAAAATGGCATGGGACAGACACAGTGGATCCCTTTATAGCAATAGGATAAAATCAAAATAAACATAACTATCTCTTATATCTGAACAAATAGGGGTGACCTACATGGAGCAGTGGGTATACCCCTAAACAGAGGCATGGGGAAAGGTGACCTGCATGGAGTGGCAAGTGCACCTACTTTTGCTGCCTTGCTGGGCAGACTAGATAGACCATACTGGTCTTTATCTGCCTTCATATACTATGTTACCATGTCACCTTTCTCTGAACAGTTTCCAGTCTTTTTATATCCTTTGCGAGATATGGTCTCCAAAACTGAACACAATATTCCAAGTGAGGCCTCACCAGTGACTTGTACAGTGGCATTAGTTACGCCTCCGTTCTGTTGGTAATTCCTCTTTGTATGCAACCCAGCATCCTTCTAGCTTTGGCCACCACCTTGTCATACTGTTTAGCTACCTTGAGATCCTCAGTAACAATCACTCCAAGGTCCTTCTCCTGGTTTGTGCACACCAACATTTTGCCCCCTATCACATACATTTCCCTTGGATTTCTGCATCCCAAGTGCATGACACTGCACTTCTTCACATTAAATCTTAACTGCCAGGCATTAGACCATTCTTCCAGCTTTGATCAATCTTTCCTCATGTTATCCACTCCCTCAGGAGAGTCAACTCTGTTGCAAATTTTCATGTCATCTGCAAAAAGACAGACGTATCCATTCAGTTCAAATAGTGTACACTTTTGCTTTTCAGTGCGCACTACTGCTTAATAATACAAACCATGGCTCAATACTGCACAGTTTGCCCAGAATTAGCACTATTATGCAGTAGTGCTTTATTAATTATAGACATAAAGTGATTAAATTAAAACTAAACAAAAAATTCCACAAACAACATGGGGAACTAAACAAAATAAAAATGTTTGACCTGCACACCCCTAATATTATACAAAATGGACATTTTCTTCCCTTTGATGAAATTATAGATATGTTTGGAATTCCTACATCTCAGAAGTCTCAGTGGTTTCAGTTAAGGTATTGTATTGCCGGTAGTAGCTTTGATTACCAATAGGTTGAAGTAGAACCTGATATTTTAGTTTCTTAGTGGTCTCTCCACAAGATTACATTGCCTCATCTTTCAAACAAATGTACTGTACATCCCTATATAACATGCCCTGACTCCCAGATATGCTTATCTTACCATCCCGCCAAGAAACCATTGTTTTATTTATTTGTATTTTATTTTTCCGCAATAGTGGTGCTCACAAGGAGTCCCTCCATTGAACTTTAGAACATCTGTCTAGAATTTTGTGTGGTATGTGAAGCTGCAATAGGAGTATAACCCTGAAGTATTTTGGGGAGAACCATACCTGGTATTATAGCAGAAGGTATCAGAGTGAGGGTGATTCTATCTGCCTGTAAACAGGATTGGGCAGAGCCATTGTTGAATCAGTTAACCAATAAGAACCATATCATGCAAAGTAGGCTAGATAATAGCACCAAAAAATGGGAAGTCAACCCCTGATTTTTCTTTTACTGTCTTCAAGACCCTCAGACTAATATAGGGGTAAGTATCTTTCCATTAAAAAATTAGAAATTCTACCTTATGGTAGAACATGGCAGGGAAGAGACAAGACAACATGCTTAGAATAAAATTAACCTGCAATACCACAACCATTTTAATAGCTTCTACATGTCCCCAACAAGATAGCCAAAAGAGTATCCAGTGTAATGCAGCCAATGGTCAACACTAATCCAGAAATAATAGCTTACACTTCCATTACAAGAGATGGGGACTATTAACCATACTGGTGAAAAATATGCATAGGAGAAAAATATCTCAGCACTAACAGAGCCCAATGACCAGAGCCCACCAATATATCACTAGAGGGGCCCATCTTTGGGTAACCATTCATTCTGAGGTCAAAGTCTTATCAGTATTTAGCAGCAAAGTCTGTTCAAGATCTTTACAAGAGGGGGCTGATAAGTCTCTGGCCTTGTAACGAAACAGAAAGCTGGGCAGTTCTGGAAGTCTGAATGATTTCTCTGCAGTTTCATTTAAGAACTTCACTTTTCAGAGTCACTTTATATACTATTAGAGGGCAGATTCTGTCCATTTCAATCTATGGTAAATTACCATATTCCTTTATTAAAATGTCAAAAGGCATATCGCGGAGCTGAGCTATTCCCTGAAAATATTAGAGAGATCAAAGCATGATTCATGATCAAAATAGAATAAGAACATAAGATATGCCATACTGGGTCAGACCAAGGTCCATCAAGCCCAGTATTCTGTTTCCAACAGTGGACAATCTAGGTCATATGTACCTAGCAGTTTCCCCAAGAGACACAAGTTCCACAATGCTTGTACTGGGTCAAGCATTGATATCTTCGGTCACTTCTTAATAATGGTTTATGGACCTTTCCTCCAGGAACTTGTCCAAAACTTTTTTAAACCCAGCTACACTAACAGCCTTTACTACATCCTCCGGTAACAAATTCCAGAGTTTGATTACACGTTGAGTGAAAAAATATTTTCTTTTATTAGTCTTAAATAGTTTACCCTGTAGCTTCATTGCATGTCCCCTAGTCTTTCTATATTCTGATAAGGTAAACAATCGATCTACGTTTACCCGTTCCACTCCGTTCATTAATTTATAGACTTCTATCATATCTCCCCTCAGCAGTCTCTTTTCCAGGTTAAAGAGCCCTAACCTTTTTAGCCTTTCTTCATAGGAGTATCCTTCCATCCCCTTTACCATTTTGGTGGCTCTTCTCTGTACCTTTTCTAAAATCGCTATATCCTTTTTAAGATATGGCGACTAGAATTGCACACAATATTCAAGGTGCGGTCTCACCATGGAACGATATAGAGGCATTATAATATCTTTTGTTTTATTTTCCATTCCTTTCCTTATCATACCTAGCATTCTATTTGCTCTCTTGGCCGCCGCTGCACACTGGGCCGAGGGTTTTAACATGGTATCCACAATGACGCCTAAATCTTTTTCCTGGGTGGTGGTTCCTAATGTGGAACCTTGCATCGTGTAACCATAGTTTGGGTTGTTCTTCCCTAGGTGCATAACCTTGCACTTGTCCACATTAAATTTCATCTGCCATTTTGATGCCCAGTCTTCCAATTTATCAAGATCCTCTTGCAATTTTTCACAATCCTCTTGGGTTTTAACAACTTTAAATAGTTTTGTGTCATCTGCAAATTTGATAACCTCACTCGTTATTCCACTTTCCAGGTCATTTATGAATATGTCAAAAAGCAGCGGACCCAGCACAGATCTCTGGGGTACACCACTATTCACCTTTCTCCATTGGGAAAATTGGCCATTTAGCCCTACCCTCTGCTTTCTATCTTTTAACCAGTTCCTGATCCACAATAGTACACTGCCTCCTATCCCATGACTCTTTAGTTTTGCCAAAAGTCTCTGATGAGGGACCTTGTCAAAGGCTTTCTGAAAGTCCAGATACACAATATCAACCGACTCACCTTTGTCCACCTGTTTATTCACTCCTTCAAAAAAACAACAGATTAGTAAGACAAGATCTTCTTTGTCTAAAGCCATGTTGGCTGTCTCCCATTAGGTTGTGACTATCTACATGCTGAGTAATTTTATTCTTTATGATGGTTTCTACCATTTTTCCCGGTACTGACGTTAGGCTCACCGGTCTGTAGTTTCCCGGATCACACCTGGAACCCTTTTTAAAAATTGGTGTTACATTGGC
Organism: Ichthyophis bannanicus; assembly: GCA_033557465.1. Classification (NCBI taxonomy): domain Eukaryota; kingdom Metazoa; phylum Chordata; class Amphibia; order Gymnophiona; family Ichthyophiidae; genus Ichthyophis; species Ichthyophis bannanicus. The sequence continues at coordinate 1,375,877,392 of CM066033.1, forward strand.
GATCCTCCAATCTTCAGGTATTAGAGATGATTTTAATGATAGTTCACAGATTACTGATAGCAGTTCTGCAATCTCATATTTCAGTTCTTTCAACACCCTTGGATGTATACCATCCGGCCCAGGTGATTTGCTACTCTTCAGTGTATCTAATAGTTGTAAGACATCTTCCCGATGTATCGATATTTCCTTCAATTCTTCTGCACCTTTAAATACCACTTCAGTCATGGGTAACATCCCTACATCTTCCTCAGTAAAGACCGAAGCAAAGAATTCATTCAGTCTCTCCGCAATCGCCTTGTCGCCTCTTAGTGCTCCTTTAACCCCTTTATCATCTAATGGATCAACTGACTCTCTCACAGGTTTTTTGCTACAAATGTACTTGAAAAGGTCTTTATTTCGCGTTTTTGCTTCTGCAGCAAGCTTCTTCTCAAATTCTCTCTTTGCCTGCCTTATCAATGCCTTGCATTTGACTTGCCAGTCCTTGTGCTGTTTCCAGGTTTTGTCGTTTGGCTCTTTTTTCCATTTCCTGAAAGATGCTTTTTTGGCAACAACAGAATGAATCTGTGCATCAAGAACATTATCAATACAAGGTTTGGAAAATAAGAAATAATCAATACAGGAGCAGAATAAAATGTGAACTCCCACCTTGGGTGATTAAATAATCTCCATGGGTCTGTCAAGCTATCCAATGACATCATATGGTGATTTTCACCCAGCATTTTAGTACAAGATCAATCTAGAGGTTGTCTATCTAATACTAAATCAAGTGACTGGTTAAAATCCTCAGCAATTTTATCAACATTATCATACTATAACAATATCTTAGCCGGTTGTTGAATAAACTGTGGGTAACCTGTATTAGGTGCATAAACACTTATAAATAAGAATACTGTATTTATATTCTGCCGTACCACCTCCCGCTGCCTCTGTCCCTACAAAGTACTATTTCCCATCAACCATAGAATCTCCTCCCACTGCAAAACCAAAATCCTGGGTATCTGGTCCCTGGGAAACTGTGATTTACAGGGAAAGAGGCATTAGGCGACAGCACGGAAAACTTATTTTAAGGTAAGTATGATGTTTGTCATGCTCTACCTCTGCCACTTCAATGTAGGGATCATTGGACTCTGTGGGTCTTCTTCTTGCTTGGGTTCTTACACCACTTTTCTTTCCTCTTACATTTAAAGAGACTTTAACTTTTGTCATTAAGCATCCCAGGACTAAAAAAATGGCAAAGCATGATCCTCATATCCTCCATTCAAATATATCCATTCACCATTCACAGCTTACACCCCCCCATTTCCAACAGGATTATCACAAACACCAGCTCTCTATATTCCATTAGGAACATTCATCTGCAAACGGCAGACATCACCAAACCCAATATGAACTAACAGTGGGAGGTGAAACACCATTCATAGTCAGTCAGTACTAAAACCCACATCGCAAGTACACTTCCCAACCAAAGACACCCCCTCAGTCCCTAACATCAGTACACTGAATGGACTATAGCAAATAGCTCCACATGTACCGTTAAATGTAATCTCAATCATATCAACCCATTCATACCTCTAACATCATACAAAGGACACATTTCATTCATACCAACATACATTGTACATTTACTCTCTCAATGCCCTAACCAGGGTTCAGGGATCGTATAGGTGATAAGCTAAAAAAACAGGGAAAAAAAGGGGGGAAAACTATTTTCAAAGGACCACAAATTTGAAACCAAAACTAAAACAAAAATCAGGTATCAGCCTCTCCATCCAGGTCCACATAGATGTGTTGATCACCGTCTATGATTACCAAATGAGACATGATCAGATCTTATAATGTCCTGAGCACCAAGTAGTGCAATCCACCATGCTGAGATACAACTCAAAGAAATCTGTTCTTCAATTGCCACAATTATTCAAATTGCAAGCACAAAGTACAGTCAAACAGAAGTCCTTGTCATGAAGATACTTCCCATTCTGGGAAACCCTCATCACTCAGAAAATCTCGAACCTCAGTGCACCAGTCAAACTCCCAATCATACTATAGTAAACACTCCCAGATCCCAATCTTATCAAACCATTCATACCATCAACATCACACAAAGGGAACTACTCAGATCTCCATATAGACCACTCTGTTCATGCAACATACATGATACACTCACTTGTGTCCCAACCATGGCTCGGTAGGATTATATAGAGATGAACCCCCCCCCCCCCTTTTTTTTTAGCTTATCTATGTACCCTCCCTAGTCCACATAGATCAGTTGATCATTGTTAGGGCCAGTCCAATCATTAGACAATACTAGGTGGTTGCCTAGGACGACACATTTATTTATTTATGTAACATCTTTTTTATACTGCGTTTCATAGTGTCAAAGTGGTTTACAATGAATGTGGCTATTTGTGATACAGTGAACATTAAAACATTGAATAATAATTGAACTTTATAATACAGGAATCTTTAAAACAGTGAATAGTAAATTGAATTTTAATTTTGGTAGCATGGGATAAGTGTCTGGTGAATACAACATGAACAGAAGTGGGTGTGGATTTTATGGGGGTCAGAGGGGAAGATTACGCTCTGGAGCTGGCACATCCTATTCCAGAGGCCTTTGTGGTGTCTCTGTGAAATTCTGTGGTGAAGAGAGCTGTGGTGAGATCAACTCTGGCCAAGCTTATCCAAATGAGGGCGGTCACTCCAGTACCTCCAGACCAATGAGGGTCTGGTCGGTACTCAATATATTTTGTGGTCCCCAAGAAGAAGGACTCCTTTTACCCCATTTTGGACCTCAAGCATGTGAACAGGGTGCTGCACGTGCTGCGTTTTCACATGGAAATGTTGAGGTCAGTGATAGTAGCCCTGCGTGCAGGCAAGTTCCTGACCTCCCTGGACCTGTCGGAGGCATACTTGCATATTCCTATTCAGGTAGAACATCAGCGTTTCCTGCAGTTTGCTGTTCCTATGGGACACTTCCAGTTCCAAGCCTTACCATTCAGACTGGCCATGGTACCACAAACATTCATAAAGGTGATGGTGATGATGGTTGCTGCCTTGCAATGGGAAGACATGCTGTTACATCCATACCTGGATGATTGGCTAATCAGAGCAAAGTCATTTGAGGAGAGAAAGTGGTCCACCAGGAGAGTAGTGGAGTTCCTACAGAACTTGGGATGGGTGGTCACCTTCTACCCATTCAGCAGCTGGCCTGCCTATGAGCAAGCTTTGACATGGCCAGGGGGCTCGTGTCTCTTCCCCCGAAGAGAGTCAAAAAGCTTTAGGTTCAGGTCAGTCAATTTATCCATCTCAGTCAGCCCACAGCTTGGCACTACCTGAAACTTTTGGGCTCCGTGGTGGCTACAATTGAGTTAGTCCCAAGGGCCCATATGCATCTGCTTCAGCATGCTCTTCTGTCCCATTGGTCCCCACAGTCAGATCCTCTGTCACAGATAGCCCTTGCTCAGAGGAAGTCAAAGATAGCCTGATCTGATGGGACTCTGCAGCGACACTAACAGCAGGCCTCTTTCTTGAGACTCTGGCATGGATAACTCAATGAGTAATCAAACTCTAGAATTCGCTAGCAGAGAATGTATTAAACACTGTTAGTATAGCTAGCTTTAAAACTGGTTTGGACAGGTTCCTGGAGAAAAAGTCCATAAACTATTATTAAAGAGGACTGGGGACATCCACTGCTTACCCACGGGACAAGCAGCATATTCTTGGATTGGCCACTGTTGGAAACAAGATACTGGGCTTGAGGGACCCTTGGTCTGACCCAGTATTGCATTTCTTATGTTCTTAAGTGCTACTTGCAACATTGAGAGCACATAATATGTCCCCCTGTGCTAATTATAATGTGCTCACCATACCCAGTGTCTGCCCCTAAACTGCTCATTTGGCACCTTAAAGCTTGTTTGTGTGGTAACTGTCATGCCACTGCTTTAACTGTTACAGTGGACATGAATGCATAGCTATTCCATGCCAATTCACACGTTAGTTGCATAGCACACATTAGGAAAAGGGCCCCTAAATTTGAAACCGTCATTTAGATGTTTAATCCCCCAGTCTCACAATGTTGTCCTGTAGTTCCTCACATTCTGCTTGTGGAATAAGTTCTTTGAATAAGTTTGTAATATCTGCATATTTGGTCACCTCACTTATTGTTTCCTTTTCCAGATCATTTATAAGTACGTTAAAAAATTGAGGTCCCAGTACAGATTCCTGGAGCACTCCCCTATTCGCCTTTCTCCATTGAGAAAAATGACCAAAGGGGCATGTTGGCAGTGTGCATTTGGGTCACAACTTTTGTGCATAGTACCTTCGCTAAATTCAAGGGCATGTGCACCCTTCCCCTTACCATTAGCACATTAAAAACCACAATGCACAACATTAACTGGCACACAGATGCACTTAGCACCACCCATTGAGGTGACGTTAAGTGCACCCATGCCAACGGCAAAATTCCTGGTTAGCATGCCCTCAAAATGCCTGTGCTAACTGTGATGCACCGTGAATGTCCATGTTCTGCCTCTAACCTGTCCAGTGCTTGCCTGATTTTGCAGTGCCCAGTTAGTGTAAGATTCTTAGTGCGGTATCCCCACACTAACATTTATCACAACTTGCTTACTGTATGCTAAACTGTGCACTAACAATAAGAGTGGTTTAGTAAACAGGCCCCTTTGTTTCTTATCTTTTAACCTATTGCTCGTTCACAATAAAACATCGTCTCCCCTCAGAATTTTTTTACATTTTCCAAAAAGGCTTTTTCATAATGGACTTTGTCAAATGACTCTTTAAAACCTAGATACATTATACCAACTGGGGCAACTTTATCCAAATGTCCAACACTTTTAAATCTATTAGACTGGTAAAGCAAGACTTCCCTTGGCCGAACCAATGTTGGCCCTGCCCAAGTAAGTCATGTGCGCCCATGATACACATCTTAATACAGAGGATTTTATGCTTTTGCCCAGCACTGACCTCAGACTCACTGGTTTGTTGTTACTTGGATCACCCCTGATGCTATTTTAATTGAATTTGGAAAGTTTGGAATGTGACTAGGAATTCTTCATGAAGAATATTCTAAGACAATTGCTATCTTAGAAAACACATCATTTCTATGTTTGCATTTTCCTCTTTCTTATCCTCCATGGTGCAAAGTTACAACTGAACACATTTCTTTGGGCATAAAATGCATCAAACATACCCTAACTCCACAGTAAAACTCTCCGAGAAACATACAACTCCCACTCTTTCCATTAGTGAATGAGCTTGAGTTTCTTTCATCCCTTTTTATAAAGGAGAACTTTCCTTTCTAAATTCAAAATTCCACCCACTTCTTCCAGCTTCATTGTCTTCACCTTTGCAGTCCATTACCCCATGAGTCCTTTTTGGGAGTTGACATCTATAAGAATGATTTTTTTTTCAGAATAGTTAAAATACTCTTTTTGTGGACGACCAATGATAGAATTACTCCTTCTGGCCTCCCTCCCACTCACAGAATATTGATCCACCATGATTGCCTTTGTCCTTTATTACGAAATACAAACCCCAGTTTGGTTAAATATTGCCCTTTATATTGACCTTACTCCTCCAAAAAAATAAAACTCCTCAATTCCATACGTGTCTATAGAAGATTAAGAAAGAACTAGAATGTTACATTTTTAATCTGAAAAAGATTCTTCTGTGGTGTCAAGAACTCATGTAACCCTGATTTATTCTGAGGTGCTCAAATACTTCTTTGCAATACAGATGTTCACTTGACCCTGAACATAAAATTGAACATCTCTGAATTAATACCTCTGCATATATTTCTTTTTTGAATCATCTGAAGTAGCTTTTTAGAAAGGTCACATAGGTGTCACCTGGAATGTCCAACTCAAAATGCCTAACATTCCATAGGAGAGGCTGCACAGAAGATGGGCACGTGTAAATTGACCTAGCTCTGCCCCAAAAGATAAACGTCTCTGCCAACATACAAGAAAACTGAGACATTCTGCATCAGTCCCCAAGACATGTGCACCCAGTGGTCATAAATATGCAACTTCTTTCTTAAATCAGATAAATACACAGATCTTTTACAGATGCCAGAACCCCGTGGAAAATACACGTGATTGCACCAGACATGCACAAATTTGGACCTTTCTAAAATGGCCCTTGGGATGTGGATGTGATTGGCATGTCTGAATTGGAGTTTTCAGATATACAAATCATGAACGGCACTTCTAAAATTACCCCCTTAATATCTTGAGAGGTTCAGAGGAGACACAACAGGATAAACAATCTGAAAATAACAAGACAGAAACCTGTCTTCCATGGGAGTGGAAGTTTGCATTATTTGGCTGAAATGACACAGGTACTGAAATTAGACATTTTAAAATCTGTTGACTCTTCTAGGGGTTAGAGACACTGCCTAGTATCCAAAAGATCAAGGGTTCAATTTCCACTGCTCCTTGTCACCTTGGGCAACTCAATCCTCCATTGCCTCAGAAGAAAAGGCCTGACAATCTACTGGCAAAAACCAGAGGCTGCTGGGACACCAGGAATCAACAATGACTTGAGGGCACTTAAAAAAAATCTGTTGACTCATCTAGTGTTCATTTGTATGTAGCATCTGATACATTGGATTCTGACCAAGCTTCTAGAGTGGAAGAGTAGCCTACTGGTTAGAGCTGTGGCCTGAGTATCAAAAGACTAGGGTTCAATTCCCACTAGCCCTCTTTGTGACCTTGGGCAAGTCACAACCCTCCATTGCCTCAGAAGAATTTAAGTTATCAATGTACATTACCAAGTTTAAGATACAATGTAAACTGCTTTGACTGAAATGATAAAGCAGTACAAAAAAAACCCTGATAAATAAATAAGAAACAGCACTCTAAATAAATACTAGCTAGGATGCAGTCCCAGGCAATAGCTACAACTGTTGTAGGAGTGATTGGCCATTTGAGACATGTTGGTTCAGAAATTCCTTCTTCCACCTCAAACAATCCAAAGATACTCCACTGCAATGAACAACAGTGTTCATCAATTAGCTATAATGATTCGGGGATTACATGTCTAAATCTACTGTACAAGTGTTATGTTACCTTTCTGCAATCTATTCAATAATCTTTATCAATGAGAAACTTGAACAAATGATTATGCTGGCAGAGAACAATTGAAAGGCCTATTTCCCTTGTGCATTGCAACTCTGCAGATCCCATGTAAGCTGTAATTTTACCATCTCTGCTTTTAATTCAAGATTTCCCAGTGCTTGTTCCATTATCTTAAATTCCAGTATTATCATGGCCTTTGCTACCTCCGTAGGGTTGTTATGTTACAAGCGAAGCTTTGCAGAACATGAATTATAAACCTTACACCTGTCTCCTACTTTAAAACTCCTAGAGAGGGTAATTTTATAGTGGGAAACCTAGGTCTGGAAGTCAAGCTAGTGCCTATTTTTAGCCTTTTTTATAAAGACACATAGGCAGACGTCTGTGTCTTTATAAATGCTAGCACAAACTTTGCAGAAATAGTGCCTAGATTAAGAACATAAGAACATAAGATATGCCATACTGGGTCAGACCAAGGTCCATCAAGCCCAGTATCCTGTTTCCAACAGTGGCCAATCTAGGTCATACGTACCTAGCAGTTTCCCCAAAAGACACAGGTTCCGCAATGCTTGTACTGGGTCAAGCATTGATATCCTGGGTCCCTTCTTAATAATGGTTTATGGACCTTTCCTCCAGGAACTTGTCCAAACCTTTTTTAAACCCAGCTACACTAACAGCCTTTACTACATCCTCCGGTAACAAATTCCAGAGTTTGATTACACGTTGAGTGAAGAAATATTTTCTTTTATTAGTTTTAAATAGTTTACCCTGTAGTTTCATTGCATGTCCCCTAGTCTTTCTATATTCTGATAACGTAAACAATCGATCTACGTTTACCCGTTGCACTCCGTTCATTAATTTATAGACTTCTATCATATCTCCCCTCAGCTGTCTCATATCCAGGTTAAAGAGCCCTAACCTTTTTAGCCTTTCTTCATAGGAGTATCCTTCCATCCCCTTTACCATTTTGGTGGCTCTTCTCTGAACCTTTTCTAATAACGCTATATCCTTTTTAAGATACGGCAACCAGAATTGCACACAATATTCAAGGTGTGGTCTCACCATGGAACGATATAGAGGCATTATAATATCTTTTGTTTTATTTTCCATTCCTTTCCTTATCATACCTAGCATTCTATTTGCTCTCTTGGCTGCCGCTGCACACTGGGCCGAGGGTTTTAACATGCTATCTACAATGACGCCTAAATCTTTTTCCTGGGTGTGGTTGCTAATGTGGAACCTTGCATCATGTAACCATAGTTTGGGTTGTTCTTCCCTAGGTGCATAACTTTGCACTTGTCCACATTAAATTTCATCTGACATTTTGATGCCCAGTATTCCAATTTATCAAGATCCTCTTGCAATTTTCCACAATCCTCTTGGGTTTTAACAACTTTAAATAGTTTTGTGTCATCTGCAAATTTGATAACCTCACTTGTTATTCCGCTTTCCAGGTCATTTATGAATATGTCAAAAAGCAGTGGACCCAGCATAGATCCCTGGGGTACACCACTATTCACTTTTCTCCATTGGGAAAATTGGCCATTTAGCCTAACCCTCTGCTTTAAATCTTTTAACCAGTTCTTGATCCACAGTAGTACACTGCCTCCTATCCCATGACTCTTTAGTTTTGCCAAAAGTCTCTGATGAGGGACCTTTTCAAAGGCTTTCTGAAAGTCCAGGTACACTATATCAACCGACTAACCTTTGTCCACCTGTTTATTCACACTTTCAAAAAAACATAATAGATTAGTAAGACAAGATCTTCCTTGTCTAAAACCATGTTGGCTTTTTCCCATTAGGCCATGACTATCTACATGCTGAATAATTTTATTCTTTATGATGGTTTCTACCATTTTTCCTGGTACTGACGTCAGGCTCACCGGTCTGTAGTTTTCCGGATCACCCCTGGAACCCTTTTTAAAAATTGGCGTTACATTGGCGATCCTCCAATCTTCAGGTATTACAGATGATTTTAATGAAAATTCACAGATTACTAATAGCAAATCTGCAATCTCATATTTCAGTTCTTTCAACACCCTTGGATGTATACCATCCGGCTCAGGTGATTTGTTACTCTTCAGTTTATCTAATACTTGTAATACATCTTCCCGATGTATCGATATTTCCTTCAATTCTTCCGCACCTTTAAATACCACTTCAGTCATGGGTAACATCCCTACATCTTCCTCAGTAAAGACCGAAGCAAAGAATTCATTCAGTCTCTCCACTATCGCCTTGTCGCCTCTTAGTGCCCATTTAACTCCTCTATCATCTAATGAACCAACTGACTCTCTCATGGGTTTTTTGCTACGAATGTACTTGAAAAAAATCTTTATTTCGCGTTTTTCCTTCCGCAGCAAGCTTCTTCTCAAATTCTCCCTTTGCCTGCTTTATCAATGCCTTGCATTTGACTTGCCAGTGCTTGTGCTGCTTCCAGGTTTCATTGTTTGGCACTTTTTTCCTTTTCCTGAAAGATGCTTTTTTGGCAACAACAGCCACTCTGACCTCCCCTTTAAACCATGCTGGCAGTTATTTGGACTTCCTTCCACTTTTCTTAAAGCGTGAAATACAGCTGGTCTTGGCTTCCAAGATAGTATTTTTCAACAACACCCAAGCTTGATGTAAGTCTTTAATCTTTGCAACCGCTCCTTTTAGCTTTTTCTTAATTATTTTCCTCATTTTATCATAGTCTCCCTTTCGAAAGTTAAAAGGTAGTACTGTGGATTTCCTTACTATCCCTCTTCCACTAATTAAATCAAAGGTGATCATGCTATGATCACTATTGCCAAGTGGCACCAAAACCCTTATCTCTTGCACTAGATCTGGTGTTCCACTAAGGACTAAGTCTAATATGGCTTCCCCTCTGGTCAGTTCATGAACCAGCTGCTCCAAGAAGCAGTCATTTATGTCATCTAGGAACTTTATCTCCCTAGCATGTCCTGCCGTGACACTGACCCAGTTGATACCGGGGTAATTGAAATCACCCATTATTATTACTGTGCTATAAATGGGAGTCCGAGCGCGGAGTCGCGAGGAACGGTGGTAACCGGGCGGCTTGCTCGGTCCCGGCCCGTCCTTACAGCTTCGGAAGAGGAAGAAGGAGGGGGGGGGGAGAGAAGGGTGAAGGAGCAGGCGGGGGGCGGATGACGCCGGCAGCAAGTTTGAATGGATTGGCTCCGCAGAGGGAGAGAGCGGAGCCAATCAGAGCTGCCGGCGCTAAGGGGGTTTTTAAGGAAGGAGCCGTTTATGCTCCCCCCCTGTTTGTCCGGCGGCGGTTGGGAGACGGTAAGGCTTCCCGCCCTCCCTCCCTTCATTTTTGGTATGTGGGGTGGGGGTGTTTTTCGGGGTGTCGCAGCAGGGTGGTGGTGCCAAGGCGGGATCCCGGAGGTTTCCGGGGCCCGGAGCCGTTTGGTCATACTTGGGCGGGGGTGGGGTGCCCCCGACCCGGATAAGCCCTGCTGGCCTTTGCTAGTCATATGGCGAGGTCGGGGAAAGGGCGGTAGGAAATGGGCCGGTGGTCAGACACGGCCGGAGCGGATGCGACCCCACTTTGCTAATTATGGCTGGGGGGGTATCATTCCGCTGGTGGGAGATTGTTTACAGAACTGTTGATATTGTAAAGTTAATTGTTTGAATTATAATAAAGCTGCGACCGGTTGGTACTTCCAATAAGAAAAATTGTGTCTGTGAAATTTTGTAAGGTGGGGGAAGGGGTGCGGGTTGGGGTGACAAGAAGGAGGAGGGGGGGGGGTGATTAAGGATGGGTGTAGGGCACCAGATGCAGCCTGCCACGGTTACTTTTGTTAGCTTCCTTGATTTCTTTGAGCATTTCATCATCCATTTGTTCATTCTGGCCAGGCGGTCAATAGTACACCCCCACTGCCTTCACCTTCCCCTTTTTACATGGAATTTCAATCCATAGAGATTCTACAGCAAATTTTGTTTCCTGCAAAACTTTAATCCTTTCTGACTCAATGCCCTCTCTAACATAGAGCACAACCCCTCCACCAATTTGATCATCTCTATCATTACGATATAGTTTGTATCCAGGTATCACAGTGTCCCACTGGTTGTCCTTCTTCCACCATGTCTCTGATATCCCAATCATATCTAACCCCTCATTTAGTGCCATATATTCTAACTCTCCCATCTTATTTTTTTAGACTTCTAGCATTTGCATACAAGCATTTTAGAGACTGTATTTTATTCATATTAGTTTGGCTGTTGGTAGACATGGGTAATTTGGGATCTTTAAGCTCTGTCTTCTCCATACTCGATTATGAGGGTGGACTTGCTTGGAAGCAGGCATAAATGTTAGCATGTTGTCAACACCTTCACTCACTCCCCAACCTGGTGGTCAGGGAGGGAAAGGGCTTGTGTAGTTGTGGGGGCCCAAATGAATAAATGGGGTGACAAGAATATTTATTTTTCCAAAAGGATGTTTATTTTCCCCGCTACGTGAGGCACACAGGAACAGAAAAACTTATCAACTTAGGATTGTGCAAACAGAGGGTTTTCAATGAAGTGCTCTAACACAAAAACTTCTTCAGAAGAAAACACATTCCTTCATGTGTCTTTCTTGGACAGGTACAGGTGAGTGGATATAACTTATAATAATACTCGTGGACAGTTAACTTCACAGTCCTGGATACAGATCAAGCACAAAAGCCTTTTCTTATGATTACCCAATCACAGTCCCGGTGGGTAAAATCTTAGCAATTCTGGCTCAGTATTAAACACGTTTAAATTCAGGAATAAACACTCAAGCCTTTGATTCCTTAGCCTTGTCAATCAGCCCTACCGAACAGTCCATCGGCTGATTGATGTCTTGCATGGGTAAAGGAACATGGGTAAAAATCCTTCCCTCAGGATTGTTCCCTGCTTGGATATTCTCAGGTAATGCAATGTCTCTCTTATTTAATAGCTTTGTCAGCTCATTTAGGAGAAATTCTGTTTGGCTGCTAGCAGGAGCTAAGGGTAAAGCCGGCTGTGGTTTGAACAGCTGATTAATAGGCTGCGATGAGGTAACCGGGCTTTCCCTTGCTAAACACTCTGGCTCTGAGGTGAAAATTCCCTGCCCCCACTGTGCTCTGCTATTAAGTGGTGGAATCTCACATCTGCTGGTAGCAGTTTTGGTTCTTAACAATGCTTCTAAAGCAGGTCCTCCTAAATTAGGATAATTCAATCTGTCTGTAAACTCTTTTGCTAAACTTGTTCCCTCAGCCTCTCTCTTAAACACGGGAATTACAGGCTGGGTAAAAGTAGGTTTACAGGGAGAGCTTTCAGGGTAAAAACTGCTTTTATATTCCCTGAAACTGTCCTGTTCTCTGGATACAGGATTCTCTCTTTTGTCTTTATAAAAATCAGCATAAGGTTTAAGAATAGCAGGTACCTTGTCTTGAGAGTGCTCAGGAATTATCTGGTCAGCATGTCTTTCTCTCCACGGAAGGAAATTGTTCCTCAGGAACGTGAGGTTTTCTCCTGCTGAGGAATTAGCTGCCTTCCTGATACAGCTGGGCAGAGTTTGTGCAGAGAGGTCACAGGGTTCTACAGCCAAAGGAACTTCCTGTCTCTTCAGTACCTTCTGCTTTCTCTCTCGTGGGTAAAAAGGGACTTCCTTTTTCCAACCACCTGCAGCATTCACTCTTTCATTCTTTCTCCATGTGCTCTCAAAAGGTCCTGGTTCTGTATTCCTTCTAATGCTTCTCCTTCTTCTTCCACTCTCCGTCTCTGTTCCTGTCTTTATCCTTGCCTTTGTCCCTGTTCCTGTTTCGTCTCCCCTTCCTGTTCCTGTCTCTGTGTTTAAGAAGGGACCCTTACTCTGGGGAACCCGCCTCCTCCTAGGGCGTGCCCAATCCATGGGTTCACTTCTCTCCAGCTCTGAAGTGACTTGATTGGCTGTTTGCCAGCTGTGCTGAGAGTGTAAAACTCCTTCTTTGCCTGCAGTACCAGACTCTACCAGGGGGTCGCTATCGGTCTCCATAGCTTCTGTGCCTGGCACTGCGTCACAGATCCCCCCCCTTAAGATATCACGGGCTGCTCCATGGGAACCTGGACAGCACGGGATACGACTTAAGGCATCTGCGTTTTGATGAAGTTTACCCGCACGGTGCTCCACCTGAAAGTCAAAAGCCTGAAGTGCGAGGAACCACCGTGTGAGTCGTGCATTGTGGTTGTGCATCTGGTTCAACCACTTCAAGGGAGCGTGGTCAGTGATCAAAATAAATTTTCTTCCCATCAAATAAAAACGTAGCGCATCTACTGCCCACTTAATCGCTAAACATTCCCGTTCAATAGTCGAATAATTTCTTTCTGGCGGTGTTAGCCTCCTGCTCAGAAACAGTACCGGGTGTTCTACCCCTTCATGCTGCTGTGAGAGAACCGCTCCGAGACCGGTGTCTGAAGCGTCCGTCTGTACGATAAACTTCTTAGCAAAGTCTACTCCTTTTAAGATCGGAGCCTCACAGAGTTGTTTCTTTAGGAGGTTAAACATTCCTTCCGCTTCCGCCTTCCATATCAGTTTATTGGGGGCATTCTTTTTTAGCATCTCCGTCAAATGGGCAGTTTTCTCGGAAAAATGGGGAATGAACCTCCGATAATAGCCCACGAGCCCTAAAAAGCTGCGCAATTGCTTTTTGTTAATGGGTTGTGGGAATGCCTGCACACTGGCTATCTTGCTCAGAAGAGGTTTTACCATCCCTCTACCAACCACATGGCCCAGGTATTTTACCTCTTGTCCCCCAAAGAGGCATTTTGCTGGGTTTAAGGTAAGACCGGCCTTGCGGATCGACAGGAGGACTGCTTCAATTCTCTGAAGATGCTGGGTCCAGGTTTCACTGTGGATCACCACGTCATCCAGGTAGGCCACAGCGTATGCATGGTGAGGACGTAGGACCATGTCCATGAGACGCTGGCACGTTGCTGCGGCGCCGTGGAGTCCAAAAGGCATCCTTCGGAATTGGTATAGGCCAATGGGAGTGCTAAAGGCAGTCTTTTGCTTTGCCTCTCTTGTGAGGGGAACCTGCCAATAACCTTTTGACATATCCAAGGTCGTAAGGAACTTGGCCTGTCCCAGACGGTCGAGCAGCTCCTCAATCCGCGGCATTGGGTATGAGTCAAAACGGGAGATCATATTCACCTTCCTGAAGTCTATGCAGAAGCGGATCGACCCGTCCGGCTTCGGCACCATGACAATCGGACTGTTCCAAGGGCTCCGCGATTCTTCGATGACCCCCATGGCGAGCATCTCCTTCACCTGTCGGATCACTTCCACCTTCTTGGCCTCCGGAAGCCTGTAAGGCCGTTGCCTGACTACTTCCCCTGGGGTTGTCTCTATATCATGGGTTATTAACTGGGTTTTCCCAGGTAGGGAGGTGAGGACATCTTTATATCTGGATAAGACTTGCCTCAGCTCCTGTTGTTGAGCCCAAGAGAGTCCCTCATCCAATCGGGGTTCCGGGTTCGCGTGGCAGTCGGCCAGCTGGGGTCCGAGGTCCTCCTCTTCTAGGTCCTCCCTCTCCACTGCAGCCACTAATCCTTGCAGGTTATTTGTTCCTGTGGACCCGAAGCCCTGCGTTCCTCGCATAGTTACAGACAAAGCGGGTACCTCCTCCAACGGGGGAATTCCAATTCGCTCACAGATGAGCTGGGCTATTCGGTCCCCAGCTTTTACTTGGAAATTGTCCTTTCCAAAATTAAAAAGCAGCACTTTTACTGACCCTCGGTAGTCCGGGTCTATCACCCCGGCACCTATATCAATAAAATGCTTCAGTGCCAAACCCGACCTTGGAGCCAGCCGACCATAACAACCCGGCGGCAGCTCTATCTGAAGGGCTGTATCAATCAGGGCTTTTCCACCCGCAGGAACCATTACATCTTCTGCACTGGCAAGATCCCATCCTGCGGCGTTTGGGGTAGCCCTCTTAGGCGCTTGAGCAGTGGGGGTTATTTTACAGTATTTCAGCACAAAACGGGGTTTTTCAGGGGTGCTATCCTTCTGAATACTGTCCTTTTTACCCTTTTTGACCTGGGGCATTAAAGGCCGAAGTAGGGACTTTACTTTTTCTATGGCTAGGGCCTGTACTTCCTCAGGGTCCTCCTCCCCCTGGGAACTCTCTCTTTCCCTTATCCCCTGAACCAAACCTTGGTGAAATTGGGGCCAATCCTTTCCCAAGATCATGGAATGTGGAAGGTAGGGAACAACCGCCAGTGGAATCTCTCTCTCTCAGCCCCTAAGCCTGTTATTTGGAGGTTATAAACGGGGTAGGAAGAGGTTCCCCCATGGACACACCTTATTTTTACTTCCTCTACAGGATGTAGTGTTTCTGGGGCTGCTTTAGCATTAATAGCCCTCCAAAACTCCTCCGAAATCATGCTGAGTTCAGCACCTGAATCTAACAGAGCTTGAGTGGTTATTCCCTGGATGGCTACTGCTAACAGGAAACCTGGCCTGTCTTCCATATAAGAATCGGCCACCAAAGCATTTTTCACCAAGCAATGTTTCTGTATGTGGCCTATCTGTCCACATCTAAAGCATTTCATCCTAGTTACAGACTCTGGCCTGTTAGGCCTGGCTATTTTCATAGGATCCTCTAGGACCTTGCGCCTCATTTCTGATCCTCTGCTGGCGTACGCCGAACATTGGCTACCAGGTGTCGAAGCTACTTGCTCTGCCTCTATGTATCTTTCGGCCAGGGCAACTGCTTCCTGCGGATTTTTGCAATTTTGGAGGATCAGAAAAGTGCGTATTTCCCTTGGCATTGCCTCCATATACTGTTCCAAAATTAAGTCATCTAAAATAGACTCTATTGACCGCCCTTCTGGGGTCAACCATTTAAACAATAAGGCTCTTATACGATAATAAAGAGATTTGGGGGTTTCACCCAACTCGAGTTTCACACTCCTTAGGCGCTTATGATACAGGAGTGGGGTGAGTCCCAACCTCTCTCGTACGGCTTTCTTTAGCTCTTCAAAATTGCTAGCTAATTCTGGTGGCATGGCTCTATAAGCTGCTCTAGCCTCGCCCGTCAGGGACGCGGCTAACCTCAAGGCCCAGTGTTGTTTCGGCCACAGACTAAGTTGTGCCACTCTTTCGAAACTTTCAAGATAATCATCTATATCATCCTTATTAGACCAAGGTCCAAAATTAAAGAGTGTCTCTGCTGGTACATTCACAGCAGACATGTTATCTCTTACGGAACCTGTCTCTAGTGGTTGAACAGTGTCCATCTTCTTCTCCTTTAGCAATTCTTCTAGAAGAGTGAGAAGAGGTTGTTGCTGCTCTTTGAGTGCTGCGTCGGCTCTCTTCTGAGCTTCCAGCGCCAAATCAGCCTGTCGTTTGAATTGGGTTGCCATCCACTGGATGATCTCCTTTGGCTCGAGCGCCATCCTTGATGTTCACTGCAACTGAAACAGAGAAAAAAAAACAGGGACCCAAGTGCGGTATCACTAGCACTCTCTGGGCTTTCCTCCAGAAATAAACCTGTTTTCCCTTTTTTTTTTTTTTTTTTTTTTCAGCTATCCCTAGGGGTCACCTTCTACCCTGGTATTTCCACCACCCCGGGGTGTATACCTGTTACCTGGGTTAGGTGAAAGACAAGCACTTCAGGGATATGGCTCCTGTAGCCCTCTGCACTGCCTCCGTCTCTGCTGGGCCTCGTCAGCTCCTCCAGCTGGGTCCAGTTAATGATGAGGTCTCTGCAGCTCCTGAAGACAGCTGTTCTGCGCCTGCGTTGAAATCCTCTTGATCTACGCCACTTGTCAACACCTTCACTCACTCCCCAACCTGGTGGTCAGGGAGGGAAAGGGCTTGTGTAGTTGTGGGGGCCCAAATGAATAAATGGGGTGACAAGAATATTTATTTTTCCAAAAGGATGTTTATTTTCCCCGCTACGTGAGGCACACAGGAACAGAAAAACTTATCAACTTAGGATTGTGCAAACAGAGGGTTTTCAATGAAGTGCTCTAACACAAAAACTTCTTCAGAAGAAAACACATTCCTTCATGTGTCTTTCTTGGACAGGTACAGGTGAGTGGATATAACTTATAATAATACTCGTGGACAGTTAACTTCACAGTCCTGGATACAGATCAAGCACAAAAGCCTTTTCTTATGATTACCCAATCACAGTCCCGGTGGGTAAAATCTTAGCAATTCTGGCTCAGTATTAAACACGTTTAAATTCAGGAATAAACACTCAAGCCTTTGATTCCTTAGCCTTGTCAATCAGCCCTACCGAACAGTCCATCGGCTGATTGATGTCTTGCATGGGTAAAGGAACATGGGTAAAAATCCTTCCCTCAGGATTGTTCCCTGCTTGGATATTCTCAGGTAATGCAATGTCTCTCTTATTTAATAGCTTTGTCAGCTCATTTAGGAGAAATTCTGTTTGGCTGCTAGCAGGAGCTAAGGGTAAAGCCGGCTGTGGTTTGAACAGCTGATTAATAGGCTGCGATGAGGTAACCGGGCTTTCCCTTGCTAAACACTCTGGCTCTGAGGTGAAAATTCCCTGCCCCCACTGTGCTCTGCTATTAAGTGGTGGAATCTCACATCTGCTGGTAGCAGTTTTGGTTCTTAACAATGCTTCTAAAGCAGGTCCTCCTAAATTAGGATAATTCAATCTGTCTGTAAACTCTTTTGCTAAACTTGTTCCCTCAGCCTCTCTCTTAAACACGGGAATTACAGGCTGGGTAAAAGTAGGTTTACAGGGAGAGCTTTCAGGGTAAAAACTGCTTTTATATTCCCTGAAACTGTCCTGTTCTCTGGATACAGGATTCTCTCTTTTGTCTTTATAAAAATCAGCATAAGGTTTAAGAATAGCAGGTACCTTGTCTTGAGAGTGCTCAGGAATTATCTGGTCAGCATGTCTTTCTCTCCACGGAAGGAAATTGTTCCTCAGGAACGTGAGGTTTTCTCCTGCTGAGGAATTAGCTGCCTTCCTGATACAGCTGGGCAGAGTTTGTGCAGAGAGGTCACAGGGTTCTACAGCCAAAGGAACTTCCTGTCTCTTCAGTACCTTCTGCTTTCTCTCTCGTGGGTAAAAAGGGACTTCCTTTTTCCAACCACCTGCAGCATTCACTCTTTCATTCTTTCTCCATGTGCTCTCAAAAGGTCCTGGTTCTGTATTCCTTCTAATGCTTCTCCTTCTTCTTCCACTCTCCGTCTCTGTTCCTGTCTTTATCCTTGCCTTTGTCCCTGTTCCTGTTTCGTCTCCCCTTCCTGTTCCTGTCTCTGTGTTTAAGAAGGGACCCTTACTCTGGGGAACCCGCCTCCTCCTAGGGCGTGCCCAATCCATGGGTTCACTTCTCTCCAGCTCTGAAGTGACTTGATTGGCTGTTTGCCAGCTGTGCTGAGAGTGTAAAACTCCTTCTTTGCCTGCAGTACCAGACTCTACCAGGGGGTCGCTATCGGTCTCCATAGCTTCTGTGCCTGGCACTGCGTCACAATGTGCATGTGTATTTTATAAAATGCATGCATAAACTATGACTCCACCCATATCCCACCCAAACTCTTCCCCGAGCATGCCTATTCTAGTAGCAAATGCCGCCTGTTCTACAAGCAAGTGCCAAAATGTACTGCACCTACTTTTAGGCATTATCTAGTTTTATAAGTGGACATTTCTGCACATAGATCTGCATTTTATGCTCAGAAAAGGTTCATAAAATTACCTTCAGTGACCGCGTTCTAATTGCTAAAGCAGCTATTTTTAATGGAACACAAAGTACATGGACTATTCAGCCCCCATATATTGTCCATTTTTTTGTGGGCCTCAAGTCAGTGCTGACTCCTGGCAACCCAGCTGCCTCTGGGTTTTCTTGGCAATGTATCACTGGAAGTAGATTGCGAGGCCTTTTCTTCCCAGGCAGTGGAGTGCAAAGTGACTTGCCCAAGGTCACAAGGAAAGCCAGTGGGAATATGAACCTTTGATCTTCTGGGTACTAAGCAGTTGTTCTAACCACTAGGCTACTCTCCTTAGAAGGAGACAATCTACAAGCTTCTTACTGAAACTGAGTAAGTGCTGTTTGCGCAGGTGGCTGAGGGGGGCGCATCTGGAAATTCCATGCATATCGTTTATTTTCCTCCACAGATCTAAACCTCCCATGGACATGCTTCTTTCTAACAGCAGGCAAGCATACTTCTGTCTGAATTTGAGGGGATGAATTTGGATTATGCTAATTTGCCAGGTAAATGCCTAGTTACTCGAGTAAATGATTTTTGAACATTTTGCCCCCTATCAAAGAACCTAGTGTCTGATTTATCAAATCACTTTTTTAAATATCATTTAGTGTCTATGCATAAACAGTGTTGACACATCCAGTCTATTAGGTCCTATACAGCAATTGGGCAATAAAAGAGTTCATTTCCAGGGGTAAAAGAGCATTATACCTCTAGAAAAGACTTTCTAAACATGGCTGCTTATATTCTTAAACAATTTCTCCCCGTTTACAAAGTTGTGTTCAGTAGGGAAATTTTTGTGCAGCCAATTCACAGCACAAAATGATTCACCATGCTGGAGAAATGGACCTAGTGCACTACCAGCACGCTAGCCTCTATCATTTCCCCCAGCCTAGTACATTCATCATCCCACCCTTAATTATTCACTTGGCACCACATGCAAACTCTTTAGCCCACCATGAGGGCTTTGACAACTCTGATCATCAGTTCCATCTTCTCCAAAGACTATACACCATCCAAATGTAAGAACATTCATGAATCCTTTCCTGCCACAAGGACATCCCCTCCTGCTAGCTTGCTGGCTCGCTCTATACTGGTAGCTTTTAGGCCATTCTCAACCTTTGACTCATATAGTGGTTAAACTGTGAGATGGCGCCCAAAGTCTCTGCTACAGCACTGTGTGGTAAGACAAGAGGAAGTAAGATTCTTTCTTCTTGCTGATAGGTGTTAGGAGACGCTATAGGGGCATTATGCTGTGAGTTGGGGAAAGTACTGTAAACGTATGGTGGAACTATATGAATTAGGGCACATTTCTCGTTGATTCAGCATGCATCTAACACCGGTTTTCTGCATCGGCCTAGTAGTTAGCAGATCTGCTAACTGTGTTAATTGCTTTGAATATCTCTCCACCTTTATTTTTACGAGAAAAATAAAACACCCCTGGTCCTATAAATGTATTTCATTAATATTAAATATTTTCTGCAATTACAATAAAGCAAAAATATTAATGGGCAAACACCTTTTAGAATTTCCGAGTAAAAATAATGGTTCAGTTGTAGAAACCAGCACAAAGAACGCTTTAAATTGCCAATATCTAGATTGATCTCATGCAATGATTTAATTATATAGTTGTTTTCCATGAGATGTGTAAAACTGAATTACTATTGCCTTGATCTAGAATATGACTAGAAGTTTATACTGAAATGATGTTTCTCAATGGATATTTGTGTTTTCCTAAAAACAAATTGTATGATTGTACAATGTGAACCACTTGTACCTCCTCCAGTGAGTTTTGCTAGCATCCATTCAGCCCTTAACACAACAGCCAGAATCATTCAAAGGATGAAGAAATATGACCATATCACCCCAGTACTGAAGCATCTCCACATCCTTCTGTTGGAAGCTCGGATCAAGTACAAATCCTTAATACTGATTCACAAAGCACTACACCAACAACCAACATCGCATCTTCACACCCTACTACTACAACTGAACTCTGGAAGACCAACAAGGCAGACCACTAACAATGTACTGACTGTACCACATGCAAGGACAAAATACAATCTCCAAATATGTACCTGTGCATTTGACCTCTACAGCCTGTCCCTATGGAACTCGCTCCCAACCAAAATCCGGAACAAGGAGCTTTCCTCATTTCAAAAACAATTAAAGACACACCTATTCAGAGAACACTTTGGCACAGATCCAAGCACCACCCAATGAATCCATGAACACGTTGATTATCAGACAAGTCTGAAATCGAGAGACGAAGGAGCATTGTAAATAAGTTAGGAAAGTCTGATACATACCCAATCATGAATGTAAATAAGTTGAACCCATGTTGAATGTATAACCCCTGTAAATATGTTATGACTTGTTCAATGTATCTCTTGTTGTTTATTGTAAACTGCTTTGACCCAATGAAAAGTGGTATATAAGCATAGCTAAACAAATAAATCAATCAATCCATTCAATCAGATTTGTGCACCTAAAGAAATTTAGAAACACATTCCTTAAAAGGTGCTATTGTAATGCATGTTAAGCTCCAAAAGATAACTCAGAGGGTGAAGTAGGCTTTTGGGGTATGTCTGGCATGTCCCCCTGCAGTTATTGTGGGAGAACAAACCTCAATGCGCTCAACTGTAAGCACACCTAATGCAGGTGCACTTACACCCTCCATTGAGAAGGTGGTAGGGGACCGTGCTAATGGCAACACTCACCATTAATACACATCAGTGATGCCTGTGCTAATTACATTGTGCCTTCATGCCCACACTCTGGCCCTAATCTGCAAAGTCATACCCCATCGCACATTAAGCGGTTAGCGGGGAAGAGGTTTACCGCACTGCCACTTGGTAACAGTGCAGTGTGATTAGCATCCAGTTAACATCACGCTAAACATTAGTGCATTTTAGTAAACATGCCCCTTAATGCACACTAGGGATGTGTATTTATTAGTGTGAATTCAGTTCATTAGTGTGCCTCAAAAAATGTAGTGTGTGCTAACTTTAAGATATGATCAAATCAGTTAGTGCACTTTAAGAAGTTTTAAGCATGCATTAAACATTTTTATTAAAATGAATATGTAAAATTTTGAGGGGGATATGGACAGCCATAGGGAAAGTTCCCCTTAAAGGAATGAAGAGTGCACACGGCAGAGCTATTTCAATGCATTTAATCTGCACTTAGCCTTCATAAGACACAGGTTCAGTGCACATTGGCGTTTAATACATTGGGCAAGTTCACTTCACTTACCCTTGCAGTGGTGCATAAGTAGACACAGAGCATGAAACCTAAAGTCATATGAAATAAGCACTAGACAAGCAATCCAGAGATACCCTGCAAACATTGTTGGAATCTAAGACATGGAGAAGGGATTCAAAAGAGCTGGAATCTGGAGTCTCCAGTGACATGTTCCTGGCTAAATCTAAAGGTCTTTACTCTGTCCTTATCCTCCTTGACCTTTCTGCTGCCTTTGACACTATTGACCATGATCTTCTCCTTGACACTTTGTCCTCACTTGGCTTTAGGGACTCTGTTCTCTCCTGGTTCTCCTCATATCTCTCCCATCGCTCCTTTAGTGTATTTTCTGGTGGCTCCTCCTCCTCTGTTACCCCGCTCTCGGTTTGGTGTTCCCCAGGGTTCTGTCTTCGATCCCCTTCTTTTTTCTCTCTATACCCAATCCCTTGGTATGCTTATTTCCTCTCATGGTTTTCAGTACCATCTCTATGCTGATGACACCCAAATCTATCTCTCTACTCCTGATCTTTCTTCTGCTTTCCAGTCCCGGATCTCTTGCTGTCTCTCTGCTATTGCTGCCTGGATGTTCCATCGTTGCCTGAAATTGAACATGGCCAAGACTGAACTTCTCGTTTTTTCTCCTAAAATTTCCCTTTCTCCTTCTTCTTTTTCAGTCTCTGTTGATGGCTCTGTTCTCCAACCTGTTTCATCTGCTCGCAATTTGGGTGTTATTTTTGACTCTTTGCTCTCTTTCTCCTCTCATATCCAACTCATAGCTAAGACCTGTTGCTTCTTTCTCTTCAACATTGGCAAAATCCGCCCCTTTCTCTCTGAGCTCACTACTAAAACCCTCATCCATTCCCTAATCACCTCCCGCCTTGATTATTGTAACCTCCTTCTTGCTGGTCTCCCTCAGTCTCATCTCTTCCCTCTTCGGTCTATTCAGCACTCCGCTGGCCGTTTGATTTTCCGTCAATCTCGTTTTGCCCACATCACTCCTTTCCTCAGATCTCTTCACTGGCTCCCTATCCGTTTCCGTATTCACTTTAAGCTTCTCCTTCTGACCTATAAGTGCATTCACTCTGTGGCTCCTCAGTACCTTTCTTCTCTCATTTCTCTCTATTTCCCTCCTCGTGTACTGCGTTCTTCTTCCCATTTGCTTCTTGCTATGCCCTTCTCCTCTATTGCCAACTCCAGATTCCGCTCTTTTCACCTTGCTGCTCCTTACGCTCGGAATAAACTTCCTTTGTCTATACGTCAGGCATCTTCTTTGCCCCCTCTTCAAACTCAAGTTAATTTTACCTCTGCCTTTGGCTCTTGATTTTGCTGTTCTCCTTCTTTCCCCTCTTTTATTTCTCCTTTCTTTCTTCCTCTTACACTTGTTCTTACCTCTTTCCTTTGTCCTGTCTCTCCTGCTCTTGTCTCTTTGCCCTTGTTCTTATCTTTTTATACTCCTTTTCTTGCTTTATCTTTTTAGATTGTAAGCTTTTTTGAGCAGGGACTGTCTTTTTGTGTTTTCATTGTACAGCGCTGCGTGCGCCTGGTAGCGCTTTATAAATGCTTAGTAGTAGTAGTAGTAGTTGAATCTGAGAACAGGGACCAGGAAACATGTTTAGTACAAATGATGACCCCCCAGCACCAGATTAGGGCAGAAGCAAAGCAGATAAATCCCTCACGCTCTGGACTGACTCCAACAGCGCTAATCGGGTACAGCACCCACAACAGAAATGGACAAGGTAGGAAACACAAAAGCACACACCCATCAAATGAGCACACAGAAGGAAGCACTTTATGCCCAGCATGGCACAAGTCTACACTGCTTCCTGCTGGCTCTGAAAGAAGAAAAAAGCCCGAAAATTTTGAAAAAAGCCTAAATAAACTGAAAACGCGCCACAAATGTTTATCCTGTGTACAACCCTAGTGCGTGTTAAAGTGATTAAACATGTGTTAGCCTATGATTACTACACATTGCCAATTAATGTGAGTTAAAACGTTTGTATCAAAATGAGCTTGTCAAAGAAATTGAAAAATCTGAAAATTGTAAAAGTAAAACTCTGAAAAAGACCTGAAAATGAACCATTTTTTTTCTCTGCACATCCCTGCACCAGGGCTTATGATACTTCACATTAGTTCAATACTGTAGATACATAATATGAGAAGGATGAAGGAGGGACAAGATGCTGATTGACTTATTGACTTACATTTGTACGGTGGCCTGACCAAGGAAACTTACAATAAATATCAGAGGTAGTTTTTCCTCTAGTATACAAACATGGCTTTATTTAACCATTGCTAAAAACACTTCTTAAGATGCAGATGTGCTAGAAAACTATTGACCCATGGCCAAGCTGATTGAGAGGTTAGCTGTTAGTCAGTTAGAGGTCCTTAGATATGACAGTAGTTGCTAGATCTTTCAGTCTGATCTTTGGAAAGGTTTTAGCACAGAGAAAGCTTGGCTCTCCCTGATTGATGAGCTGAGATTAAGTAATGGCAGGGGGAAATTTCTGTCTAAATTCTACTGGACAACTGCCTTTGATACCATTAATCATGGAACCCTGTTGCATTGATGTCTTGGACAGGTTTAGTCAATGTTTTGATAGCTTTATGATTAATAAATTTCAATCTGTGTTTTGGAAAGGAAAGTATTCAGCCTCTGCTGTCCTGGATTTTGGAACCATCAAGGGGCTCTTTAGTCTCTAACAATATTTAATGTTTATCTTTCCCTTTGTTGAATAGTATGGAGGTAATTCTATAAAGGGATTGTACAAATATATCATATTGCCTGTGTATCAATCTACGGCATGCAGTTCTGATCACTCCATCAATAAAAATAGTGGAATTAAAAAAGTTATAGAGAAGGGCAACCAAAATGATAAAGAGGTTGGAAGAATCCCCCTCTTCAGCATGGAGAAGAGACGACCCAGGAGAGATATGATAGAGGTCTCCAAAATGAGTGGAGTCTAACAGGTAAATGTGAAATGATTGTTTTCTTCTTCAAAAGATACAAAGATTAGAAGATGTGCAATGATACAACAGAGTAGTACATTTGTTCATTCAATGCACAATTAAGGTCTGCATTTTGTTGCCAGAGGATGCAGTAAAAGTGTAGCTGGATTCAAGAATGGTTTAAACACGTTCTTGGAGGAAAAGTTCATAAACCATTATTAAAGTAGACAGGGGGAAATCTGACCACCTTTTGGGATCCTGCCAGGTTCTTGTGACCTGGATTGCCCACTGTTGGAAACAGGATACTGGGCTTGATGAACCTTTGGTCTGGCCCAATATGCTAAAACTTACTGTATGTATGTACTTATGTTTTTATGTTCTTAAGCAGGCAATTTGCAAAATGTCCACACTGGGAAAAAAGATCATGCATGTTTTTTTACACGGATGCTTTGCATCAATTTTCAAAGCAAACGTGTTGGTTTTCACTTTGAAATTTGCTGTAGGTACAAACTGGTCGACAGACTGGTACCCATAGCTGGAGTCGACACTGACTCAATGGCAATTAACAACAATAACAACAACAAACGGGTCAATGCAGGAAGCCAGCTCTGAAGTCACGCACTATCAACTCTGTATGCCTCTATGCAGTTCACTGATACCACGCAACTTCAGTGCTGGCATGCAAAAAGGGCGCATATGTCAGCATTAAACTGGGACAGCAAGTCAAACTCATGCGCACAGAAGTTAGCACAAGTTTGGCATGCTCTCCCAGAGAAAAAGGGGTGCCACATGGCTAATTTGCATATGCACCCCAACAGTATTTTGATGGCATCGTGGCTTTTCCAGATGCCTGGATCATCTGAAGTGGAGTGTCAAACTTACCCTCAGATGATCCAGACATTGGGGAATGTCCCAGATGCTATCAAAATACCATTGGGGGGCCAGTGCCCCTGACAGAAACCAAATACCTGGTGGCCCAGCAACCTCAATCCCCCTACTCACCCAATTAAAAATAACCCTGGCGGCCTAGTAGTCCTGAACATCCCTTCCCCCTCCCGGTAGCTTTACAAAGGAGCGGGAGCATAGCCCACATGTTCCTGCTCCTGCACCACCATCTTGAAAAGTGGCAGTGCCTGGCCCCACGCGGTGCATCCTGGGATACACTGGGCAGGGTCAGACTGCCATATAAGGTATAAAATGCCTTATATGGCAGTCTGACCCTGCTTGGTGCATCCTAGGATGCACCTCATAGGGCAAGGCATTGCCATTTTTCAAGATGTTGGTGCAGGAGCAGGAGCGCATGGGCAATCTTCCCTCTCCTTTGTAAAGGTACCGGAAGGGGAAGGGGTGGGGGTTTGGGGCCGTTGAGCCACCAGGGTTATTTTTAGTTAGGTGGGTGGGGGTATCGGGGCCGCTGGGCCACCAGGGTTAGTTTTAATTGGGTGAGTGGAGGGATTGGGACCACTGGGCCACCAGGGATTTGTTTCTGTTGGGGTACTGGCTCTCTGACAGTATTTTGATGCCATCGGCGCCTTTTCCCTGATGCCTGCATCATCTGAGGGGACGTTTGACACTGCCGATGCCATCGAAACACTGTTGGGGGCACCTCAGACCCAGGCATAGAGATATTGCTGCTTCGGCTGGTTATGTAATCCTCTATGAGTTTCTCTGCAGTGGCCTGTGGGAATTTCTGCTTATAAGTAGTGTTATCTTCATGCAAAAGGCGCATTGGTCTTTCTGCATTAGCCCGAAAGTGCATGTGATCACTTGTACCTGCTTTTACATGAGTAGATGTGTTAGAAAAGCATATGTTAAAATTTAAAATGCCACCTATGTGTTTAGTTTACCTCTCCCAGCCTAAACACTGCTGCCCCCACCTTCCCAGAAATACCACCTCTCAAAGCAGGTAAAAGTCCACATATTGGACATTAAGCTACATGGAGGAAGATTAATTTTCAGATTGTGAATTAAAGTAGATAAAACACTTTTTACCTAGGTAAATCACTATGAAAATTGTTCTCTTAAAAAACACTTTCAGAGACTAGAAAATAATAACTTGCATGAAGATCTCCTTTGAGAAATCTTACATGTGATAACCAGTACAAATTTATATGCCATATCATTTATATCAATGAAAGAGGTGAAGGATGATGAGAAATATGAAGTGGAACGGGACGAAAGAAAACTGTATCCTGTTATAATGATTTTCACAGAAGATTCATCAAAAGATATGTATAAATATAATCAAACAGCAGCATCAGCTAGTGCAGTTGTGTCTGTTTGCACAAGAAATATCGAGGTCAATTGTACATAGATAGTTGTTTTGTTAAGTGCTGTCAAGATAGTGTTGACTCATGTCGACCCTCTGGATAGCTGTCCTAAACTGTATTTAGTCTTAAGTCAGATGGCTCATTGTTAATAGAGTGATATCCATAGCTGCTGTAATTGTATCGATCCATCTCATTGCTGGCCTTCCTCTTTTGCGTTTACCTTCGACCTTGCCAAGCATAATGTCTTTCTCTAGTGATCTCTCTCTTTACATGATGCATC
This sequence comes from Ichthyophis bannanicus, assembly GCA_033557465.1. Taxonomy (NCBI): domain Eukaryota; kingdom Metazoa; phylum Chordata; class Amphibia; order Gymnophiona; family Ichthyophiidae; genus Ichthyophis; species Ichthyophis bannanicus. The sequence goes on from CM066033.1 coordinate 1,375,904,896, forward strand.
CAAAGTATGAAAGTCGAAGACTTGTCATCTGAGCTTTTAAGAGAGCTTTGGTTTGATCTCTTGTAGTACTGACTGGTTTGTTCTTCGGGCAGTCCATGGTATACACTGTATTTTTCGCCAGCACCATAATTCAAAGGCATTAATTTTCTTCCTGTTTCTCTTTTTCACTGTTCAACTTTCACATACATAACATTTTATTGAAAATACCATTGCTTGGACAAGTCAAATCTTTGCATGGAGAGAGACATTTCTGCTGTTGAGAATCTTATCTAGGTTCTTCATAGCCATTCTGCCAAGAGCAATGTGCCATTGGATTTCTTGACTGCTTGTCATTTCTTTACTGATTATTGATCCAAGTAGGTTAAAGTTATTGACTATTTCAATTTCTTCTCCATCAATGAACTTATTGATCTTACCAGCTGTCATGCTCTTTGCCTTCTTTACATTAAGGTGCAGGCTCAGTTTAAGACTATATTCCTTGATCTTGAGAAGCAAATGTTTCAGATCATCTTCACTTTCAGCCAGTAACGTGGTATCATTAGCATAGCGAAGGTTGTTGATGAGTCTTCACCAATCTTCATACCTCAACTGTCTTCATAAGTCCTGCTTCTCTGCTGATTTGTTCTGCATATAAATTAAACAGGTAGGAGGAAAGTATGTAGCCTTGTCATACACCTTTTGCTGATGTTAAACCATTCTTTCTCCTTGTTCTGTTTGAACTGTTGCTTCTTGATCAATGTAAAGTTTGTACAAGAGAACTATCAAGTGTTCTGGTATACTCATGCTTCTTAATGTGATCCAGAGTTTCTAAGTGTTTACATAATCAAAAGCATCGCTGCAGTCTATAAAACACATATAGATATCCTTTTGGTATTCTTTTGTCTTTTCAAGGATCCATCTCACATCTGGAGCGGTCTCTCATTCCTCATCCTTTCCTGAACTCTGCTTGCAATTAAACAGTTCTCATTCCAGTAGTAGTCTCTGCTGTATGATCTTGAATAGAATCTTGCTGGCATGTGACATCAGAGCGATTGTGTGATAATTTCCACAGTCAGTTAGATTACCTTTCTTTAGTATTGGTATATACAGATCTTTTCCAGTCAGTTGGCAATGATGTTGTCTTCCAAATTTCCTGGCATAGTCTTATAAGTATGGCAACAGCCACATCCGATTGTTGTAATACTTCAGTGGGAATGACAACAATACCTGATGTTTGTTCTTTGATGATGCTTTCAATAGTGCTTTGACTTCTTTCATCACCAATGGTTCCTGATCATAAGGTACAGATTGAAATGGCTGTTGGCCCACTTGATCTTTATGGTATAATGATTCTATATATTCTTTCCACCTTTTCTTCATGTTCTCAGCATCATTCAACATGGATCCTTGAGCATCTTGTAGCATTCCAATTCGAGGCTGGAATGTTGTCGCTCATAGCTTTAGGAAAGCTGATTTTGTTCTTCCTCTAACAGTTTCTGATTATATTTCATTGCATGCATCATTGTAATATTTCTCTTTGTCTTGTCTTACTGCACATTGGAAATCTCTGTTCAGTTCTATGATTGCCAATCTTTCTTCGCCTAGATAGTAGAGAGCGGAATTGAGACGTCCAGATCAGGATGTGGACATAGCCCTTTGTAAAATACTTAGAAGGACGTGCAAGGGTGCACATAGATTTGTCTTCATGCACAGCAAGAAAAATCATTTTATAAATCTAGGTGCAGAAAAACCGAGCGTCACCAACATGGCAGCTCCAATGTAGAAGTGCCATTTCCATATGGAAGTGATGCTTTTTTAACTTCCACAGTAGAGAGCTGGCAATTGTGTAACTTTTTGGGGCTTGCTTACGAAAGTGCGTTAGCTGCTAATGCATGAAAAGTGCACCATGATAGCAGCTAGTGTGCACCAAATGCAGATAGCACAGAGATTTCTCGTTCTATCTACAGATCAAGAGGTAGCTATGTGCCTGGCTTTAGGATGGGTAGAGAGTGGGAGGGCCAATAATGTGCGATTACCGTGAGTGTCGACAGTGCGCGGTATCCACATAGACATCGTGGGTGAAGCTAAAGCCACCTCATCAGGTGGTGTTAGCTAATCAGCAGTGCAATTTCCGCAATTTCATGGCATTATCTACTGGAGATATGCTGTACATGTCCCCAGTAGATAACATGATGCTTTTGTAGCTAACCCAGTGCTATTTGCACTATCATACAGCTTTAATAAACATTCCCCTTTATATTTTGGACATGGAAATTTACAATGAGGGATTAAGGCTAATTACTCTGTGTAATTCTCTGGCTAAAATGAGCAGGTATAAAACCCAACAAGAACATTTTTTGACCATTTATGTGGGTTCCCTTTGAAAATTAGGGACTACAATAGATTTTTGGCCTGCCTAGATCAGGCCCAAACATGCCTTCACCATAAAACCTTGGAATTTCTGTGTAGTGTCGATCTCCACATGTACACTGTGACTTAAAAAAATTGTATTTACATGCCTTTTCCAATCTGCATATGTAAATGCTATTATTAACATGTGGAAATGCTTCTAATATAAACCCGACTGTGTGCCAAGAAATATAATAGAAGTCACATTTTTAAAAAGTAGCCACTGATTATATTCATTAATAATATCCAGATTAAAGGGGTTTTTTTTAATTGTATTGATTTATTTGTGCTTTTATACTGCTTTTCAGGAATCAAAGCGGTTTACAATAAACTCAAAAAACAAAAGCAGAAGTTACATTAAACAAGACAGGTAAAGAGCATAAAAACATAAAAACTACATTATCAACTGGAATTACAGAATCATGAAAACTGATATAAATAAAGACTGATTAAATAACAGACTCTCCAAGATAATCCTTAAACAAATGAATCTTTGAAAGTCTGCGAAAAGTGTTTGGATCCTTAGCATCTTTTAAGACTCGAGGTAGAGAGTTCAATAAAATTGGTGCATAAAGGGAAGAAGCTCTCTTTGAAGTGGAAGATTTGCATGTTCTATAGTTAAAGAATTTTAAAATAACTATTTATGTGACAAAAAGGCATTAGCAAATCATCTATTTATCTAATGTTGATGGGTGTCTCCATTTGTTCATCATAAAGCCATGTTTACTAAGCTGCATTACCTGTTAAGGCGGCTGAGAGCATGTACTATTTTGCCATGTTAACAGTATCGTAATATTATGAGCCATCTTCAGAACCCATGGTAGCTGCAGGATATGGGCATAGAGCGGTCACCTCCAAAGTTGTCGGCAACACGGGTGCAGATGACACCACCTCAACGAGTGACATTATTTGCATCCAGTGTACTACCAAGCCACGCTCTGAAATTTCAATGTGCTATCTGCTGGGGCAGTTCTGTGAATGATCCCAACAGATAGCAATGCGTTTGCTGCACTATAACAACGTGTTGTTATAGCTGCAAAAATCTAACGCGGTTTAGTAAGCATATTCCCTAGTGTTTTGACACATATAGAAGCAGGAATTGTAACATATCAGTACATGATTTTAAATTGCAAGGATGGGTAACAGGATGTTCAATCAATTCTTGAAAGTAACATCGGTCTTAATTAACAGAGTCTACCTAGTTACACCAGCAGTGTTCCTTCCTGTACTTGTTATATTTGTGGATGGCCAAATATAGCGAAGTTTTTATCAGCAGAATTTATTGCTCAACCAGTGGTTTTCCCGTTCCTTGAAATTGACTGTGTGCTCTTTCATTGAGGGAGACAGGGAAATAGATTCTCTCTCACTTCTGCAGCTGAAAGATTATTACTTTAACCATTTCCGCAGGGCATAGGGAATAAGAAAAATAGGAACACCAAAGTCACCATGAGGTGGACATCTCCATTTCACTTACACCAAAAGTATAATGTAAATCTCAATGGGACAAATATATGGCACAAGGGAGGTATTAATGGCCAACAAAGGAGTATAGTGTGCAAAGCTGAATATTGCTTTTAGTATCTATTATTTTACACCAGTATATTGTTTCCTTCTACTGTGTGAGATACAGAACTACCAGTCCTCACTCATTATCAGTGACAAGAAACCCTACGTTTAATTTAATAGATGACCATTTTGTGTTCTGTTTATATGCAGTAATGATAGTTTGTTTAAAAATGGATTAAATTAGTTCCTGGAATAGCTGCTTCTGGCTCTTTTGATTTGATTACAACAATCAGATTGCTTTTGTGATGTCGCTATCTGCTATGAAAGCTGTTGCCTCTGAAGTATCAATTACACCGCGAGTCACATTGGAAGTTATGACTCTTTGAGCACAAACAAGACAGCTCAGACAATAGCACAGCTCCATCCAGCTGACGACTAAAAAAAGTGTCGGTAGCCCCGAGGTTCTACTAAAACCCTATTTCTCAAATTAGGAAGATGCATAATCCAGTTTTGCAAATAGAACTGGCAAAGTACTGTGCACCCTTATGAATTTCTATGAAGTTCATGGGTTCTACTAGTCGAGGGAAGATACTAGTTTCCTTCCCCGAGTGTTGAAGGGAATGATGTTCTTCACCGAATGAATAAGGGAAAAAAGAAACTGTTTCCTCTGCCAGACTTAAGAGTGAGGAGAAGTAGAATGATATGTAAAGCTTTCCCTTCTAATATGTCATCAGGTACTGGGTCCAGGTAGGAAGGTCTATTCTCAACCATCCACAGAAGGTAGTGATATGAGAATGAGTTGCTGACACGGGAATCTTGTCAGTAGTAGATTAAGAAAATGTGTTTGAAGTTGCAGAATTGACAGTGGGTCATGCATTCATTAGCATGTATTCAATTCATTCGGGTGCTTTCAAAAACTGCATGCAAAATCAATTTAATGAATATTAACTAAAGAATTAATGCACAGACATGTTTTAAAAGGTTCTAACGTGTTGCATTTTTTGCAATTGTAAAACAAACTGAAAATATCAACAAAAACATGGAAAAGCTCTAAAATAAACTGGGGATCAAGCAAAACCAATTTTGTATACAAATTCCTAATGGAAGTCACTAGAGGGCTTTCATGTTTCACGTTTCGTGTTTCTTTATTTGATATGTTGCATATTGAGTATATCTATGCAGTTTACAATGTAAAAGAGAGTAATAATATGAGGGTAACAGAGACAAGTAATGGCAAGGGAAGAACATTAGGGGATCTAATACAATATTAGTTCTTAAAACAAACAAATCTAGAAGGAATATGGCAATGTGACAGCACCTTGATTACACAGCAGCGTCCAGTGATTTGACGACTCTCATGAGGAGACCATCTTTGGTTCCTGGTTAAGGTGATTAACCAGAGATATTATTTATTATTCGTTCCTTGTAAACAGTTGAAATATACTGCCTTTATTGTTATATGTAAACCATCTTGATTCGTAGAAAGACGGTATATAAAAAATGTTAAATAAATAAATAAAATAAATATTGGTGTCATGTTGCAGAAGGAATGAAAATATTTCATCTTAAAGGAACATATATTAGATTTATAATCCTGATGTGTTTCTTTGTAAGAAGCCAAGGAAAAGGAGGACAGCTGCCTACATCAATGGCTTTCAGTTTGATGAAACTAAGACCTGATCAGCCTGAAGTCATGATAAAAGAGGGTTGATATTTTTTAGATCTAATCAAATAAGCACATTCAGAAACAATCTTATCATGTAGATAGTGATAGTTTAATGGGAGAAAGCCAACATGGATTTAGCCAAGGAAAGTCAGGCCTGATATTCACTTGGGCATGCTATGTGACTCTATGGCACATAACCGTGCCCACCAACCCTTTACCACGGATCTTCAATGCAAGATGGTCCACATTGATTCCTGTTCAGGCTGAGCTCCTCAGCTATCATCCACATTGTCAATCTGTGATCACTCTGCACCAGCTGGTTCACTCTGTCAATGTACTCAGCCTTCTTTATCGTGGAAGACAGTCCTGACTTGGGGGTCATCCTCCACCTCCTCGTGGCCAGTCTTGAAGCTTTTGTGCCACTCAAAGACTCGCGGCCTTGACATTGCATATTCTCCATAAGCATTTGGAGAAGTTGGAGACACTCATTTGGGCCCTTCTCCAACGTAACCAGAAATTTGAAGTTGATTCTTTGCTCCATATTTTTGCCACCTCCAGTTGCGTGACAAAGCGATGGAGCAGTGTGCTACAAAAAACCCTGAAAAAGTAAAACAGAGTGATAGAGATGAAAAATATTACAGCAGAATAGTGGCAAGATGTTGCACAACACAGTAACATAAGTGGTTAGCCAATTCGCATTTAGTCATGGGCGTGGCTGCCACAGTCTCGTTTCTTTTTTGTCATGCCTCGTACATCCCAGGGTGCTGAAATAACTAAAACATGAGATGAGATTGCAGACCTACTTTTAGGAATCTGTGAATTATCATTCAAATCATCAGTACTACTTGAGGATTGGAGAATGGCCAGTATAACACCAATTTTTTAAAAGGGGTGATCCGGGAAACTACAGGCCAGTGAGCTTGACGTCTGTACCGGGCAAAATGGTAGTAACCGTTATAAAAAAAAAAATAATGAACATGCAAATTGTCATGGCTTAATGGCAGAGAGTCAACATGGATTATTTTAACCTGTTATTTTTTTATACCACCTTATCCTTCAATCAAAGCAGTTTACATTACAACTCAAACTTAGTACATTAAAACGAGAGTAGACACAGTATAACTTAAGTGAATACAATTAAACGAGAGCATACATATTTACTGGAACTTAGAACATTGAAATGAGAAGATACAATGGGGGAGGGGGTTGATATGCAGGGATTTGTGCTGGACCCGCTGCTTTTTAACATATACCTAAATAACTTGGAAATAGGAATAACAAGTGAGACATTCAAATTTGCAGATGACACAAAATTATTCAAAGGTGTTAAAAACACAAGAGGATTGTGAAAAATTTTAAAAAGGCCTTGAGAAACTGGAAGACTGGACATCCAAATGGCAGATGGAATTTAATGTGGACAAGTGCAAAGTTATGCATTTAGAGAAGAACAACCCAAACTATGGATACACAATGCAAGGTTCTACATTAGGAACCATCACCCAGGAAAAGAATTTGGTCATCATCATGGATAATACATTGAAACCCTCTGCCCTGTGTGCAGCGGCAGCCAAGAAAGCAAATAGACTAGGAATCACAAGGAAATTAATGGAGAATAATGCATGCACTTCTGGTTGCCATATCTTAAAGAAGGATATAGCAGAACTAGAAAAGGTACAGAGAAGAGCCACCAAAATGGTAAAGGGGATGGAGGGATACTCCTAAGAAGAAAGCCTTAAAAGATTAGTGCTCTTCAATTAGGCAAAAAAACAGCTGAGGAGAGAGATAAAAAAGAAAAATCAGCAAATGTGTATCATAAGGCTGCATACTTTATATGCAGAATAAATCATCACAGAAGCAGAACTGTATGAAGACAGCCGAGGTGTGAAGATTGGCAGAAGACTCATCACAACCTTCAGTATGCTGATGATACCACATTACTAACTGAAAGTGAAGACGATCTGAAACATTTGCTTCTCAAGATCAAGGAACGTAGTCTTAAAATGGGCCTGCACCTTAATGTAAAGAAGATGAAGATCCTGATGACTGGCAAAATCAATAAATTCATCATTGATGGATAAAAAATTGAAATAGTGGACAACTTTAACCTACTTGAATCAACTATCAATAGAGAAACAACAAGCAGTCAAGAAATCTGACGATGCATTGTTCTTGGCAGAATGGCTATGAAGGACCTAGACAAGATTCCCAAGAGCAGAGATGTCTCTCTCCATACAAAGATTTGACTTGTATTTTCAAGAACATCTTATGGATACGAAAGTTGGACAGCGAAAAAGATAGACAGGAAGAAAATTGATGCCTTTGAATTATGGTGCAGGCGATGAATAGTGTGTATACCATGGACTGCCCGAAGAACAAACCAGTCAGTACTAAACCAGTCAGTCAGTACTAAAACAGTCAGTACTAAACCAGTCAGTACTAAAGGAGATCAAACCCACGCTTTCTTTAGAAGCTCAGATGACTTCAACTTTCCTATTTTGGACAATCATGCGAGGTGAGAGATCATTAGATAAAGACATAATGCTTGGCAAGATAGATCAACAGAAAAAAGGAAGGTCTTCAATGAGATGGATCGATACAGTAACAACAGTTATGGGTGCCACTGTCAAAAATGAGCCACCTGATTGAAGACCGAACACAGTTTAAGACAATCTAGAACAGGCATGTCCAACAGGTAGATCGCGATCTACCTGTAGATCGCGGAGGGGTCAGAGGTAGATCGCCAGCCCCACTTGGCTCCATCTCTCCAGCAGCTCGCCCCATCGCTAGGAGAGAGCTCGTGCCGGCAGGTCATCTGCCGAGGGCTTACCGCCGCTGCTCATCCTTTGCCTGTCTTTTTTCCCTGCCTGCGGGAATCTTGCCTGCGGGTGAATTGGGGGCGCTTGTTGTTTTCATGCCAATAGTTTGTGGGTACCCCAGGAGGCCACCGCTTGTGCCCCACGATGAGACGCCACAGGCCCGGCATCATACCTGGTCTCCTGCCTCTCAGAATCATTCCTGCCCCCGTCCCAACACCCCTTAGATGTGTGTTATGTACCGGGCGATATCTATTCGCCCGGGCTTTACCTGAATACACTTACTGTATCAGTTTTGTCGTGTGCTGGTTGTTGGTCGCTTTATAGTTCACTTTCATTAAACGTTTTCGGGCAGACACAACAAAGTGTCAAGAATTTGGTGATTTTGGTGGGCTTTTCCAATTTTATTCTAACTTGCCTATGCCTTGCCTTCGAATTGGTTCAAACCACTGTGACTTTTGCTTGCCTCTGCAATTTTATTTTGCCTAGCCTTTGCGTTGATTCTACACTGCAATTTTATTTCGCCTTGCCTTTGCGTTGATTTTACACTGTGTGCAGAATTTATTAAATCGTGTGTGGTGGTATTTGAACTTGTTTGGCGGTATTTGATTTTATCTGGTTTGCTGGACAGGTGTTTGAGTTTTTTTGATGATTGTTTGGTGGTATTTGATTATTGGTGCCAGTATGATGAATTCTCTCTCACTTGGTTTGCAGCTTGTCGTGCTGTGAGGGCTTGCGTGCATCAGTGATGCTGAGAGCTAAACTATCGGTAGTTTAACTACTGGCAGGGTCTCCCAAGATGGACAGGTCTCAGCTGAGGTGCCAGACGAAGACAAACCACCCATCTGGGCAGCAGCAGAATGGGATAGTGTTGACGGCGGATGATCACATTTCTGTGACAACGGCAGCAACACCAAACTTAAACTGCGCGGAAGGAAGGCCCGGCAATCTACTTCTGTATCTTGCCATGAAAACCCAATGGATAGTTACAACAAAACAAATTGTGCTATGGTGCTGGAAGATGAGACTCCCAGGTCGGAAGGCACTCAACTAGCTACTGGGGAAGAGCTGAAGACTTTTCAGAGTAAAGCCAGCATTTATGATGTGGTTGGATCAAAGCCCTCGGGAAGTCTGACTGCTGATGTAGCTGCGCATGAAATGAGAGTCAGAAGCTGTAAAGATATCTTACACATTGGAACATGGAACGTACGAAGCATGAACCAAGGGAAGTTGGAGGTGGTCAAGAATGAAATGGAACGTGTACAACTTGATCTGTTGGGTGTCAGCGAACTGAAATGGACTGGCATCGGGCACTTTGCATCAGAAGATCACATGGTCTACTATGCTGGAAATGAAAGACAAAGAAGAAATGGTGTTGCATTTATAATAAAGAAGAAACTTGCAAGAACTGTAATGAAATACAATGCAGTCAGTGAACGCTTAATCTCTATTCGTCTACGAGGATTGCCTATCAACACAACTATAATTCAAGTATATGCCCCAACAACAGCTGCAGAAGAGAATGAAATTGAAGAGTTCTATGAACAAGTACAAGCTGAAATTGACAGAACATGCAAACAGGATATCCTGATAGTCATGGGTGACTGGAATGCAAAAGTTGGCAACAAAGAAGAAGGCAAAGTAGTTGGAAAATATGGACTTGGCAACAGAAATGAAGCTGGAGAAAGATTGATAGAATTCTGCAAGACCAATGATCTATTCATCTCAAACACCTTCTTCCAGCAACACAAGCGACGACTGTACACATGGACTTCACCCAATGGATTGTATAAAAATCAAATTGACTACATCTGTGGAAGTCAACGATGGAAAAGCTCTGTAACATCAACAAAGACAAAACCTGGAGCTGACTGTGGTACAGATCATCAACTACTAGTATGCAAACTCAAGCTAAAGTTGAAAAAGAGCAAACCACTCATGAACGCACCAAAATATGACCTTGAGAATATACCACTGGAATTTAAAGACTGCCTGCAAAATCGATTTGCTGCTTTAGATACAAATGACAGTGCTCCGGAAGAGTTATGGAATGACATCAAGAAGGTTGTGCTGGAAGAAAGCGAGAAGTCTCTACAAAAGGTGAAAAAGCAAAAACGGCCAAAATGGATGACGGAAGAAACGCTGAAAATTGCCCAGAAACGCAGAGAAGCTAAAGCCAAAGGAGAAAGAAAGACAATCGCAGAACTCAACAGAGATTTCCAACGTGCATCAAGACAGGACAAGGAAAAGTACTACAATGACACTTGCAAGGAAATAGAAGCAGAAACTATTAGAGGAAGAACAAGATCGGCTTTCCTAAAGCTGCGAGAGATAAAGAAAAAGTTCCAGCCTCGAATTGGAATGTTACAAGATGCTCAAGGTTCTATGTTGAATGATGCTGAGAAGATCAAGAAAAGGTGGAAGGAATATACAGAGTTTTTATATGATAAAGATCAAGTGGACCAACAGCCGTTTCAACCTATACCTTATGATCAGGAACCATTGGTGATGAAAGAAGAAGTTGAAGCAGCATTGAAAGCCTTATCAAAGAACAAAGCACCAGGCATTGATAGCATTCCCATAGAAGTATTGCAGCAATCTGATGCAGCTGTTACCGTACTAACAAGGCTCTGCCAAGAAATATGGAAGACAGCATCATGGCCAACTGACTGGAAAAGATCTGTGTTTATACCAATACTAAAGAAAGGTGATCCAACTGACTGTGGAAATTATCGCACAATCGCTCTGATCCCACATGCCAGCAAGATTTTACTGAAGATTATTCAAAAGAGACTACAGCCATACCTAGAACAAGAACTACCTGAAGTGCAAGCAGGGTTCAGGAAAGGGCGAGGAACGAGAGACATCATTGCGGATGTGAGATGGATCCTTGAAAAGACTAAAGAATACCAAAAGGATATCTATTTGTGCTTTATCGACTATAGCAAGGCTTTTGACTGTGTAAACCATGAGAAACTCTGGGCCACATTAAGAAGCATGGGTATACCAGAACACCTGATCGTTCTCTTGCGTAATCTGTACATTGATCAAGAAGCAACAGTTCGAACGGAACAAGGAGAAACAGAATGGTTTAAAATAAGCAAAGGTGTAAGACTAGGCTGCATACTTTCCCCCTACCTGTTTAATTTATATGCAGAACAAATCATCAGAGAAGCAGGACTGTATGAAGACAACAGAGGTGTGAAGATTGGTGGAAGACTCATCAACAACCTTCGTTATGCTGATGATACCACATTACTGGCTGAAAGCGAAGATGATCTGAAACATTTGCTTCTCACAATCAAAGAACATAGTCTCAAAATGGGCCTGCACCTTAATGTAAAGAAGACAAAGATCATGACAACTGGCATAATCAACAGGTTCATCGTTGAAGGAGAAGAAATTGAAATTGTGAACAACTTTAACCTACTTGGATCAACTATCAATAAAGAAGCAACAAGCAGTCAAGAAATCAGACGACGCATTGCTCTTGGCAGAATGGCTATGAAAGACCTAGATAAGATGCTCAAGAGCAGAGATGTCTCTCTCCATACAAAGATTCGACTTGTTCAAGCCATGGTATTTTCAATAACATCATATGGATGTGAAAGCTGGACAGTGAAAAAGACAGACAGGAAGAAAATTGATGCCTTTGAATTATGGTGCTGGCGGCGAATACTGTGTATACCATGGACTGCCCAAAGAACAAACCAGTCGGTACTAGAGGAGATCAAACCTAAGCTTTCTTTAGAAGCTCAGATGACAAGACTTCGACTTTCATACTTCGGACACATCATGCGAAGAGAGAGATCATTAGAGAAAGACATCATGCTTGGCAAGATAGAAGGTCAACGCAAAAGAGGAAGGCCAGCAATGAGATGGATCGCTACAATAACAGCAGCTACGGGTACCAGTCTGTCGTCAATGAGCCGCCTGACTGAAGACCGAACACAATTTAGGATAGCTATCCAGAGGGTCGCCATGAGTCGACTCCGACTCGACGGCACTTAACAACAACATGATGAATTCTTATTTTTACTTTTAGAACTGCATGTGTGGTAACCAAGGCAGGCGGACCCGGCGCTGCAGGCCCCTGCCTTACACCCCCTTCTCCCCCCGCAACCCCACCCCCCCCCTCCACAAAAACACCACACACCAACATTTTATGGAACAGAACTGGTCGCAGCTTTTATTAGCCAACAAATTTTAACAGTCCAACAATTACATTTCCAAACCACTCAATTAGCGGCACCCGGCTGCACCAGCCATCCTCAGCAAAGTGCCTGCCACCGCTAATACCGTAACTCGCCACCCGGCAAGTTACCATACCCCTCTCCCCGACTTCGCCGTTCAGCAAAAGTCGTCCGAGGGTTTGACCGGGTCAGGGGCACCCCGCCCCCGCCCAACTGTAGCCTGCTGCTCCGGACCCCGGAAACCTCCGGGATCCCGCCCCCCCCAGCCCCCAGCTGCAACACCCCAAACAAACCCCCCCCCCCGCCGCCTGACGTTAGGGAGGGAGGGAGGGACGCCAGCACTGAAGCAGCCTCCGCACGACTGACCACGCGGAGGCTGCTCGGCCCCGATCCCCCCCTGCGTCCCACAACAGCGGCTCTAATTGGCTCCCTCGGGACTGCAACCCCAGGGAGCCAATCAGTTTGAAAGACGCGCGCTCGTGCCCGCCGAGGGCCGAGCGCGCGTATCCCGACCAGGCCGCGCACAGGGTCCCCGCGCCGGGCCCCGCGCCCGGTTAGCCTCGGCCGCCGGGACCCTGCCCGCGGCCTCGTAGTAACCAAGGCAGGCGGACCCGGCGCTGCAGGGCCCTGCCTTACACCCCCTTCTCCCCCCACAACCCACCCCCCCCTCCACAAAACACCACACACCAACATTTTATGGAACAGAACTGGTCGCAGCTTTTATTAGCGAACAAATTTTAACAGTCCAACAATTACATTTCCAAACCACTCAATTAGCGGCACCCGGCTGCACCAGCCATCCTCAGCAAAGTGCCTGCCACCGCTAATACCGTAACTCGCCACCCGGCAAGTTACCATACCCCTCTCCCCGACTTCGCCATTCAGCAAAAGTCGTCCGAGGGTTTGACCGGGTCAGGGGCACCCCGCCCCCGCCCAATTGTAGCCTGCTGCTCCGGACCCCGGAAACCTCTGGGATCCCGCCACCGGCACATAACCCTGTTCATGTGCCGCCCCCCCCCAGCTAAAAGCTGCGACCAGCGAACATCATGGCTAGACATGTATTCCAAGGCCTCCTGCCAATCATTAAGAAGCAGGTCCATGCCAACCGGCGACAAATGCACCCCATCAGCCCGATACAAACCCGCACACCCCACATCCGCCCAGTCATGCAGGATCTGGTACCCCCCCCCCGCTCACAAACCCAACGACCAATCTGACGATTGACCTTTGTCAACCCCCGGGACCAACGACGCTGCTCCCGACAAGCCGGCCTTGGAATAATGTCTGACCAAAGAACAATAACCCCAGGAATCATCCGCAACACCAGTCCGAGATCCTCTTGAATCGCCCGACTCCCCAGCCGGCCGGACCACGCTGATAACTCGTTTCCGCCCAGATGCACCAACAGGGCGGCCGGCCACTGTGACGTCCTCCCGTGGCTTCGCAGCAAAGGCAGCAGATGCGGCCACCGCATGCCTCGCACACCCAGCCATTGGACAGCCACCGACGACGGGTTCAATCCCAAATTGGCGCCAATAGGGCGGTCTACCATGCGCAGACCCGCCCAATGGACAAAGGAGTGGCCAGCAACCCAACATCCACCAGGACCGACACCCACATCTGAAAAAGAAATAAACAGTTAAGGAACCCACCCAGCAAAACCCAAGCGCCTACAGCCGCACATACCCTTTGAAAGCTGAAGAACGCCACCTCCCAATGGCCTGGATGACGTGCGCCGGTAACCCCGCAGCCGCCGCACTAGTGGCTGCACCAATCCGAAAAGAGTGAGGAGCAAATCGAAGCGGATCTTCACCCACTGCGGACAACGCCAGCCGCAACACCGCGGAAACTTGGAAACGGGTGACCGCCCACGAATCCGCGTGGACGAAAAACCCCAACGCACCCGCCGGACGCACGGCCACAAACTGTAGCAGCGCACGAACCGGACAAGTCCGTGGATCCGTACCCACACCAAGGTCCAACTAAGAGCAAACGTCACGTCAGAAACAGTACACAGTAGGGAAACGTGATGTGTCCAAGGATAGAACAACTGATCATATAATGTTGAAACAGAGGCTTTTATTTGCAATACCAAATGGATGATGCCCACCCGACACAGGCCGTGTTTCGTTTAAAATATTACATTGTTGTATTCTTTTAGGTGATTTTTTAGAGGATTTCACGTTTAGAGTGCCGCGGATTGTGCAGCAAGTTTAGGCTTGATATGAAATGTAAGTAGTTGGAGTTTTGGTTTGAATTAGTTTTTTGGCTTGTACACTGCACCATTAATGGGATCCTTTGGCTTTTTTGATGCAGTTGTGGACAAGAAGAGTCTTTTACAGCTTTTGCCATTGAGAGATTGGTTAGTGAGTATATGGCTGTTTTCACAACGGGCATGAATTCCTTTTAAGCACCGGTTTTTAGTTGTTGTTTTTTTACATATAATATTATTTTTTTATATCTATTGTTGTTATTTATTTGATGTTTTTAGTTTTTTTATGATTTTAATATGTTTTAAGGTTTAATACCTTTAGTATAATTGTGCACAGATGATTTTCCTTCTCTTCTTCTTCTGGTTCATGGTCATTGCACCTTCTAAAAGAACTCCCCCTTCCTTCCTCAGTCTCTCTTTTATATATATATATATATTTTTTTTATATATATTTTTATCTATATTTTTAATATATATTTATTTATATATTTATATTTATATTTATGTATTTATGGTTATAATGATATTTATTTATATTATATTTAATTTTATAGCGTTCCAACAATATTTTAGGTACATATATATGAGTGGTTATTTATTCATCTATTATGATTTTAGTTATTCATTTTTTATGCATGTTCTAATGTTATGTACATTTGGGTGTATTTATTGGATATTTTTGTTTTTAGTTGCCCTGTACCCCTGATGAAGTTTTATTAAACGAAACACGGCCTGTGTCGGGTGGGCATCATCCATTTGGTATTGCAAATAAAAGCCTCTGTTTCAACATTATATGATCAGTTGTTCTATCCTTGGACACATCACGTTTCCCTACTGTGTTCCGTACCCACACCAAGACATACCCACAAACCTTTACCCAGCGGATCCGTTTTGGACTTAGCCAAAAGAATCCGCGCCCCCCCCTCCATGATCCGGACATGACAAGCCAACAGACCCCCAACACCCCCCCCCCGGCCAGAACCCGCAACCAGCTCCCCAATCCGAAACGCCCCAAAAAATGCCAGGCAAAAAAACGCCCGGAACAATAAGGCCTCATACGCAGATGAAGCCACCCGCTCCAATGCTCCACACACCCGCACGAGTAGCCCATGGGTGATCGGCAACCTCGCATCACGCGGGGTCGGCTGCGCCCGTTCCCAACCTTGCAGCAACCTGCGCGTTAAGGCCCCCCCAGCCGGGAGACCCCAACCTACTGCGCTCGCAAAAAAGTGAAACCCCACCAAATGCGAGCGCACCGCCGATCGCGAAAACCCAGCGCCCTTGGCCGCCACAATATATTGGCCAAGCAAACCTTCCGGGACCCCCCCAGCCTCCCACCCACGCGACAACAAAAAAGCGACCACCCGGTCGCACCCCCTACAATACGCAGACCAGGTCCCCGCAGACAACGAACTCCTCAGAAGGTCTAGCATCTCTTGAGGCCAATGCTCCACAATTTCTCTGGGACCACCGCTCCATCCTCGTCTGCTTCGGGGGCCAACGCCCGGAACCGCTCCCACTGAAAGTGAGAAAGAGCATCAGCAATCTCGTTAGTGGACCCTGGTAGGTGACGCGCCCGCACCGCCACATTCAGCCGCAGACACGCTAGGACAACTTCCCGCATCAAGCTAGCCACCCACACGCACCGTGGAGTGTACCGGTTAATCACACTGACCACCGTCGCATTATCACACCACCAAAGCACCCTCCTGTTCCGCAAACGCTCCGGCCAGAGCTCCAAAACTACCAGAAGCGGAAAGAGCTCCAAAAATGTGATATTCCTGGTCAGCCCCGCCACCGCCCAAGATGCCGGCCACCGGTCAGCGCACCAGGCCCCCCCGAAATACACTCCCAACCCCGCCCCTCCTGCCGCATCCGTGTACAATTGTAAATCATTACTAGAAACTTCAGGCTCCAAAAGCACTGAAGTCCCGTTGAAATCTTCCAGAAAACGATCCCACACCCGCAAATCTGCGCGCATTGCCGCCGTCACCCGAATCCGATGATGAGGTTTCCGCACCCCAGCCGTCGCACAAGCCAACCTCCTGGAAAACACTCTCCCCATCTGAATCGCCCTACAGGCAAAATTTAAGGACCCTAACAGGGACTGCAACTCCCGCAAGGAAACCTTACCAACCGACAACGCATTAGCCACTGAAATTCGCAAGCGAACGACTTTATCGCGAGGCAACCGCGCCAACATGTCCGCCGAATCGAACTCCACGCCCAAAAAGGTCAACCGCGTAGAAGGACCCTCAGTCTTCCCGTCCACTAAGGGGACCCCGAACTCCTGCGCCAAACGCACGAAGCCCGATAGCAGCCTCTGACACTCCCCCGCATCTGCCGCTCCTACAAACAAGAAATCGTCCAGATAATGCACCACAGACGACAAACCGGATTCCCGAACCAACACCCACTCCAAGAAAGTGCTAAACATCTCAAAGTAAGCGCAAGAGATAGAACAGCCCATCGGCATACACTTATCAAAGTAATACTCATCCTGAAAACAAAATCCCAACAAGGGGAATGAAGCCGGATGGACAGGCAACAAACAAAAAGCCGATTCGATGTCCACCTTCGCCAGCAATGCCGACCGACCGGCCCCGCGCACCAGCGAAGCCGCCTTGTCAAAAGAAGCATAACGAACCGAACACAGTTGACGCGGGATAAAATCATTCACCGAAGCCCCGACGGGACAGGACAAATTGTGAATCAAGCGGAATTTGCCCGGCTCCTTCTTGGGCACAACACCTAAAGGTGAAATCACCAAGTTGGGAAATGGCGGTTCCGCAAAGGGGCCAGCCACCCTACCCAATCGCAACTCACTCAACAATTTGTCCTGCACCACCGTCACCCAACGACGAACTGAGGGGGAATTCCGAGCCGAAGGCGCCAACACCACCCCCCTCACCGGGATCACGAAACCATGTCGAAACCCAGAGCCCAAAATCGCTGCCTCCCGCCTTCGGGGATAAAGAGTCAGCCACCTCACCAACACCTCTACTCGCACCGGGGTGGGGGCACGCCCTCGCCACTCACTGCCCTTTTGGGGGAGGGGCGGCCATGCCAGAGGTGCCTTTTTTAAGGCACTTAACTGCGGAATGAGGACCCCCGCACAAGGAACAGACGTGCTGGAACTTGCAATCGGGAAAGGGGCAGGTGGAACGGTTGAAACGCCAGCACACATCACTGCTCCCGGCCGAGAATGCCTTTGCAGGCACCCCGGCCGCCCCTCCTCGAAAGGGCCACGCCACCCCCCCTACCGCCCCCACACCACTCTTGGCCACGAAACCCGAACACGCACCGGACCTAGCCGACATCTGGGTCAACCACAGGTTAATATCCTGCGTGCCCCAAGAAAGCACGCGGCTTTCTTCCATCTTGTCCCTAAACTTCTCATCATAATTAAGCCAAGCCCAGCCCTCATGCGTCTGAGATGCCTCAAGGATGGAATCGGCATACGCCAATAACATTTCGTACTGCGACGGATCGTTCTGCCCCCACACACTGGCCAACCGTAAAAAAGAACGCGTCCAGTTGACCACGTAACGCGCAACCTTTCGCACCCGCCCAGCCTTCTCATCGTCTTTTCTCTTTTTTCTGCTTTCACCCGAGCGCTTCTGCCCCTCCAGCAAACGGAAGATATCAATATAGCGCCGCTTGCGGATTTTACGCCTCAGCTTCTGTGGTACCCCCGCCCACAATTCCGGCAAAGACACCACCGAAGAGGCCCCCCCACTTACACCCACTCCCCCCCAACACCCGGAAGCTGCCGATCCCCCCGCCTGTCCGACCCCCCGGACGAACTACTCGAGGACGAGGAAGATGAGGACGAGTCGGAGCTACGACGACGCCGACACGAGCGCCGATGCTTTTTCTGCACCACCCCTCCTGCATCCCTGGACGACACACCCCCTTCAACCATTAACTCACCCAGCGAAGCCATCTGCTCACCATCCGCCGCGAGGTCCCCGCCATCAGCGCAAGCAGAGTCCCTTGAACACCGCTGTGCCGCCTCTGCTGACGCTCCACGCTGCGGCTCCGCTCCAACCGGGGAACTCACCCAGTTCTCTCCTTGAACCGAGCCCACGGGCCACGAAGCCTGCGCCATAAACTGGCCCTGCGGAGACAAAAAAGGAAAAACAGGGGGGGGAACCGACACCGGCCAAGCCGGAGGCCAAGGACCCCCCCACCCCGCCCTGGATGTACCCTGCCCCCCTGACATCCACTGGTCCCATGGGGAAGCCACTCCCGTCGAGCCGAACCCCCCGGGGCCTGAGAACCACCCCACGGGCCCACCACAGCCCGCTCCCCAAGGTGCCCCATCAGGCCGTAGCCCACCCCCTTGGCCCGGAGCCCCGAAATCCCCCCCAACCGTCCCCACACCAGCCCCCCCACCAACATCCCCCCCCTCACCTCTCCAGCCCCCATCAACCCCTCACCTACCCCAAGCGAGCCACAGGGCGGGAGGGAACCCCTCCGGCCTTTCCGGCCCCGCACCACACTTCCTCTGCCCCGTTCACCCCCACCTCCCGTTGCTGCAGCCCCCAACCCCCCCTCACCCACTTGCCCGGGCAACCCCCCACCCCTCCCAGTGCCCCCCCGCGACCGGGACCCCCGCCCCTTGACTGAAGCTTTTTTGGGGGCCAGGCCCCCAGCTTTAGCCCTACCAGGCATCCCACTGGAGTCAAATTAAGGCAATCTATGAAGTGCTTCTCCCGGGTTTCTTTTTTTTTTTTTTTTTTTAAGAACAGCAACACACCGGCAGCCCCAGGACGCCTCCGAAACAAAAAAGGCCCCCCCCACGCCAAGACCCGACGTCGACGGACACACTGCCACACACTCACCTAGCAGTCCAGGCAGCCGAAGCAGCAACAAGGCACCAAGCACCCCCAAGCACCGAGAACCACCACCGGTAAAGGAGCACCACCACGGGTAAGGGACGCCGGCACCGAAGCAGCCTCCGCACGACTGACCACGCAGAGGCTGCTCGGCCCTGATCCCCCCTCGCGTCCCACAACAGCGGCTCTAATTGGCTCCTTCGGGGCTGCAACCCCAGGGAGCCAATCAGTTTGAAAGATGCGCGCTCGTGCCCGCCGAGGGCCGAGCGCGCGTATCCCGACCAGGCCGCGCACAGGGTCCCCGCGCCGGGCCGCGCGCCCGGTTAGCCTCGGCCGCCGGGACCCTGCCCGCGGCCTCGTAGTTTTGGCATCTCCAGTCCTTGTATTGCATATCATCCAGAGGTCTTCAGTTCCTGTTGATCTTTTGGCAAAACTAAAGAGTCATGGGATAGGAGGCAGTGTACTATTGTGGATCAGGAACTGGTTAAAAGATAGAAAGCAGAGGGTAGGGCTAAATGGCCAATTTTCCCAATGGAGAAAGGTGAATAGTGGTGTACCCCAGGGATCTGTGCTGGGTCCGCTGCTTTTTGACATATTCATAAATGACCTGGAAAATGGAATAATGAGTGAGGTTATCAAATTTGCAGATGACACAAAACTATTTAAAGTTGTTAAAACCCAAGAGGATTGTGAAAAATTGCAAAAGGATCTTGATAAATTGGAAGACTGGGCATCAAAATGGCAGATGAAATTTAATGTGGACAAGTGCAAGGTTGTGCACCTAGGGAAGAACAACCCAAACTATGGTTACACGATGCAAGGTTCCACATTAGGAACCACCACCCAGGAAAAAAGATTTAGGCGTCATTGTGGATACCATGTTAAAACCCTCGGCCCAGTGTGCAGCGGCGGCCAAGAGAGCAAATAGAATGCTAGGTATGATAAGGAAAGGAATGGAAAATAAAACAAAAGATATTATAATGCCTCTATATCGTTCCATGGTGAGACCGCACCTTGAATATTGTGTGCAATTCTGGTCACCATATCTTAAAAAGGATATAGCGATTTTAGAAAAGGTACAGAGAAGAGCCACCAAAATGGTAAAGGGGATGGAAGGATACTCCTATGAAGAAAGGCTAAAAAGGTTAGGCTCTTTAACCTGGAAAAGAGACGGCTGAGGGGAGATATGATAGAAGTCTATAAATTAATGAACGGAGTGGAACGGGTAAACGTAGATCGATTGTTTACCTTATCAGAATATAGAAAGACTAGGGGACATGCAATGAAGCTACAGGGTAAACTATTTAAGACTAATAAAAGAAAATATTTTTTCACTCAACGTGTAATCAAACTCTGGAATTTGTTACCGGAGGATGTAGTAAAGGCTGTTAGTGTAGTGTAGCTGAGTTTAAAAAAGGTTTGGACAAGTTCCTGGAGGAAAGGTCCATAAACCATTATTAAGAAGTGACCGAAGATATCAATGCTTGACCCAGTACAAGCATTGTGGAACTTGTGTCTCTTGGGGAAACTGCTAGGTACATATGACCTAGATTGGCCACTGTTGGAAACAGAATACTGGGCTTGATGGACCTTGGTCTGACCCAGTATGGCATATCTTATGTTCTTATGTTAATACTTTGGGACAGTGGCAGTTTTGGACCAGATTCAGCCAGTGTTTATACTAACTTAGCAGATTTGGCCTTCTTACATCCATCCACCACAGTATAATGAAGATGAGTGTCCACCCCATATCAATAAATGTTGCCCCCTGGTGATGACCCCCCCTTTTTGTTATATGTTACACCGCTTTGACCCGGTGAAAAGCGGTATATAAATGCAGTTAAATAAATGCAGTTAAATAAAAGAGCAAAACCAACCACTTTCATGATGAATGGGAAATGGACTACTTCTTCGTCATGGTGAAAGACAAGTGTTGTTATCTAATTTGTAACGCCCCAGTATCCTTGCCCAAAAAGGGTATTCTGGAACGTCATTATAAGTCTCTGCATAGCAATAAGTTTGATGCTGATTTTCCACCCAAAAGTGAAATTTGTAAACTGAAGCTCAAAGAACTTAAATTGAAATTGGCTACTCAGCAACAGTTGATGGCGAAGCTAAGGTCACATTCGATCAATGCAACCATAGCATCCTTCAAGGTCAGCAACCTGATTGCAAAGAAATGCAAACCTTTCACTGAAGGGGAATTTATAAAAGATTGTTTTCTTGAAGCAGCTGACAATCTTTTTGAAGGATTTAAAAATAAGAAAGAGATCAAAGCTGCTATTCAAGATGTACAATTGTCAAGAAACACTGTCATGCGGCGAATAGAAAAGGTGTGTGGAGACACAACTGAACAATTGTTGGAGGATGTTTCAAATTGTGTTGTTTTCTCACTCCAACTGGATGAATTTACAGACATAAGAGACATAGCCCAGTTACTAGTCTTTCTCCGGATGGTTTTTGAAGACTTCAGTGTTAAAAAAGAACTACTTGGAATGATTTCTTTAAAAGGGAGAGCTACCGGTCAGGAAATATTCAGTTCTTTCCATTCTTTTGTGACAAAGTGTAATCTTCCATTGCCTAGACTTGTTTCCATCACTACTGTTGGAGCAAGAGCAATGACAGGTGAGGTTAATGGTTTCATAGCCCTCTGTAGACAGCATGATGACGTCCCAGATTTCCTTTCTTACCACTGCATCATTCACCAGCAAGTTTTGGCAAGCAAGAGACTCAATACAAAGACTGTCATGGACATCACTTTCAAAATTGTAAATTCAGTTTGTGGAAGATCACTTCAAAGATGGCTTTTCAATCTTACTCTTGATGAAAGGGCAGCAGAAATCATTTTGCACACAGATGTAAGGTGGCTAAGTAGGCACACATTTCTGCAAAGATTTAGTGATTTGCTGAATGAAATAAGAAGTTTTTTGAAGGAGAGGGGAGATGACCAAGCAGAGTTGGAAGATGAGGAGTGGTTATGTGATCTGGCATTTCTCACTGACTTTACAGGCGAACTAAGTGATATAAACCTTGAGCTACAAGGTAAAAACAAATGCATTGGTGAGATGATGAGTACAGTTTCATCCTACAAGAGCAAATTTGAGCTAATGATGACTGAGCTTGCAAACAACACTTTTGATCATTTTCCTAATATGCAGGACTATCTGGGACAATATCCAAATTTTGTTTTTCAGAACGAGAAGTATATTTTATTTTTTATTTATTTATTTAACAGTTCTTCTATACCGCTCTATTTTAGATCAGAGCGGTTTACATTCAACATCAACCATACAACACAGGAACCCTGAGTTGTATTTACAATAAACAGGAGATCAACTTGGAAGTAACTGGGGGGAACTATGTACATTGTATAACATATCTACATCTTATTTACACTGGGGGTCCTGATTCCATTTCAGTGGGTATCTTCTGAGCGATCAGTTGATTATCCTTTTTCATGCTGAGTCTGATTGTTTAATTGTAATGAGTGATTGTCTGGGGGGGCATATGTATGATCACTAGTGCTGGATTCAGGGTAGTATGTGGTGAATAGGTGCTGCTTTAATGCCTTCCTGAAGTCAATTAGGTAAGTGATGTTTCAAATAGAGGTGGGGAGAGCGTTCCATGCTCTGGGTGCGTAAATCGTAAAGGCCCTATTTGTCGTTGCTTTTGTGCATTTTGTTATTACTTTTGGGACCTCTAGTGTGTTTTGCATCATGGGTCTTCTGTTTCTATTCTGTGGTACTTTATGTATCATCTTGCTGAGGGCTGTGGGGGTCAGAGTGTTTGCGGCTTTGAAAGTTAAGGTTAGAACCTTGTGGCGGATTCTTGCTTGAACTGGTAGCCAGTGGAGGTTCATCAGTACTGGCGTTATGTGCTCTCTCCGTGAAGCCCCTGTTAGTACTCTTGCCGCAGTGTTCATTGCAAGCTGGAGAGGAGCCAGCGTTGCTTGAGGGAGACCGTGTAGAATTACGTTGGCATAGTCGAAATGTGGTAATATTAATGCCTGATAGATCGAACGGTAGTCGCTGAAGTCAAGCAGCGGTCGGAGATGTTTTAGGGTCCTTATTTTCATGTATACTGTTTTTACTGTGTTTCTTATGTGGGTTTTCAGATCCAGTTGTTGATCCAGTGTAACGCCAAGGTAGCGGATTGTGGGTTTGGTTTTCAGCTCTGTGTTGCCGACCTTTAAAGAGAGTGGAGGGGTGAAGTCCTGGTTCCTTGAGATGAAAAGGACATCTGTTTTACTGTAGTTGATTCTCATGTTTTGTGTGCTGAACCATTCTGCTGTTGCCTCAAAACATCTTGTTAGAGGGGAGAGGTCTGGTTGGTTGGTCCTGAATGGGATGTATAGGAGGATGTCATCTGCGTAGGCTAGACAGTTGACCTTGAATGAACGTGCTAGGGCACATATGGGCTGCATGTAGATGTTAAACATCAATGCAGATAGTGACGAGCCCTGTGGTACACCCTGGTTTTGTAAAAATGGTTCAGAGGTTGTGGAGCCTGACCTTACATGTTGCCATCTATTAGTCAGGTATGACTTGCACCACTTTAGGGCTGTTCCCTGAATTCCTTTCTCGCTGAGGCGTTGTATGAGGATCTCATGGTTCACCGAGTCGAAAGCCGCTGCAATGTCGAGGAATATGAGGGCGAATCCTTGATGCATTTTGTCGGTTCCAGAGACTAGATGGTCAAATAGGTTGGTGAGGAGGGTTTCAACCCCATGTGCTTCTCTGAATCCATGCTGGGAAGGATCCAGTGGGGCTTCAGTATCAATATGCTGTTGGATTTGGCGCTGTACTAACTTTTCGATTACTTTGGCAAGCATGGGGATACTTGAAATTGGTCTGTATGATTCCACTTTCGTTGGGTCCAGCTTGTTATTTTTGAGCAGTGGTCTGATTGATGTTTGTTTCAGACTTTGTGGAAACGATCCGGTTGTAAGAGATTGGTTTATTAATTCGCTCAGATATTGGCTTAAGTCACATCGTAACTCCTTTATCCATAAAGCAGGGCATGGGTCATTGGGTGCGGTAGTGGGGTTGATTGCAGCGATCGTGTCTTCAATCTCTCTGCGTGATATTTTTTCAAAGTCGGATAGTGGTGATGGTTGGGGCAAGTTGTGCTGAGAGCTGTTTTCCGCGGAGTTCGAGGTTGCACCAGCCTGGGTGACTTCAAGTTGTAGGTAGTTGGTTGCAGATGTAGTAGTCTGGATCATTTTTGACTGTAAGTAGTTGGAGTATGCCTGGGGGTGTGGCATCTGTGACTGGTCTGCAGGAGGTTCTCTTATGAGAGATTTCACTATATTGAAGAGGTCGTGTGGCTTGTTTAGTGACCGCTTCAAGATGTCGGAATGGTATTGTTTCCGCTTTTTTGTTAATTCATCGCGGTGTGATTTTAGGTGAGCGATGTAAGTATCTTGTGCTTCAGTAGAGTGAGATCGACGCCAGAAATCGGTTCTGTTATCCAGGAATTTGAAAATAGATTCTGTGACTTCCAAAAAATTGGAACAGTTGTGGAGTACTTGTCATACCCATTCAAAGCAGATGTGGACATTAAAGAAACTGCAGCTGCTATCAGTAAAAATTACTCATTGAACAAGCCATCTCTTGAAACGAAATATTAACTCTTAAAAATTACATTTTTCTCAAGACCCATGCTGAGCAAGAATAGTTTTGGAAACTAGTGCCTAGAGACAAATTTCCCAATTTGAGAAGATGCAGTGAAGCTGTACACTCCTGTTTCGGTTCAACTTATTTGTGTGAATCTGCGTTTTCCCATCTGAAAATGACAGAGTACACAATGTTCCAACATGACAGATGAACATCTCCAGGATTCCCTGAGACTGGCCCTCACGCAATATTCACCAAACTTCAAAAAGCTGGTGGATGAAATGCAGGCTCAAACATCTCACTAATGAGCAAGAGCAAAATATTAAAGATTGTGCAAGATCAGCCTGGATCAATAGTCAACCTAAATTTAACACAAATTACTCAATAAAAGTTAAAGAAAGTTATTAAGACAGTTAAAGAAAGTTATTGCACAATAAAACGTTAAAAAAATGTACTTTCCATTTCCCCTTGCAGTTCTTACTGGATCTTCATCTCTCTGTTTTGTTTTTGCTTAATTTGCTTAACAGCTGATCACATCCAAGTAAATGACAGAAGGTTCATTAAAAATGGGGGGGGGGGGGGGTGTAATCCTCCAACTTTCATGGGTTAAAATTTAATTTGAAACTAATTTGAAACTTAATTTACATGGTGGTAGATCACCGGCACTTTTGGCTGGAAAAAGTAGATCACGACCTGTTCGAAGTTGGACATGCCTGATCTAGAAGATCACTATGAGTCGAAACCAACTCGATGGCACTTAACAACAACATAAAATAATGGAGTGGAATGGAATGGGTAATTGTAGATCTGATGTTTACTGCTTCAAAAAGTAGAAAGACTGAGGGATATGTTATGAAGCTGCAATGTGGCCCATTTAAGAGTAATAGGAGAAAATACTTTTTCAATCAACACGTAATCAAACTCTGAAATTCATTACCGGAGGATGTAGTAAAAGTAGTGTAGCTGGGTTTAAAAACGGTTTGGACAAGTTCCTGGATGAAAAGTCCATAAACTTTTATTAAAGAAGACCTGGGAAATCCACTGCTTACCCCTGGTATAATCAGCATGGAATCTGTACCATTTCTGGGACCCTGAGATGAGAAAAAGCAAGGAGCACACAAACCTGCAATGCCCAAGGAGCACAAAGAAGCAGGACCCACCACACACACTGGAAAGGAGCAAAGGCTTTATTAGGGTATCCGATAAGGTCAAGCCCACGTGTACTTGGTGAGTCCTTTTTGGGAACCTGACATGTACTTGTGACCTGGATTGGCCACTGTTGGAAACAGGATGCTTGGCTTGATGGACTCTTGGTCTGACCCAGTATGGCATCACTTATGAGGATGGGTGAAGAAAGCCCTCGAGTAAGTAGAAGCCCTCAATTAAGTAAAACATTAAGGGTCCGATACACAAAGGGATTAACGTGATTAGCAGAGCTGCTAACCACGTTAATCGTAGTGAATGGGATATTCAGCAGCACTAACATGGATAGGAGTGGAGGAGTAATCTAGAGGTTACAGCAAGAGCCTTGTACCCAAAAGATCAGTTTTCTTTTCCAACTGACACTCCTTGTGACCTTGGACAAGCCACTTTACCCTCCATTGCCCTGGAAGAAAAGGCCTGGCAATCTACTTCCCATCATACCTTGCCAAGAAAATCCAAGGGCTGCTGGGTTGCCAGGAGTCAGCATTGACTTTATGGCACTTTGAAAAAAAACAGATAGTGCCACTGAATATCCAGAGCAGAGCAGAGGCAACACTGGTCATTAACTGTTCAATGGTGATATTGAGCAGATGTATGGTTAGTGATATACAGTGAATGCCAGGTGCAGGTAACCCTGGCCTAACTTATGCCATGTATCGCTAACTGGGCAATGGCTCAATATCGCCGCTGCCTGGTTACTGATCGGCAAGAACAGATAACCCGGATATTCAGTGCCAGCACTGGGTTTACTGTTCAGTGCCAGTAGCTAGCCACATTAGCAGTGCTAGCCACTGGCACGGAATATCAGGCCCTAAATACCTCTATTGAAATGGGAAAAAGGGCGACATCTAGAAATCAGTGTGAATTAATGCCCAAAGTATGGGAAATAAGATCCCAGATATGGCTTTAATGGAAAAGGCTGACTTGGATTTAGTGGCAGTTATGGTTCACAGACAACCATGACTGTGTTGTAATTATACCGGGGTAGACTTTATTCAGGAAGGACAGGGAAGGGCGATGGGGAGGTGGAGTGGCACTATATGTAAAAGATAATATTAAAGTTACAGAATTACTGGGTTTCCAAAGGAATGAGGCGGCTCTGTGGGTTTAATTAGAAAGAGGGAAGGGAAAATCCATTTGCATTGGTGTCGTATACGGATCTCCTTCACAGGCAGAAGAGGGCAGAGGTTTAATTGAAGACATTCACAGTATTCCCACAAAAGGAGAAATGCTACTGATAGGTGATTTCGATATGCTGGAAGCTGACTGTCACAACCCAGCTGCAGTGTCATCTAGAAGGAAGAGGTCTACTGCTACTGCTACTGCTACTACTTATCACTACAAGGCATATGCGGCGCTGTACAGAGACATGTAAGAGAAAGTCCCTGCTCATACGAACCTAGGACCCGATATTGATTTGGGCAGGTTATGACCCCCCTACGGCACATAGCCCGGTCTGCCGATCCTTAACCGTGGATATTCAATGCCAGGGTCATATGTGGCCCCAGCATTGAATATCCAGGGATCACCACACACACTGGAAGCCACAGTAGCGAACCAGGCAGCAGTGATATTGCATGCTCCCCGGTTAGCTCCTGTGCCTTAAAGATAGTCAAGGGTTTTCCTAGCCTATCTTTAAGGCACAGATCGCTAACCAGGCAGCAAGCAATATCACTGCTGCCAGGTTAGCACATGTTACTGCCTCTGCTCCACCCCAGAATGCTCCCAACGCGCCCCGATGCTAACTGGATATCATTAAGGTGTGTAGGGGAGTTAGGAGAGGATATTCAATGAGACTAAACATGGAAGTGCCCTTGAATATCCCCATTTAAGGCATTTACATGGTTTTGTAAATGCCTTTTCAGTAAACCATGTAAATGCCTTTTGAATATCCGTCTCTTAAAGTCTAGTCAAGACAGATAACAAAATAGTCAAGACAGACAATATAGCAACTAGAAAATCCTAGATCTCTATAGGGAGAACTACTCCGGCAACTGGTAACAGAAACCGCATGTGAGGAGGGAATATTGGACCTGGTGCTAACCAATGGGAAAATTGTTTCTGATGTTAAAGTGGGTGATCGTCTTGCATCCATTGGTCACCAGATGGTGTGGTTCAGTATTAGGACTAGGACTGATAGCATCCATTCAAAAGTGAGGGTCTTAGACTTTAGGAAAATTAACTTTGCCAAGATGGGCCAATACTTCAAAGAGTAGTTAGTGGGATGGGAACAGGCGGGGGATGTAGAAAAGCAGTGGTCAAAATTGAAAGACGATATTTAAGGGCAACAAAACTTTCTGTTAGGAAAGTAAATAAATCTAAAAGGAAAAAGAGCTCATCATGGTTCATAATAGAAGTATCTGAAAAGGTGAAGAAAAAGAGGGTGGCCTTCATAAAATACAAGAGATCACAGAAAGAGGAAGACAAGCATCAATATTTGGAAAAGCTAAAAGAAGCTAGGAAAGGAGGCATGAAAACAAAGATACAAATGAAATTAAAAATAGCCACTGCATTAAAATGGAGGAACAAAACATTTTTCATAAATGTTAGTGAGGGAAGAAAGTACAAAAGTGGTGTTATCAGACTGGAGGGTGAAAAGAAAGAAGATGTAGAAGCTGTATCAGGCCAGAGGGACTAGGGTCTCTAGTCCCATGGCCACTCCTTGTGGCCTTGGGCAAGCCACTTAACCCTCCATTGCCTCAGGTACACTTGGATTGTGAGCCCTTCGGGGACAAGGGAATAAAAAGTGCCTGTTAGTATACATGTAAAGTGATGGGACCAGATGCGATACATCCAAGAGTATTGAAGGAACTTGGTGAAGTTCTAGTGGCTCCACTGCCTGACCTTTTCAGTGCTTCTTTAGTGTTGGGAGAGGTCCCAGAGGACTGGAGAAGGGTGTATGTGGTCCCTTTACACAAAAGCGGAAGTAAGGATGAGGGTGGGAACTACAGGCCAGTTAGTCTGATTTCTGTGGTAAGTAAATAAAAGGAAATGCTGCTGAAACAGAGGATACTGAGGCTTCTGGAGTACAATGGATTGCAGTATCTGAGTTAGCATTGTTTACTACAGGCCAGTCTAGTTAGACAAATCTAATTAATTTCTTTGACTGGATGACCAGATAGTTGGACCAAGGGAGAGCCCTAGATGTGATATACTAAGATTTCAGTAAAGCCTTTGACACTGTTTTGCACAGGTGACTTATAAATAAATTGAGCACTCTAGATATGTACCCTAAAGTGACTGGTTGGGTTAGAAATTGGTTGAAGAGAAAGTGGCAAAGGGTAAAGGTAAATGGAGCTCACTCTGAGGAGAAGGATGTTACCACTCATGTGCCACAGGGATCTGCACTTGGTTCGATTCTCTTTAACATTTTTGTTAGTGATCTTACGGAAGGGCTGTCTACTAAGGTTTTCCTTTTTGCAAATGATACAAAAATCTGCAATAGATACCCAAGAAGGAGTAGATAACATGAGGAGTACAGTATAGGAAGTACCTTTGGTCATGAAAGAAGAGCAGGACATGGGCACGATTATTTCTGATGATCTTAACATGGCTAAACAGGTAGAAAAGGAAACTGTGAAAGCCAGAAGTATGCTTGGGTACATAGGGAGGGAAATTGCCAGCAAGAAGAAATAGGTGATAGTGCCTCTGTATAAATCCTTGGTGAGACCTCATAGATTTGAAGGTTCTCACCAGAGGGTACTCCAGCCTTTCGCCAAAGGACTTTCTTACCAAAACTCAAATTCAAATTTCTCACCTTAATCCCACCAATCCAGTTTGAAGACTACTATATAAAAGAACAGACATTTACTGCTTAACCACTTCACTCTGAAGAAAGTCATGGTATGGTGGCTGATACGTTGGTTTCCCCTCACTTGGTTTACAGCTTGTCATGCTGTGAGGGCTTGTGTGCATCAGTGATGCTGAGAGCTAATCTATCGGTAGTGTAACTACTGACAGGGTGTCCCAAGATGGGCAGGTCTCAGCTGAGGTGCCAGATCAAGACAAACCGCCCATCTGGGCAGCAGCAGAATGGGACAGTGTTGGCAGTGAAAGATCACATTTCTGTGACAGCGGCAACAACACTAGCATTACCTGAACAGAAGAAAGGACTGGCAATCTATTTCCATAGTTTGCCATGAAAAGCCACTGGATAGCTACAACAAAACAAATTGCACTATAGTGCTGGAAGATGAGACCCCTAGTCAGAAGGCACTCAACTGGCTACTGAGAATGAGCTGAAGACTCAAAGCCCTTGGGATGTCTAACTGCTGAAGTAGCTGCACATGAAATGAGAGTCAGAAGCTGCAAAGATGTCTTACATATTGGGACATGGAATGTACGAAGCATGAACCAAGGGAAGTTGGAGGTGGTCAAGAATGAAATGGAACGTGTACAACTCGATCTGTTGGGTGTCAGCGAAGTGAAATGGACTGGCATCAGACAATTTGCATCTGATTATCACATGGTATACTATGCTGGAAATGAAAGACAAAGAAGAAATGGTGTTGCATTTACAATTAAGAAGAAACTTGCAAGAACGGTAATGAAATACAATCAGTGCATACATAATTTCTATTCATCTATAGGGAATACCCATCAACACAACTATTATTCAGCTGCAGAAGAGGATGAAGTAGATGAGTGCTATGAACAAGTACAAACTGAAATTAACAGAATATGTAAACAGGATATCCTGATAATCATGGGTGACTGGATAGCAAAATTGGCAAGAAAGAATGCAAAGTGGTTGGAAAATATGGACTTGGCAACAGAAATGAAGCTGGAAAAAGATGAATAGAATTTTGAAAGATCAATGATCTATCATCTCAAACACCTTCTTTCAGCAATATAAGTGGCAACTGTACATATGGACTTCGCCCAATGGATTGTACAAAAAGCAAATTGACTACATCTGTGGAAGTCAACATTGGAAAAGCTCAATAACATCAGTGAAGACAAAACCTGGAGCCGACTGTGGTACAGATCACCAACTACTAGTATACAAACTCAAGCTAAAGCAGAAAAAGAGCAAGCCACTCATGAATGTCAAAAAATATGACTTTAAGAATATACTACCAGAATTTAAAGACTGTCTGAAAAATCAATTTTCTGTTTTGGAAACAAATGACAGAACAAATCATCAATGAACCCACGCATACAAAGGGGAACATTCTGGACATGGTATTTACCCCACAACCAGTCATGATCCAAAACAACAATCCTCCAGTATCAATCGTAGAGGTACCCTGGTCCGACCACAAATTGATCATTATCCAGATACCCATCAACCCTGACCAGCCAGACAGAAGTCAACACACAAGCAACACCTCTAGAACTGCCACCAGATGCTTTCGCCCCTTCGATAGAGAACACATCCTTTCGGAGATCCCATCACTACTTGACTATAGCTCACAAGACCTTGATGAACTAATCTCTCAATGGAACTCCAGCCTGCTTGCCTTATCTCAATGCTCAAACCAGGAAAATACAGCAAGAAAAAAAAGATCCGCCCCATGGTTCTCCCCTGAGCTATGATCCTCTCTCGCACAACTACGTAGACTTGAACGCCGATGGCGGCGATCGCGTTCAGCTGATGACCAGTCTGCTTACCGCACCCACCTTGCAACACATCGTGAAACAATCACTACTAAAATGAGACAATACCATACAGACACCCTAAAAAGGTCTCTGAACAAACCACGGGACCTCTTCAACTTGGTCAAAGCCCTCTCAAAGGAACCATCTCCCGAACAACATAGCGAGATTCACCCACAAGAATTTGCCGATTACCTGCAATCCAAGATCGTGCAAACTAACAAGGGGTCAGTAATTTCATACCAAGATCCAACAGGCTTATCCCCACTGAACACACTCTCCACACCACCCACTAAATCTATCCAGAACACCATAGCAACCCTTAACACCTCTACGGCTCAGACTGACCCATGTCCAGCGTTTTGGATCAAGGAACTACGTGATGTGTTCAGCCCGTTCATCGCAAATATAATGCAGATCTCCTTCACAACAGGATACTTTCCCACTTCACTCAAGCAGACCTCCATTAGGCCCCTACTGAAAACCCCCAAACTTGACCCCCAAAGAGTTGACTCTTATTGGCCAATAGCCAGCATCCCTCTATTAGCCAAAATAATAGAGAAAGAGGCACAACGACAAATTCAGAACCACATTGATGCTGCCGCTCCTTTAGACAACTGTCAACATGGCTTCAGAGAACATCATGGGGTCGAGGCACTGCTCACTGTTCTATTTAACGACATCATCACAAGAATTGACAACATCCGTCAAGGCTGTGTGCTTATATTCTTAGATATAGCAGCAGCATTCGATTCCGTCAGTCATGAAATACTCCTCGAAAGATTGAAAGAGAAAGGAATCTGCAACAGTGCACTAGGATGGTGCAAATCTTATTTGGATGGCAGATGGCAGTATGTGAAGTCTGGATCAGAAGAGTCAATACACTTCCATCAAAAACAAGGGGTTCCCCAAGGCTCCTCACTATCCTCCTTACTCTTCAATATTTACATGCAACCTATCTGCAATATCATAAGATCATTCAATGTGAACTGCCTGATATATGCTGATGACATCCTCTTATACATGCCTTTCTCCACAACCCACATGGACCTGACCCCACTCACGGACTGCTTCAATGCAGTTTCAACTTGGCTCCAATCACAGAACCTACGCATCCAACATAAAAAAACAGAAGTGCTATTCATCACCAGAGACCCCAACTTTACGCCCCCACCCCACGTCAGTGTCAAGGAAGCTGATCTCCAGACTAAAGAGGCAATAAAATACCTGGGAGTAACTGTCGATCAACGGCTGGACATGAGAACCCACATAAGAAACATAGTCAAAGCCGTCTATTTTAAAATCCGTTCACTCAAATACCTACGCTCCCTGTTGGAACCAGAGGATTTCCGAACCATATATCAAGCACTGATCCTGCCACATTTCGATTTTGCAAATGCCATCTTACAAGGGCTTCCCCAATCCACACTAGCCCCCTTACAGTTGGCCATGAATGCCGCAGCCAGGGTCATCTACGGAGCCTCCAGAAGCGACCACATAACTCCCATTCTCAAACAACTGCACTGGCTACCTATCCATGGGAGGATCACCTTCAAAACCCTTCTATTAACATTCAAGGCAATCAAAGGCATTTCCCCCCCATCTCTCACGCATCTTTTCCACATGGTACCCCCCAACAGATCTAGAAGAGCAACAACCATCAACATGCTAATCACACCAAAGGAATCGACAAAGTGCAACAAGACAACCACAAACAGAGCGTGCAGTTTCTATATCCCCAGATGCTGGAATACTCTACCCCCTGACATTAGGGCCATAAACAATCTATATCAGTTCAGAAAGGCACTCAAAACCTACCTCTTCACCCAATACTTCCCAGACAACCTTTGAGACTGGATATCCCTCTCAAGAAATCACCCCTTATAGATGCCCCCTTACTCATGATCTGACTCTACCTATCCTGCAGTGTAAATAGCTTATGTATATAGTTATGTATATAGTTAACCCTGTTATCCAAGTTTTATTACCTGTTCAATGTAAAACCAGACACCTTGTCACCATGGTAGTTATGTTATGATGTAAACCGCGCTGATGCCGAATAGCGCGGTATATAAGAAACTGTAATAAATAATAAATAAATAAACACCAGAAGACTTATGGGATGACATCAAAAAGTGAATAAGCAAAAAAGGTCAAAATGGATGATCAAAGAAACTCTGAAAATTGCCCAGAAACACAGAGAAGCTAAAGCCAGAGAAGAAAGTGAGGAAATCACAAAATTCAAGAGATTTCCAACGTGCAGCAAGATGAGACAAGGAGAAGTACTACAATTTATTTAATTTATTAATTTTATTTAACAGGTTTATTGTTTATTTATATTATTTATTTATTTAGACAGTTTTGTATACCACCTTATTCTTCAATCAAAGTGGTAACAACACAATTGGACGGATACATTTAACAGTAGGGGATACGACTGACATACGCAAATACTATGTACTTGTAGGTCT
This sequence comes from Ichthyophis bannanicus, assembly GCA_033557465.1. NCBI lineage: Eukaryota > Metazoa > Chordata > Amphibia > Gymnophiona > Ichthyophiidae > Ichthyophis > Ichthyophis bannanicus. The sequence goes on from CM066033.1 coordinate 1,375,939,402, forward strand.
AAATGGGAGTGGGTAGTTAGGGCCACATGGTGTAGGTAGTTGTTGGGTCAACTGGGTAGTATCTAGTGGTGGGCACTTAGAGTGGTTGCTCATAGGCCTCGGTAAAGAGAAGAGTCTTGAGTGCTTTGCAGAAGTCTTTGGTGTCGTTTAGGGTCCTTAAGTCCATAGGGAGGGAGTTCCATAGTGCCGGCGCCAGTAGCGAGGGAGCTTTCTTAGATGTTGTTTGCTTAGTCTTGTGATAGCCTGTGGGTATGCTGATCCTATTGCCATTGTTGGTTCTTCTAGGTCTGTTGCTGACATCCCTGGTTATTATATCCTGGAGCGCATCTGCTGAGCGGTGGTGGAAGATTTTGAAGATGTTCAGGATTGTTTTAAATTTTGCCCTTGCAATTATTGGTAGCCAGTGTCAGGGCCGTACCGGTCGTGAAATGCACCGTGTGACTTGCACATTGGGTGCACCCCCCCTCCCCCCGTATCTCCATCTAGCCACTTTATGGGGGTGGGAGAGAAGAGGCGCGCCCGATGTGCAAGTCGTCGGCACGCTAAGCAGGTCTGGTCCCTCCCGGAGGGATTAGACTTGCTTAGCGTGCCGCGAGAAGGCTTCAGGGGCGCATTTCAGCTTTCTGTCATTGCGCCCCTTAAGCCTTTGAGCCCTGTGCGGCCGCACCGCTCGCACAGGGCTAGGTACAGTCATGGCCAGTGTAGCTGTTGTAAGACAGGGGTGATATGTTCAGTGCCTTGCAGTGCCCATGATGATTCATGCTGCAGTGTTCTGCACCATTTGAAGTGGGTGAATAGTCTGCTGGGTGAGGCCTTGGTATAGTGAGTTTCCATAGTCTAGCAATGGGATGATGATTGCTTGGCAAACTGTGTGGAAGTGGTCTTGGTTAAGGATTGGTTTGAGTTTTCTGATGATTCTCAATCAGTGGTAGGCTTCTGCCGCAGTTTTAGTGATGTGAGATTTCAGATTCAGAGCTCGGTCCAAGGTAATGCCCAGGTACTTCATCATTGACTGCTATAGTTTTGCTTAGAATGCTGATTGTTTGGGATGGATTGAAAGTGGAGTTTCTAGTGATGAACATAGTCTCAGTTTTATCAAAGTTGACCGTCAGGTTGTTAGTGGTGAGCCAGGTTTTCATGTCTTCGAGGCATCTTGTCATTGCTGTCATGTCAGGTGATTGTATGTTGATTGGGGCATATATCATGATATCGTCAGCATAAATGTGGTAATGTAGCTTGTGGCGTTTGATGATGTTGCATATGGGTTGAATGTATATATTTAAGAGTATAGATGAGAGTGCTGAGCCTTGTGGTATTCCTTGTGTGACAGGGACATGCAGTTATTTCTTTTGCGCACATTTGACTTGCTGCATCCGGTCATTCAAGTAGGAGGTAAACCATTTTAGGGTGTTCTTTCTTATTCCGATCTGCTGAAGACGCTTTAGCATTATGGTATGAGACACTGTGTCAAATGCCGCTGAGATGTCCATGAACACTAGCAGGAATCCGTTCTTTATGTTGTCTATGCCTTTTAGGAGATTGTCGAAGAGGGAGGTGGGTGAGCAGAGTTTCCATGTTGTGCTGTGGTTAAAGCCATGCTGGTGGGTATCTAGTGGGGCATTCAAATCTAGGGGTCCTGTAGTTGTCTTTGCACTGTGTTTTCAATGATTTTTGTAAGGCATGATAGGCTTGAGATGGGGCGGTAGGATTTTGTTTCGGAGGGGCTTAGTGTGGTGTTCTTGAGGATCAGACGTATCATGGCTTGCTTCAAGGATCATGACATATGTCCTTGCTGGAGGGATTCTTTAACAATTTTGTGGAGGTAGTGGGTTAGTTGGCTTCTGGTGGCTTTGATCCATGTCACTGGGCATGGGTCAGAAGGTGAAGTTGTTGTGTTAAGGTCATTCACTATGCCTTCTATTTGCTGTGTTGATGGTATGCTAAAGTTCTCTCAGGTTTGCTGAGGTTCCGTCATTGTGAGGTCGTATGTCTGGAAGAGAGGGGTGTTCGTTTGGTTGGTGTTCTTTGATATTATGTAGTTTGCAAATTCTTGTGGGTCCAGGTGGTGGGTGCAGTGCTGGGAGGTGTCTTTGGTGAGCTTCTGCACAATGTCGAATAGTTCCCTTGGTTTATTGGCTGATCTCATGATTAAGTTGGTATGGTGCTGTTGCTTGCGCTCATTGATCAGTTTGTTGAATTCCAATTGCTTGGCTCTGTATTGGTCCATTGTGCCTTGTGACTTGTTATGCCTCCATTTCCTCTCTAGTCTTCTGAGTATGCATTTTGCATCCCTGATTTCGTTGGAATACCAGGGAGCACTGGATCTCCTGGGTGCGTGTGGTATTTCTCTGCAAGGAGCTGATGCTGCCTCAGCTATTATCCAGTTCCATTCCTCTATGGTTTTGTCGAGGGTGTCGCACTCCTATTGGAGCTGTGGATTTATTTCCTTTAGAAAAGCATCTTTGTTGTATGCTTTGAATCTTCTGTCTTTGCTCTTCTCCTCCGTGTGTCGAGTGGGATTGTCCAGTATCAAGGTGAAGGCAATTACATGATGGTCCGACCATGGGACCGGAGTGATTGCTGGGGTTGTAACTTTGTGCTGTTCTGCCAGTTGTATTGGAGCAAAGACCAGGTCCGAAGTGGTACCATGCTGGTGTGTTGGTACATTGATTGTCTGTTCCAGGTATGGTTGTAGTCTCTGTTGGATAATCTTGAGTATAATCTTGCTTGTTTTTAAATCGCTTTATCATTTCAATCAAAGTTGTTTACATTATAACTTAAACTTTGTAATGTACATTAAACAGGGCCATTGATAACTTGGATTTTTCTGAGGCAATGGAGGCAATGATGTATACAAGGAAATGGAATCAGAAACTATTATAGGAAGAACAAAATCAGCTTTTCTAAAGCTACGAGAGTTAAAGAGAAAATTTCAGCCTTAAACTGGAATGTTACAAGATTCTCAAGGATCCATGTTGAATGTTGCTGAGAAGATCATGAAAAGGTGGAAAGAATATTCAGTCATTATATCAGAAAAATCAAGTGGACCAACAGTCGTTTCAACCTGTACCTTATGATCAGGAACCATTGGTGATGAAAGAAGAAGTCGAAGCAGCATCAAAAACATTATCAAAGAACCAAGCACCGGGTATTGATGACATTCCCATTGAAGTATTACAGCAATCAGATGCGGCTGTTGCCATACTTACTAGGCTCTGCCAGGAAATTTGGAAAATAACATCATAGCCAACTGACTGGAAAAGATGTGTGTTTATACCAATACTGAAGAAAGGTGATCCGACGGACTGTGGAAATTATCACACAATCGCTCTGATCCCACATGCCAGCAAGATTATACTCAAGGTCATCCAACAGAGACTACAACCATACCTGGAACAAGAACTGCCTAAAGTACAAGCAGGGTTCAGGAAAGCATGAGGAGAGAGAGACATCATTGTGGATGTGAGATGGATCCTTGAAAAGACTAAAGAATACCAAAAGGATTTCTTTATTTGTTTTATTGACTACACCAAGACTTTTGACTGTGCAAACCATGAAAAACTCTGGGCCACATTAAGTAGCATGGATATACCATAACATCTAATATTTCTCTTGCACAACCTTTACATTGATCAAGAAGCAACAGTTTGAACGGAACAAGGAGAAACAGAATGGTTTAACATCAGCAAAGGTGTACGACAAAGCTGCATACTTTCCCCCTACCTGTTTAATTTATATGCAGAACAAATCATCAGAGAAGCAGGACTGTATGAAGACAACAGAGGTGTGAAGATTGGTGGGAGACTCACAATCAACCTTCATTATGCTGATGATACCACAATACTGGCTGAAAGTGAAGATGATCTGAAACATTGTTTCTCAAGATCAAGGAACATAGTCTTAAATTGGGCCTGCACTTTTACGTAAATATAGCTTCCCACTCCCAGAGAAGGGCAGGATCAGACTCTTACAACAATACCTCGGATGTTGTAGTGTAGTCCAGTGAGCCAGTTTGGTACCTCAGAGTCTGACGTTCCCCTCTGGTAGATGCTTACAGAAGTTACTAACCTCATCTCATCCAACTCCACTGTTGGGTAAAGAAAATAAGCTAAATTGGGATAAGCCCCTACCAAGGTGATGTTACAATTATAGTGACAGGGTAGATTTTGCAAGAATGGGACACAGAACAACTTAGAGGTATGTTTACTAAATGTTGGTAAGGGAGCAAGTGTGCTGTTTACATGTATTAACCGCACACATGTCCCCTTAATACCACAAAAATGCCGAGTTTCCGTGTGTTAAAGGCACCTGCAGCATAAAGGGAACAGGAGGCAGACAGCAGGCATGAAGGGCAGAAAGTGGGCGGACAAGGGGCAGTAACACCGTGTGTTACTTTAATGCCTCTTGTGTTAAAACCCCTAAGAGCCCCTTAATGACTATAAACTTACTGAAATGTAAAACCTCATGAAAAGGGTGTCTGCAGAGGTGAGAGAGCCTAGTTAAATGTGAGCACTGTGATGAAATGACAAGGGAGCCAAAGTCAGTGATAGTAGTGCTCCATTAGTTGCATCAGCATGGTGCACAAGTAGGAAAGGGCACCATATTGATGCTGCAAATGGAGCAAAGGGGGTGGCACATTGGTTATCAAGTGGTAGGAGCAGGTGGACATTGTGGACCAGGGAGCTGCCCAGGTGGTATATAGTGGCATAAGACCAGAGGATCCACAGATATTTCATACTGGGTTAGACCATGGTCCGTCAAGCCCCATATCCTCTGTCCCTCAGTGGCCAATCACACTCACAAGTTCCTAGCTAGATCCTTACGATGTACCCGTATTCAACAATGCCTGTAGTGTGAGAAGCTATGGATCTGCAGTGCCCCCTGCATAATGGTGCAATCACCGTTCCCCTGGAACCTAACCAGTTACAAGAGGATCCTTTAAAACATCTTTGTGTTCGGAGTGCCAGAGATTGCCTATATATTACCCAACAAACTATATGCCCCTATCAGTCCGGAATGTATTACATTGTAGCGGCATTGTCTATCTCCTTGTCCACCCACATTTTGATGGCGTTAACAACCAGTCAACATTTAGTAATGCATGGACCCCCCGCATATCTCACCTTAGCCATCTGTCCTCCTGGTTGAAGGAGCCTAACTGTTGTAACCTCTGCACATAGGGGCACCCCCCATCCGCACAATCTGTGATGTCCGTCATGATCACACAGTGACTTTGGTGAAACACAGGCATATGGAAGCTGTGGGAAGGAGATCTGCCACATGCAGCAGTCCAAGGGACATGGCACCCTAGGCAGAGATCCCAGCAGGAACCCCCCCCCCCCCATGGTGCTACTGAACCCAGCTGTGAAGAGACTCCTGGTTCTCTTCCTTTCTGGATGCATCTTCCCCATCCCTTATTTTTGTGGATTTTAACATGTATGTAGATGACCTTTTTGAACCTTATGCCTTAAAGCTCCCTAACCTTTCCCTAACCTCCTCATTCAACCTTCAATTGTGCTCTACCATTCTTACTCACAAGCATGCTACTGCCTTGACCTCATCTTCTTCTCCAACTACTCATCCTCAAACTTCTACACCTCAATTCTGCTGTTATCTGTCCATCACCTGCTAACCTTTACCCTTAACCCCCTCCCCCATCTTGGTCTCACCCATTCTCTATCAACGCGTTTAGGAATCTTCACACTATCAACCCTTCAGCTACCTCCACTGCTGTCTTATCACCTCTTTCCTTCATTATGTCATCTGAGTTCACTGATGGGGCAGTATCCTCCTATAACACTACACTCTGCTCTGGATGCACTTTCTCCTTCCATTTCATGCACTTGGCATAAATCATGTACCCTTGCTGACTACTTACATTTCAAATTCATGCTAAACTCTTTCCAGTCAACCAACGCACTCGCTAAGCAAGAATACTATGTCCATCTGACTAACTCTCTTGTCTCTGATCCTCACCATCTCTTTGCTATGCTCAACTCTCTTCTCAAGGTCCCTCCTTCCCAATCCCTCTTTCACTGTCTGCCCAGACCTTGGCTGATTATTTCCATGATAAAGTCCAGAAGATTAGCCTTGAATTCTCTGCAAGGTCACCTCCACCCTCATCTTCCCTGCTTCAATCCCATATCCTTCCCTCAACTTCGGTCACCCTTTCTGAAATCACTGAGGAGGAAACTGTAAATCTTCTCTCCTCCTCCAAACTGACAACCTGCTCCTATCTGCTTAACCTATCACTTTCCACTGCAATTGTTCCTGTGGCCTTCATACCTCTCCTCAAAAAGCCTTCACTAGATTAAACCTGTCCTTCCAGTTATCAGCCTCTGTCACTCCCCCCCCCCCCCCTTTGCTTCAAAACTACTTAATCGAGTAGTTCACCACTGCTGACTTGATTTTCTTTCCTCTCAAGCCCTTGTGGATCTACTGCAATCTGGCTTTTGTTCTCTACATTTTTAGTTCTCTACAGAAACGTCTCTTGCCAAAATCTCCTCACCATATCAAAAGGCCTCTACTTGATTCTCATCCTTCTTGATCTTTCTGCAACCTTTGACACTATTGATCACCACCTTCTTCTCAATACCTTGTCTTCACTTGGATTTAGGGGCTCTGTTCTGTCCTGATTTTCTTCTTCTCTCTCCCATCACACATTTAGTGTATGTTCTGGTGGATCCTCCTCTACTGCTAGCTGACTTTCAGTTGATGTACCTCAGGGTTCTGTCTTGGGACCTGTCCTTTTCTCTCTCTACACTCAGTTCTTTGGTGCACTTATTTCTTGCCATGGTTATCAGTATTATCTTTATGGTGACGACTCTCAGATCTACCTTTCTGTGCCTGAAATCTCTCCAGGAATATAGATACGGATCTCTGCCTGCTTATCCGACATTGCTGCCTGGATGTCTCTCTGCCATCTGAACATGGCCAAAATTGAGCTCCTTATCTTTCTCCCTAACCCCTTCTTCCACCTTTCTCCCTTCTCTATTTCTATGGATAACAATACAATCCTTCCTGTTTCCTCAGCTCGCAACCTTGGAGTCATCTTTGACTCTCTTTTTCTCTGCACACATCCAACAGATAGCTAAAACCTGTCACTTCTTTCTCTATAACTGGCAAAATTTGTCCCTTCCTTTCTACACAAACTACAAAGACCCTCATTCACGCACTAGTCACCTTTCATCTTGACTATTGTAATTTTCTCCTCTTCAATCTGTTCAAAACTCAGCTGCACAGTTTATCTTCTACCAGTATCACTATGATCATTTAACCCCTCTTTTCAAGTCACTTCACTGGCTCCCTATCCTTTTCCGCACCTAGTTCAAACTTCTCCTACTTACTACAAGTGCATTCGTTCTCCGGCTCCTCACTACATACCTTTCCTCTCTTATCTCGCTCGATACTCCTCAGCATCTCCACTTCTCTGGCAGGTCCCTTTCATCTGTGCCCTTCTCTGTCACAACCAACTCTAGACTTTCTTCATTCCACCTTGCTGCACCATATGTCTGAACAAACTACCTGAGTCAGTGCATTGGGCTCCTTCTTTGGCCCTATTCAAGTCCAGGCTGAAAACCCACCTCTTTAAGGCTGCTTTTGGTCCTGATGTTCCTCATTCTCTTGTCTGCCTTTGATGTGTATCTTACCATACTCTAGTCTCCAGTTTTGCAATTTTTTTTCATCTTGATTAAATAGTAAGCTCTGATGAGCAGGGGCCGTGTCTTACATCTATATGTACAGCACTGCATATACCTTGTAGTGCTATACAAATGATTAGTAGCAGTGCTCCAGCACCCCCATTTCTTCCACATGGAAGACACACTCCACAATAGTTAGGAGGATATACAAGCCATATAAGAGGGGTGGATGCCCTGCCTGATCACATACCAGGCACCCAGCATCATCAAATGCCACATTTGCTCCCTATTTCCCCCAGTTAGGAGCCCAGCACATATTCTCTGCATGTGTTTGTTTTCTGATTTGCATGCCCCGCCCTCTCATACTCAGCCCTATTGCTCTGAACTGTGCAGCCATTTGTACCTATTCCCGGTTTTCCCTCTCTGTTCTGCACTGGCCTGTTACTACTCTCCTGGAGGCGGAGGCGCAGTTACAGTATTACTGTCTTCAGTGGTTCTATAGCTCCCTGCTGCCTTAATAATGCATTTGCGTGTACACTGTGTGCATGTGCCCTGGCTGCGCATTTGCAACTTCTGCAATACTGACACACTTAGCATGGCAGTGCATCCCTACCGCAACCATACCCCCTGCATCTACCGCAGCCACTGTGCCCCGGCGTGGTAAAATGTGCGCTATTCGTGAGTTAGCCCCATACTACTCGCAGCACTTTAGTAAAAATGACCCTAAATCTTTAAAATAGTGTTTAAGTATCACAAATAATGTGATACTTAAACACATAAAACAAAAATCAACGTGACTTGAACAAAAGTCGGTTTATTATTATCAAACATCACTAGAAAGACATGAAAAATATATGCGCATTTTTTTATTATTTTGTTCTATTTTGCTGAGGAAAGTGATCTTAGTTAAAAATTTGTTTTTTATGTATGGTGAGCCTCTCTCTTTGACTGTCAAGCCATAATGGTGGTATATCAATTTTTAACAAATGAAATGAAATTTCATGGTACCAGTTGCCTTTTGGGATAATCAGGACCGGCCCAACCATCAGGAAAAATAGGCTGTCACCTAGGGTGGCGTTTTCTGCGGGCTGACAAACAGCAGATCATTCAAAGTTCAACAATAGATTCTGACAGCCGTGGAGGGGGGGGGAGGCAGAAAACAAAACATTTGCCTAGAGTGCCAAGACCTTGAACAGACTCTGGGGCCGGCCATGGGGATACGTTTTGGTTGAGTTTTGCCTTTCTGTGATAAGGGTGTATGTGAATACATTTCTGATGGTTTCCATATCATATAAATTGTATTGCCCCCTTGAGTTGTCAAAATACTGTTTACTGAACTGCAGGCCACAATAATGTTTACATGTTGCGAGTTCCACTGCCCTTGAAGCAGGCCGATGAAATTGAAATAATGCGCCGGCCTTGTTCTGTAATTAACTAAAGTAAAAAATCATACATGCCATAATTTTTGTGAATAAAACATGGTTCGCCGGCCTCTTTCTGACCGCTTTGCAATGGCCAGCAATGGAAACATTGCTTTTAATTTGCCAGAATAACCTTGTTAAATGCACTGGTAAGTGGATAGTTGGAAAACTGCCTCTTCTACATGAAAAGCAATAGAAAAAAGTGCTTGATTTTTTGATTACTTCTAAATGAGTTTGTCTGAAAAACTGGGGGCCCCTATTCTCAAGGCAATCACTGAGCATCAGAAAAATAGACGGCTTTTAACATCACAATTTTGTTCTTAAAAATGTGCAGACTCCTAGCAGAAAATAAAGCCCTTATTAGATTTTCCATTAACAATTTGCTTGTTTCGTGAGTCCTTGCAGTTTCTGTCTGATTCAAATTAGCAGGACTGCTGTGATTATGCATTTCATGACAAATCTCTTTGTCTATAGAAATCTGCATGCAGGAAAGAAAATAAGAAAACCTTTAATTTGTTTATTTTTATTTTATTTACAGCATGTATAAATAAACTCCCTAATCACATAAGTTTAAAGCGGTACAAAAAACATATAACAAAACTGAAAACAAAAACAGACAAACCATCAAGCACCAAATGCCTGACAAAACAAATGGCTCTTCAGGAAACAACGATAAATCAACAAATCTTGACGGCCAAGTAAAGAATCCGGTAAACGATTCCACAACACAGGCGCAGTCAAAGCAAAAGCTCGAGACCCTGTAATTTGTGACCTAGACTGAAAAGAAGATGACAAACTGAGAGTATCACTCAACCCCTGATGCATCCAATGCAAATAAGTACTCCAAAACAACAGCTCCGCTAAACAAGCTGCAGACAAACCCACCCGAAGCTTCAACACCACACAAAGAACCTTAAAAACAATCCGCTGCTGAATGGTAAATCAAAGCAGCAGACGCAAGCAAGGAGTAATATGATTAAAATGCATCTGATGACTAAAAATGACGATTTATGAGCTGGGGACAATTTTCAAACTGTTTGGATTAATATAGAAATTTAGAACATAACAGTAGAAAAAGAGCACAAGGCTTGTCTGAGCTGTCCATCCACACTAATTGCTCAGTTCTACAGTCCTTAGTCTCCTTCAGAGATTCACTGTGCTTGTCCCATGCTTTCTTGAATTCAAATATAGTACTGTCTTTTTTTTCTGGGAGGCTCTTCCATCATCCACCACCTTTTCTGTAAGATGCATTTACTTAGAGTCTACCCTGTTTCAGCCTTATCCTCTGACATCTTATTCTAGAGTTTCTTTTCCTTTGAAATAGGACCATCTTCTGTGCATTCACTGTATATCTAGGAGATATATTTAAATGTCTCTATATCTCCATTATTCTGCTTTTCTTCCATGGTATACACAATGGAGGTAATTTTATAAAGTTAGGACTGGTGTAAAATCCGGCTTGAGATGTAGGCATGTGAGGCCATTTATGCAAGGATTTTATGAAGACAACCAGGCACCTTCTTCCCTTTACAAATATAGATGCCTTAAAATGTGCTTTAACTAGGCACCCCTTTATAAAATTACCCTCAATAAGATAAAGGGGCATGTTTACTAAACTGTGCTGATGATTAATGTGTACTTTAGCACATGCTAATCAGCTAGTACAGGGATGCGGTAATTGCTATTGTGCACTAAAACAGACATTATAATGTAAGTTACACACTAACTGCATAGCACTCAATGGGGTAGCAAATGGGCAGTTTAAGGATAGAGAGTAGACGTTGACTGCGCACTAAATTTAGCGCAGGGATTATTAACGCACGCTAATGATCAATGTTACAGTAAGTGTGAAAATAATCAAGTATATAGGAGATTTCCAAATCTTTATTCGTCACTTAATTATAAACACACTTAGTGAAACAACACTATGAGGCCAATTCCATTTTGAACGTCCTGCCCCTATACGGCCGGTCAGAATCGGGGCGTGCAGCGGTAGCACCCGATTCTGATCTCGTGGGGGGCCAAACATGCCCATGGGATCATAATTGGGTCTAACAGCCTGGACGTGCAGGCCGGGCCCTGATTCTGATCAGCCTCACACCCAGCCACATATCCAGCTAACTTAGCCAGGCTCCTGAATGGAGCCACAGTGCCATGGTGTCCAGTCACCATGGCACCACAACTCCATTCAGGAGCTACGGTCACTGGCCACAGAAAATAAACTTCTTTCCCCGCAGCCCAACCTCCAATCTGGCCTTCCATGGCCAGGGTTGGGCTGCAGGGAACCCTCTACGCCCCTCACCTCTTTGATTTCACCTGGTTTTGTGTCCCATGTCTTCCAGGGAGACTTATCCAACCTCCAAGATGGAATAAGTCCCCCGCCTACATGACCGACCCCAGATGTAGAGGGCTGACCTCAGAATCGGCCTTGTACATCCAGGGTCACGTTTACACCCATCACCCACTCCTAATCTGGCCCACTCCCTCCTGCCCATAAGCAGAGCTCCCTGCACAAGTCTGCTATACGTGCTGGGAGCTCTGGGGCCGCCAGTGCAATCCGAATGTTTAGCGGGTCTGGACGTCCGGATCAGACGTCCAGACCCGCTAAATGAGGATCTAAATGACCCCTTGTATATCTTAGAGATCATCAGAGATGGCTAGAGTTAAGTGTAAAATACATTTGAAATGTTAGCCACAAGCACCATCATACCCTTTGCTCTTTCTTTTTATATTACTTTTTTATACCTTAAACCAATTTCTAAAAGGTTTCTCATTAAAATTGCCATAAAAAAAGATTTGCAAAAAACAATACTACTTATCTGCTCTCAAATCACCCAACATGATCACGTTTCAGGCAAAGCCTTGCTTCAGAGGATCTTCCAAAAATAAATGCAGCACATAGCATCCACCAAATTTCAACATCAATTCCAAGCTGTTTCAAAAAGACACTTAAACTCACAGGAAGTGACATACACTATAAATACCTTGACAGAACCAATTATTTAAACCCAGATCAGTGACAGACATCTCACAATATAGACACCCATTCAATTTCCTGATTCAGCTCAGTGGACATCACTGAATTTAAACGATAGATGAATTGTTGTTCTTTCAAATTCAAAACTATTTCTCAGTTTCTACCTTTCCAATCAGCAGGAACAATATCAATTACTTGCCATGTAAATTAAGTATCATTATGAGCACCTGATGGAAAATGAGATACTAAAGAAAGGGAGGAGAAAGACCCAGAGGTGGAGGAATTCAAGATCAAACTGCTAGTCCATATGGAAAAAGATGAATATGCTGGGTTTCAGGCAAGGGAAAGATTGTTTAAATTAAATTCAACTCCTAAGGTTAAGATGAATAAGGCCATATCTTGTATAAAGGGATCATTTATTGACATCACCAAAGTAAAATGAATACAGTACTGTGCAGCTAAAATTATTACTGCAACAATACTACCAACTACAGTGCAGGGTCAGAAGAAAAAGAGAACAATAACAGCTCCTCCTTGGAAAAAGTGCATCAAAGGAAAAATACAATCATTGTGTGTGAAGGTATCCCTGATAGACAGGTATCTAAAAGGATTAAGATCAAAGATTTTGAAGAAGTTCCAAGACATTAAGTTGAAGCATGCTGCATTAACAGAAGAAGTCCTGAAATTTATATGCCCCAACAATACATTGAAAGTAGCAGCAGAAGCATACAAACTGCAAAGATATGAAAGAAACATAAAAGAAAAATATCAAAATAAACTATTAGAGAGAACCCAAAACAGTTCTGCGGGGAATTTGGAAGGAACATTAATATGGCAAAAGTTTCACCAACCAAAGCTGAAACAGAAATATCCTGCAGAACCCTATACAAGGACCCCATAGAGCACAATCAAGAAGCAGAATAGTTAACCTGTATACAGAAACATTTAGAAAAAAACAAACATCAAACCTATGGAATGGCCTGTAGTAACAACAAATGAACTAGAAAGCAGGTTAAAACAAGTCCCAAACTGGAAGCACCCTGGCCCAGATGGCACAACCAACTTTTGGCTCAAACAGTGAACAAACTCCACCAAGACCTGGCAAACTGCAAAAAACACTTGACCAAGCAGCCAAACTTAACACCCCAATGGCTAATAACAGGAAGAACATTTCTACTTCCAAAGGGGACCCAAGTAACATTTTCAAAAATTACAGAACAATTACTTGTCTACCTACAATCAACAGATACAGACATAATATATGATCATATTTAGTCCAATGGCATCATGACAATAGAGCAAAAGGTCAATAACAGGGGAGCATATGGAACTAAAGACCAGTAAATGTTAAATAAGGCCATCATGGCAAGCTTTAAGAAAATCAGAAATCTCATTATAGCATGGATTGATTATTAGAAAGCTTTAGGCAGCATCTCACACTCTTGGATAATAAATGTATAAGATAAATCCTAATTTAATAGAGTACATTAAGTTCACCATAATAATATGGCAAACCACACTATTTTTGAAATATGAAGATGGTCAGTATATCATTACTAACATCATGATCCAGCGAGGAGTATTTCAGGGAGCTTCCCTGTGGCCACTTCTGTTTTATTTGGCACTTAATCCACTGAGTACTCCCATCATCTCTTTGAGATATGGATTTAGTCTGAATCCTATAGAAGGTAACAATCCAGAGGTAACATCTCATTTAATATTTGTAGACAACCTGACGCTCTACAGTTCCAGCATAGCAACTCTGTGTATTGAAAATCTTTTCTGATGACATCAGGATTTTTGGCCTTGACAAATGTTCTAAGGCAACTTTTATGTAGAGGAAACTTGAGCAAAATGGAAAACATATCCCTGGCTGAGGGTTGTGAAATCAAGGAACTTGATCAGGAATACAAACATAAATATCTTGGAGTAGAGGAAGGATGATGCTTAAGCAGAAATTTCTGAAAGATCAGTAAAGAATATTATAGAAGATTAAAATCATTATTGAAAAGTGTAACATCACAGAATAAGATACAAGCCATCAATCAGCTGGCAATTCCTGTACTCTCATATAACTTTGTGATTGTATACTGACCTCTTAAAGATCTTGAAAAACTGGATGTGTGAACAAGAAAACTCCTCCATGCCCATGAGGTAATTTACAAGAATCAGTATATGCCAAGACTGTACATCCCTAAAGTTGAAGGAGGGCTAGGTTTCATATGGATTGATTACTCATACAGAGCTACTATCATAGGCTTTCAGGCCTACCAATCTGCATTATCGGATCCAAATACACAAAAAAATGCTGAAATATGAAAGTAAGCATCCAGAATCTGTCTCCATCATCTATCTTCAACAAGCATTCCAATGACTAGAAGGAATGAGTGAGAATGCACAAGCACACATAAGAAAGGAAGCAATAGAATTTGAAAAACAAGAGAAAAACTCTTCAAAAAATTAGATTAACAAAAGAGAAAAAACAAATGGCAAATGCACGATTACAGTACAGTGGGAAATACAAAGTGTTACTCCAGGAACCCTTTGTCATTCAAGAATGGACACATGAATGTTTAAGGAGAAGTGAGCTTAAACTGAAGGATGAGAGATTGGTAGTTGCAGCCCAGGACAGTGGATTACTGACGAAACGGACCTATGTTGATTCTGCTGGAAACAATAACTCACCTCTGATGGTGGAAAATTTCTATACAGAAAGGCACAACAAAGTAGCGCGCCTCAAACATTGAAAACTCTATAGACGCTACAACAACATTGTGACTGAAAAGCACTGGAATCATAACCATAAGAGAATTACAGAGAATGAAGAGTTTATGATCACATTGGACATTCCCATTCCAACTGATATGAAACTGAATGAGAGGAAAACCAACATAGTAGTGAAGGAAAAAAACACCAGAATGGCATTGATAACAGAGGTGTCTGTTCTGAGTGATTATTCTATGAATCATGTGTAGAGGAAGAAGATCCTGCAGTACTAAGAAATGCAATCAGAGACCAAGAAAATGTGGCATTTTGGGAATCACGGGCTTGATAAAGAAGAACCCCCAAGCCCATCTTGACAAACTACCCATACTTGTTACATCTTACAAACTACAGAAGGAAGCTCTCTGTGGCAAAATACAAGTACTACATTGAGCATTAGCAGTAAATATAAGAGATGAGATCATATGTCACATACCCTGGCTTAGAAGTGAGGTTCATGACTATCATAGTATGCGCAAAACTAACCTATTTGGAGAAACTGCCCAGGGATGGACATTTTAGCAAACTGATTCACGAGTAAAATTATTTTTGCTCATGTAATTTGCTTTGAATATGATCATATAGAACTGTAGTGTTTGATGTTGTAATTGGTATGTCATCTTGGGGCTTATTTTAGAGGACTTCTTCACAATTTACACATGGAAATGGATCATAGGCTTCCATAGCTAGTATCGTGATCTTTACAATTTTTTGGTCATGCATGCCTTAGTAAGTGGAATCAATGTTTCAGCCATCGTGCTGTGGTTGAAACATTCCACTTTCTAAGACATGGCATGCCCTGGAAAACTGCAAAGATCAGATAGAAATGGCATCCACATGTATAAAGCGATTTTAGAAAGGGCTCAGTTTATACATGGATGTCCTTGCTGCATAGAAATTTCAAGGGGGGGGGGGGTCAGGGTCATAGTTTGGAAGTGGCTTGGGAGTCTTATAGAACTAATACACAGTGGCCTACTCTGAACCAAAATCTTGAACCAAACAGCATGGATTCCTGCTAGAAATGTCTGATGTGTTCCAAACCTCAGACCCGATGACCTCCAATTAACTGCCTTCCAATTTTTTGTATGCATGCATACAGAAGTCTATTGTTCCTGGTTATGTCTGCATGCAAGAGAACCTACTCCTTAGGCCTTTTTCATCCACAGATTGTACTACTGGCCTTGGACATTTGCAACAATGTATGAGACAGCATACCATCATCTTCTGCATTTCGTCTCACCATGAACCCATATCTGCAGGATGACCACCTAATGACTACCTCCTGATTCACTGAGATACCTCGCAATATCTTATGCCAACCAATCACCAAAATGTGATAACAACTCATCACAAAGGATAATAAAGTATGCACAGAACTTACATGCCATATTGTACCTTTTGCTTTCCTCTGCAAATACAAATACCCTCGGTGTTGTGTCCAAGGCTGTTCCATTAACCCTGTGAGAAATTTTACAACTCCCACAGATACCTAGTGTAGCCCACCACTCCCAGAGAAGGGCGGCGGTCAGATTCTTACCATAATACCTGGGATGTTATAGTGTAGTCCAGTGAGCCAAGTCGGTACCTAAGAATCTGACGTCTCCCTCCAGAAGAGGCTTACAGAAGTTACTAACCTCATCTCATCCAGCCGTACTGTTAGGTGGAGAAAGGCTGAGAGGGGTACTGACGGTGTATGTTACTGGCACAGAGTAGCTACAGACCGTCACATTGTGCGGGTACTGTGCTCACCCTGAGAGTGAGGTGGGGCACCCAGCACCAGGTCCACAGCACCTTTCATGGCTGAAATAGGCTATGCTGCAGGTCCCCATCAGTGCTAGTGTGTGTGACAGGTAGTTCCTGCAGACACATCTGTATTTCTCAGTCATGTCTAGCCCTTATGGGCTATGATGCACCCAAAATAGTGCATATCCTGTGTTGGTACCAGGATATGGTCACATATTGTAGGTGAAGGGGGGGGGGGGTATTTGGACCCTTAGGTGGATTATGTACCACCACCCAACCCACTCTCTGTGGTTCAGGGTGGGAAACAGGATCTCCCACCAACAGAGCCACACTCTACCTCCCCGCAATGGTGGCAGTATAGAGGACCAACAACCCCAGTCCTGCTGGGGAACAGACACCATACAGAGCAGGCAATGCAGATCTGTACACATCCATGAGGCAAGGCAGACAGAAGGCCTGGAAATGCTCAGCAGCCCCCCACCACTATCTGACATTCTCCAGAAGCAAGCCTCCAGCTGCTGCACCCTGCAAGATGTTCCATCCAGACACATACTAGCTGCAGACAGTCTGCTAGCTAGTCCATGTTTCTGGAGAAAATGCATGTACCCAGAACTGGGATGTCAGCATACACACCAAGCAGATAAGTCAGTGATTGGGCCCCAAAAGGGAACCATACACATCACATGAGAGAAACACTATATAGCACTATGGGGAACCTAGCCATGCCGTGGTCACTGCTCAGTCAGGGTGAGAGTGACCTCCCAGCAGGACATGCTGTGGCCACCCTGTGGCTGCAGGTGGTTGTCAGGCACTACAATATCCGAGCCCTGTCCGGGCTATACCCAAGGTACCTTGCTCCTCATTATGCACATTGGCAGGCTTACACTGGCAACAGTGTGGGCTGAGGAAGGTGTTGGCAGACACCACACACTGGATAGACAAACACACGCTCCCACACCTATGCCAGCATTGTGCAAATATAGAGGCTCTTGGCAGCCCTGGCCACCGCACCAGTCCTGGGCACAGTGCAGGCATGGCTATGGTACGCAATACTGTAGGGGTCACTCCCCAGGGTGGTAAACACTGTCAGACATCAGACCTGAAGCACACTCCACAGACAGCAGAAAGGTTGCTATGATGCAGCTCAATCAGCAAATTGTGCTTAACTTAGGAATTGCTATCTGCCAGTAATCATAGCAACCGTTTGATAGGTGTGTACAATATTCCCAGGTTTAGGGTGGCATTGCTATGGTATGCAAGTGCTAGTATTGGGAGAAGCACGCAGGGCCCAAATCCTGCCTCTCTAGGAGGCTTTGGATAATGGAGTCTGTGGGTGAGGGTGTGTCTGCCCCTGTTGGCCGCTGCTCTAGGGCAGAGGTTCCCGACTCCAGTCCTGGTGGGCCAAACATTGTTCGGGTTTTCATGCTGTCCCTAATGAATATGCATGAGATATATCTGCATACCATGGGGGCGGTGCATAGACATGCAGCACAGCCGTGTTTATTAGAGGCAGCATGGAACCTGAATGGTGTTTGGCCCTCCAGGACTGCATTTGGGAGACTCTGCTCTAGGTAATGTGCATGTTTATGGTGTCTGTGCTCTGTAGGGTAAAATGTAGGTTTATTGGGCATGTTTTTGTTATCTGCAATAAAGGTTCTGTCTGTATTAGCACGTTTTAGTAGTGGGTAAAATATGGGGATTGGGTTGGCAGGAACCACAACCTGTGACCTTCTGCTTCTGAACACACTGGCTGTGTTCACTGCACCACCGTGTTGCCACAGAGATAGTGCATTCCCTGGAGATACCATGACTGTCTGTCAGACAGAGCCTGTCTGTTGCAGTGCATGGCACCCACCTAAACAGGGCTAGGCCATGGTCTGCTCTGGGTAGCTGCCACTGCCCCCTCCACCACAAGTACCCCTCTGCCACCATGCTGACATGCCCTTCTGCTGGTGGTGCTGGTGCTGCGCAGTCTCAGGCCATCCAGTGTGTGGGTAGGCGGCTGCCTATGGTGCGGGTTCTGGGGTAGGGGTGCCTGCATAGCTGTCCATGCTTTCCCCCAGCACCGCCTGCCAATATTCCGTGCCATTGGGGGTACCTGCTGGGTACTATTCCCTGTGACACCATGGGAAGCACACTCTTGCCCATGTTGGGCCCTCAGCAGTTGCTGTCTGGCTGCTCTACTGTTTCAGCATTCCTATGGGCCAGCTAGGCATTACCCTAGTCCGCACTGTGCCCCAGCTATACCACAGCATGTGCCGCCTGCAGCACTCTGTGTCCCCTTTTCCAGCATCTGTCCAGTTGCCCATTCTGACATGACCGCCCTGCTGTTGTGGAACATGTGCACACCATAGGAAACCTGTCCAATGGAGAGGAAAACCCTGATTAGCGCAATTTCACTGTGGGCTCATTCACCTTGTATGGGGACAGAGCATAGACCCTTCCAAAATTCATATCTTTTTTTTGGAGCTTTCTTGGGGGTGTTTTTTGATGTTTCCCATTGATATCACTATTGCCCAGCTGGGTTATGTTTTTTTTTACATTTTCTTCTGGTCATTTTCACTGTTTATTTGCCCTTTTGTTCCGTGCACATGTATCACACGTATCACTTTTTGTAGGTTTCCCTGGTTTTGCTGTACATTGCTGAAGGAAATGGTTTCTTTTCCCCTTTAAATCAGCTCTAATGCCAGGGTTTCACTGGCGTTAGTTTTCAGCCTCGGATTTCACAGCGTTAGTGTGCAGGGAGCCTCTCCCCTCCCACTCTCCACCCATTGACCCTCTCTCTCCGCCCCTGGGGAGCCTTCCTCTGCCCTCCGGGAGCCTTTCTCCGCCTTCAGCGCTCGTTTGCGCCTTAGCGCGCATTAACGCACGCTAAGGTGCCTTAGCGCGCGATAAGGCGCCATTATTGCGCGATAAGGCGCCATTATTGCGCGATAAGGCGCCTTATCGTGCGATAACGTGGGAGAGTGCACGTTAAGACGGTTTAGTAAACATACCCCTTAGTGTCTATAAACATAATTTTCAGATAAGTTTATTAAGCTCATATAATTTGTTGAATAAACTTAAAGATGGATTCAGACATTTTAACAGTTAGTTAAACAAGTTAAATCAATAAGATATTTATACATGGTTGCATCTTAGAACTTAGAAAGGAATCAACATTCAGCGTTTCTCTTGTTCACAGTAGAATACTAATACAAGGGGGCGGAGCTAGCCGCGAACGGAGATGGCAGCCTAGAATCTCAGCTCTCACCCGGCCATCAGAATCCTGATTCCCTGCACTTTAGAAAGTCCAGTAACAGACTACTTTTTGGAGAGAAAGTATGTCGGAGAAAGCTACTTTAAAGCCAGCTAAGCTAGACTTTGCGCAAGGAGCAGGACACGCCACGAAACGATTGAAGCCGGAGACGGGGTCTCCGCAGAAAATGGCGGCGGGAAAAGACCCAGCCGACGGAATCCGGGAAATTCTACAGGAGCTCAGGTCGGTGAAAGAAATGATAGCATCCAGCAATGAAACGCTAACGCAGTTAAAAGAGGACGTGAGCGAAGTAAAGGAGCAATTGAAAGGGGTCGGAGAGCGTGTTCGCAAAGTGGAAGAGGCGATTGAGCGCCATGAACAGCTCTTAACTCAATTAGGCCCATTAAACAAGAGAATAGCAGCGCTAGAAGACCTCAATGAGGACCAAAGTAATCGCGCCCGAAGGAACAACTTAAGGATCCTGGGCATTCCGGAGGGAAGAGAGGGATCAGACCCACTGGGTTTTTTGCAGAAATTACTACCGGAGCTGCTGCAAATTACCTTCCACAGTCCGTTTGAAATAGAGCGTGCCCACCGCGTGCCGTCGCACGTAGTTGAAAGGCAGAAACACCCGCGACCTCTCATTATCAAGCTGCTTCGCTACCCTCAAGTGCTGCAAATATTGCAAGCAGCCAAGCAAAAATCGGAACTCCGGATGGAGGGCAGCAAGATCCTGATATTTCCGGACCTTTGCAAAAAGACCACTGATAGGCGCCGGGCCCTGCTCGACTGTAGGCCCCTGCTACAAAAACTGAACGCGCGCTATGGCCTTTACTACCCAGCGCGGATGCGAGTGACAATTGGAAACAGTACGCGCGCCTTTGACAATGGGGCAGCACTGCGTTCCTATTTAGAAGATTTCACACATATGGAAGTAGCGACCTGAAAAGAACAAACACGGACATTTCGTTACCTGTTCTACTTCGAGTACTCAGCTCACATATGGAACGGTCATGCGGATGGCACAGAGGACTTTAACTACTTCTTTCTTTTTGTTCAGATAGAGTATATGAATGTGTAGGGAACTAGGAATGATTCCTTATCCTTTATTTGATAATTCTGGCAGATGGGTGAGGTGGGAACTTTAGGTTGGGAGGTGATAAAAGGGCGGAAGAGCTTCACCATATAAGAAATGAAGTTGATTTGTTGTTATAGGATGTTTAGTTTAAGAGTTACTGTAAATGTTATGTTTTCTTTTCATAGGACTCTAGCAATGGCGTGCACCACCACAGGAGCTGACGATAGCAACCACTTCCGGTAGTAGGAATCTCCGAGTGGTATCCCTGAATGTACAAGGAATACATAATCCAGCCAAGCGCACAAAGATACTGAATTATTGTAAGCGACACCGCGCAGATGTAATATACTTGCAGGAAACACACTTGACACGATCGGAGTCGCTGAAGGTAGCAGGAGCTGGGTATCAAAACATAGTGTCGGCACCGGCGAACCATAGGAGAGGAGGGGTTATACTGTTGCTTCGGGCTACGCTATCGCCAGTGGTAGAAAGTACGGCAATAGACCCACTTGGGCGATGGGCCAGAGCCACAGTCCAAATTTACGCTAAAGTATATACTCTTATGACAGTGTATGGCCCCAGCCAAGATGAGCCCCAGTATTTTGAGGCGGTGGCTCATGAGCTCTTAGATTCGGGAGCCTCTAACGTGATTGTTGGTGGGGACTTTAATTTAATACAGGACCCACTAATGGATCGCACCCCCTATAAACCACAACACAAACCGAAATCTAGTAAGCTGCTCAAGGAAATGACCACCGCACTTGGACTAGTTGACCCGTGGAGACTATTGCATCCCACAGGGAGAGACTACACGTTCCACTCAATACCTCATGACACGCGCACGCGAATTGATTTTTTCCTCATATCTAAATCACTGCTGCCGACGGTCACTGCGGTTGACATGCTAGCACAAACAGTGTCGGATCATTCGGGCATAGTTATAGACCTGCATGCGGGATCAACAGAAAGGACAGCCCCACAATGGCGTTTTGATCGAGCGTGGCTGAAGGATAGTGAATTCATAGCAATCATGCGCCAGAAGATCACAGACTATTTTACCTACAACCAGCTACATGACACACCAACCTGGGCATGGTGGGAAGCGTTTAAGGCTACGATCCGAGGCGAAATGACAACCTATAGTATCCGTAGGAAAAAACAGGATAGCCAACGGCTGGTGGAACTGGAACGTGAGATACGGGCGGGAGAACGCCTCCTTTCAAAGCGACATGATCCACCCGTCCTGGTCCGGTTGCAAAGGCTGCGATATCAGTACAATGCGATTCTTAGCGCGGAAGCTGGTAAACAAGTAGCAGCGCAGAAAGGAGTATACTACCATGAAGGAAACCGAGCTAGTGCGCTGTTGGCCCGCACTCTCCGAGCCCGGAAAATAAGCTCGCGAATAGCGGGACTCAGGGGTCCGGATGGCAAATTGCGCGTCACGGATAAAGAGATACTACAACAGTGTGAAGCGTTTTATGCACAACTTTATAGCTCTGAAAAGACCTATCATGATGATAAATTCTCTGAGTTTGTGTCGAGATTGAGTGTACCCACACTCTTGGAGTCTCAACAGAAGACCCTGTCGGCTGATATTACCTCCTCTGAGATACAATTGGCCATTAAGCAAATATCAAGGGGAAAAGCTAGTGGGCCAGACGGCCTGCCCATTGAATTTTATTCAACATTCCAGCAAGAACTGCTGCCGGAGCTCCATGTATACTTCACGGAGCTTAGATTGGAGGCCCCGGCAGTGGGATCCCTAGCAGCGGCAACAATTGTAATCCATCCCAAACCAGGTAGAGACGATCAAAAGTTGGAGAACTACCGGCCAATATCACTCCTAAATACCGACTATAAAATTTACGCTAAAGTACTGGCTAACCGACTCAACAAAGTCCTCAGCACCCTAGTGCATGCGGATCAGTGTGGTTTTATGCTGGGTAGAACAACGGCCGACAATGGCCGGATCCTCTTGCATG
This sequence comes from Ichthyophis bannanicus, assembly GCA_033557465.1. NCBI lineage: Eukaryota > Metazoa > Chordata > Amphibia > Gymnophiona > Ichthyophiidae > Ichthyophis > Ichthyophis bannanicus. The sequence continues at coordinate 1,375,962,244 of CM066033.1, forward strand.
TACTCCGGGAAGCACAGAGTTCGTCTCAATCAGTGATTGGCCTAGCGCTTGACGCAGAGAAGGCCTTCGATAGAGTGGAACTTCCCTATCTCTTTCGGGTGATGAGATGGATGGGCATACCGGAACCTTTCCTTGATAGCGTCAAACTGCTATACACCTGCCCAACGGCGCGAGTATCCGCTAATGGGGATGTCTCTTCAGAGTTCATACTAACCAGAGGTACGCGGCAAGGCTGCCCCCTCTCACCTTTACTCTTCAATTTGGCGCTGGAACCACTACTTATAAGCTTGCGACAACATCAGAGAGTGGAAGGAGTGCACTTTGGAGAGCACCAGATCAAATTATCGGCATATGCCGACGACTTATTGCTGTTCTTAAGCCCGTCTGCGCTGGATGCTGCAATGGAGATTATCTCATCCTACTCCGGAGTGTCCGGCTACAAACTCAACCTGTCTAAGACGGTGCTGATACCTATTAACAACCCATTTGATGTCTCATTGACGCAAAAGTACCCCTTCCAGATAAGAACTGAGTCTTTCAAATATCTTGGAGTAGATTATGGGACAACGGTAACGACCACAATGAGACTCGGTCAAGAACAGTGTATGCAAATAGTGAAAGAATCAACTGCTAAATGGACTCCTCTGAACTTGACATGGTGGGGTCGACTAGAGACCATCAAGATGGTAGCTATGCCACGAGTTAATTACGTGCTTACCATGATTCCCGTACTGTTTGAGAGGCAGTTCTATAAGAAATTGGAGAAGCTCCTGGTATCCTTTCTGTGGGGAGGCAAGACGCCGCGGATTGCGTTATGGAAGCTCAAATCTCCTAAACAGAGGGGGGGTATACACTTCCCGGACTTTTACAACTACCATTTGGCAGCTTTAATGCGACAAGGGGTGCTGTGGAGTGAAGCACAGTCCGCGCCGACCGATCCCGTATGGCTGCAGGTGGAAGACGCTCAGAGCGGCCCTATACCGCTTTGGATGCGACTCGGAGTCAGGAATACTAGTGATGGCTCAGCGCATGCAATTTTGCGCGATACACAGCACGCATTTAGTATACTGAAACCATATGTGCAAGAAACACAGGCATATACGGCTGCCACAGTGTTATGGCATAATGACGACTTCAAGATTGCGGGCCGGAATTTCCTGTGGCCTTTGTGGTTAGCCAAGGGTATCTACTGCCTGGGACACCTGATAGCAGCTGGTGCATACAAGTCTTACCAGTCTCTACAAAGCGAATACGATTTGCCTCCGCGATGCATGTACCAGTGGTGCCAGTTGCGTCACTGTTTAAGCCGAGCAGGAGTATCACCGGTAGACCTACTTGCAGCTTACCCTTTCCATCAAGACATCCAAAACTATCAGGCTGAGTCTCGGCTTTTCTCCAAATTTGCAGCCTTATTACGAGATGGGGAAACGAAACGTTGTGTAGGATTACAAAAGGCCTGGGAGTCCGAAATAGGCGAGCTGCCTGATGAGGACGCTTGGGAGGAGCTATGGAGAACCCAGCGAGGAATAACTAGGGCGGCCTCTCTCAGCCAGACACTATACTTTCTAATGCACAGAGCATACCTGACGCCTGTGCGCACGGCAAAATGGAGTGCTGACAAGGATACGCGGTGTTGGACTTGTGGAGAATCCGCTGGTACTCTCAGCCATATGCTATTCTATTGCCCATTTTTGAAAGACTATTGGCAGGGAGTTTGGAACAGAATTAAGCAACTGTTGGATATTCACACTGACCTCACCTACCGCATTGTCATATACAAATCTCTGGCAGAGGAGACAAACCTAGGACGGAAGAGTGCAAGAGTTTTTGACTTATTATTGAGTCTCGCAGTGAAAGCCATATTATGTCACTGGAAAGACTTTCGGGTACTGCGAGTTGCGCACTGGTGGACTCTAGTGCTGTATCACCAAGAATGTGAACGCGTATATGCATCCTATAACCCGGCCTTTTGGCCATGCCTTGACAAATTGGGATACCCTCGATATGCTACGAATCTAGTTGAGAGTGGACTATCTGAGTGACTGCCCTGGGTGGTGCCCGCAGCGGAGTTCTTTTCCCTTACTTTTCTTTTCAATCTCTGTCTTACCTCCTAAGATATATCTATAGCTTTTAGGGTTAGCGAGTCTGATCTACAGTTGATGAAAAGAATCTGCTGTACCCAAAGATCAGGGAGGAGGGATTTTAGGGGGTATGTTTCTGTTACTATTGATCAAGTGTAATAATTTAGTCACACTATCAATGAACGTATCTATTCTGTACATTGGAATATAAAATGCAAAATAAAGACTTTAAAAAAAAAAAAGAATACTAATACAAGATACTTACGTTATGCAGTTTTTCTTTTAAAGATACTCTTTATAGTTTATCTCTCACTATAAATATACTTCTTTATACAGGAACTTACACCTTTTAACAGGTAAGTTCTCTTATGATCCAGAGTACTCTGTATGTAATTCAATTGGTAAGGCATGGGACCAACACAGAGGATCTCTAAAGGTAAAAAGTGGACTGTTGTAGTTGTTGTTATGGAAGGACAGACTAGATAGGCCATGTGGTCTTTTTCTGTCATCATGTTTCTATGTTTCTAAGGTAAAGTATGAGCTCATAAATGTAATTCTTTTTATCTCTCAATATGTTGATGCACCGCTACCTATCTTCCTAGAAACTTTCTTGCAAAGGGGTCCATTCTCTTGTCTAGAAGTCCCATGGTATCCTCTTACAGGAGATCTGATGTCATAGGAACTCAGGATTCCTCTGTTCCAGTGATGATCTGGTCTTTACCTACTCTCAAACTATAATAAATCAGTAAATAAAACTAATCTAAATTGAGGCTGCGTCCACAATCACCTGGGGGTTAATATGTTGACTTGGATCTCATGTAGAATACTGTCCCTATTCCTCTCCAAAAATAAAAGATAATTGAATGTCCTTATCTAAGCCAACACAAACATTGTCCAGTCACACCTTTCACAGTCATAAAAAAGTATTCCTATGAGACCTCAGGAATTTGCAGTTTAAACTTTAATTATACAGTGTCCTTCTGCCAGAAGTCTGAAACCAGTGTCACTCTCTCTCCCTCTGCACTGCTTCCAATAGCATGCAGCAGTGTCACTACTCTTAGGATTCTAAACTGCCCAAACTCAACAGAACTATCTGGATTCCTTCACAGGATTAAACATATATATTTTCCAAAGAAACTTCTTAATGGTTTCAGCTTCCAGTATTTTTAGATTACTTGGAGGGACTCAATGCAGTTTTCTTTCCAGTTATCAAGTTGTTACAAAGAAAGGCAGCTTTTTCCCCCCTCCTCCCCCCCCCCTCCCGCTCCATGGACTCCAAACTGCCATGCCCAGCAGAACTACCAGATTACAATTTACAATGCAGCTCCAAGAAATCCCCTTTCAGGACTTTTGGTTTTATTTCTCAACAGACAAAAGTTGAGCTAATTCCTTATGTTCAGAAGTTTTTCAGTACTTCAGAGAACTCCTTAAAGAAGCTCCTTTCTGTTCCTTCCTTCTGCACTTAGTTCTTTCCAAATCATAACTTTTAAAATGAAAACTCAATCAGAAAGTTTTGCTCAGAGCTCTTTGAGCAAATCCTTTCCCTCCAATACAACTTGTACACAGCAAACCTGTGGTTCACACAACAAGGCAGAAATAGTAAAGCTCAGAATCTGTTAACTCTCTGTCTTCCAATTCTCTCTCAAAGTAGGCATTAAACAATAAGTAGACCAATTACTTAACAAATTAAAAGATTTTCAACTCAATTTCGAGTTACCTTAATCTTCCACAGCACACACACACACACACACACACACACATCCTTCCCTTCCTCTTCATCAGCTCCAATTTGAAACTCAGTTTCACTTCCCTCACATTCCAAAGTTCACCTGGCCAGTTGTTCTTCCTCTGCAAGACCTGCAGCAGCACTGATCTGTAAAAGGGTAAAAAAAAAAAATACCCCAAAATCTCTAGTTAAAAGTATTTTCCACATCAAATTAGAATATTTCTTAGATTTCCATGTTGTTTCTGTAAGCCTCTGAAGCAGCAAGTTTAAGTACTGCTTCCCTACATCAATCCCTGCAGTTTCCCTCCAGGAAGACTCCTCTCTTAATGGATCCTTGCACTTCCCCCAGCCCCTGCACTTTCTCCAGTATACTCAATACTTTCCTATGGGAAATGGACTTGTTTTTAAATTAAACTACATTTTTAGCATTAAAATTGGCTTTCTAAAGCCTGCAAATCCAAAATTACACTTCTTTTAATTTATCTGAGGCTCCAGTGCTCTCTCTGGGTCCTGGGAGTGACCTCTCCTGGGACACCAAACAGGTAATCTATTTAATTTAACCTACTGGTTAAATTAAGGTTCTGTGTTCTCATACAGTTCACCTCTGAATGGCTAGAGCCAGTGTTATCTAGCTTAGCTGCCTCTTTTGGACTTCATACAGTTCCAGAGACCCTCGGATCACAGCTGCATCCATTCTTCTGGTGGAGCTAAGGTACCGGTCATATGTCTTCACCCAGAGGGAGGTGGTTATCATTCAGCTAACTCTCTTCTGTACTTTTCCTTAGTGCAGAGTTAGCCTGTGACCTGGTTATTAATTAGTGATTTACTACTATTGCATAATTGTAATCATAGCGCTGCTACAACTTGCTACCTCCTATCTCTAATATATAGTCTGTATGTCTCTTATTTTTCTATCCGAACAAAACCTAATATATATAAACAGACTTGGCTTTCTTTCATGGCTCATTTGCCAGAAAGTCTCACCAAATCCTATTTCCTTAGATTCCTCCTGAGTTTTTCCCTTTTCTCTCATCATATGAACCCTTGCTCCAGAGCTTCCTTCTAATTGAAAGCAGCCCATCTCCTATGCTTCTTGGTCTCCAGCAGAAGAAGATGGACACAGATAACCCAACCTTGCAGACTCAACATCCCAACTTCACCTTCCCTAGAACTGAGAAAACAGTATACAATCCTGGAAGTGGAAGAGGTGATAACACCCTCAGAACAGGAGGTATCAGTCAAAACCCCCAAATCTGTAGGATCAACAACCACTAGGAAGGGAAGGGTAGAGGTGGTTGGTGACTCCTTTCTGAGACATACAGAGGCATCTATCTGCCATCCAAATATTATGTCCTGGGAGGTCTGCCTGGTGGCAAGATCTGAGACATTGTGGAGAGTTTGCCGAGACTTCACAAGCCTACTGACTATTATCCGATGCTGTTCATCCATGTTGGCTCAAATGATACTGCTAGGTTCCCACCTGATCATATCAAAAGTAACTTTGTGCAGGGGGTGTTTACATTAATTAACCCTGTTGTAGGGGAATAAGACATTTTTCAGATATATTAGTGAGAAGAGGAAGGGCAAAAGTGGTATTGTCAGACTCAAGGGTGCATTGGAGTTGGGAGTGGTGCCAAAGGACTGGAGAGAGGCTCATGTGGTGCCTTTACACAAAAGCGGAAGTATGGATGTGGTTGAAAACTACAGGCCCGTTAGTTTAACTTCGGTGGTGAGTAAATTATTGGAAACGCTGCTGAAAGAGAAAATAGTGAGGTTTCTGGAGTCCAGCGGATTACAGGATCCGAGGCAGCATGGATTCACCAGAGGCAGGTCTTGTCAGACAAATCTGATTGATTTCTTTGACTGGGTGAACAGGGAGTTGGACTGAGGGAGAGCCCTAGATGTGGTGTATTTAGATTTCAGTAAACCCTTTGACACTGTTCCTCACAGGCAACTTATAAATAAACTGAGCACCCTAGGGATGAATCCTAAAGTTACTGCTTGGGTTAGTAATTGGCCGGGTGGGAGGCGACAAAGAGTACAGGTAAATGGAGTTCACTCTAAGGAGAAGGATGTTTCCAGTGGTGTGCCCCAGGGATCTGTCCTTGGTCCGATTCTTTTTAACATCTTTGTTAGTGATATAGTGGAAGGGCTGTTGGGTAAGGTTTGCCTCTTTGCAAATGATACGAAAATCTGCAATGGAGTAGACACCCAGGAAGGTGTAGATAACATGAAGAGGGATCTAGCTAAGCTTGAAGAATGGTCTAGAATTTGGCAGCTGGGATTTAATGTTAAAAAATGTAAGGTCATGCATTTGGGCTGCAGTAATCCAAGGGAGCAATATAGGATAGGGGGTAAGTACTTTTGTCCACTAAAGAAGAGCGGGACCTAGGCGTGGTTGTGTCTGATGATCTTAAAGTAGCTAAACAGGTGGAAAAGGTGACAGAAAAAGCTAGAAGGATGCTTGGGTGCATATGGAGAGGAATGGCTAGCAGAAAAAAGGAGGTGATAGTGCTATGTATAAGTCTTTGGTGCAAACTCATTTGGAGTAAAGTGTGCAATTCTGGAGACCGCATCTTCAAAAGGATATAAATAGGATGGAGTCAGTACAGAGGGTGGCTACTAAAATGGTTAGTGGTCTTCATTATAAAGCATATGAGGACAGACTTAAGGATCTTAATATGTACACCTTAGAGGAAAGGTGGGATAGAGGTGATATGATTGAGATGTTTAAATACCTCCGTGGCATAAATGTTCAGGGGGAGAGCCTCTTTCATTTGAAAGAAAGTTCTGCTATGAGGGGACATGGGATGAGGGTGAAGGGGGATAGATTCAGGAGTGATATGCGGAAATATTTCTTTACGGAAAGAGTGGTGGATCCGTGGAATTTATTTATTTATTTTATTTAGAAGGATTTAGTATACCGCCATATCGTTAAATCAAGGCGGTGTGGTACATCAATCATAAGACATTTTTTAGATATATTAGTGAGAAGAGGAAGGGCAAAAGTGGTATTGTCAGACTCAAGGGTGCATTGGAGTTGGGAGTGGTGCCAAAGGACTGGAGAGAGGCTCATGTGGGGCCTTTACACAAAAGAGGAAGTATGGATGTGGTTGAAAACTACAGGCCCGTTAGTTTAACTTCGGTGGTGAGTAAATTATTGGAAACGCTGCTGAAAGAGAAAATAATGAGGTTTCTGGAGTCCAGCGGATTACAGGATCCGAGGCAGCATGGATTCACCAGAGGCAGGTCTTGTCAGACAAATCTGATTGATTTCTTTGACTGGGTGAACAGGGAGTTGGACCGAGGGAGAGCTCTAGATGTGGTGTATTTAGATTTCAGTAAAGCCTTTGACACTGTTCCTCACAGGTGACTTATAAACAAACTGAGCACCTAGGGATGGACCCTAAAGTTACTGCTTGGGTTAGAAATTGGTTGGGTGGGAGACGACAAAGAGTACAAGTAAATGGAGCTCACTCTGAGGAGAAGGATGTTACCAGTGGTGTGCCCCAGGGATCTGTCCTTGGTCCGATTCTTTTTAACATCTTTGTTAGTGATATAGCGGAAGGGCTGTCGGGTAAGGTTTGCCTCTTTGCGGATAATACCAAAATCTGCAATAGAGTAGACACCCAAGAAGGTGTAGATAACATGAGGAGGGATCTAGCTAAGCTTGAAGAATGGTCTAGAATTTGGCAGCTGGGATTTAATGTTAAAAAATGTAAGGTCATGCATTTGGGCTGCAGTAATCCAAGGGAGCAATATAGTATAGGGGGTGAAGTACTTTTGTCCACTAAAGAAGAGCGGGACCTAGGCGTGATTGTGTCTGATGATCTTAAAGTAGCTAAACAGGAAGAAAAGGCGATGGCAAAAGCTAGAAGGATGCTTGGGTGCATACAGAGAGGAATGGCTAGCAGAAAAAAGGAGGTGATAATGCCTCTGTATAAATCTTTGGTGCGACCTCATTTGGAGTATAGTGTGCAATTCTGGAGACCGCACCTTCAAAAGGATGTGAACAGGATGGAGTCGGTGCAGAGGGTGGCTACTAAAATGATTAGTGGTCTTTATTATAAAGCATATGAGGACAGACTGAAGGATCTTAATATGTACACCTAAGAGGAAAGGCGGGATAGAGGTGATATGATTGAGATGTTTAAGTACCTCCATGGCATAAATGTTCAGGGAGAGAGCCTCTTTCAATTGAAAGCAAGTTCTGCTACAAGGGGACATGGGATGAGGGTGAAGGGAGATAGATTCAGGAGTGATATGCAGAAATATTTCTTTATGGAAAGAGTAGTGGATCCATGGAATAGTCTCCCAGTGGAGGTGGTAGAGATGAGGACAGTAACTGAATTCAAGAAAGCATGGGACAAACACAGAGGATCTCTAAAGGTAAAAAGGGGACTGTTGTAGTTTTTGATATGGAAGGACAGACTAGATCGGCCATGTGGTCTTTTTCTGTCATCATATTTCTATGTTTCTATATCAGGGCCAAGACTAAGATGCTTGCAACCTGGAGATTAATGCCTGACCGTGTGGATGGTGTCATCAAAAGAGTTTTAGTCTCCTGGATCATTACATGATTTTCCAAGCACTGCTGAGCTAAGATGGTATCCAGTGATTGAAGAAGGAGAAAAGTATCTTTCAGAACAGACTGGCTAATCTACTGAGGGGGGAAGCCTCCAGGTAAATACACTGGGTATTTATTCTTCTATTTGTATATTTGCTTTCTTGACTGCTTTCCCAGGTTCCCTTAGCTTTTCTAAATATTGTTGCTTGTCTTCCTCTTTCTGCAGTCTCTTGTAGTTTTTAGATGCTCACATTTTTTTCCTATTTTTTCAGCTACTTCTTTCAAGAACTATAATGACCTCCTTTTTCTCTTCCTTTATTTTCCTAGCAAAAAGGTTCATTGTCCTAAACATCTCCTTTAATTTTGTTTACTGCTTTTCTTTCTTTTTATACTTATTCAATTATCAATCATATAACTAAATAATACACTTGCACAGAAAAGTTGCAAGATCAGAAAAACAACAAATAGAAAAAATATACTTACAAAAGAAAAAATGGAAAAAAAACAACAACTCAAGTCTAAACTTTTTGGGGAAACACTGAGGAATTACTAAAGGAAAAAAATCCAAAATGAAAATTCAAAAAAAATTACAATGGTAGCCAACAGCACTTCAAGATAATACAAACTAAGCAAAATTTTAGGACGGAGCCTTAGAGGCAGGCCATACCTAGTCCTGTGCAAGCGGTGCAGCCGCACAGGGTGCAAAGGCTTAAGGGGTGTATTTTAGCTTTCTTCCGTTGCCTGCCGCCGCCACTTTTTCTTCTCTCAGTGGCGGCAGGCAATGGAAGAAAGCTAAAATGCGCCCCTTAAGCCTTCCACCGGCATGCTAAGCAGATCCTTCCCTCCCAGGGAGGGAAAGATCTGCTTAGAATGCCGGCGATTTGCACATCGGACATGCCTCTTCTCTCCCGCCGTGGATGGGGGCGCCCAATGTGCAAATCGCACAGGGCGCGATCTTCCCTCGGTACGGCCCTGCTCAGAGGCATAAAAAATAGCACAGCTGACGCATTCTTAGTTGAGAAAAGGGAGGACAACTGCATAGGTTCGAAGAAAACATATTTCACAGAGCGATATTTACTTACACCTTTACAGAGAAATCTGAGGAAAAACGAGACCCCTAAATGTAAAATAGCAGGTTTCATCAAAAGATATTGGTAACACCACTTTGAAGTTTCTCTGAAGACATCCAGGAAATTCTGAATTTTCTGATTGTAAAACAATCTCATTTCTGAAAATAAAAGTGAAGCAACCAGTTCCTATCAGGAGATAACACAAGTGCAATCACAAGCATGTTCAAAACCACAGCACCCTCCTCAGACTTCTTTTAAAATAGAGATATTTAGAAGTTCATTCAGCTGTTCAGGGTTCCACTAGATATACACTGTGGACCAAACTTTGATTTAGGTAAATAGTAAATCCAAGCAATCTGAGGTGTATTCTCCACTGGAACTTCCAGAGCCTCCACTGAAGACTTTTTAAACATTTCCCTAGGCATGACAGTAGAAACTTGTGGAAAATTCAAAACACACTGATTATAGCTTTTTGCTTGATTTTCTAAAGTTTTCACCTTAAGACTTAAGGAATGTAAATCTTTAGTAAAAGTAGATTGAAGTTGTTGAGAATCCATGGATTGCTTCTGGAGGTTTCCCAGTTATGAGTTGAATCTCATCAGGTGAATTTTTAGTTACCTGATCCTTTAAGTTCTGAATATCCTTAGCAAGAAAATAAATACAAGGAACCAAAGCCTTACCAAGATCAATAACTGCCTCAGATTGTGTCCAGAGTTACATGATCAGGACGTCTTGAAAGAAAACAGGTAAATCCAAGCCTCAAATTGAGAAAGTACCTCCTTCTATGCCAGATTGTCCATGAGCACTTGCTGTTCTGCCCCAGAACTCTTTCCAGTCAGCTGCACAAACTGCCTGCTACAGCCTTACACTACGGATGCCAGCGACAGGAAAACCTTTCCTTCCAGCCCTGCATCTCCTCCTTCAGCTCCAGCAAGAGTACACTCAGGCCCAGCAAGCATAGAGCTCAACAGTTCTGGCTGCGGTAGACTAGGGTGACCTCATGACCAGAGGCATCCAAGGGGCTCCCTGTCTCCCACGGAACACCAAGCAGCTCCTGCACAGACCCACCTCTTGAGGTTCATCCCGCCACACAGACATAGTAGCATAGTATATGATGGCAGATGAAGACCAATATGGTCCATCTAGTCTGCCCAGCAAGGCGGCAAGAGTAGGTGCACTTATGCCTTTGTTTAGGGGTGTACCCACTGCTCTGCGTAGGTCACCCCTATTTGTTCAGAAATAACAGATAGTTATGCTTATTTTGATTTTATTCTATTGCTGTAAAGGGATCCACTGTGTCTGTCCCATACCATTTTGAATTCTGTCATTGTGTTTGCCCCCACCACATCCATCGGAAGGACGTTCTAAGCATCCACCACCCTTTCAGTGAAAATGTATTTCCTGACATTGCCTTTCAGTTTGCCCCCTTGCAGCTTCATGTTATGCCCTCTAGTTTTATAGTTTCCCCATCTTTGGAAGGGGTTTGCTTGTCCGTTAATACTCTTTAAGTATTTAAAGGTCTGAATCATATCTCCCCTGTCCCTCCTCTCCTCCAGACTGTACATATTTAGGTCTTCAAATCTCTTCTCTTAAGGCTTCTGACACAGGCTCCAAATCATTTTGGTCGCCTTCCTCTGAACAGTTTCCAGTCTTTTTATATCCTTTGCAAGATATGGTCTCCAAAACTGAACACAGTATTCCAAGTTAGGCCTCACCAGCGGCTTGTTCAGTGGCATTAGTACCTCTTCCTTTCTGCTGGTAATTCTTCTCTGTATGCAACCCAGCATCTTTCTGGCTTTTGCAACTGCCTTGTCATACTGTTTTGCCACCTTGAGACCATCAGAAACAATCATACCGAAGTCCTTCTGCTGGTCTGTGCACACCAACCTCTCACCCTCTATCACATACAATTCCCTTGGCTTTCTGCATCCCAAGTGCATGACACTGCACTTCTTCACATTAAATCTTAACTGCCAAGCATTAGATCATTCTTCCAGCTTTTGCAAATCTTTCCTCATGTTCTCTGCTCACTCAGGGGAGTCCACTCTGTTGCAAATTTTGGTGTCATCTGCAAAAAGGCAGACTTTTCCATTCAGCCCTTTGGCAATATCACTCACAAATATATTGAACAGTACCAGTCCCAAGATCGAACCCTGGGGCACACCACTAATCACCTTCCTTTCATCCGAGTGAGTTCCACTTATCGTCACCTTCTGTCAAACATATCCATCAGGCCCAAAGGAGGTAAAGGTTTGGGTAGAGAGGAGTGCTTTTGAGACCTTCCTTTCCTTTTGGGCATAACAGGAAAGAAGCAATAGGCAACCACAGCAAGGGGAAGCTATTCAGACAACCACCACCAACTTGGGTGTGTTCCTGTATCGCCAAAGTCATTTACTGCTTTTCGAATTGTCTTAGATGTTCCTGTCTGGCTAATGACTCTTTGAGGTATTCCCCCATCTTGGCAAAGTCAGTTTTCCTGAAGTCTAGGTGCCTCACTTTGAATTAACAATCTCATTCACTATAATCCTACATCCACGATAAGATCCAAAAATTATCCTTATTAGTAAGCACAGAGGCCAATTCCAAAAACCTGCATGCCGAGCAGCGAGCACGTCCAAATGGAAATGTTCTGGAATAGAGCCCAATTTAGTACATGTGGAGATAGATGCAGCCGCGTGTACAGAATCACCCACATAGATGTGCTAGGTACAGCCCACAAACAGCACTATGTCGTAAAAAGACAGGTATAGGCCAATAACAGCTTTGTACCTCCCTGCGCTCAGCATGTTTTGAAAAGATGTACATCTGCAACCCTGCCCTTCTCTGCAATATACCCACGAACGGCCACACACCCCTTTAAAACTTGCAACTGTGAAGCTGCTGTGGGCATGGACACTGCTGTTATGAGGCTGAATGACAATGAAAGTTGACTATGCTTATAGGAGGATGCAAGTTAGACAATAGAAACTAGTCTGTGGCCTGCCTAGGTCACTATAAAGCAATTGCAGTGCACAGTAAGGCAGCAGTGAAATAGAGAGAGAGTGAACCTACTGGCACAAAATGCAGTGCAGCACTACATACATGGCAGTAGATGACCTCCCGATGTATGCACAGTGTGAACATCTCAGGAGCATGACTGTACAGTGCAAAGTAAGGACATGATCCCAGCAGAACAGGCCTCCACATAGCGAACTATCCAAACATTCCCCTGCACTACTAAAGGGCCATTAGAATGAGAGCAGTCGGCAGGGCAAGCACCACACAGACATGCCCAGAGACACCATCGACGCCCCCTACAACTGTGCATATTTGTAGAAACCAATGCTGGTGCACCTGGGAATGGCGTACTGCGCTTTGCGCTGTTGCACGCCCTCCCTCTAAGGTCCCCTGAGTAGTGACAGGGAAGTGTCTGGACAGGAAAGTGAATGTGGAACCGTCCTGCTCACTCCTGCCTGTCTGCATTGGCATCTGGTGATGCAGCAGACAATCCTATAGTCCAAGTACCTGCCAGGCATACCTGCCCCCCCTCCCCAGATATGTGGATGAGCAATCTAGACCCCCCCATGCAGCTCTCTAATCATGCGCATACACCCACTCTCTTACTTGTAGTCCCACAGAAACAGCGTCTGCCAAAAGAATGCCCGGCACCGAATGTCTTAGCTGATGGCTAGGAAACCACAGCAATCAGTACTTGCAGCCCAGCATCACACCTGCTCACTACAGTTCTATTTGGCTACTTTATATCCCGCTTTTCACAGCTTTGACCCGGTGAAAAGCAGGCTATAAATACAGTTAAATAAATAAATACATACACGATAACTACAATAGTGGACCTCTAACGGATATAGAGCTGCAGTAGGTCAAACAGCCCTTCCAGTATATCAGCCTCAAGGGTCAAACCCCCTTTGCGCATTGCACATTATAAGCCCACATATGTAAACAATCGAAATAATGACCTGTGAACAATATAAGTGCCATATAGCCACCGGCGTATGATATTCCCAGTATAGTGTTCCGATAGGATTTAAATATGACCTCATCTGCATCAGGCGACTGTGCACATTGCATAGAGCATATTGTAGACCTCCATTGTGTGGAGTGCAACACTCCAGCTGGTTGGGTGCTGCATATAGTACCGATGGCTGGGCTTACCTTTTCACATGGGGTGCTAGGACTCCATCACCAGTATCATTTCCAGGACGTGGGCATTGTTATGGAGCCCAAGCTGTGCCCCTTTAGCTCACACAGCAAATGCCAGCATAACTGGATTGAGCGCCAGTGCTCTACTGCATACATTTATGGGGTGTTTATTTCTGCTGTTTTGACTTACATCCTCCCTCTCCTCTGCTTTCTGTTCTATAACACTGTCTGCTGTGGTTTTCCAGGTTGCAGACACACCAGTGCATTGCATAGGTTACACATCCATTCACCGCTATTGGCTGCATTGAGATGCAGATCAAGAAAATTTCTAAGTCCTACCTTTATTCCACGTTTCAGCAGGCATTACCTGGACGTCTGTGGGGCTGAATGAGGACCGTACACACGTGTGACCAGAATACGCTTAATACATCTCCATGGCTGGCCACGCCCCCATTCCACCCCTTTACGCCCATGTTCTGCAATCCCCCTTTATGCTGTGTACGTGCAGGGTCGTGAAGATTCAGAATATGGTTCTGGACATTTTCTCAAGATACACGTCTATCCCACATGTACAGGTGGCTATTCATGGTTCAGAATGACTCCCACAATGTCCAGTATGGCCCCCCTCCTGTGTATATTCCATTACCAATTGTCAGAATAGTTCTCTCTATAGAGAATCCAGGATCCCCCTACTTCTAGATAGCACAGCAGCAAAGATGTACCGATCAATATCTAACATATTGAAATCATATATCAGTAGCAATTCTCATTTCATAGCAATATTGTGAATGTTTTCAGTTATATCTCTGGCAAACCTTGTTTCTCATCCATAACGCTAACCATTAAGCTATGCTAGATATCTAGGTTCTGAAATATGGTTCTGGGGACATCTATGTAGATGCCCTCACAGACGTCCCTATCAGGCACGTCTATGTTTGTGAAATTGTGTCTGCACCGGGATGCGTTTGCTTTTTTTCATATGTTCTGGCTTAGATTTCCCAGATTACAGTTGGACTTTGTTGTAATATTCCTCTTTATGATTTTAGCATGAAATGACAGATTAGAGAAAAAGTGATAGTTGGTAATGCTGGATCTAAATTTATTTGTTTTTTCAGTAGTGGTCTGATTCCTGTTTCTTTCCAAAATTTAGGTAAGATGCCTGAAGCAAAACTAGAATTAATCAAATCAAGGATTGCATCTGTGTGGTAGGATAATGTTTCTTTCTGGAATATCCTGCTGCAGGCGAATATCCTAAGTTAATGGGCTGCATAATTTTTTTTGAAGACTCATACAAGTTTGGGTAAAAATTGCTTGGTGTGCTCTGATTAGTTATTGAAGGACTATTTGATAATGAACTAAACCCTGGGCTCACAGCTGCATCAAGGAGATAAGGAGAAGACAAAAATAGATGGCTTGCAATTTTATTCAGCATATAATTAGCATAGGTTACAGGCTTAATAGATACATTGCAGGATTTCTTCAGGACCACACAGAGCTTTGCAACTGTCTTAAAATGTTGATGGGGATACTTAATCTCTACACGAAATAGGTTGGAGGTATAGTCATTTTTGTAACTCTAATTTTGGCCTTGCAGTGTGCTTGTACAGCTCTACAAAACATTAGCGAGCTTGGGTTATGGACTTTTTGTCACTAGTGTCCTGCCCTGTGGAGGAGAGTTATAAGGTTTTTAAATTTTTTAACATATCATGGATGGTTAGTTTTCTTTATCTGTGGTATTTTTTTGCAGCAGGACCAGGTAGTTTAAGGCTTATTTCAAGGTTTTATTACACATAGAAACATAGAAACAGAGAAATATGATGACAGGAAAAGACCACATGGCCTATCTAGTCTGTCCTTCCATATAAACAACTACAACAGTCCCCTTTTTTCCTTTAGAGATCCTCTGTGTTTGTCCCATGCTTTTTTGATTTTAGTTACTGTCCTCATCTCCACAACTTCCACAGGGAGACTATACCATGGATCCACCACTCTTTCCGTAAAGAAATATTTCCGCATACCACTCCTGAATATATCCCCCTTCACCCTCATCCCATGTCCCCTCGTAGCAGAACTTGCTTTCAATTGAAAGAGGCTGTCCCCCTGAACATTTATGCCACAGAGGTATTTAAACATCTCAATCGTATCACCTCTATCCCGCCTTTCCTCTAAGGTGTACATATTAAGATCCTTCAGTCTGTCCTCATATGCTTTATAATGAAGACCACTAACCATTTTAATAGCCACCCTCTGCACCAACTCCATCCTGTTCACATCCTTTTAAAGGTGCAATCTCCAGAACTGCACACTATACTCCAAATGAGGTCGCACCAAAGACTTAAACAGAGGCAATATCACCTCCTTTTTTCTGCTAGCCATTCCTCTCCGAATGTACTCAAGCATCCTTCTAGCTTTTGCCGTCTCCTTTTCTACCTGTTTAGCTACTTTAGGATCATCAGACACAACCACGCCTAGGTCCCGCTCTTCTTTAGTGGACACAAGTACTTCACCCCCTATACTGTATTGCTCCCTTGGATTGCTGCAGCCCAAATGCATGACCTTACATTTCTTAACATTAAATCCCAGCTGCCAAATTCTAGACCATTCTTCAAGCTTAGCTAGATCCCTCCTCATGTTATCTATACCTTCCTGGGTGTCTACTCTATTGCAGATTTTGGTATCATCCACAAAGAGGCAAACCTTACCTGACAGCCCTTCCAATATATCACTAACAAAGATGTTAAAAAGAATCGGACCAAGGACAGATCCCTGGGGCACACCACTGGTAACATCCTTCTCCTCAGAGTGAGCTCCATTTACCTGTACTCTTTGTCGCATCCCACCCAACCAATTTCTAACCCAAGCAGTAACTTTAGGGTCCATCCCTAGGGTGCTCAGTTTGTTTATAAGTCGCCGGTGAGGAGCAGTGTGAAAGGCTTTACTGAAATCTAAAAACATCACATCTAGAGCTCTCCCTCGGTCCAACTCTCTGGTCACTCAGTCAAAGAAATCAATCAGATTTGTCTGACAAGACCTACCTCTGGTGAATCCATGCTGCCTCGGATCCTGTAATCCGCTGGACTCCAGAAACCTCACTATTTTCTCTTTCAGCAGCGTTTCCAATAATTTACTCACCACCGAAGTTAAAACTAACCGGCCTGTAGTTTTCAACCACATCCTTAATTCCGGTTTTGTGTAAAGGCACCACATGAGCCTCTCTCCAGTCCTTTGGCACCACTCCCGACTCTAACGAAACATTGAAAAGGTCAATCAGTGGAGCTGCTAAAACATCCCCAATTTCCCTCAGTATTCTAGGGTGTATCCCATCCGGTCCCATCACTTTGTCTACTTTTAAGTTGAGCTAGTTTCTCACGAACACAGTCTTCTGAAAATTGTTCAAGATGTCCCTCACTTCTGTTCCTGTTTGTGGGTGTTTTCTGAAGTCCTGCGCCCGGTTCTTCATCTGTGAACACAGAACAGAAATATTTGTTAATCAATTCCACTTTTTCCTCATCAGCTTCTACATATTTCTTCCCTTCACCCTTGAGTCTGACAATACCACTTTTGCCCTTCCTCTTCTCACTAACATATCTGAAAAATGTCTTATCCCCCCATTTTATTGCATTGGCTATTTCCTCCTCTTTTTGAATCTTTGCTTTCCTGACTACTTTGCTAGCTTCTCTAAGTTTTTCCAAATATAGATGCCTGCCTTTCTCTCTCTGTGATCACTTGTATTTCATAAAGGCCTCCCTCTTTTTCTTCACTTTTTCAGCTACTTCTTTCGAAAGCCATAGCGGTCTCCTTTTCCTTTTACCTTTATTTACCATTTTAACAAAAAGGTTGGTTGCCCTTAAAATATCCCCTTTCAGTTTTGCCTACTGTTTTTCTATATCCCCCAGCTGTTCCCA